>CM033712.1:30278772-30940967 GCA_019671005.1 Hibiscus mutabilis
GATAACTTATTCATTAACAGAAAAAAATAAAGGTGAATAATAACAAGCTAAGAATCTAGTTTAGTGCTTTTTGTATGGGGATCGAATTGTAAAGTTAAGGAATTAAAGGAACTCAGAGTATGTGACCAATGTGTAAAGCAATTAGAAAGTTAGTTTTGCATGATAAACAATTAAGGGATTGTGGTTATTCCACATGTCCTTCTATCCTTAAGGGACCGGTAGAATGGATGAAAGAAAGAGTAACATCTTCTTTTCCATTTCTTTATACCGAAAGTAAGATAGAGAGTGAAGAAGACTTGAAGGAGAAAACATTGTTAATAGGAAAGAATCGGATTAAAGGTAAGTTTATAACCTTTTTCTTATGAACTTTGATCAATTGTTTTATAACTATTGAATGTTGATTACTTGTATATTGTTCGAATGGTGCTTTAGTGATATCTTGGTGATTTGAATGGCTGCTTTGAGTTATGAAGGTTGAATGTTGATGATTACCGAATGGTTACTTAGAGCTGTTGGTTGGATTGTTAATTAAACTATGCTAATAATGTAATCAAATAAGTTGTAATTTGAGCACTCAATTGAAGTGTTAAATTGGGATGTTTATATATATTCAAATCTACACAAATAGTGAAGGTATTTGGCCGAATTAAATCTGTCTTGGAACTGCCCTGTTTGATGAATAAAAAAATAGGAAGTATAGTCATGAAATTGGTTACTTACAATAGAATGTGTATGCAATTGAATACTTGATAATTGTATATAATGGAATGGAAAGAATCTAGTTCAAGGGTTGTTTTTACAGTTTGGAAACAGGGAAAATTATTGTTTGTAGTTAGCTTTTGGTCTCGAGATGGTACTTAAAATGTAGTTAGTATACTGATAACACTATAATAGGATTAAGAAAATTGTTAGACTGAATCTCAATGACAGTTTAAATAGTTTAATTAAACAAGAAAACTGCCCTGTTTTAACTGCCCTGTTTTAACAACCCAGTATAGGGACTGCTTTGTTGGAATTTAAATAGCTAAATAAGTAATAGGGATGAACTAAATTGCCAATATGACAATACTAGTTTTGTATGGTTGAATGAAATAATTTTGATTACTAAGGCTTGATGGAAGAAGGGTAGAACTGATAAAAAAGGAACATCTAAGTGTAGGGGCAGTTTTGAATAGTTTGAGTATTAAGAAATTGTCACATTAGTACCATGTTTATTATCTCTTGAATTGTTTGCTCGAGGGCAAATGATAATGCATTCGGATGTTACACATATAAGGTTAGAGGAAAAATATTATCTTGAGACTTGCTAGAGCACATGCGTGATAAATATATGCTTCTAATGGTTAGATCGATTTTAATGTATTTTTTTAAGTTGTTGTTACAAATAGATAAGAAAGGAGATGATCAAGGGGATGAAAGACACAAGGGGATAAGGGTACAAGATCAAGAATAGCTCAAAAAGATTTGTGAGTTTAGCCTATGTTTACTTATCTAAATTGTCGTATAATTGCTTAACTATTCGAATGTTAAGAAGGCACCATTGCCTTACTTGCTTGTATGTGTGTTGGAAATCCTTGAAAGATAAGTATCAAGGTATCATGTATGTTATGAGTAGTTTCAAACATATTGTGAAATATTGATTTGAATCCAAATGGAATCCTGGTTGATGGATTGTTATATATATATAAGTATATTTAGTCTAGTCTAGTTGAATTGGCATGCCAATAGGATATACATTATGAGCTCAGCCTGAAATATAGGACTAAAGTCCCTTGAAATGTACAATTGTACCCCTGATCGATGTTAGAGTGAAAGATTCAATGACAAGAATGTCATTGCCTGTTAATGCAATGGTTTCATTGGAGATTCTAGATTAAATTCTAGTCTATATTGTGGGATTTAACTATGATTGCTTTAATTATATATATCTCTGAATAAATATTTGACATTGAATCAACTCTTAGGGGTTGCTAGAATTATAAATCCTATGTAAGAAGTCATACATTATGACCACAATGGATAACTATATGAAACAATAGTATGCGATATGGTGGATCTTTATGCTTGGTTGAAAGTAATGAGATAAGAAGTGGCTGTGATGGATAGTCAGTCTATTCTGGTAGCTTGATTATGATTATGCATTTTCAATTACGCATTCTAGTTAATTGAATTGCTTGTAAATTCTCTTTTCTGACTACTCACTTTGTTATATTTCTCAGCTTATTTTCCTGCCAGCTCTAGCAAGGAAATCCAGCAATGTCACCCAAAAATTTCAATGTATGTTTGAAATTATATTTTGTTAACTCCAAAAGGGGTGGCACTAGAACAAAGCTCTATATGTATTATTCTGTGTAGGGTTAGTTGGCTTGTATGTAAGTAAGTTAAGGATAAAACTCTAATGTGTTTTGTGTATGTACTTGAGATCGCATATGTGCCTTGTAATTAGATAATATGAATGCGCCATTTTATACTTAAAAGAGTTGGTAATAGTCAAGAACCATAACGTGATGTTTCCATGTATGTGATTGTTTCGTATGTGATTGCATGAGTATGTTACCCCTTGATAGATATTGATGGAATTAGAGTTGGAAAGTGATTTGTAATTTAATCATGCAAATGGTTAATTATCATATGTATGCATAATTATGATTGGTAGTAATGCAACTCGACTTGGCACTTGAGGTAAGAGTCTTGTTTGAGAAGTTCCTTTGATACGAAATGCTTGGGTGCCAGGTATGTCATTATTCAAGATATTGTTTGATATTAAAACTTGATGCCATGAACATGCAGTGAATACAATGATGTTCTACAACGTCAGGGCCCAACATCTTGCCTTCGTCGAGTTCAGACCAATACAATGGTGTTCTACAACGTCTTCCGTACAACGCATCATACGTTGCCATCTTAATGGAAGCTTGGTAACTGGTGTTGTAGGAAAACTCAATAAGATGTAGGGACTTCTCCCAAGATCGTTTGAAATCAATGATACACGCTCGAAGCATATCTTCCAATACTTGGATTACCCTTTTGGACTGGCCGTCAGATTATGGGTGGAAAGCTGTAATTCCCCAACCCCCAAGCCTAGAAGATGGTATTGTTCTAGGAGAAGGCAATCTAACTTGTCTAAGAAGTTAGAAATCGAACAAGATGAGGAGTTATGGTGAGACCTTTAGAGCACAAATCATTTGAACAAATAATATGTGAAGCATTAGGACATTAGAATACAAACATCAGAATTGGAGATAGGAAACATATGATCTTTCTATAGTTTTATACTTAACAAGGATGTGAACAACAAGTATATTAGTTATTTTAAGTCATGATACTCAATTAAGAACCAATATGTGTAAGGCATACCAATTTAAGAACTTTATGACTACTTTGTATCATTATAAATCCAAGACTTTCCTGACAATGTGATCTAACAAATTTTACATGGACAAAAAGGGACTTCCAACTTGTAATCGTTTGATAAGCTAAACATGCATTATTTATTTCGATTCTTGACTCGATAGGTATTAACATACTTTAATTACTCACGACTATTATAAAACCTTATATCATCATCTTTCATTCAATAAAATAAGCTTATAACATTTCGTAAATCATTCGAATCTAGCAACCAAGTCAAGTCAAGCAAAATCAACCACTAACAAGCACATTAAGCCAAAATCTTAGATATATATATTTACAAGCCCTTAATAAGTTACTAATTACAAACCCTTTTAATAGAAAAAATGTTATAGCCTAACAGTCCAAACTAGTGACACCTTCTAAGAGTTACTTTAACAAACAAAACATACTTTTGATGCCTTTGGTGACCTCGCAAAATCCTCCCCAAGCTTGATCAACAATCAATTTCTCTTGTACAATCATCAGGGTGAGTAATTAGGTTGCCAGCCTCGAAACTTAATCAACAATAAAGTAGATACATGCTCTCAACATTACTTAGCAAGAAGCTTATCTTAATCATAATTATAGCATAATTATAATAAGGTAGAGACCACTATCCGAATTTTAATCAAACAACTTCAATGTTCTGATCCACACAAGTTGGAGTGGATGTGGCTTTACTTGCTGATGAAGCCTTGAATTGGTGGGAAACCACAATCCTTACATCTCTAGAGAATTCTGTCACCTGAGAATTCTTTTTAAGGAATTTTGAAAGAAGTATGTTAGTGAACAATATTTAGCTAGAAGAAGAAGATGTTTCTTGCATCTTAAGCAAGGTGGAAGACCTGTAGAGTAGTACATCAGTGACTTTTGTAAATATTGTAAGTATGGAGCTGAATATATCAAGAGAGATAAGGACAAATGTAGAATGTTCATTGAAGGATTGAATTATGAGTTGAGCCCGATGTTCATAGCCCTTGGAATAACTGACTTCCAAGATCTGGTAAATCGAGTGATTGCCATAGAATCTCGGATGGAAGCTGCTGACAAAAGAAGGGAGAACTTTTCCAAGAAGGATAAAAGATTCTGGGGCGATAGTAAACCAATGTGGCCTAAGGGCCAAGGAGGGAATTATTCAAGCCAAGTTGCTTCACCAAGGGATAACTACATTCTGAAGCCTCAAACTATAATTAAATATTTTGCTCCTACACTCTCTATTAATAGCTCGGGAAATTTGGGTAAAGAATCTCAATATTGACACTACAATATCTGTCAAAACTACCACTATGGTCAATGTAGGAGACAATCAAATGCCTGTTTTCGGTGTGGAAGTATGGATCATTACATTCGAGATTGTCCTCAACCCTTTGGCACGCCCCCTATTAAGGTAGCCTCTAATTTGTACCAAGCTATATCTCTTAAGGGAAAGGGACCGAGACAAGCTCAATTCAAAAACTCAAGAAAATCATGGGGCCAGGCTATCACTACCACTCATCAAGAGTCTCGGGCCCTTGCTCAGATATATCACATTCAAAGCTGTTATGATGAGGAAGCACTTGATGTTATAGCATATACTGTTGAATTAAATAATAATCCTGTATATGCTTTAATTGATCTGGGGTGTACCCATTATTTTATCCATTTTCCTTTAATTGAAAAGCTGAATCTGAATTCTAAAGTGGTTACTCAAAAACTCCTAGTTTCGAACCTTGTAGGGAAATGTTTGGCTTTAAATGTTCTTTGTAGAAATTGTCCTTTATATATTCAAAACATTCCTTTTCCTATTAATATGTATGTGCTGCCCTCCTGTGAGTTTGATCTAATTTTGTGATTATACTGTTTAGGTAGACACCGGGCTTGGGTAGACTTGGGGAGCCTGATATTAATTCAATTCTAACTGTGTATGAATTCCTTGATGTTTTTCCTGAGGGACTTCCCAGATTACTGCTGAATCGAGAAGTTGAATTCAAAATCGAGATTCAACCAGAAGTCAATCCCATATCCATTACTCCCTACAAAATGGCGTCGGTTGAATTAAAAGAGCTTCAAAAGCAGTTACAAGAATTGCAAGACAAGGGGTTCATTCGATCAAGCTCTTCACCATGGGGAGCCCTGGTACTCTTAGTAAAGAAGAAAGATGGATCAATGAGGTTATGCATAGATTATCGACAACTTAATCAAGTTACGATTAAGAATAAGTACCTACTTCTGAGAATTGAAGACTTGTTTGATCAACTGAAGGGTGCTTTAGTATTTTCTAAGATTGACCTTAGATTGGGGTATTATCAAATGAAAGTAAAGTAGTCTGATATTTCCAAAACTGCCTTTAGGACTCAATCTGGTCATTATGAGTTCCTAGTAATGCTATTTGGTCTGACAAACACCCCTGCTGCGTTTATGGATCTTATGAACCGAGTTTTTAAACTCTATTTAGATAAGTTTGTTGTGGTATTCATTGATGACATTCTTATCTACTTGAAAGATGAAGCTGAACATTCAAAGCATCTTAGAATTGTGTTACAGACTCTTAGAGATAATCAACTCTATGCTAAATTCATCAAATGTTAATTCTGGTTGCCCGAAGTGTCCTTTCTCGGACATGTAATTTTGGCCTCCGAAAGTAAGGTTGATCCGAAAAAGATTCAATCGGTGATTGAATGGAGATCTCCGTGGAATGTTAGTGAAGTCCAAAGTTTCCTTGGCTTAGCTAGATATTACAAAAGGTTTGTTAAAGGATTTTCGATTTTGGCCACTCCCCTAGCTAAACTTCTTCGTAAAGATGTGCCATTCGTATGGTCTGAAGATCAATATAGAAGCTTTGACTAATTGAAAGAAGTACTTACCTGAGCTCCAGTGTTAACTCAACTGTAATCGGGGAAAGAATTTACCGTGTTTAGTGATGCATCTTATCTGGGTTTGGGCTGTGTTCTTATGCAAGACAGCAAGGTTGTAGCTTATGCTTCTCGACAGTTAAAATCTCATGAGCTCAACTATCCAACTCACAATCTCGAGTTAGCTGCAGTAATCTTTGCTTTAAAATTTTGGAGGCACTATTTATATGGGGGGAAATGTTATTTGTTTGCCGACCATAAAAGTTTGAAATATCTCCTAACTCAAAAAGAGCTCAATCTTTGACAACGAAGATGGATTGAATTGCTAAAAGACTATGATTTGGTCATAGATTATCACCCAGGCAAAGCCAATGTCATGGCTGATGCACTCAGTCGACAATATTCTAATGGTAATTTTCGAACAACTACTTCATTTCCTTCTATCTGTTCGAAGAATTAGAATGATCTATGTCTAAAAACTTGTTTTACCATTTCGTAGCTTCAAACTCTATAAACGCCCATTTTTTAGTGTTCAAAAAGCAAGGATCATTGGCCACCATTCGAATTCAATTAGATATTGTGTGTAGAATTCGATTACTTCAACAATCAGACCCTGAATTACAAGAGATTGAGCTCAAAATTAAGAATGGTACTGAATCAGATTTTTCCTTTAAAGAAGATGGATTACACTACTTCTGGAATAGAGTATGTATTCCTAAGGATCCTGATTTGAGAAAAGAAATTTTGCAAGAAGGTTATAATAGCCCTTTCTCAATACATCTGGGATCTGTGAGGATGTATAAAGATCTCAAGATTTGTATTGGTGGTCGGGGATGAAATCTGCTATTACAGACTTTGTATCCAAGTTCTTAGTTTGTTAAAAAGTAAAAGCCGAACACCAAGTCCCTTCGGGTTTGTTGTAACCTATTGAATTACCTCAATGGAAATGGGGGCAAATCACGTTGTATTTTTTTAGTGGATTGCCTTTGTCACCTAAGAAGAACGATGCTATTTGGGTGATTGTAGATAGATTTTCAAAGTCAGTCCACTTTCTTCCTGTTCGATTGAGTATGAGTATGGAACAATTACCAGATTTGTACATACGAGAAATAATAAGACTTCATGGCATTCCTATTTCAATAATGTCCGACCGGGACCTCAGATTTACTTCAAGATTTTGGAAGTCCCTTCATAAAGCTCTCGGGACCAGGATTAATCTCAGTACAACCTTCCACCCTCAATCGGATGGACAATCGAAAAGGATCATACAAGTCTTAGAAGACATGCTTAGAGCTTACATACTTGATTTCGATAAGAGTTGGGAGAAAATTTTACCACTAGACGAATCCTCCTATAACAATAGTCACCAATCTTCTATTCGAATGGCATCTTTCGAAGTTTTATATGGGTAGAGATGTAGAACTCCTTTGTATTGGTCGGAGTTGGGTGAGAACAAAGTCTTGGGACCGGAACTACACCGTGTGTAACACCCTAAAATTGGCCTAGAAATGTTACCACAATCTAAACTATAGGCAAATTGAATTCATAAGTTAATCAATTTAAAGAAGAAAGAACATTGGCCATACTTAAGATCAAAACAAGTGAAATTAGAACCAAATTGAATTAAAATTAAAACTAGAAGGCATAAATGAAAGGATGAAATTGTGAACACGCAAAGCTATGAAGATTGAATGCAAAATTCATTAGAAATCAAGGCCTTGACACATGTTCTCATTTGAAGAGAACATGTGCCAAAATTTAGGCTGACTCACGGCTATGAGAAATTATGAACAAAGAAATATTGTCAACTTCCTCCCATTATACTCCTTGGCCGAAATTGTTGAGAGAAAAAACTTCATGCATCACCTTCAAATTCAAGCTTTTTGATTGAGCCTTGATCAAATTTAGCTTGGAGAAGGTATAATGCTTGATTCCAACTTGTTATAGAATGTTTGAATGAGTAATTGATGATGTTCTTGTTGTATAAATTGAATTGGATGATTGTTATGTTTGTTAGGAGCATGTTAGCTTCAATTTGAGCTTGAAATTGCGGATACTAGTAGCCAAATTGATAAAGGAAATATATATGGTTGCTGGAAATTTGAGAAATGTGTATATGGTTGAAAACAATTTGATTAGGGACTGTTTTGGATAGTGAAAATGTTTAAACATGTCAATTGAACATAGAACCCTATTTTGATCATGTTGGTAGATGAAATGAAGATTGAATTGAATAGATAACTTGCTGGAAATGTGAAAGCACCTAATTGGACTAGTTAAATTAGGTAATGAACTGCTCCATTGGTAAATTGAATGTGCAATGTTGATCAAATAGATCAAATTGGGTTCAACATGATAATGCCATGTTTTAAGCACATGGATAGGTGAATTAGAATGACCTAGACATGTAAGAACATGAAAAATGAATTGAATTGCCATGTTAGAACCTTGCTTAGGTGAGTTAAGAAGCTAGAAACTCAAGCTAGTATAATCTGCCTAGAATGCTCTGTTCTGGGAAGTAACTTTGACAAATCACTATAAATCATATAAAATGAATTTAAGGCTGAAATTTTTATGGACAACACAATTTTATGTCTAAATTCGTTAGGAGAAAACAGAACTGAATTCTGGGTTGTAGAATGAAATGTAGAGAAGAAACACTAGGGACAGTGCAAACTATACAGTGTAACAAATTACCCTGTCTTTAAGCTAAAAAACTGTATTAATTGGAAAAGAAGTAAAATGCAAGCCTTATATGGTTATAAACAAAATTACTTTATCTTTCCAACGGTGTAAACCAATTGAAATTCCAACGTACGAAATGAAAGTTATGCATGATTAAGAGAATAGAGTGCAAGCTGCCTGACAGTAGCAATATAGATAAATTGTACACTATTTTGTGGCAATTTGTAAAATTTTTTTTAACCAGTTTTAGGAAATTGATTCTACCTTGTTTTACATGAACTAGAGTATAGATAAGTGTAGTTAAGTGTAATGGAGAATGTATATGAGCATGCTACCAGATTTGTGTATGTTATGTGCTTGTAACCTTGCCTTGATTGAATGATCATATGGTCGTGTTTTGACATGTAATTATTGTGTAATGTGATAGAACCAGGAGTAAACTTGGTGGAAGAGGATAGAATGGATCATCCTAAAGCCAAGAACAAAGGAGTGTGGATCCAAGACTAGCTAAGCTTGGAGTATTGTGAGTGTAGTTATCTCTAGGGTTAGGACTAGGTCCTAACCAATGCATACTTGCTTACACTCTTGAAATGCTTAGATGAACCTAATTATGGACTTAACTTAATAAGGGAAGAATGACTAGTAGTGCATGAAGTTTGATCACATTTTGAAAATATGTTTTATTTGAATGCTAAGCATTTTTAAATAGTACATTGGTGCTTGTATGTGGCATGATGCATGTGATCAAATGCTATAGAACTTGCTTGAGATATCATCTCATCTTGATGAAATGAAACATGAAAACTACATGATATGTGAGATATGGCTCAATGGCCTAAGGGCCTAATATGAAATGAACTTGCTTGACATGAACTTCATATTGAAACACTTGAATAAATGGTAAATTGAACAACCTTGGTAGCTACTTGGACTAGGTAGAAGGGCATGCCTTACAGTCTAGAGCTCATTCTGTCAGAGTGGACTACGGTCCAGGGATAAGGCCCCTATTTGGCGACAGAAGGAGGGTATGTATGTGCTCTTTGGCGACAGTAGGAGGGTTGACCAGCACTACGGTGCATCTTGTGGCGACAGTTGGTTGGAGGCTCAATTACCTATACAAAATAAGTACCAACGGGGTTGTTTAATTGATAACAAATGTAATAACAATCCAGTAACACATGTTACTTCTCTTGAAAGCTATATGTTGAATATGACTTGTCTTGAAAGCCATGTATTGTATGTTACTTGTCATGTAAGCTTGAGTTAACTTGATTACTTGTTTTGAAAGCATGATGTGCTTGATTCTTGATATGAATATAGGAAGTATGATTCCATGATCTTGCTCCTTTATAGCAGAATGTTTGATATCCTTAGCTAGGATTATCTTGATGCTTGAAAGCCTTAGCTAGGATTATCTTAATGCTTGAAATCCTTAACTAGGACTATACTTGATTAAATAACACAAAACTTGACATAACAAATGGTTATATTTAGTTACTACCTCACTAAGTACATTCTTGTACTTATCACTCTCGTTTTCATTCTTCCCAACTACAGGATAAAGGATATGAGTGTTGCTTGATCTTGAAGCCCGATTACTTCAACTCGAAGCAAGACACAAGCATAGTTTAAGTATGGTTTTCATACTTGTTTTGTATATCTCCTAGATTGGTGGCACTAGAATGTATATAGTTAGCTTGATCATGCATTTTTGTACTTGAATATATTGTTCTTGATGGGCCTACTATGTCATGATCTTGGATGACATTATGAAACATGAAATGAACTTAAAGTACTTGTAATGTAAATGATGTTGTTGTGCATAAGATGATAGATTTGAAAAGATCTAATGTTTGATCTAGTTTACCTTGGAATATTCGAATGCTTTGTTATGTACATGTCTTGCTTGAATTGAATTTAGGACGATCGAACCATGTTGCTTGTACTCCATTTGAATGACTTCGACTTATAAAGTCACTTGTATATAAACATACCTTGATGTAAGTAAGGTTGCGTGTTTGATTGGTAAACGCCGAATAATCTAGTTTGTGTATATGATGATTTCCGAATGGTTAGGTTTAGAGTATGGCTTGAATGGAACTAGTTACATGCTATTGAATGTATAGGTAATCATGCTTAGTAAGTATAGAAATGATATGTTTAAATGTATACAAACTAAGGAACATTGAATTGAAATGGAAGCATGTTACACCTAGGGTCATTCGAATGATACGATTTAAATGAGGTTAATTGAAATGTAAGTAGTAACCTATAATGTAAGAATGAAAGGAAAAACTTATTGGCCTTATTCGAATGCCCTATGATGACTTGAAATCAAATGTGAGGTTACTTGTTTGCTAGGTAAGTATAATTGGTTGCTTGTTAGTTAAGTAGCTCATTTAATAAGAATGATTTATCAAGGCTTGCCTTGTTTGCTTGTATTGTATTGCTTGCCTTGTCCTTGTCCATGATGTCCTTGCTTAAGTAACGCTCCCGAGCTGGTTTGCTGTTAGCCCAGAGTAGGGGGTGTTACATTTAAGTGGTAATCAGAGCTTTAGGTTTAGTCGATTCTAGGACTAAATCGGGCTAGCATGCATCATATAGGATACTTGTGCCACCTATGAGACTTGTATTGTATAGCTTGTATCTTTGCTTACAAAACCGAATCCCTAATTATTCTATTGTATAGCTCAAACCCAAGCCCAAGCTACTGCTCAATAGGAAGCTCCTACTATAAATCTTGTGTAGCAGGAATGTCTTCTGAGTATGAATGAGATATTCAATCATCTTGTAACTGGTTTGAAACAAGACCATCATATTGCTCCTCCTGTTGTTGTGCCAAACAGAGCCCCGATTGACAAGCTGGCTGAACAGCAGGCCTATACTTTCACTGGCGCTGATAAAGCTAATCCCGAAGTAGCTGAGTACTGGTTAGAGGCCACTACTCGAATCTTGACCAAGCAACTACCTTCTCCTGATGAGCACAAGCTCAAATGTGCCATAGCCTTGTTGCCAGATGAAGGTCTAAGCTGGTGGGAAACCACTACACTGACTGCTCCTACTGAAGCTATAACTTGGAAATTCTTCATTGAGGAATTTAGGAAGAAATACATCAGTGAACAGTACCTGGCCGAGCGCCATAAGCGTTTCTTCTATCTCAAGCAAGGTGGTCGACCCATTGAACAGTACGTGATTGATTTCTGCAAGTATTGCATGTACGGGTCGGAATATATCAAAACTGATGCTGATAAATGTCGGATGTTTATCGATGGACTGAATGATGAACTGAGTCCAATCTTCACTAACCTGGGTATCACTGACTTCCAGAATTTAGTGAACCGGGCTATTGCAACTGAGGCAAAGATGAAGGCCTCTGAGAAACGTAAAAGAAGTAACTCCTAGAAAGACAAGCGATCCAGAAATGATGACAAGCCTCATTGGCAGTCAAAGAAATCTAAACACTCCATAGATCACTCCTCGAATTACACTCTTGTTTAGAAGAGCAATTACATACCGAGACCTCAATCGGTAACCAAGCCTTCAGCCCCGATCATCTATATTGATAGTATGGGAAATTATGCCAAAGCTACTCAATATCCTACTAGCAAGTTCTGTCAGAAGCACCACACCGAGCAATGCAGAACTCGATAGAATTTGTGTTTTTTATGTGGAGCCTCTGATCATTAATCCAGGATTGTCCTCAGAATCCCAACAAGGTTCCAACTCAAACTTCTATAAATGCTAGCTCAGGTCCATCTAATCAAAACAAGGGCCCGAGACAAGCTCAGTCCGGGAATCAAAGCAAAGGTAGAGGCCAACATTCGGCACCTACACACCAAGAATCTCGAGCCCCTGCTTGAATCTACCACATTCATGGGAAAGAGGAAGAAGAAGCACCCAATGTTATCGTAGGTACTGTTGAATTAAATTCAAATTTTGCATATGCTTTGATTGATTATGGATCAACCCACTCTTTTATATGTTCTTCCGTGATTGCTAAGTTAAACTTAAAACCCAAACTTGTTAAGACTAGCCTTGTAGTTTCGAACCCTATAGGAGGAAATATGCCTATTAACTTTCTTGGCAGGCAATGCCCTATAAGCATTCAAAATGTGCCTTTTCCCATGGACCTTTATGTCTTTCCTTCTTGCGAGTTGGATCTAGTGTTAGGACTAGATTGGCTAAGCAAACACGAAGCCTGGATAGATGGCCAAAATAGGAGACTTTATCTCCAGGGCTTAGGAAATGAATCAATCCTCCTAATTGATAGAAAACCGACCGTAATCTTTGCTTCCATAACTATGCAAGATGAACTTGAATTTGGATTACCTAGTATGCCAATTGTATCTAAATTCATTGATGTTTTTCCCGAGGAACTCTCTGGTCTCCCTCCAACCAGAGAAATAGAGTTCATGATTAAATATCAACCTGGAACAACTATGGTGTCCATCACACCTTACCGAATGGCACCTTTTGAATTGAAAGAACTCAAGAAGTAACTCCAAGAGGTACAAGACAAAGGCTTTATTCGTCCTAGCTCATCTCCCTGGGTGCTCCAGACTTGTTCGTGAAGAAGAAAGACGGGAGTATGAGACTCTGTATTGACTACAGACAATTGAACAAGCTTACTATCAAGAATCGGTATCCTCTCCCAGGGATAGAAGATCTCTTTGATCAACTGAAGGATGTTTCAGTGTTCTCAAAGATAAATCTTCGATTGAGATACTATCAAATGAGGGTAAAAGAAGAAGAAGTACCCAAGACAGCCTTTAGTCCTCAATATGGGCACTTTAAATTTCTTGTAATGCCATTCAGGTTAAAGAATGCTCCGGCTGCTTTCATGGATCTCAAGAATCGTGTATTCAATCCCCATCTTGACAAGTTTATGGTCGTCTTCATCGATGACATTTTGGAGTATTCCTGAAATAAAGAAGAACTCCCCGAACACCTTCGAATTGTATTGTAGACTCTCTGAGAATGTTAATTGTTTGCAAAGTTCTCTAAGTGTGAATTTTGGCTATCGAAAGTCTCGTTCCTTGGCCATGTCATCTCGGCAAAAAGAATTAAAGTAGACCCAAGTAAAATTAGATCCATCATGGATTGGAGACCTCCGAGGAATGTTGGTGAGGTCAGAAGCTTTCTCAATTTAGTCGTGTATTTTCGGCATTTTGTCAAGGGATTTTCATCCATTGCTGCAAGCTTGAATAAGCTAATTTGTTTGGTCGGAGAACCAACAACGAAGCATTGATCAACTTAAACAAGCCCTGACTCATGGTCCGGTTCTTATCCAACCAGAATCAGGCAAACAATTCACTGTTTATAGTGATGCATCTCACTTAGGACTAGGATGTGTCCTAATGCAAGATGGAAAATTGGTAGCTTACGCTTCAAGGCAACTAAAACCACACGAGTCAAACTACCCTACACACAATCTAGAATTGGCAGCTATCCTGTTTGCTCTCAAAATTTGGAGACAATACTTGTACGGGGAGAAATGTAACCTATTCACAGACCATAAAAGTCTCAAATACGTCCTAACTCTGAAAGATTGGAATCAGAGGCAAAGGAGATGGCTAGAATTGCTTAAAGACTACGATTTGGTTATTGACTACCATATAGGGAAAGCAAACATGGTTGTTGATGCCCTTAGTCGCAGACCATACTCGGGTAAACTCCTAAATCTAAATTCTAGAATAATTCATTCGAAATTTAATCTTACTTGGATTACAAGTAACCATTTGAATTGAACCTTTCTTGTCTTGCAAGTAACCATTCAAATTAGATCTTTTTTGTCATGCAAGTAACTATTTGAAAATTTCTTTAATGATCTTCTCCATTCGTTTGTAGCTTCCCTAGCTATCAATGCTCATTTCTGTTTATCCAAAGCACGAAAATTCTTGTCTGAACTTCAAGTTCAATCTAGCTTAATCTCGAAAATCAAAGAACTCCAGCAAACTGATCCAGATCTTCAGAAGATCATATCCAAGCTAGACTCTGAGTCTAATTCTGACTTCTCCCTCAAGTCAAATGGACTACTCTATTTCAAAGATAGAGTTTGTGTTCCTAATAACGAGATACTAAAACACGAGATGTTACAAGAATCTAACCAAAGTATATTCTCGATTCACCAGGGATTGGTTAAGATGTACAAGGATCTAAAGCCACTATAATGGTGGCCATGTATGAAATCGGCTGTCACAGACTTCGTATCGAAGTGCCTAACTTGTCAAAGGGTTAAAGTTGAGCATCAAGTCCTTACTGGATTGCTCCAACCAATCAAATTCCCTCAGTGGAAATGGGATCGGATTACAGTGGATTTCGTTACTGGTCTTCCTTCCACTCCAAGAAAGAATGATGTTGTATGGGTTATTGTTGATAGATTCACAAAGTCTACTCACTTCATCCTTGTTCGAATGAACATGAGCTGGGAAACCTTAGCCGAGCTATACATCCGTGAAGTGATTCGATTACACGGGGTACCTACAGTTATAATCTGTGATAGTGACCCCATATTTGCTTCTCAATTTTGGAATTCTTTGCATAAGGCTCTAGGAGCTAAAGTGCATCTTAGTAAAACCTTTCATCCTCAACCAGATGGACAATTTGAAAGAATCATCCAAGTACTTGAAGACATGCTACGTGCTTGTGTAATAGACTTTGAAAAGAATTGGGAGAAATCTCTACGCCTAGTAGAGTTTGCTTACAATAATAGCTACCAGACATCAATTCTGATGGCTCCCTTCGAAGCTCTATACGGAAGAAAGTGTAGAACTCTCTTGTGCTGGTCTAAACTACGAGTAAACAAAGTATTGGGACCTCAATTGCTTAGAGAAACTGAAGAACAAGTGAAGATTATTCATGATCGATTAAAGGCAGCTTTCGATAGGCAAAAAGCTTATGCTGACTTAAAAAGGAGAGACATACAATACAATGTTGGAGACAAGGTCTTCCTCAAAGTATCTTCTTGGAAGAAAGTCCTTCGATTTGGAAAATAAGGAAAGCCCAGCCCTCGGTTTATCGGACCATTGAAATCATTGAAAGGATTGGTCCAGTGTCTTATCGATTGGCACTTCCTAGTGTATTCGATAAGATCTACAATGTTTTCCATGTTTCCTTGCTCAGAAGATATAGGTCTGATCCATCTCATGTTCTTGAACCATAAGAGGTGGAATTGAATCCTGACTTATCTTATGAAGAAGAACCTATTCAGATACTTGACAAGGAAGTCAGAAGACTTCAAAACAAGAATGTTCCTCTTGTCAAAGTCTTGTGGAGAAATAACAAGGTTGAAGAGGAAACATGGGAATTTGAAGAAGTCATGAAGAAGAAATATCCTCACCTATTTGATTCAGGTAAATTCGATGATGAATTTATTTTAAGGGGAGGAGAATTGTAACACCCTAAAATTAGCCTTGAAATGTTACCACAATCTAAACTATAGGCTAATTGAACTCATAAGTTAATTAATTTAAAGAAGAAAAACCATTGGCCATCCTTAAGATCAAATAAGTAAAATTAGAACCAAATTGAATTGATATTAAAACTATAAGGCATAAATGAAAAGTTGAAATTGTGAACATGCAAAGCTATGAAGATTGCATGCAAAATTCATTAGAAATCAAGGCCATGACACATGTTCTCATTTGAATAAAACATGTTCCAAAAATTAGGATGACTCACGGCTAGGAGGAATTATGAACAAAGAAAATTTGTCATCTTCCTCCCATTATACTCCTTGGCCGAAATTGTTGAGAGAGAAAGGGGAGAGAAGAAACTTCATGCCTCACATTCAAATTCAAGCTTTTTGATTGAGCCTTGATCAAATTTAGTTTGGAGAAGGTATAATGCTTGATTCCAACTTGTTATAGAATGTTTGAATGAGTAATTGATGATGTTCTTGTTGTATAAATTGAATTCGATGATTGTTATGTGTGTTAGGAGCATGTTAGCTTCAATTTGAACTTGAAATTGTGGATACTAGTAGCCAAATTGATAAAGGAAATATATATGGTTTCTAGAAATTTGAGAAATGTGTATATGGTTGAAAACAGTTTGATTAGGGACTGTTTTGGATAGTGAAAATGTTTAAACATGTCAATTGAACATAGAACCCTGTTTTGATCATGTTGGTAGATGAAATGAAGATTGAATTGAATAGATAACTTGCTGGAAAAGTGAAAGCACCTAATTGGACTAGTTAAATTAGGTAATGGACTGCTCAATTGGTAAATTTAATGTGCAATGTTGATCAAATAGATCAAATTGGGTTCAACATGATAATGCCATGTTTTAAGCACGTGGATAGGTAAATTAGAATGACCTAGACATGTAAGAACATGAAAATGAATTGAATTGCCATGTTAGAACCTTGCTTAGGTGAGTTAAGAAGCTAGAAACTCAACCTAGTATAATCTGCCCAAAATTCTCTGTTATGGGCAGTAACTTTGAAAAATCACTATAAATTGAATTTAAGGCTGAAATTTTTATGGACAACACCTTGATATGTGTAAATTCATTAGAAGAAAACAGAATTGAAATCTGTGTTGTTGAATGAAATGTAGGGACGAAACACTAGGGACAATGCAATTTGTCCAGTGTAACAAATTACACTGTCTTTAAGATAAAAACTGTATTAATGGGCAAAGAACTAAAATGTAAGCCTTATAAGATTATAAATAAAATTACGTTAGCTTTCCAACGGTGTAAACCAATTGAAATTCCAACGTACGTAATGAAAGTTATGCATGATTAAGTGAATAGAGTGCAAGCGGCCTGACAGCAGCAGTATAGATAATTGTACACTGTTTTGTGGCAATTTGTAAACTGTTTTGTAAACAGATTTAGGACATTGATTCTGCTTTGTTTTTCATGAACTAGAGTATAGATAAGTGTAGTTAAGTGTAATGGAGAATGTTTATGAGCATGCTACTAGATTTGTGTATGTTATGTGCTTGTAACCTTGCCTTGATTGAATGATCATATGATCTTGTTTTGACATGTAGTTGTTGTGTAGTGTGATAGAACCAGGAGTAAACTAAACTTGGTGGAAGTGGATAGAGTGGATCATCCTAAAGCCAAATACAAAGGAGTGTGGATCCAAGACTAGCTAAGCTTGCAATATTGTGAGTTTAGTTATCTCTAGGGTTAGGACTAGGCCCTAACCAATGCATACTTGCTTACACTCTTGAAATGCTTAAATGAACCTAATTATGGACTTGACTTAATAAGGGAAGAATGACTAGTAACGCATGAAGTTTGATCACATCTTGAATACATGTTTTATTTGAATGCTAAGCATGTTTAAATGGTACATTGGTGCTTGTATATGACATGATGCAATGTGATTGAATGTTAAAGACTTTCTTGAGACATGTTCTCATCTTGATGAAATGAAACATGAAAACTACATGATATGTGAGCTATGGCTCAATGGCCTAAGGGCCTAATATGAAATGAACTTGCTTGACATGAACTTGATCTTGAAATACTTGAATAAGTGGTAAATCGAACAACCTTGGTAGCTACTTGGACTAGGTAGAAGGGCATGCCTTATAGTCTAGAGCTCATTGTCTCAGGGTGGACGACGGTCCAGGGCTAAGGCCCCTATTTGGCGACAGACGGAGGGTACGTATGTGGTCTTTGGCGACAGTAGGAGGGTTGACCAGCACTACATTGCATCTTGTGGCAACAGTTGGTTGGAGACTCGATTACCTATACAAACTAAGTACCAAGGGGGTTGTTTAATTGATAACAAATGTAATAACAATCCAATAACACATGTTAATGTCTTGAAAGCTATATATTGAATATGACTTGTCCTGAAAGCCATGTATTGTATGTTACTTGTCATGTCAGCATGACTTAACTTGATTACTTGTTTTGAAAGCATGATGTGCTTGATTCTTGATATGAAAATATGAAGTATGATTCCATGATCTTGTTCCTTGATAGCCAAATGCTTGATATCCTTAGCTAGGATTATCTTGATGCTTGAAAGCCTTAGCTAGGATTATCTTAATGCTTGAAATCCTTAGCTAGGACTATACTTGATTAAATAACACAAAACTTGACATAACAAATGGTTAGATTTAGTTACTACATCACTAAGTACATTCTTATACTTATCACACTCGTTTTCATTCTTCCAACTATAGGATAAAGGTTACGAGTGTTGCTTGATATTGAAGCCTGATTACTTGAACTCGAAGCAAGACACAAGCATAGTTAAAGTATGGTTTCATACTTGTTTTGTATATCTCCTAGATTGGTGGCACTAGAATGTATATAGTTAGCTTGATCATGCATTTTGGTACTTGTATATATTGTTCTTGATGGGCCTACTAAGTCATGATCTTGGATGACATTATGAAACATGTAATGAACTTAAAGTACTTGTAAACTAAATGATGTTGCTGCGCATAAGATGATAGATTTGAAATGATCTAATGTTTGATCTAGTTTACCTTGGAATATTCGAATGCTTTGTTATACATGTCTTGCTTGAATTGAATATAGGATGATCGAACCATGTTGCTTGTACTCCATTTGAATGAATTCGACTTATAAGGTCACTTGTATATAAGCATACCTTGATGTAAGTAAGGTTGTGTGTTTGACTGGTAAAGGTCGAAGAGTCTAGTGTGTGTATATGATGATTGTCGAATGGTTAGTGATAGAGTATAACTTGAATGGAACTAGTTACATGCTATTGAATGTTTAGGTAATCATGCTTAGTAAGTATAGAAATGAGATGTTTAAATGTATACAAACTAAGGAACGTTGAATTGAAATGGAAGCATGTTACACCTAGGGTCATTCGAATGATAAGGTTTAAATGAGGTTAATTGAAATGTAAGTAGTAACCTATAATGTAAGCATGAAAGGAAAAATTTTAATGGCCCTATTTGAATGCCTTATGATGACTTGAAATCATATGTGAGGTTACTTGTTTTCTAGGTAAGTATGATTGGTTGCTTGTTAGTTAAGTAAATCATTTAATAAGAATGAGTTATTAATGTTTTCTTTGTTTGCTTGTATTGTATTGCTTGCCTTGTTCTTGTCCATCATGTCTTTGCTTAAGTAACGCTCCTGAGCCGGTTTGCTACTAGCCCAGGGTAGGGGGTGTTACACTGTGAAACGGAAGAGCAAATACAAGTCATTTATAGTCGATTAAAAGAAGCTTTTGACCGGCAAAAAGCTTATACTGATCGTAAGAGAAGGGACATTCATTATCAGATGGGAGATAGAGTGTTTCTTAAGGTATCACCATGGAAAAAAATCTTCATATTCAAAAAAAAGGGCAAACTCAGTCCCCGTTTTATCGGGCCATTCAGAATTATAGAAAGGATAGGCCCTGTTGCTTATCAACTAGCCTTACCAGAAGAGTTCAACAAAATACACAATGTATTTCATGTGTCTATGCTATGCAGCTATCGGTCTGATCCATCTTATATTCTCGAGCCTGATGATGTAGAACTAAATTCCAACTTGACATATGATGAAGAGCCTATCCAAATCGTTGATCGTGAGGATAGAAGGCTTTGAAATAAAACTATATCTCTCGTTAAAGTGTTATGGAAAAATCATAGAGGCAAGGAAGCTATGTGGGAACCTAAGTCAATCATGAGAGATCAATACCCACATTTGTTTTCTTCAGGTAAATTCGAGGACAAATTTCTTTAAGGGTGGGATTTGTAACACCCACAAACTTGTTTTCTATTGAAAATATTAAAATGGCATAATAACAAGCTAAGAATCTAGTTTAGTGCTTTTTGTATGGGGATCGAATTGTTAAGTTGAGGAATTAAAGGAACTTAGAGTAAGTGACCAATGTGTAAAGAAATTAGAAAGTTAGTTTTGCATGATAAACAATTAAGGGATTATGGTTATTCTACATGTCCTTCTCTTTTTAAGGGACCGGTTTAATGGATAAAAGAAAGAGTGGCGTCTTCTTCTCCATTTCTTTATATCGAAAGTAAGATAGAGAGAGAATGAGACTTGAAGGAGAAAACATTGTTAATAGGAAAGAATCAGATTGAAGGTAAGTTTATAACCATTTCTTATGAACTTTGATCAATTGTATTATAACTATGGAATGTTGATTACTTGTATATTGTTCGAATGGGTGCTTTAGTGATATCTTGGTGATTTGAATGGATGCTTTGAGTTATAAAGGTTGAATGTTGATGATTACTGAATGGTTACTTGGAATTGTTGGTTGGATTTTTGAATAAACTATGCTAATAATGTAATCGAATAAGTTGTAATTTGAGTACTCAATTGAAATGTTAAATTGGGATGTTTATATATATTCGAATCTGCCCAAATACTGAAGGTATTTGGCTGAATTAAATATATCTTGGAACTGCCATGTTTGATGAATAAACAAATAGGAAGTATAGTCATGAAATTGGTCACTTACAATAGAATGTGTATGCAATTGAATATTTGATAATTGGATATAGTGGAATGGAAAGAGTCTAGTTCAAGGGTTGTTTTTATTGTTTGGAAACAAGGAAAAATTATTGTTTGTAGTTAGCTTTTGGTCTCGATATGGTACTTAAAATGTAGTTAGCATACTGGTAACACCATAATAGGATTAAGAAAATTGTTAGACTGAATCTCAATGAAAGTTTAGATAGTTTAATTAAATAAGAAAACTGCCCTGTTTTAACAGCCATTATAGGGACTGTTTTTTTGGAATTTAAATAGCTAAATAAGTAATAGGGATGAACTAAATTGCCAATCTGATAATACTAGTTTTGTATGGTTGAATGAAACAATTTTGATGATTAAGGCTTGATGGAAGAAGGGTAGAACTGACTAAAAATGAACATCTAAGTGCACGGGCAGTTTCGAAAAGTTTGAATATTAAGAAATTGTCACATTAGTACCATGTTTTTTATCTCTTGAATTGTTTGCTTGAGGGTAAATGATAATGCATTCGGATGTTACACATATAAGGTTAGAGGAAAAAGATTATCTTAAGACTTGATAGAGTGCATGCGTGATAAATATATGCTTCCAATGGTCAATGGATCAATTTTAATGTATATTTTTTTAACTTGTTGTTACAAATTGATAAGAAATGAGATGGTCAAGGGGATGAAAGACACAAGGGGATAAGGGTACAAGATCAAGAATAGCTCAAAAAGATTTGTAAGTGTAGCCTATGTTTACTTATCTAAATTGTCTTATAGTTGCATAACTACTCGAATGTCTAGTAGGCACCATTGCCTTACTTGCTTGTATATGTGCTGGAAATCCTTGAAAGATAAGTATCAAGGTATCATGTATGTTATGAGTAGTTTCAAACATATTGTGAAATATTGAGTTGAATGCCAAATGGCATTCTGGTTGATGGTTGTTATATATATATATATATATATAAGTATATTTAGTCTAGTCGAATTGGCATGCCAATAGGATATACATTCTGAGCTCAGCCTAAAATATAGGACTAAGGTCCCCTGAAAGGTACTATCATACCCCTGATCGATGTCAAGGTGAAAGATTCAATGACAAGAATGTCATTGCCTATTAATGCAATGGTTTCGTTGGAGATTCTAGATTAAATTATAGTCTGTATTGTGGGATTTAACTATGATTGCTTGTATTATATGTATCTTTGAATAAATATCTGACATTGAATCAACCCCTAGGGTTGCTAGCATTACAAATCCTGTATAAGAGGTCGTACATTGGCGACCACAATGAATAAGTATATGAAACAATAATATGCGATATGGTGTATCTTTAAGCTCGGTTGAAAGTAATGAGATAAGAAGTAGATGTGAGTGATAGTCAGTCTATTCTGGTAACTTGATTATGATTATGCATTTTCAATTACGCATTCTAGTTAATTGAATTGCTTGTAAGTTCTCTTTTCTGACTACTCACTCTGTTATATTTCTCAGCTTATTTTCCTGCCAGCTCTAGCAAGGAAATCCAGCAAGGTCACCTGAAACTTTCAATGTATTTTGAAATTATATTTTGTTAACTCCAAAAGGGGTGGCACTAGAACAGAGGTCTATATGTATTATTCTAGGCAGGGTTAGTTGGCTTCTATGTAAATAAGTTAAGGATAAAACTCTGATGTGTTTTGTGTATGTACTTGAGATTGCATATGTGCCTTGTAATTAGATAATATGAATGCACCAGTTTATACTTAAAAGAGTTGGTAATAGTCTAGAACCATAACGTGACGTTGCCATGTATGTGATTGTTTGGTATGTGATTGTATGAGTATGTTACCACTTGATTGATATTGATGGAACTAGAGTTGGAAAGTGATTTGTAATTTAATCATGCAAATGGTTAATTATCATATGTATGTATAATTATGATTGGTAGTAATGCAACTCGACTTGGCACTTGAGGTAAGAGTCTTGTTTGAGAAGTTCCTTTGATATGAAATGCTTGGGTGCCAGGTATGTCATTATTTAAGATATTGTTTGATATTAAAACCTGATGCCATGAACATGCAGTGAATACAATGTTGTTGGTTTGTTTCTTTTAGTGTTTGCTTAGGATACAAGCAACATAAAAATGTATGTATCTTCTGTTTGTTTTCCATTTATCCTTTAATGGCCTTGTTTTTTTAATTTAGATAGGATTGTAAGTCTTGAACATTGTTTAAGTGGTTGGCTACATCTTCTTTTGAATGTTATTGCTACCTTCTTTATCAAATCTAAGTAAACTAAACTCTAACTTGTTAGTTAAGTTAGACTGTCTACTTTGAGTTTGTAAATTCCTTTTAGGCTAGGATGGGTATTACACTCAGAACTTTCTTCCATGGTGAGACTTTAAGAAAAGCTTTCTCACTGACTTCATACTGTATATCCCTTCGTCTAAGATCAACATAGGTCTTTTTGTCGGTCAAAGGTGGCTTGCAAGTGATCGTGGACGATGGTAACCTGATCTTCAGTTTCCTAAAGTAAGTCAGGGCCCAACATCTTGCCTTTGCTTAGTTCAGACAAACACAACGGTGTTCTACAATGTCTGCATTAAACGCTTCATACGGTGCCATCTTAATGGAAGCTTGGTAACTATTGTTGTAGGAAAAATCAATAAGATGTAGGGACTTCTCACAAGAGCCTTTGAAATCAATGATACACACCCGTAGCATATCTTCCAATACTTAGATTACCCTTTCGGACTGACCGTCAGACTATGGGTGGAAAGCCGTAATACCCCAACCCCCAGGCACAGAAGATAGTATTGTTCTAGGAGAAGACAATCTAATTTGTCTAAGAAGTTAGAAATCGAGCAAGATGAGGACTCATGGTGAGACCTTTAGAGCACAAATCATTCGAACAAATAACCTACGAAGCATTAGGACATCGAAATACAATCATCAAAATTAGAGATAGGAAACATATGATCTTTCTCTAGTTTTATACTTAACAAGGATGTGAACAACAAGTATATTAGTTATTTTAAGTCATGATACTCAATTAAGAATCAATATGTGTAAGGCATACCAATTTAAGAACTTTATGACTACTTTGTATCATTATAAATCCAAGACTTTCCTGACAATGTGATCTAACAAATTTTACATGGACAAAAAGGGACTTCCAACTTGTAATTGTTTGATAAGTTAAACATGCATTATTTAATTCGATTATTGACTAGATAGGTAGTCACATACTTTAATTACTCATGACTATTATAAAACCTTATATCATCATCTTTCATTCAATAAAATAAGCTTATAACATTTCCTAAATCATTCGAATCTAGCAACTAAGTCAAGTCAAGAAAAATCAACCACTAACAAGCACTTTAAGACAAACTCTTAGATATATATATTTACAGGCCCTTAATAAGTTACCAATTACAAACCCCTTTAATAGACAAAGTGTTATAGCCTAATAGTCCAAACTAGTGCCACCTTCTAAGAGTTAATTTAACAAACAAAACATACTTTTGATGCCTTTGGTGACCTTGAAAAATCTTCCCCAAGCTTGATCAACAATCAATTTCTCCTGTACAATCATCAGGGCGAGTAATTAGGTTGCTAGCCTTGAAACTTAATCAACAATAAGGTAGATACATGCTCTCAATATTACTTAGCAAGAAGCTTATTGTAAGCATAATTATAACATAGCATTAACAAGATTCTGGGAAGAATTCATCATCAAGCAACTGTTACAGTTGTGTAGTTTAATAACTCAATCCATCACAAGTAGTCTAGAATTGAATAATCTATCCATAACTAGTTAGGGTCTCGAAGAACAAGATCAATCAAAACACTATCAGGCAACGGTAACATGTACCATTAAAACATATAATCCTTTCAATCAAATATTAGCAGGCAATGGTAACCTGTACCATTAGAGTATATAATCCACTCGATCGAGTACTATCAGGCAATGGTAATCAGTACCATTGAAGCATATGATCTATTTATTTAAGCATTATCAGGCAATGGTAATCAATACCATTGAAACACATAATCTATTCGATCAATCCTTCCAGGCAATGGTATCATATGCCATTGAAACATACATGTAAGCTATTTAATTATTGGCTCCATATTATCCTCAACTCATCGAGTACATAACCATATACACGAGGTTTAACATTAAACATTATAAAAAACCTATTCATGGTTTAATTCAAAAGGGCCCAAGCAGTAATTCCTACTTACAAACTGAGGACTAAGTAACTTAAAAATAATTCAACAATCTATGCTTACTTAAACATAGTTATACTCACGATTATGTCGAGCTACTCTTGATATGGAGTCACTGTTCATTTTTTGTCTTTCCTCCCCATGATCAATCCTCTTTTGGTCTAGTTATAGAAACAATTTAACAATGCATTAGAAAACATCCATCTTCCTTTGATGTTTACAACTTTCATCAAACACATGTTCATCAAGCATTAGGATCATCTTATAATTGCTTACTTCATTTACTTATCTATCAATGGCATATTCAAACAAGACTTTAAGCTTGAGTCATCCTAATATTTACAAATAATCATTCAACCATAACTTCTAATTCCTTAATTAAACAATTTCGATCATAACACATCAATTATATAAAATAGTCCCTCTTTAACAAGTACCATTCGAAACTGTCCCCTGCACTATATTACTCTTCTATTCTTTAAACAACCTTCCTAGCCAATACATGTGAATATCAAATTTATATTAAACCATTTATCCAATGATATCCCACAATTCAGTTTCCTCTTTAGCCTTAAACTACATTTTAACAAGTTAATTCCCCTTAAACAGTCCCAAGTATACTGCCCAAAGAGGGGCAATTTTAGACTTGTTTTAAAAACCTCCTAAACAGCCCCTATTACTCTCTCAAAGCTCTTCCTTGGTTCCTTAACACAACACTATCAATTTACTATTAAACAACTACATTTTTAATCACTAACTCAATAGTTTAAGCAATTTTTGCAATACCAAAACCGAAATAGTTCACTATGTTACATACTCTACCCAAGCAATTCATCCACCACAATAGATTCATATATCTTCAATAATTGAACTTAACATGAAAATTCAGTATATCTAATATATATAATCATGCCAAAAATTTAGATTCACATTATCATTTCTCTAATTCGTTAAATTCAGCTTCAATTTTGCTTAATACCTATTCTAATTCTAAGTTCTATCAACCAAACTCTCTATCTAAAAACATAGCATTCTATAACATGTAGGAATCAAGACATATTCGACAACCCACATTTCGAACAAGGGAATAGCAAGAAGAAGAACTTACATGCTTGATACTTAACTCTAATTCAAACACTAGTGTCGTCCAATTCCTTAACAAGCTTGTGCCATGGTTAAATTCTCTCCCCTTACTCTTTAATTTTGGTTTCCGGTTCAAGAGAAGAATGAAGAAGATGACAAACATTTGTTTGTTAGTCATCCAACTCATGTTCCACATGTCTTCTCCACACAAAGACACATACTAACTCCCTACTTAGAAAATTACTTACCATGCAAACCTATGAATTTTATGAATTAACATTATAGTCACTTTAACAAAGCTCCTCTATTCCATAATTTCTCAATTCGGCCCCTCTCCTATTAAGTCATACATTAGCTACTCCAATTATTATCTTTTAGAAAAAGTCAAGATATTCATCCCAAATTGAAATTTAGGGTGTTACAAATCCCTCTACCTTAAGCAAATTCGTCCTCAAATTTTACATGAGGAGAATAGGTACGGATATTGATTTCTCATGGCAGATTTAGACTCCCAAGTAGCTTCTCTACTTCCATGATTTCTCCATAAGACTTTGACAAGGGGGACTATCTTAGTTCGAAGCCTTCTTTCTTCTCGATCAAGGATTTGGATTGGTTCTTCCTCGTAGGATAAATCCTGATTCAATTCAACTTCATCCGGCTCGAGGATGTGAGAAGGATCAGATCGATAGCTACGTAGCATTGACACATGAAACACATTGTGTATTTTGCTAAATTCTTTTGGAAGGGCCAACCGATATACGACAAGACCAATCCTTTCAATGATGTCAAAAGGTCCAATAAACCGAGGACTAAGTTTTCTTTCTTACCGAATCTGAACACTTTCTTCTATGGAGATACCGTGAGAAACACTCTGTCTCACACGTTATATTGAATATCTCGTCCTTTACGATCAACATAAGCTTTCTGTCGAACGAAGGCTTCTCTCAATCGATTTATAAATAGTCTGGACTAGTTTTTCTGTTTCTCGAAGCAATTAGGGTCCTAAAGCTTTGTTCTCCCCTAACTCTGACCAGCACAGAGGGGTCTTACACTTTCTTTCAAAAATGGCTTCAAAGGGGGCCATTTGAATAGAAGATTGGTAGCTATTGTTGTACAAGAATTCTGCCCAAGGGTAAAGCTTTCTCCCAATTCTTTCCAAAATCGATTATACAAGCTCGTAACATATCTTCTAACACTTGTATAATTCTTTCAGATTGACCATCTGATTGAGGGTGGAAGGCGGTACTGAGATTGACCTTGGTTCCAAGAGCTTTCTACAGAGATGTCCAGAATCTATAAGTAAATCTAGAGTCCCAATCAGAAATTATCGAAGTAGGAATGCCATGTAACCTTATGATTTCTGGTAGGTAGATTTCTGCTAGCTGGTCCAGACTCATGCTCATTCGAATAGGAAGAAAATGAGCTGACTTTGAGAACCTATCCACAATCACCCAAATGGCATCATTCTTCTTAGGTAAAAACGGCAATCCACTAACAAAGTCCATTGTTATTTGTTCCTATTTCCATTGCGGAATTTCAATGGGTTGTAATAATCCTGAAGGAACCTGATGTAACCACCAATTTTTCCCGACCCTCACTCATTTAGTGTTGGTATATATCATAATCCAAAAATGAAAACCCAAAAATATAGTATATGATAATTCATTTGGTCCTTGCATATATTAGAGTTTAAAAATAAAACCAAATGTTGAAAACCCAATAATATATGTGATCCATTTGATCCATTTATTACAAAGAAGAGAGGAGCCCATGTTTTACAAGCCCAATTCGGCCTTACAATAAAAAAACCCTAAAGGATTATTTTTCATTTGAGCAGCCACCTTCATTCCACCGTTGGATCAAATTTGATCTAACGGTCCCGATCAAAACCCTAGACGACCCTAATCCTCAGACCTTGCGTCGCATACCCAAATTGAAGCAAACAAAGCTCATGTGGATCGCCACTCATGCGTGAGGGCCACACGCTCGACCGTTCGACTCCCTTGACCGTTTAGTTCTAGTTTGTGAGCATCGGTGGTCATGCACTGTCGTTCCCTCGCCGTCATTCATGGTCAAAGTTTCATTATTTTTCCTCCCAGCCGTGGCATGCTAATAGGGAAAAAAAGATTAATGCAAGAATCGAAACAAAAAGGAAATGAAGTAGATTTGCATCAAACAAATAAGGCAAGAAGATTGGTCAAATCGGACCAAAATGAAGCAAGCAAGGCAAGATTTGGGCAGCATGAAGACGAAGCAAAAAATCAAGTATACATTGCAAAAATCGAAGCATATCAAGCAAGAATCAAAGCCAAATCAAAAAGTGTAAACTACATTTTTTAAATTTTACGTATATGCCCCCTATAATCGGCTATAAAAGGTCATCGAATCACCGTTTGTAAAGACACACAATTGAGAAATAAAATAACAGAAGCAATTTCAGTTTAGATCAAAGGTATTACGCCTAGAAATTTTCTTTTTCTACATACATTTCCAGTTTTTAGTTTGAAAGAGTGAATGTAGGGCACGGGTTTACCAATCAAAGGAGGTCGAAGCCACTGTTAGAGAGTCGAGTCACCGTCGCTGTTGGATTTAGGAGTCAAAATTGAAGGAAACGATCATCAGAAGTTTGCCGTCGGCCGAGGGCAACGGTGGCCAACGTGGAGGAGCGCCGCGAACCGCCACAGAAATCTAGAGAACGCGGCAGTGTTCTTCATCCAATGAAGAACACCATTTAATATATTCAGAGGATTTAGAGAGGCTTAGTTCGATCCATTTGACTGAGAGAGAAACAAATAAGAGTTGTTTCTGATTTTTGAGTCTTATACCAGGCCTATGGAGCAGCCCGGATCTGACCCGCGAAGAAGCTCGACCCGCGCCCTTCTTTCCTCCGTTTTCTACTTCGGCCCTCACTGTTTGCTTTCTTACACTTTAGTCCATTTTTGTTTTAATTTTGTTCTTCAATTTTGATTTCTTTCAATTTAGTCCTTTTTATGTTTAATTTGTTTATTCATATTCTCTTGAACACCTATTTTAAAACACAGAAGAATAGAAATCTACAAAACCCTTAATAATCTAATTTCTCAAATTAAAATTTGTTCATCTTTTAAAATGAATATTAGGTTAAATAATACATATGTACATATATAAAAATGTAAGGTTATACTAATTCATTTTAGTTTTAATAATATATATAATAAATGAACCCTTAAGTTTAAGTTCCACTTTTGCATAATATGTTTTAATTAACTTGGTAATTTTCCTTAGATCATTAAATATACCTTTAATTAAAATTTATCTAGTAGAGCCCTTTTAGGATTAGTAACTTTAATCACCTAATAATTGGCTTTAGGGTTAGAAACACATAAAAAGCGAAAAGAATAAAATAAAACAATCATCTAAAAAGGATTTTTCTTGAACCATGAAAACAAGATGTATTTTCAATTAGGGTTAATTCAGTCTTCCCCTAGCCATTGAGGGAACGGCCGAGACTCCTATGCGAAAACGCATCTTCGAATTTTAAGTATTAATGCCTTAATCCCTTTGCCTCTAAATTGATTCAAATTTTCTCAGCTGTGAGCGAGTTCGAGCCAATTTTAGAACTTTGTGAATTTTTGTATTAACCTTTGCATGCACGCATTCGAGTTACAAGGAAAATATTAGTGATCAAGTAAGCGCCGGTCTCCGGGCGTGATGGGGGTGCTAATCCTTCCCCACACGTAACTGTGCCCCCGAACTGTCGAGATTTCATAATCTCTGGTTTGTTTTTAGGTTTCCAGTCCACCTAATACAATAAAAGAGACCGGTGGTGACTCCGTTGTTACAGCTTGTCGACTCCGCTGGGGACTGTTTAAGAGGGCACAACTTTTACTTGATCACGAGTTATTTTCCTTAGTAATCCGTTGCATTTTTTTGTGTGCATTTCTCTTGGTGGTTTAAAACTGTTTGCATCACAACATAAGCATTCTACCTGGGCTTTATCAAACTTAAGTGGAAGAAAATAGCTATGCCTTCATGAGTAACCCTCAGTATGGGCTAGAGAAAGTCTTTCGGTATCCAGAGCACTTATGCTTTCATGAGTAACCTTCCGCAAGAGCATAATAGAAATGCATCCCCTCGAGCCGTGTTTGATCCACAAGCCTGTGATGGGCCAGGATCAAACGTTTTATCCACCCTGGAGTAGGGATAAAGACGGTTCGAGAACCTTTTCTAGATCTGAACCCTCATAAATGTATGTTTTAGTAAGCCCACCCCATTAAACCATGTGAAGCCATAGGTTTTATTTCCTTTACTTATGTTATTTATTGTTTTACTTTTTGTATCTTACCCTTGTGTTTTATTTCATTATTTATATATACTAACACTTTTTTTGAATTTTGAGAGCATACATCGCATTGCATCCAATTGGTATTCCGAAACACTAGTTAGTAAAAGATCATGAGTATTCGGGTTACATTATCCAACTCCAGAGTCCTTCGCCTGAATATCGATGTTCAGAGGGAGTCCATAGAGTTTCAGCACCGATATGGAGATAGCATGCAGAAAGAGACCATTGTAGATTTGCCAAAACAAGTACACATGGGATCACCTCATAATCATTTTTTGGGATTGATCACTATTTGGTATAGCCTAGAAGCCCAAGATCGAGCCACATCCACCAAGAAGTACAGAGATATAGCCTTATTGCTTAGAGTTGAGATTGATGAGCCCATGATTATAGCTATTGTTGAATTTTGGGATCCGACCTATCATTGCTTCGTCTTCAACCAAAAAGACATGACTCCCACTATTGATGAATACATAGTCTTGTTGCGCCTGGATCTAGAAAATCTTGATAAGATACACTGGAAAGAGAAGAACTTGGGATGTCAGAAGAAATTTGCCAAGCTTGTCGGTCTACATGTGAAGAAGTAAATGTCCATGTTGATGAGAAAAACAAGAGCACTTGCATCACATGGGAGTTCATTTATGCCTAGATCACGAAGGATATAAAGCATGAGAGAGTCCTTGATCTGCTCGCTTTGGCAATCTACGTGTTAGTTATCTTCCCCAAGGTTCTGGGTCACATCGAGATAGCCTTGGTAAATTTGTTGGTCTAGAAGAATGTGAATCTGGTCCCGGCTATTCTGGCAGAAACTTTTAGATCCTTGAAATTTTGCAGAACTCAAGGTAGAGGGCGATTCCTTGGCTGCTCTCAACTTCTTTATTTATGGCTGCAAAGTCACTTTTAGGATAGCGAGAAGATAGGCAAACATCCAACGTCCCAAGACTCGGTCCCGATCAAGGAAATCACCAGAAAATAGTGGTCGCGAAATGGAAAGCAAGAACAGTGGGTAATCTTCTTCAAAAATCTCATTTATGCTGATGTGACATGGAGAGCTCCATGGATGTATATAGTTTTTATCTTGTACAAGTGCGGAAGGATGGAGTAGGTTCCCCTTATAGGCCTCTAAGGAACTTCCAGTTACGCTTCTTTGCTAGTACAACGCCAATATGCTTCTCGACAGTTCATCCAAGTGACAAATGGGCTACGAGAGGAAGAATTCTCTTACACAGAAGCTAATTCGACTAGACGAGTCATGGATCTAGCCAAAGAGTGGAAGTAGACATTCCGAATGGAGGTAACACTATTTGCCAGTGCTGTGCCCGAGTACGCCAGTTGGAGGAGGCAGCAGAACATAATATTTTTGTACTTTTTTAGTAAAAAATAATGTGTACTCGAAACTTATATGTTCTATGAAGTGCACTATGTTTCGGAATACCATTGGTCTTTTGCATTTGTATTTGCATTCATTCCATATAACACCCTATATTAAAAAAAATAATTAACTATGGAAAGTTCAAATGTAGTTGAAAAAATGACTCACTCGTACGAAACTCGTTCTCTAACTCACAAAATGGATATGGAAAATAGAATGTCCTCCATAGAAGTTGGCACGGGACAAGTTTGAGAAGATTGAAAATGATTTGATGAACGAAATTACTATTGCTCAAGAGAATATCATGCTATAGATAGCAGCTATGCTCGGAAAGAGCCCTGAAGTTCGTAAGGCCCGCAAAGATGCAAGGGTAACGACACCCTCGCATGAGGCCCTCAAGGGGAAGGTTCAGGTTGACATCCCTGGGACCTCGACTAATGCCTTGGTGGAGTTTGGGGCAGGTTAGGGTGATGAGCAAGATTTTAAGGTGCCCGACCTCGACGAGTTGGCAAGCTGGAGCCGCTTAGATAAGAAATTAGAAGAACGTTGTGAAAAGTATGAAGGAATGGTGAAAGCCCTACAGGGAGTTAGTATTCATCGGGGCCTAGATGCTAAAGATCTCAGCCTGGTGACAGACTTGGTCATTACCCCAAAATTTATAATGCCAAACTTTGAGAAATATGATACAACTACATGTCCTTCAGCACACTTGACAATGTACTGTAGGAAGATGCCGTATTATTTGGACAATGAAAACCTGCTCATACACTCCTTCCAGGATAGTTTGTCTAGATCAGCAGCTTGCTGGTATACACAGTTAAATCGAACCAGTGTAAAGATGTGGTTGGATCTGTCACAAGCCTTTGTCGAGCAATATATGCATGTGACGGACATGGTCCCAAACAGAATGGTTCTGCAGGGGATGGAACAGAGAACAAACGAAGGTTTCTACCAGCATGCTCAAACGTGGCGGGATGTAGCAGCGCAGGTCCAGCCACCGCTGTTGGAGAACAAAATCACGCCTATGTTTGTAGAAACGCTGAAGGGGATTTTTATGACCGAATGATAAATCACGCGACCAAAAGCTTCACTATATGTTAATGAATGGCGAGCTAATCCTAGAAGCCATAAAGAGTGGAAAGCTTGATGGAGGAGAGTCAAAGAAGCCTTATAGGAAACGAGAAAACTAGGTGAACATGACTTCGTCATATAATCAAAATTTGTCTAAAGGGTAGTGATTAACAAGCCAAATGCGACTAATACAAGCTCGATAGGTTAGAATCCGCCCAGGCTTGAAACAAGGAATCAATCGAACAAGCCCAGCTTCACCCCTATACCAGTAACTTATGCAGAATTATTTCCACAATTGGTTGAGTCTACGTTGGTGGTACCATAACATCTTACCCCAATGTTACCACCATACCCTCGGTGGTATGACCTAAACGCCAAATACGAATACCATACTGGAATCACATGACATACAATTAAGAACTGTATAGCCTTCAAGAAGGTAGTGGAAAATCTACAGAAAACAGGTATGTTGTCGTTTGAAGCTATAGAGGAAAAAGGAAAACCCCTTCCAAACCATCAGAATGTTTGTGTGAATGCTATGTTGGAGGAAGAAGGCAAGCAGATAAAGACGCGGATAGCTGATGTTATAACCCCACTATGGTGGGTGTATTCAAAGATGAAGAAGGCTGGATTGTTGGATAAGAATGCTGAGGTACAACCTTCAGGAAATGGGCCCTATTGTGAGTATCATGGGATAGGAGGTCATGAAATTCAATGGTGTTCAAAATTTAGGTAGCTGGTTCAGAACAAGATGAACAACGGTGAAGTAGAATTCTTCACAAAGAAAGGTATGAGTGACATGCCTGAAATATACGCATTAGACGAGTCTCCCATGAAGAATCTCGCTGGTATTAAACCATTGATCATAAAACCAAGGTAAGACCTGACGAAGAAACAAATAAAGTGACTCTTCAACTTGTGATAAGAGCACCAGCACCTTTTCCCTACGATGATAGTAAAAGATTACCTTGGAATTATGCATGCACCACAGTGACATCGAAAGACCCAAGGCATGCTGGGGCCAAGGAAGGAATGATTAATGAAGTGGGCCATTTTATGAGAAGTGGGAGATGTTATGTACCACCTACCAAGGAAGACCGAGATGCTGCTGAAAGAAAGAATGCTCTGAACAAAGAGCCTGGAAAGGATTATTAGGACCGTCCGGATCAAGTACTGGAACCTGTGAAAGAATCTGAGGCTCAGGAATTTCTCAAGATTCTCAAGCATAGTGAATACAATATGGTGGAACAATTGCATAAGCTCCCGATGCGCATATCAATGCTATCACTATTGCTAAGTTCGAAAGGGCACCAAGAAACATTACTCAAGGTTCTCAACTAAACCTTTGTGCCAAAAGAAAAATAACTATAGACAAGTTGGATAGACTGGTCGGTAATATAGCTATTGACAATTTCATCTCTTTTAGTGACGAGGAAATCCCAGAAGGAGGAAGGGGATCATATAAAGCTCTTCTAATTACCACCCTTTGTAAAGGACACATGCTTCCAGGAGTTCTTATAGACAACGGTTCGGCCTTAAATGTGTTGCCAATGTCCATATTAAAGAAATTGCCGATAGACGAGACTCATATAAAATCTTATCAGAATAGGGCTCGAGCATTTGATGGAACGCTAAGAGAGGTACTAGAAAGATAGAGGTCCCCCTACAGATTAGATCATCTACGTTTGAGGTCGATTTTGTGGTAGTGGACATTCGGCCAACTTATAGTTGCCTTCTAGGGCGTTCGTGGATTCATACAGCGAGGGTAGTTCCGTCCACATTGCACCAAAAGTTAAAGATCATGGTCGATGGGCAGTTAATAACTATTGGTGCAGAGAATGATATTTTTGCCTCGATAATAGCTGAAGCTCCCTACATCGAGATTGATGCAGGGGAACTAGAATGCTCATTCATGTCACTGGAGTTGGTGAATGTGACCTTTGTTACCGATGGGAGCAAGATCCGAAGGCCAGTTTTATCCAAATGTGTGAAGATTCAAGTGAGAGAAACTTTAGGAAAGGGTGCTGAAACAGGCAAAGGATTTGGGAAATATCACCATGGTAGGATGTACCCAGTGACTGTTGCTGAGAAGAAGGACAAATTTGGAACGTGATTTAAGCCCAATACGGCCCAGAGAAGAGTCGCCATAATGAAAAATCAAGAGAGAAGAAATAGTAGACTCAAAGGGAGGATATCGCATGGGATCCAATGACGTTTTCACCCCTTAGTTCTACCTTTACATTAGGGGGTTTGTGAACCTCGGCTCAACCAAGGATGAGAAGGATGTGGGTGAGATTGCATATATGCTTGGCAAGATGAGCATTAATGTGGTGCTGGAAGAGAAAGTGGAAGAGGGCGGATATCTGTCAATGATTCGCCCTTGTGACAAGCTTAATAATTGGGCTGTAGAAGAACTTCTTGTAGTTTTTAAGTCTTTTTCAGAATAATTTTCAAAAATAACACCTTGTTTTAGCCTGAAAAACAGTAGTGGATCACTTATGTAAATGGCATATGCTAAATCTTTATGGTTCCCATTTCAATAAAGTGCATTTTGTTTTCAAACCTTGTGCATCAAAGAAAAAAACAACAAAAACCATTTCATTCTTTTTTTTCTTTTGCCCAAATGCCGATATATTCCCATTCTTTACAGGTCTCTAGTTATCAATAACGTAAGTGATATTAAGTCCGAATTGAGGGTTGATTTTGAGTAGCCTATATACCCAGAAGGATGCGATGATCCTGATAATGAGGTTGAGGTCGATATCCCAGAAGATCTCCTCCGACTGATGAAAAGTGAAGAGAAAAAGATTGTTCCCTATAGAGAATAGTTGGAAATAGTGAACCTTGGGACCGAGCAAGGAAGACGCGAAGTGAAGATTGGAACTACGATCACTGGACAGACCCGACAGAGTTTGGTCGAACTCTTGCACAATTATAAAGACGTGTTTGCTTGGTCATACCAAGGCATGCCTGGGTTGGATACAAACATTGTAGTTCATCGCCTGCCTATAAAGTCAGGGTGTCAACCAGTGCAACAAAAACTACGAAGAATGAAGACCGACATGCTCCTGAAGATCAAGAATGAGGTGAAAAAGCAATATGACGCAGGTTTCCTACAATAAGCCCGATATCCCGAGTGGGTGGCTAACATTGTCCCAGTCTCAAAGAAAGATGGGAAAGTTTGCATGTGTGTTGATTATAGAGACCTAAATCGTGCAAGCCCGTAGGATAATTTCCCACTCCCGTATATTAACACTTTACTGGACAATACTGCTGGACATTCGTTGTTTTCATTCATGGATGGCTTCTTGGGATACAACCAAATTAAGATGTGCCCTGCAGACATGGAGAAAACCACGTTTGTAACACAATGGGGAACTTTTTGCTACAAGGTGATGTCGTTCGAATTAAAGAATGTCAGGGTAACTTATCAGAGAACCATGGTGAACTTGTTCCATGATATGATTCATCGAGAAATCGAGGTATATGTAGATGACATGATTGCCAAGTCCCGAACAGAGGAGGAACAAATCCTGAACTTGGAAAAGCTTTTCAAGAGGTTGAGAAAGTTCCAATTGAAGCTCAATCTTGCCAAGTGCACATTTGGAGTAACTTCAGGAAAACTCTTAGGCTTCATAGTAAGAGAAAAAGGGATAGAAGTGGACCCTGACAAAGTGAAAGCAATACAACAGCTTCCACCTTCGTGAACGCAAAAAGAGTCTAGGGTTTCTTAGGCAGACTCAATTATATTGCCATATTCATCTCCCAACTGACAGAAAAATGCAGCCCAGTGTTCAGACTACTCAAGAAGGAAAATCTCGGAGAGTGGAACGAAGAGTGCCAAATATCTTTTGAGCAAATTAAGAAACAGTTGACAAATCCACCAGTATTGGTGCCACCAGTCCCAGGACGGCCCTTAATCCTATATTTTACCATACAAGAGAATTCATTGGGATGTGTGTTAGGGCAGCACAACGAGATGGGTCTAAAAGAAAAGGCAATCTATTACTTGAGCAAGAAATTCACATATTGTGAATCAAGGTATCCCCAGATTGAAAAGATGTGTTGCGATTTTGTTTGGGCATCAAAAAGGCTCAGGCATTACCTTTTATACAACACCACGTGGTTGATATCTAAGCTCGATCTATTAAAATTTATGATGGAAGCACCGGCTTTATCAGGAAAAATAGCTCGCTAGCAAATGCTGCTAACATAATTCAACATCCAATATGTTAGCCAAAAGGCAGTAAAAGGAAGTGCCATAGCAGACTTTTTAGCAAACCGCTCCTCAGATGATTATGAAGCTTTAGAGTTTGACTTCCTTGATGAACACTTGTTGTGTATTACAGTTGAAGATGACCCATGGATTATTAATTTTGATGGAGCTTCTAATGCCTTGGGCCATGGTATTGGGGCAGTCCTGGTTTCCCTAGAGGGCGATCATTACCCATCCACTAGTCGTCTGATGTTTTTCTGTACCAAAAATATGGTAGAGTATGAAGAATATATCATGGGATTGCGAGCGGCCATAGAGAAGAAGGTCAGGGTCCTAAAAGTCTACGGAGACTCAGCTCTAGTCGTCTATCAAATTTGCGGAGAATAAGAGACGAATGATTCAAAATTAATTGAGTATCAAAAGCTAGTCCTCGATTTGATCAAAGTCTTTGAGGAAATTAACTTCAACTACCTCTCGAGGGAAGAAAACCAAATGGCAGATGCGTTGGCCACGTTGTCAGCAACCTTCAAAGCAAGTGAAGATGCAAAAATGATGCTAGTACAAATCCAGGTTTCAGAACTACCTGCGCATTGTTACAATGTAGAAAAGGAGGAAGATGGTCTCCCATGGTACCATGACATATTACAGTACATCAAGTTTCAAGAGTATCTAGATCAAACAACTGAGAATTACAAAAGAACCCTTCGAAGAATGGCTGTAGGGTATGTTTTGGATGGGGAAACCCTATATAAAAAGATTCGAGACCAAGTTTTTCTAATATGTGTCGGTGCCAAGGAAGCCCAATTGATATTGGAAGAAGTTCACGAAGGGGTATGCGTGACTCATCCTAATGGGTTCACCATGGCTAGTCGAATCATGCGATTGGGCTATTACTGGTCTACCATGGAGTGAGACTGCATCAGTTATGCCCGGAAGTGCCATAAATGTCAAATCTATTTTGATAAGATACATGATCCACCATAATTTCTTTATGTGATGACTTTACCATGGCCCTTCTCGAGATGGGCCATAAATGTGATTGGGCAAATTTACCCCAAAGCCTCCAATGGACATAGATTTATTTTGGTGGCCATCGATTATTTCACCAAATGGGTTGAAGCGACATCCTATGCAATTGTCACTAGATCCACTATTTGTAAGTTCCTTAAGAGGGAGATTATCTACCGTTATGGACTGCCCGAAAGCATTATCACTGACAACGCTTAAATTTAAACAACAAAATGATAGCTGTAATTTGTGAGCAATTCCAAATTAAGCATCATAATTCACTGACTTATCATCCAAAGATGAATGGGGCAGTAGAGGCTGCTAACAAAAATATCATGAAAATAGTCTCTAAAATATCATCCAAATTAAGCATGAAAAGTTTCCATTTGCACTATATGCCTACCGAACGGCCATACGAACATCTACAGGGGCAACACCTTTTTCCTTGGTCTATGGCATGGAAGACGTGCTACCAATAGAGGTAGAGATTCCTTCACTTCGTGATTTGATGGAAGCAAAATTGGATGAGGCGAAATGGGTTCAGGTACGATATGATCAGTTGAACTTAATTGAAGAAAAGAGATTGAAGGCAATTTGCCATGGCCAAATGTACCATAAGAGAATGATGCGAGCTTACAACAAGAAAGTTCACCCAAGAGAATTCCAAGAGGGTGACCTTGTGCTAAGAACGAAGTTGCCAATTCAAAAAGATTCTCGAGGAAAGTGGGCACCTAACTGGGAAGGGAATGAACTGGAAATCCCCGTGAATTTAGATTCGGTCAAACGCTATTACGCTTGAAAAAAAGAGGAGAGTCTAAGATGAAAACCCGAAAAGGGCGTCTAGGAAATATGATGGATTCAAGTTGAAAACCCATAAAGGGTGGCTTGAATGTGTGGGGGAAGAATGTTTACGGTTACATTCAACGTTCAATAGGACCTTTGGCAGAAGGAGCATTCAGAAAAAGTTGTCGAGGGACTAACTCATAGCACTTCGTATTTGATATTTGGACACTTTGTCCCTCCTCTTGTTGATCACCTTTCAATCTCCATAACTTTTCTTTTGAACCCTTTTATGGCACATTGAAATGGGAGCCTATAGATTTGCATTCATACAATATAAGAGATTTTTGAACATTACTCTAAACATGATTTAAAGAAGAACGGGAATTTTAATGCATTTCATTATTCTGACTCTAATCATATCATTTGCATAAGCATAGAATTTCACACAGATTGGGATGAGACTTTGTGAACAGGGGACGTTATTCCAAGACTTTCAAGGTGGAAATAAGCTTTGCTGCAAAGAGTATCATTCCAAGACTTTCAAGGTAGAAATAAGCCTTGCTGCAGAGAATATTATTCCAAGACTTTCAAGACGAAAATGAGCCTTGTGAATACCATTCAAGGACATTCAAGATTATTTGGAGTACAAGATTATTGGATTAAGTGAATAAATATGCATGGGTCAAATGTTCTCTCGGAAGCAAAGAGCCAAAGCATCCCATATATATTTCTATGGAGATGATAGGTTCAACCTGGTCCAACAGTGTTGAAGAATTTGAGGATAAAAGTATGCAATGATCAAATATGAAAGCCTATGATTTAGTCATTGCCGCTTTGGAATGACGCACTAGTTATTCGTTTTGTTTCTACCGCTTCGAAGAAACATGTCCTCGGAAGATACACCAGTTACGTGATTTGTATCTGCCGCTCCAAAGAAACATGTCCTTTGAAGTCATTGTCGCTCTGGAATGACACGTCAGTTACTCGCTTTGTTTCTGCCACTTCAGAGGAACGAGATATTTGGAATCATTACCGCTTTGGAATGATAGACCATTTGCTCGATTTGTTTCTGCTGCTTCGGAGAAATAAGTCATTTGAAGTCATTGTCGCTCCGGAATGACATGGCAGTTATTCCCTACCGCTTCAGAGGAATAAGTCAGTTGAAGAGTCGCATACCGCTTCAGAAGAATGACTCATCAATGTTTAGTTTGTTTTTGCCACTCTGAAAAGACAAGTTGCATTCAACCATTTGGCCGGATAAAATCAGTGCCTTTTGTTCTTTGCCATATTCCCGTTTCACCAGAATAGGCAAAGAGGGACAACTGTAGTCACCAATTTTATCCGACCCTCAGGCATTTAGTGTTGGTATATATCATAATCCAAAAATGAAAACCCAAAAATATAGTATATGATAATTCATTTGGTCCTTGTATATATTAGAGTTTAAAACTAAACCAAAAGCAGAAAACCCAATAATATATGCGATCCATTTTTACAAAAAAAGAGGAGCCCATGTTTTACAAGCCCAATTCGGCCTTACAATAAAAAAACCCTAAAGACTTATTTTTTCTTAGAGCCGCCACCTTCGTTCCACCGTTTGATCAAATTTGATCTAACGGTCCCGATCAAAACCCTAGAGAATCCTAATCCTCAGACCTTGCACCGTATAGCCCTACACTGTTAGATATGGGAGATGATCAACGAACCAGATTGAAGCAGATGAAGCTCACATGGATCGTCACCCGCGCGTGAGGACCACGCGCTCGACCGTTCGACTCCCTTGACCGTTCAGTTATAGTTTGTGAGCACCGGTGGCCGTGCACCACCGTTCCTTCGCCGTCGTTCATGGTAAAAGTTTCATTTTTTTCCTCCCAGTCGTGGCATGCAAATAGGGAAAAGAAGATTAATGCAAGAATCGGAACAAAAAGGAAAGGAAGCAGATTTGCATCAAAGAACTAAGGCAAGAAGATTGGTCAAATCGAACCAAAATAAAGCAAGCAAGGCAAGAGTTGGCCGGTGTGAAGACCAAGCAAAAAATCAAGTATACATGGCAAGAATCGAAGCATATCAAGCAAGAATCAAAGCCAAATCGGAAAGTGTAAATTAGGGTTTTTAAGTTCCATGTATATATACCCTATAATCGGCTATAAAAGGCCATCGAATCATCGTTTGTAAACACACGCAATTGAGAAATAAAATAACATAAGCAATTTTAGTACAGATAGAAAAATTTTTTCTACATACATTTTTTATTTTAGTTCGAAAGAGTGAAAGAGGGGCGCGGGTTTACCAATCAAAGGAGGCCAAAGCCACTGTCAGAGAGCCGAGTCACCATCGCCGTTGGATTCGGGAGTTAAAACTGAAGGAAACGATTGTCGGAAGTTCATCGCCGGCCAAGGGCCACAGCGGCCGATGTGGACGAGCGCCGCGAACCACCACTAGTGTCTGCAGAACGCGACAGTGTTCTTCATCCAATGAAGAACACCTTTGAATGTATTCATATGATTTAGGGAGGCTTGGTTCGATCCATTTGGCTGAGGGAGAAACAAATAAGAGTTGTTTCAAATTTTTGAGTCTTATATCAGACTCGTGGAGCAACTCGGATCTGACCCGCGAAGAAGCTCGACTTGGGCCCTTCTTTCCTCCGCTTTCTACTTCGGCCCTCACCGTTTGCTTTCTTACACTTTAGTCCATTTTCGTTCTTCAATTTTGATTTCTTTCAATTTAGTTCTTTTTTATGTTTAATTTGTTTATTCATATTCTATTGAACATCTATTTTAAAACACAAAAGAATAGAAACATACATAACCCTTAATAATCTAATTTCTCAAATTAATTTTTTTTCATCTTTTAAAATGAATATTAGGTTAAATAATACATATGTACATACATAAAAAATGTAAGGTTATACTAATTCATTTTATTTTTAATAATATATATAATAAATGAACCCTTAAGTTTCAGTTCCTCTTTTGCATAATATGTTTTTAATTAACTTGGTAATTTTCCTTAGATCACTATATATACCTTGAATTAAAATTTATCTAGCAGAGCCCTTTTAGCATTTGTAACTTTAATCACCCAATAATTGGCTTTAGGGTTAGAAACACATAAAAAGTGAAAAGGACAAAATAAAACAATCATCTAAAAAGGATTTTTCGTGCACCATGAAAACAAGATGTATTTTCAATTAGGGTTAATTCGGTCTTCCCCAAGGCATTGCGGGAATGGTCGAGACTCCTATGCGAAAACGCATCTTCAAATTTTAAGTATTAATACCTTAATCCCTTTGCATCTAAATTGATTCAGATTTTCTCAGCTGTGAGCAAGTTCGAACCAATTTTAGAACTTTGTGGATTTTTGTATTAACCTTTGCATGCACGCATTCGGGCTACAATGAAAATATTAGTGATCAAGTAAGCGTCAGTCTTCGGGCGTGATGGGGGTGCTAATCCTTCCCCACACATAACCGTACCCCTGAACCGTCGAGATTTCGTAATCTCTGGTTGTTTTTAGCTTTACGGTCTACCTAATACAATAAAAGGAACTAGTGGCGACTCCGTTGTTACACCTGATGTTCTGCTTTTACTTTCTGAAAAACCAAACATTTAGATACAAAGTTGGTTATGGCAAATTTCATCCCGGGCCACCAGTAGAGACTCTTCAGATCTTTATACATCTTCACTAATCCGGGATGTATTGAGAAAGAACTATTGTGGGTTTCTTGTAGGATTTCCCTTATTAAATTCGAATCATTAGGAATACACACCCTATTTTAAAAATAGAGTAATCCATCTTCCTTTAGAACAAAGTCTGATTCAGCATTTCCACCAAGCTTGATCTTAATTCCTTGTAATTTAGGATCTGACTGTTGTAACAATCAGATTCTTGATATTATATCAGAGTGAATTTGTAATGCCCTAAACTCTAGCCTAGTAATATGGGAACTAATAGTCTAAATTAATAGCTTAATTGAACTTGAATTTAATCTAATTAGATCAATTAAGGACTTAATTGAAAGAATAAAAGAAATTTGGGGACCAATTCATGAGTGACCAATTCGAATAGATTAAGGAAAAAGGAGATTGCATGCTAAAATTTCCAATTCTCCTAATTCCCTTGGTTAATTACATGATTAAAGATTAAACAAAGGATAAATTAGACATTTCCTAAATCCATTATCTTAAGTTATCATCATCATCATCATCTTCCTCCATTCCTCATGCTTGCCGAATTGCTAGAGAGAAAGAGTGAGAGAGAAAATTTAGAGGAAGCCATTATAGGAGGAGAATTAAAGCTTGCATGTTCATAATCTACCCTAGGAAGTGAGCTAGAAAGCAAGGTGAGCACATTTTTGCTCTTGATTCATTCGAATAGAAGATGAATGCTGGAAATGTTAGTTAGAAATTGAGTTAATAGTGAAGCTAGTCACCTAGCTAGCTTAATTTAGTAATCTGGACTGTTTTGAATGAATTAAGAGATTTGGGATTGAATTGGACATAAATAAATGCTGGAAATGTTAGTTAAAAACAGGGTAAGGATTAAAATGAATACTAGATAACTTGAATTGGATGAATTATGGCTAATTGAATTGTTTAAAGTGAGTAATTAGCAGAATAGGTGAAACTGGACTAATCAGGAAAAGTGATAAAATTGAGGACTTAAATGAACTGTTTAGGGACCTATCTTAACATTTTAAAACAGGGGACAAACATGGGAAATAAGGTTCTAAAGGGACAAAATGAATTATTAAGGGTCATATGCTAATTAACCCCTAAAAGTAGACTTAAATGAAATCTGGCAGTTTCAAAACTGGAAATTTGACCTGTCTTTAAATAAAAATCTGTATTGATCTAGAAAGTATAAAAATATGATCCATACATGTTTGAATAGATAATTGAATTATCTTTCCATCAATGTAAACCAATTGAAATTTCAAGGTGTAGATTAAAAGATATGAGCAAAATAGTAACAGGTGTGCAAACTGCCAGGGCCAGAAAACAGTTTAGGGTTGTAATGAAATTTTGCTTGATTGAATGAATTGGCTTGATGAATTGCGTGCAAACATGCTCTTTATATGTTTGTGTATGTCTTATTAGAGCAAGGAATAGAAGATCTTGTGGAAGAAGAGAGGGTTGGCCAAGCTAATAGGAAGGATAAGGGAATCTATATCAAGGAGCAACACTAGCTTGCTTTTGCTTGGAGTTTTGTGAGTGTGGTCTTATTTAGGGTTGGGACTAGTGTCTTAACCAACAATCCATGTCTAAATTCTTGCCTGATAATTGATAGTATGAAATGAACTTAATCCATATTTGGTAACCCAATTTAAGGGAAGAATGGACTAAATGGAAACTTGGTGATTGAATTATGTTTGATACATGATAGTTAGTGAAATTGTAACATAAAACAATTGCTTGAACACCTACCTTGTAATGTGGTTGTTCGAATAGGATTAGTATAATCCTTGCTAGATGCTTGTTGATGCTTGAATGTGAGAATGCTGGAAATTCATGAAACCTTGTAAAGTGATCTAGGATTCACTTGACTTAGAGACTTGAAATGGACTTGACCTTGCTATGCTTGATGCTTAATGACTTGTTGTGTGATTGATTGAACTAAAAGATTCAATAAGCCCTTGGTTGTTAGTCGGTTTAGGTAGAATAGCGTGCCTTGGAGTCTAGAGCTCGACTTGTTAGGTACTTTGTGTACCATCTTGCTTGGTGTTATAGACACCTTCTTGTTAGATGTCGTGGGCATCATCTTGCTAGGTACTTTGTGTACCCACTTGTGTGGTGTTGTGGACACCTTCTTGTTTAGGTACTTGTGTACCCACTTGCTAGGTACTTTGTGTACCCACATGCTAGGTACTTTGTGTACCCACTTGAGACTTTATTACCTAGTCCTACTATCTACCAAGGCAAAACAAAATTTATAAGCTGAAATAAGACATGTTAACATGATAATGAACGACAAATTTGACTCTTGTTAATGAGCTGGTAATGAAATAGAATTACATGAAAGAAATGATGCACATGTTATCTTGAATTGCTCATTACTTGAAAGACAAGTCACAAGATAATAAGGACCCTATTTGAATTATATTGGGTGATCTCTTTGTTGATTCATTGATTCTTGTCTATCAATGCTTGTTTGGTTAAATTAGTACTTGAACATGACTATTTGCTTGGTTGTATTATGTAAATTCCCGAAATGGAACTTTGAGTTTGCTTATTCAAAAGTTGCTTGGTGAACTATCTAGGTCTTGCTTAATCTTGATTGAAGCCTAGCTAAGTTAATCTTGACTAAAATGAACAAAAGACACCTAGAGCTAATAATCTTGATAACTTGCTAGATCTAAGTGCTACCTCACTAAGTACATTATGTACTTACCACTTGTTTTTCCTTCATCCCAAACCACAGGTCCTAAAGTGATCAAAGTTTCTCATTCTAGAGCCGAGGCATTACACAAGTGAAGTTGGAAAGTATGGTTTACTTCTATTTTGTTACACTCCTAGTTGTTGGCTTTAGTTGGTGTCTAGATTATCTAAGTTCGTGCATTTTGAGTTGTAATTAACATGTATGAAAAACTTGATGATGTGTATTAACCTTAATGGCACTTTTGGATTGTATATAAATGTGTTAAGTTATGGTATTTTGTATGAATCTTGTTGACATGTTAAATGAAATGAATGATCCTGAACTTGCCTAAGCTATTGTATTCGAATGATGTAGGTGAACTAATGAAATGAACTTGTTAAATTGTATTTAGAACATATCTAGTATAAATTTCCCTATTCGAATGGAATCTAGAAGGCTTAGGATGGTTGTTTGATTCATTTGAGGTCATAGGAGTCTAGACTACTCTAAATCGAAAGAAGATGATAGTTCAATAAATTGTAATGGTGTAATGCTGCGCATATGAGAAATGAACATAGAGAACTTGATTTTTGTTAATGAATGTATAGAATACTATGTAATGAATGAAACTATCTTGATGAATGGTTAATCATATAGGGTAGTGTTCCAATTGTACCTTCTCTCCTAATTTAAAATGGTTAATTGAGATTGTTATATAGTTAGCCGAATAGTACCTGGAACAATAAGCTAAATGGATGGCTAATCTTCTTGTCTAGTAGTCTAATGGTGTCTTGTACCTTAAGTTAATAGAAAAGTTTTAATTGGCCCCTAATCTTGTAAGTTATAACTTGTAATGGATAACTTGATTAACCTTGTTTCTTGACCCGGTAACGCTCCTCGCTCCTAACACAGACGAGGGGTGTTACATAAAGTGGTAATCAGAGCTAAAGGTTTAGATCCTATGACTAAACCGAGTCTGCATGCATCATATAGGATTGAATTGTGCCACCTAGGAGTTATATATCAATGTGCTTGTGTTCTTGCATATCTAAACTCCTTCATGTTTACCCAATCATAGTATGTCCGAGACAAGACTTTCTCGGGACGATGAAAGTCCCCGAGGATCCTCTAATGAGGGCAGAAGTGTGAGGATGGAAACAAATCCTCAAAGACAAAATGAGCCTCAAGAACCTGTTCAACCTCGAGAACAGGCTCAACCTCAACAAGAAGCTTCTGCTATCCAAGCTGTCCAAAGAGAATGTCTCTTTAGCATGAAGGAGATGTTCGATCAACTTGTATCAAACCTTAAACAAGATCATCCTGCTACTCCTACTGCTATTGCACCAAGTAGAGCTCCCATCGATAAACTTGCCCAACACCGAGCCTATACTTTACCGGTGCTAATGAGGAGAAATCTGAAGATGTAGAATACTGGCTAGAACGTACAACTCAAATCCTGACCAAACAATTGCAATGCTTGGATGAGCACAAACTTGAATGTGCCATAGCACTCTTAGCTGACGAAGCCTTGAGTTGGTGGGAAACCACAACCTTGATTGCTCCCGCTGACTCGGTCACCTGGAAATTCTTTGTTGAAGAATTCAAGAAGAAGTACATAAGCGAGAAATATTTATGTAACACCCTAAATCCTAGCCTAGAATAATTGAAATAGATTGCTTAAGTTGATAGATTAATTGAATCTAGAAATTAAGCTAAATTGATTATTCAAGGGTCTAATTGAATGAATGAAAGAACAAGTGACCAAATTAAGATGACCAACTTGTAAACTCTAGCAATTTCAAGGAATGCATGCTAAATTCCTTGTTTCCCTTAATGCCCTTGATTAAGTTAATATTAAGGATTAATTAAGGGATATTTTAGACAATGCACAAATCCAACAACATGGATTAGATGTTGTCATCTTCTCCATTATCCTAAGCTAGCCGAATAGAAGAGAGAAAAAGAGAGAAATAAAAGCTTGAGGGAGAAAGCTTGAACCCATGTCATACAACCTTGATTTAGCTTCAAATTAAGTCTAGATAGCTTAGTGACTAAGGTAATTATTTGTTCCTCTTGTAAATATCATGTTTGAAATGTTTGAATTGAAATGGAAATGTGATTTGAAGTGGATAGATGCTGGAAAATGTGATGAACATGTTATAGATTGATTGAATGATTGTTTGATGATGTTCTTGGTTGTATTGACGAACTAGATGATTTATTTATGTGTTAAGGTCATGCTATGTGCAATTAGAACCTGGACATTGATTGCTAGTAATCAAATGGCTAATGAAACTCATGTGTAATTGCTGGAAAATTGAGAAACATGAACATGGTTCAAAACAGTTAGATTAGGGGACTGTTTTGATTAAAAAATTGTGTAAGCATGCTAAATGAGCTTAAAACTCTGTTTTGAACATATCGGTAGGTAAAATGGAGATTTAATTGAATTGGTTTACTTGCTGGAAAAATTACTACACCTAATTAACTAGTTAAATTAGGTAATGGACTGCCTAGTTGATGAATAGATATGTAATTATGTTCAAATGGATTAAACTAAGTTCAACATGACTATGCGCTGTTTTGAGAACATTGTTATGTGAATTATGATGGCCTAAATATGTATGAACATGATTATGAATGAAATTGTCATGTTAGGACCTTGCTAGAATGAAATAAAGAACTAGAAATGCAACCTAGAGTAAGCTGCCCAGAATGCTCTGTTCTGGGCAGTCACTTTGAAAATTCACCAAACATTGTAGAGATCAAATCCAGGGATGAAATTTTAATGACATGATCCTTAGTATGTCTACTTTCATTAGGAGAAAACAAAACTGAAAATTGGGTCCTATACTGGAAACTGTAAATAGAAATAGATGGACAGTGCAAACTGTCCAGGCAGTGTAAATGCCCTGTCTTTGAACAATAAACTGTATTAATTAGATAAGAACTAAAATGCAAGCCTATTATGGTATTAAATACAATTTTTTAAGCTTTCTAACGGTATAAATTAATCGAAATTCTTATGTAGGAGTTGAAAGATATGCCTGTTTAAGCATGTAGCGTGCAAGCTGCCCGGCAGCAGCACTTAAGATAGTTAGAAACTGTTTTGTACACAGTTTTATTGGACCCTTTGTAACAGTTTGGGATAATTAGATCCTATCTAGTCTTGTTTATTGAAATGTTAACAGAATTGTATGTATATGTTTATATGTATTGAAATAACCTTGATGCCATGTTGAATTGTCTTGTGTATACATATTGATGAATGTGTTTAATCATGAATTTGCTAGAGCAAGGAGTGAACTTGGAGGAAGGATAAAAAAGAAAACATTCAAAGGATAAGAACAAAGGAATAGCTATACAAGACAATTGCTAGCATGCTTGGATTGTATTGTGAGTGTAGTTATCTTTAGGGTTAGGACTAGGTCCTAACCATTGCATTCTTGTTACATTCTTTTCATGATAATGAATCTAAGCATGAACTTGACTTAATAAGGGAAGGATGATTAAAGAAACACATGAAACATGATCTTAGTATTGTATACATGTCCATTGGAAATGCTTATGCATGATTGGTGATAGTTTTGATGCTTGTATGTGCTATGATTCAATATGATTGTATGATAAAGACTTGTTTGAGATATGATGTTATCTCATCTTGATGATATAGATCTTGAAACCACTTGACTTGTGAGCTAAGGCTCAATAACCTAAGGGCTTAACATGAAATGATCTTGATTGACATTAACATGATCTTGAACTTGATAACTTGAATAAATGGTAATTCGAACAACCTTGGTAGCTAGTTGGATTAGGTAGAATGGCATGCCTTAGAGTCTAGAGCTCATTGTGTACGGGTGGACTACGGTCCAGGGCTAAGGCCCCTATTTGGCGATATACGGAGGGTACATATGTGGTCTTTGGCGACAGTAGTAGGGTTGACCAGCACTACGGTGCATATTGTGGCGACAGTTGGTTTGAGACTCGATTACCTATACAAACTAAGTACCAAGGGGGTTGTTTAATGAATTAACAAATGAAATAACAATCCATTTGTACATGATACTTGTCTTGAATGCCATGAAATGTATGTTACTTGATTTGAAAGCATGACTCCTTGGTTTCTTGTTTTACAAGCATGTTGCTTGATTTATGAATTGTGACTCATTGATGCCTTTACATGTTGGCCGAATACTTGCTATCCTAGATAGGATAATCTTGATGCTTGGAAGACTAGATAAGGTCACTCTTGATGTTTGAAAGACTAGATAAGTCTACTTTAATGCTTGGAAGCCTTAGCCAGGTCTACACTTGATCTAAAAGACATAAATCATGAAATAACAAAATGGATAGACTAGTTACTACCTCACTAAGTACATTTTTGTACTTATCACTCTTGTTTCATTATTCCCAACCTACAGGTTAAAGGATTCAACATTTCTTGATCATGAAGCTTGATTCCTTGAGCAAGAAGCATCCTACACAAGCTTGGTTAAAGTATGATTCCATACTTGTTTTGTATTCTCCTAGAATGGTGGCACTAGATATATCTAAGTAGCTTGAACATGCATTTTGAAAGATTGTATATAATGCTTGATGGCCTATCTATGTTATGTATATAGTTTATGGTTTGTAATGAACTTAGATAACTTGTAATGGTTGAATGTTTTTCTACGCATACGTTGATGGTATGGAATGATCATATGATGATCTAATTGGCTATGATATAGTTGATATCCTTGTTATGATTTAGTGTATGCTTGAAATGAATGTAGATTAAGATGAACCATGTTGTATGATCAACCATTTGAATGCTTCATGTCTTGTATGAAATTACCATGTTGAAAGTAATGTTGTTTTATTGTTTTGAGATATGGCTGAATGATTTTATGTGATTAACTCATGTTTTCCAAATACATGGTAATAGAATAAGGTTGGAATGATCTAGTTTCATGCTTTGTATAAGTTTGGTGTAATTGACCGAATGGTAATCTATTGAAATAGGCTTGAATGAAGATAGATAGAAGCTATTAAAGGTTAGATAATTATGCTTGGTAAGTGAAGGACTGAAATGACTTATTGTATACTAGATAAGAAACACCAAATTGTATTGGAAGCATGTAAAACTAAGTAGTTCAAATAGGATAGGTAACACTGTATAAGTGTTATAAAATGAGCCATGAAAGTAGTAACTTGAAATGTAAGCAAGAAAGAAATTAATCTAATGGTATTGTAAGTATAGCCGAATGATTAGGATGAAATTTGAAGTTACATTTGAGATTACTTGCATGAAAAGAAATGCATGAGTGGTTGCTTATGCCTTGTTTGAATGCTTGCTCCCTCCTTGCTTGTATAGTTCGAATGCATTGCCATATCTATGTACTTGCCTTGTTTTCTTGTTAAGTAACGCTCACGAACCGTGTTTCTACTAGCCCAGGTAGGGGGTGTTACATATTAATTGGTATCAGAGCTTTAGGTTTAGTCAATTCTATGACTAAACTGGGCTATCATGCATTATATATGATACTTGTTCCACCTAGGAGACTTGTATTGAATAGCTTGTATCTTGCTTATTAAATTGAACCCCTAATTGCTCTATTTGAACGTAGAATGTCTGAAACAAGACTCGGTCAGGATAATGAAAGTCCTGAAGGCTCCTCGAATGAAGGTGGCAGTGTGAGGATGAAACAGATTCCTCCTCAACATCGAGCTCAATCTGCTGCTCAACATGAAGCTCCTGCTATCAATCCTGTGCAGGAAGAATGTCTTATAAGTATGAAGGAGATGTTCAATCACCTTGTATATGCTTTAAAACAAGATCACCTTATTGCTTCTATTGTTGTTGTGCCAAACCGAGCCCCAATTGACAAACTGGCTCAACATCGGGCTTATACCTTCACTAGCACCGATGAAGCAAACCCATAAGTAGCTGAGTATTGGCTAGAAGCCACTACTCGATTCCTAACCAAGCAACTACCTTGTCCCGATTAACACAAACTAGAATGTGCTATAGCTTTGTTAACTAATGAAGCTTTAAGTTAGTGGGAAACTACTACACTGACTTCCCTTGTAGAAGCCGTGACATGGAAATTCTTCCTCGATGAATTCAGGAAAAATTATATCAGTGAACAGTATCTGGCCGAGCAATGGAAACGTTTCTTGTACCTCAAGTAAGGAGGCTGACCTATTGAACAGTATGTAAGCGACTTTTGCAAGTATAGCAAATATGGGTTGGAATATATCAAAACCGAGGCCGACAAGTGCCGAATGTTCATTGACGGGTTAAATGATGAATTAAGCCCTATATTCATTGCTATGGGTATTACCGATTTCCAAAATTTGGTAAACTGAGCCATTACTACAAAGGCAAAGATGAAGACCTCAGAGAAACGTAAGAGTGGAAACTCCTGGAAAAAGATAAACGATCCAGAAATGATGACAAGCCACACTGACATTCAAAGAAAGCTAAACACCCTAAAGATCATTCTTCAAAATATACTCATGTCTAGAAGAGCAATTATATATCGAAACCTCAATTGGTAATTAAATCCTCAGCCTCGATCATCTCAATTGATAGTACGGGGAATTCTGTAAAGCTGTTCAGTATTCTACCTGCAAGTTCTGTCAGAAGCACCACACTGGGCAATGCAGAACTCAACAAAACTTGTGTTTCTTATGTGGAGCCTCAGATCACTATATCCGGGATTGTCCCTAGAATCCCAATAAGGTTCCAAGTCGAACTCCTAGAAATGCAAGCTCATCTCTCTCCAATCGAAACAAGGGTCCTAAACAAGCCCAATTTGGAAATCAAGGGAGAGGCAGAGGGAACATTCAAATGCTCTAACTCATCTGGAGTCTCGAGCCCCTGCTCATATGTACCACATTCGTGGTAAAGATGATGAAGAAGCTCCTGATATTATTGCAGGTACCGTTGAGTTAAATTCTAGTCTTGCATATGCTTTAATTGATTCAGGGTCTACCCATTCATTTGTTTGTTCTGCCTTGATCAACAAGTTAAAATTAAAACACCAAATTATTGAATCAAGTAATGTAGTTTCGAATCCATTAGGGGGGAAAACGCCCATTAACTTGTGCCACAAGCAAGCTTCCTTGACCATTCGAAACATACCTTTTCCTATTGATCTTTATGTTCTACCTTTTTGTGAATTTGACTTGATATTGGGGTTAGATTGGTTAAGTAAACACGAGGCCTAAGTAGATTGCCAAAATCAGAGACTGTATCTCTGGGTTTAGGGAAAGAATCCATTCTCTTAATAGACAAGAAACCAACTTTAATCTTTGCTAAGATGATTATCCAAGATGAAATTGAATTCAGTTTGCCTAGCATGCCTGTTGTTTATGAATTCACTAATGTTTTTCCCAAGGAACTCCCTGGTGTCCCTCCGACCATAGAAGTAGAGTTTGGGATTGAAGTTCAGCCTGGAATAGATTGGTGTCCATTACACCCTATAGAATGGCACTTGTTGAGTTGAAGGAACTCAAGAAGCAACTCCAAGAGCCACAAGACAAGGGTTTCATCCGACCTAGCTCATCTCCTTAGGGTTCTCCAGTCTTGTTCGTGAAGAAGAGAGACGGAACCATGAGACTCTGTATTGATTACAGATAATTGAACAAGTTTCGATCAAGAATCGATATCCTCTTCCTAGAATAGAAGATCTCTTTCATCAACTCAAGGATGCTTCGGTATTCTGAAAGATCGATCTTCGATCGGGATACTATCAAATGAGGGTAAAAGAAGAAGATATGCCTAAGACAGCCTTTTGTACTCGATATGGCCACTATGAATTTCTCGTAATTCTATTCGGGCTAACGAATGCTCCGACTACTTTCATGGATCTCATGAATCGAGTATTCAATCCTTATCTCGACAAGTTCATGGTCGTCTTCATTCATGACATCATAGTTTACTCCCGGAACAAGGAAGAACACTTCGAACATCTCATAATTGTATTGCAAACTCTTAGAGAACGTCAATTGTTTGCAAAGTTCTCTAATTGTGAAATTTGGCTATCGAAAGTCTCGTTCCTTGGCCATGTCATCTCGGCATAAGGGATTAAAGTAGACCCAAAGAAAATTCAATCCATCCTGGATTGGAGACCTCCGAGGAATGTTAGTGAAATCAGAAGCTTTCTCGGTTTAGCCGAATATTATCGGTGGTTTGTCAAAGGATTCTCATTCATTGCCGCAAGTTTGACAAAGTTAACCCGAAAGGATACACCTTTTGTTTGGTCGAAGAACCAACAACGAAGCTTCAATCAACTTAAACAAGCCCTACCTAATGCACCGGTTCTTATCCAACTACAATCAGGTAAAGAATTCACTGTCTATAGTGATGCATCTCATTTCAGACTCGGTTGTGTCCTAATACAAGATGGAAAAGTGGTAGCTTATACTTTAAGGCAACTGAAACCACATGAGTCAAGCTATCCACACACGATCTAGAATTGGCAGCTATCGTGTTTGCTCTCAAAATATGGAGACATTACTTGTACGGGAGAAATATAACTTGTTTACAGACCACAAAAGTCTCAAATATCTCATGACTCAGAAAGATTTGAATTTGAGACAAAGAAGATGGCTTGAATTGCTTAAATACTACGATTTGGTTATCGACTACCATCCGGGGAAAGCAAACGTGGTTGTTGATGCCCTTAGTTGCAAACCATACTCGGCTAAAATCCTAAATCAAAATTCTAGTATAATTCAATCGAATTTGAACTTACTTGAATCACAAGAAAGCTATTCGAACACTTACTTGTGTTGCAAGTAATCGCTCAAAATTTTCCTTAATGGTCCTATGTATTTTTGTAGCTACTCCGGCTATCAATGCTCATTTTCGTTTATCCAAAGGACGGAAATTCTTGTCTGAACTTCAAGTTCAATCTAGCTTAATCTCGAAAATTAAAGAACTCCAACAAACTGATTCAGATCTTCAGAAGATCATATCCAAGTTAGACTCTGAGTCAAATTATGACTTCTCCCTTAAGTCAAATGGACTCCTCTATTTTAAGGATAGAGTATGTGTTCCTAACAATGAGGAACTAAGACAAGAAATGTTGCAAGAAGATCACCAAAGCTCATTTTCGATTCACCCGAGATCTGTTAAAATGTAAAAGGATCTTAAGCCACTATACTGGTGGTTGGGTATGAAATCAGCTATTATAGACTTCATATCGAAGTGTCTAACTTGTCAAAGAGTTAAAGCCGAGCATCGAGTCCCTACAGGACTGCTCCAACCTATTGAATTCCCTCAGTGGAAATGGGATCGGATAACAATGGACTTCATTACTGGTCTTTCTTCTACTCCAAGAAAGAACGATGTTGTATGGGTAATTGTAGATAGATTCACGAAGTCTACTCATTTCATCCATGTTCGAATGAACATGAGGTTGGAAACTTTAGCCGAGCTATACATCCATGAAGTGATTCAATTACATGGTGTACCTACAACTATCATCTTAGATCGAGACCCCAGATTTGCTTTGCGATTTTGGAAGTCTCTACAGAAAGCTCTTGGAATCAAAGTAAATCTAAGTACAGGTTTCCATCCTCAATCTGATGGACAATCTGAAAGGATTATTCAAGTATTAGAAGACATGCTTCGTGCTTGAGTTATAGAGTTCGTGTAGAACGGCATGCCTTAGCATCTAGAGCTCGACTTGTTAGGTACTTTGTGTACCATCTTGCTTGGTGTTATAGACACCTTCTTGTTAGATGTCATGGGCATCATCTTGCTAGGTACTTTGTGTACCCACTTGAGACTTGATTACCTAGTCCTACTATCTACCAAGGCAAAACAAAATTTATAAGCTAAAATAAGACATGTCAACATGATAATGAATGAGAAATTTGACTCTTGTTAATGAGTTGGTAATGAAATGGAATTACTTGAAATAAATGTACACATGTTATTTTGAACTGCTCATTACCTGAAAGACAAGTCACAAGATAATAAGGACCCTATTTGATTTAGATCGGGTGATCTCTTTGTTGATTCGTTGATTCTTGTCTATCAATGCTTGTTTGGTTAAATTAGTACTTGAACATGACTATTTGCTTGGTTGTATTATGTAAATTCCCGAAATGGAATTTTGAGTTTGCTTACTCAAAAGATGCTTGGTGAACTATCTAGGTCTTGCTTAACCTTGATTGAAGCCTAGCTAAGTTAATATTGACTACAATGAACAAAAGACACCTAGAGCTAATAATCTTGATAACTTGCTAGATATAAGTGCTACATCACTAAGTACATTATGTAGTTACCACTCTCGTTTTTCCTTTTTCCCAAACAACAAGTCCTAAAGTGATCAAAGTTTCTCATTCTAGAGCTGAGGCATTACACAAGTGAAGTTGGAAAGTATGGCTTACTTCTATTTTGTTACACTCCTAGTTGGTGGCTTTAGTTGGTGTCTAAATTATCTAAGTTCATGCATCTTGAGTTGTAATTAACATGTATGAAAAACTTGATGATGTGTATTAACCTTAATGGCACTTTTGGATTGTATATAAATGTGTTAAGTTATGATATTTTGTATGAATCTTGTTGTCATGTTAAATGAATGAATGATCTTGAACTTGCCTAAGCTTTTGTATTCGAATGATGTAGGTGAACTAATGAAATGAACTTTTTAAATTGTATTTAGAACATATATAGTATAAATTACCCTATTCGAATGGAATCTAGAAGGCTTAGGATGGTTGTTTGATTCATTTGAAGTCTTAGAAGTCTAGATTAATCTAAATCGAAAGAAGATGATAGTTCAATAAATTGTAATGGTGCAATGCTGCGCATATGAGAAATGAACATAGATAACTTGATTTTTGTTAATGAATGTATAGAATACTAGTAATGAATGAAACTAGCTTAATGAATGGTTAATCATATAGGGTAGTGTTCGAATTGTACCTTGTCTCCTAAGTTAAAATGGTTAATTGAGATTGTTATCTAGTTAGCCGAATAGTACCTTGAACAATAAGCTAAATGGACGACTAATCTTCTTGTCTAGTAGTAGAATGGTGTCTTGTACCTTAAGTTAATAGAAAAGTTTTAATTGGCCCCTAATCTTGTAAGTTATAACTTGTAATGGATAGCTTGATTAACCTTGTTTTTTCACCCGGTAACGCTCCTCGCTCCTAACACGGGCGAGGGGTGTTATGGAATTTGAATAAAAGCTATGGTCCCTCGCTTCCAACCCATTCGAAGGCAAGCATTGATGGAGGATAATGCTACAAAGATTTGCAAGGTAATATTAGGTGATATCTATATAGATTTCGAATATGAATAAGGGGAGATTTGGTTAAATCGAATACTAACCACAGGTATGTTGGCGACTGAGTGCATCAGCCACAACATTAGGCTTCCCCGTATGGTAATCTATGATTATATCATAGTCTTTAAGTAGCTCGATCCAACGTCTTTGTCTAAGATTGAGTTCCTTTTGAGTAAGGAGGTATTTCAAGCTTTTGTGATCGGTGAAAAGGTAACACTTTTCTCCATACAAATAGTGTCTCCATATCATTAAGGCAAAGATTGCTGCTGTAAGTTCTAAATCATGGGTTGGGTAATTCAGTTCTTGAGATTTTAATTGTCGGAAAGCATATGCTACCACTTTATCTCCTTCCATTAAAACACATCCCAACCCTAAGTGAGAAGCGTCATTAAACACTGTAAATTCTTTCCCTGATTCTGATTGAGTTAACACTGGAGCTTGAGTAAGTATTTCTTTCAATTGGTCAAAGCTTCTTTGGTATTCTTCAAACAATATGAATGTCACATCTTTACGAAGTAGCTTAGTTAGGGGTGTGGCCAAAATCAAAAATCCCTTAACAAACCTTCGATAATATCCAGCTAAACCAAGGAAACTTCGGACTTCACTAACATTCCTCGGAGATCCCCATTCAATCACCGATTGAATCTTTTACGGATCAACCTTAATTCTAGAGGCCAAAATTTCATGTCCGAGAAAAGATACTTCGGGCAACCAGAATTCACATTTGTTGAATTTGGCATAGAGTTTATTATCTCTAAGAGTTTTAGCACAATTCTGAGATGCTTCGAATGTTCAGTTTCATATTTTGAGTAGATAAGAATGTCGTCAATGAAGACAAAGACAAACTTATCTAGATAGAGTTTAAAAACTCGGTTCATGAGATCCATAAATACGACAGTGGCATTTGTTAAACTGAACGGCATCAGTAGGAACTCGTAGTGACCATATCGAGTCCTGAAAGCTACCTTAGGTATGTCAGATTCTTTAACTTTCATTTGGTAGTATCCAGATCTAAGGTCGACTATGAAGAATAGCAAAACACCCTTCAATTGATCAAACAAATCTTCAATTCTTGGAAGAGGGTACTTATTCTTAATCGTAACTTGATTAATTTGTCGGTAATCTATACACAGTCTCATTGATCCATCTTTCTTCTTGACAAAGAGTACCAAGGCTCCTCACGGAGATGAGCTTGGTAGAATGAATCCCTTATCTTGCAACTGCTTCTGAAGCTCTTTTAATTCAACAAGAGCTATTATGTAAGGAGTAATTGATATAGGATGGATTCCTAGTTGAATTTCAATTTTGAATTCCACTTCTCGAGTCAGTGGCAGTCCCGAATGTTCCTCAGGAAAAACATCGAGAAATTCAGATACAGTCTAAATTAAATTTATATCAGGCTTGGTTTCTACGTTCCCAAGTATATTAGATAATAGGGCATTCAGTTTTTTAGGTTTTTGATCAATTAGGGATATTGATTCCTTTCCCAAACCCCTTAAGTATAGTTTCCTCTTTTGACAATCTACCCAAGCCTGGTGTTTTCCTAACCAGTCTAATCCCAGAATTAAATCGAATTCGAAAAAGGGTAGCACATACAGATCAATAGAAAAAGGAATTTTATGGATGTATAGGGGACAATTTCTACAAATGAGATTTATGGTCATAACTCCTCCTATAGGATTCAAAGCTACAAGCCCTTGATTAACAGTTTTAGATTTCAGATTCAATTTCACAAGCAAGGGGGAACAGATAAACGAATGGGTGGATCCTGAATCAAATAAAGCATATACAGGTTAATTATTTAACTCAACGGTACCTGCTATTACGTCAGGCGTCTCTTCATCATCGCATTTCTGAATGTGATATACTTGAGCAGGGGCCCGAGACTCTTGATGAGTGGCAGTAGGAGCTTGGCCTCGAGTTCTCCTCGAGCTTACTGAATGTGTTTGTTTCAGCCCTTTACCGTTAGGTGATGGGAATTGATTCGAATTGGAGGCCACTTTAGCCAACGATTTATCCAAGGTTTGAGGACAATCACGAACATAATGATCTAGGCTTCCACACCAGAAACAAGCATTTGACTTCTTTCTGTATTGGCCAGAATGATAATTCTGACAAATATTACAATGTTGAGTTTTTGGATCTTTGCTAGAATTCCCCGAGCTATTGGTAGAGATTGAAGGTGCAGAGGATTTAATTATAGTTTGAGGCTTCGGAATGAAGTTACCCCTTGGAGAAGTAATATAGCTTGAGAAATCCTTTCCTTGATTTTTCAACTTATTGAAAGGCCATTGAGACTTGCTATCATTCCTTAGCCCCTTGTTTTTCTTAGAAAAGCTCTCCCTTCTTTTACCAGCTACTTTCATCCTAGACTCAGTAGCAATCACTCGGTTCACCAGGTCTTGAAAATCAGTTATTCCAAGAGCCGTAAACATCGGGCTCAACTCATCGTTCAGTCCTTCTAAGAACATTCTGCATTTATCCTCCTCTTTCTTAATATATTCAAACCCATACTTGCAGAAATCACTAACATATTGTTCTATGGGTCTACCACCTTGCTTCAAATGCAAGAAACGTCGTCTTCTTTCCACTAGGTATTGTTCGCTCACATACTTCTTCCAAAATTCTTTTAGAAAAAATTCCCAAATGACAAAGTCTTTAGGGGCGGTGAGGATTGTAGTTTCCCACTAGTTCAAGGATTCATCAGCAAGTAAAGCCATCGCACACTCCAATTTATGTTCACCATAACACTAAAGTTGTTTGGTTAGTATTCTAATAGTAGTTTCTAACCAGTACTCTGCTGCTTCCAGATTCTCTTAATCAGATCCTGCGAATGCATAGGCTCAATGTTAAGCCAATTTATCAATTGGGTCCCTAGATTGATATCCTACGGGTGTAGGAGGATCATTTCACTTCAGTTTAGTAACAAGTTGATTGAACACCTCAGTCGTGTTAAGAAGGCATTCTTTTTTTAATTTGATTAACTTGTGGAGCTTCCGACTATGGTTCTGCAGCCTTTCGAGGGTCTGATTACCAAATTGTAATACCCCAAATTGATTTCCTAGGTGGCACTTAAACAACCGATGACACAACTTAAGCTAGTTTAGTCCTAGGATCGACTAAAACTTAGCTCTGATTACCAAATTGTAATACCCCAACCCCCAGGCCTAGAAGATAGTATTGTTCTAGGCGAAGACAATCTAACTTGTCTAAGAAGTTAGAAATCGAACAAGATGAGGACTCATGGTGAGACCTTTAGAGCACAAATGATTCGAACAAATAATCTATGAAGCATTAGGACATCATAATACAATCATCAGAATTGGAGATAGGAAACATATGATCTTTCTATAGTTGTATACTTAACAAGGATGTGAACAACAAATATATTAGTTATTTTAAGTCATGATACTCAATTAAGAACCAATATGTGTAAGGCATACCAATTTAAGAACTATATGACTACTTCGTATCATTATAAATCCAAGACTTTCCTGACACTATGATGTAACAAATTTTACATGGACAAAAAGGGACTTCCATCTTGTAATTGTTTTATAAGCTAAACATGCATTATTTAATTCGATTCTTGACTCGATAGGTATTCACATACTTTAATTACTCACAACTATTATAAAACCTTATATCATCATCTTTCATTCAATAAAATAAGCTTATAACATTTCCTAAATCATTCGAATCTAGCAACCAAGTAAAGTCAAGAAAAATCAACCACTAACAAGCACATTAAGCCAAACTCTTAGATATATAGATATTTACAAGCCCTTAATAAGTTACTAATTACAAAACCCTTTAATAGACAAAATGTTATAGCCTAACAGTTCAAACTAGTGCCACCTTCTAGGAGTTAATTTAACAAACAAAACATACTTTTGATGCCTTTGGTGACCTTGCAAAATCTTCCCCAAGCTTGATCAACAATTAATTTCTCTTATACAATCATCAGGGTGAGTAATTAGGTTGCTAGCCTCGAAACTTAATCAACAATAAGGTAGATACGTGCTCTCAACATTACTTAGCAAGAAGCTTAATCTTAAGCATAATTATAACATAGCATTAACAAGACTCTGAGAAGAATTCATCATCAAGCAACTATTACAGTTGTTTAGTTTAATAATTCAATCCATCACGAGTAGTTTAGAATTGAATAATCTATCCATAACTAGTAAGGGTCTCGAAGAACAAGATCAATCAAAACACTATCAGGAAATGGTAACATGTACCATTGAAACATATAATCATTTCAATCAAATATTATCAGGAAATGGTAACCTGTACCATTGGAGTATATAATCCACTCGATCGAGCACTATCAGGCAATGGTAATCAGTACCATTGAAGCATATGATCTATTTATTTAACCATTATCAGGCAATGGTAATCAATACCGTTAAAACACATAATCTATTATATCAATCCTTTCCAGGTAATGGTATCATATGCCATTGAAACATTTATGTAATCTATTTAATTATTTGCTCCATATTTTCCTTAACTCACCAAGTACATAACCATATACATGAGGTTTTACATTAAACATTATAAGAAGCCTATTCATGGTTTAATTCAAAAGGGCCCAAGCAATTATTCCTACTTACCTTGGCCACTATCACCTTAGCAAACAATAGCAACTCCAAGCAATTATAGGCAGATTATGCCTCGCCAATCAACCAAGTAATTTAAAAAGAATTCAACAATCTATGCTTACTTAAACATAGTTATACTCACGATTATGTCGAGCTACTCTTGATCTTGAGTCACTATTCCTTTTTGTCTTTCCTCCCCTTGATCAATCCTCTTTTGGTCTAGTTATAACAACAATTTAACAATGCATTAGAAAACATCCGTCATCCTTTGATGATTACAACTTCCATCAAACACATGTTCATCAAGCATTAGGACCATTTTATAATTACTTCATTTACTTATCTATCAATGGCACATTCAAACAAGCCTTTAAGCTTGAGTCATTCTAATGTTTACAAATAATCTTTCAACCATAACTTCTAATTCCTTAATTAAACAATTTTGATCATAACACATCAATTATATAAAATAGTCCTTCTTTAACAAGTACCATTCGAATCTGTCCCCTGTACTATATTACTCTTCTATTCCTTAAACAACCTTACTAGCCAATACATGTGAATATCAAATTTCTATTAAACCATTTATCCAATGATATTCCACAATTCAGTTTCCTCTTTAGCCTTAAACTACATTTTAACAAGTTAATTCCCCTTAAACTGTCCCAAGTATACTGCCCGAAACAGGGCAGTTTTAGACCTATTTTAAAAACCTCCCAAACAGCCCCTATTACTCTCTCAAAGCTCTTCCTTGGTTACTTAACATAACACTATCAATTTACTATTAAACAACTACATTTTTAATCACTAACTTAATAGTTTAAGCAATTTTTGCAATACGAAAATCGAAATAGTTCACTATGTTACATACTCGACCCAAGCAATTCCTCTAGCACATAGATTCATATATCTTCAATAATTGACCTTAACATGAAAATTTAGCATATCTAATTGCATATAATCGTGCCAAAAACTTAGATTAACATTATCATTTCTCTAATTCATTAAATTCAGCTTCAATTTAGCTTAATACCTATTCTAATTCTAAGTTCTATCAATCAAACTCTCTATCTAAAAACATAACATTCTATAACATGTACAAGTCAAGACACATTCGACAACCCACATTTCGAACAAGGGAATAGCAAGAAGAAGAACTTACATGCTTGATACTTAACTCTAATTAAAACACTAGTGTCGTCCAATTCCTTAACAAGCTTGTGCCATGGTTAAATTCTCTCCCCTTACTCTCTAATTTTTGGTTTTCGGTTCAAGAGAAGAATGAAGAAGATGACAAACATTTGTTTGTTAGTCATCCAAATCATGTTCCACATGTCTTCTCCACACAAAGACACATGCTAACTCCCAACTTAGAAAATTAATTACCATGCAAACCTATGAATTTTATGAATTAACTTTGTAGTCACTTTAACAAAGCTCCTCTATTCCATAATTTCTCAATTCGGCCCCTCTCATATTAAGTCATACATTAGCTACTCCAATTATTATCTTTTAGAAAAAGTCAAGATATTTATCCCAAATTGAAATTTAGGGTGTTACAAAAGCAGTACTGAGAGTAACTCTGGTGCCTAGAGCTCCTTGCAACGTTCTCCAAAACTGGGATACAAATTGTGGATCTCGATCGAAAATTATAGATTGAGGCACTCCATGGAGTTGGATAACTTCCTTGATATACAAGTCAGCTAGCTTAGGAAATCCATAATCTGTACGAACCGGTAAGAAATGGGCCGACTTGGTGAAACGGTCTACAATGACCCAAATGGCATCATGTTTAGTAGGAGTCAATGGTAAGCCACTAACAAAATCCATAGTGATCTTCTCCCACTTCTATTGAGGTATGTCGATGGGTTGCAATAAGCCGGTAGGGACACGATGCTCAGCTTTAACTCCCTAACACGTAAGGCACTTGGATACAAACTCAACTATAGCTTGCTTTATACACGACCACCAATATAACTCCTTAAGGTCCTTGTACATCTTTATAGAACTAGTTGAATAGAAAAAGGGCTCGAATGGGCCTCTTTGAGAATATCGGTACGAAGGGATTCATCTTTGGGTATACAGACCCGATCACGAAAACATAAGAGTCCTTTAGAATTTATCCTGAAATTAGGATTATCCCGTAGCTTGGAAATGATGGATTGAAGTTCAGGATCTTACCCTTGCAATGCATGGATTCTCGATACGATGCTAGACTAAACTTGGAGTTCAGCTACAAAACAATAATGCTTCCGAAGACATAAGTAAGCATTCATAGCTCGAGGAGCAGGCAGAGGTTTACGGCTGAGTGCATCAGCTACAATGCTGTCCTTGCTTGGATTATAATTGATGACAAGATCGTAATCTTTGAGGAGTTCTATCCGTCTCCATTACCGAAGATTCAACTCCTTTTGGGTCAAAAGGTACTTGAGACTTTTATGGTTGGTGAAGAGATAGAAAATTTCTCCGTAGAGATAATGTCTCCAGATCTTCAATGCAAAGAAAACTGGGGCCAACTCTAGATCGTGAGTAGGATAATTCATCTCATGTGGCTTTAGTTTCCTTGACGCTTGGGCAATGACCTTGCCTTTTTGAATCAGTATACACCCTAAATCGAGATGTGAAGCATCACTATAAACCGTGTAGTCTTTTCCAGACTCTGGTTGGGTAAAAACTGGTGAATGGGTTAGCACTTGCTTCAATTGATCAAAGCTTCTTTGTTGTTTCTCGGTCCAAACAAAAGGGGCTTCTTTTCTCAATAGCTTAGTCAATGGAACTGCTATCATAGAGAATCCTTTAACGAATCTTCTATAATAGCCAGCAAGATCAAGGAAACTCCTTACTTCACCAATGTTCTTCGATGGATGCCAATCAACAATAGCTTGGATTTTCTTCGAATCCACTTGATACCCGAAGCTGATACAATATGCCCAAGAAAGGCAACTTTGGTGAGCCAAAACTCACACTTGGAAAACTTCACATACAATTTATTCTCTCGAAGGGTTTGAAGCACAATGCGAAAATGATCTTGGTGCTCAATAGGATTCTTAGAATAGACTAGGATATCATCAATGAACACCACTACGAATTTATCAAGATAGGGTCAGAAAATCCGATTCATCAAATCCATGAAAGCTGTCGGTGCGTTGGTTAGCCCAAAAGGCATCGCCAAGAATTCGTAGTGTCCATATGTTGTTCTAAAATTCGTCTTAGGTACATCACAATCTTTGACTCTCTTTTGATAATACCCAGACCTTAAATCGATCTTAGAAAACACGAAGGCATCATTTAATTGATCGAATAGGTCAACAATCCTTGGCAATGGATAATTATTCTTGATGGTCACCTTGTTTAGTTGTCAGTAGTCGATACACAATCTCATGGAACCATCTTTCTTTTTAACAAAGAGAACCAGTGCTCCCCCGAGTGAGGAACTTGGTTGAATGAAGCCTTTATTCAAAAGGTCTTGAACCTGGGCTTTCATCTCCTTGAGCTCAACGTTTTCCATACGATAAGTGCAATGGAAACCGGGGCAATTCTAGGTTGCACTTCAATACGAAATTCAACTTCACCAGTTGGAGGTAAACCTATAAGTTCATCGGGAAAAACATCAGGAAATTCACATACTTGGTCAACATTTGGAACGAGGTTCGTCTTTGGTTTCCAACGTCAAAGCATGTAGGGAAGGATTTCCCGAGTCTATCAACACGATACTCTCCTTGCCAAGGCCTCATAGATACAAGTTCCTCTTGTTACAATCTAGCCACGCTTGATGTTCACTAAGGTAGTCTAAACCCAGTATCACATCAAACTCATGGATCGGCAGTGCCAACAAATTAGCCAGACCATGAATTCCTTGAATCACTAAGAGATTCTTTCATACAAGACTTATGGTGACATAATCACCCAACGGGTTAGTTACAAAGATTCTCGATTCTACTGGTTCAAACAATAATCTATACTTCTTAATCAATAAGGTACTTATAATGGAGTGAGAAGAAACATGATCAATCAATGCATACAAAGGATGAGAGTACAACCCAATGGTACCTGCAATAATGTTGGGTTCATCCTCTTCTTCCATACTCCTCACATCATACATTTGGGCAGGGGCCTTCGTTTCCTACTTGCTTGGTGCCTTTCTAAAGCTGATGGGTCTCCCTACAGCTTCCGATGATCTTTGTCTTGACCCCTTACCTCGAAAGGATTGAGTAGGGGTTACAGCACTAGCCAATAGAGCGGTAGATTTGGTTGCATTCAGCGGACAATCACGAGCCTGCTTACGGCACGAGCCTGCTGGATGCTTGTTCTAATAGTAATTACAAATTGGATATTGTGTACTCTTATTCAAGCCTCTAGTGCTTTCAATTGAAGCAGTTCTAGCAAACAATAGATCTCTTCGCAGATTTGCCCAGCCCTCTAGTCCTTTAGGCCTTCTACGATGCTTCTGTAGCCTTAACCCAGTCACTAGGTCCTAAAAATCAGTGGTGCTCAGAGCGGTAAACATGGGGTGAAGCTCATCACTAATCCCAGAACATGCGAAATTTCTCTTCCTCCTTGATATATTCAGCACCATACCAGCAATATTTGCAGAAATCATGAATGTACTACTCGGCTGGTTGTCCTCCTTTGAGGTGGAGAAAGATACTGTGCCTTTTCGTGACATAAAACGTGCTGATATATTTCTTGCAAAACTCTTAAAGAAAGAATTCCCAGGTCACAGTGTTTTCAGAGACTGTGAGGATAGTACTTTCCCACCAATGCAACGCCTTGCCAGCAAGCAACACGAGGGCGAATTCCAGTTTGTGTTTATCTAAACACTGGAGTTGCTTATTCAGGATTCTCAACGTATTGTCCAACCAATACTCAACAACTTCAGGATTATCATCATCTTGTCTAGTAAAGGTATAAGCCTGATATTGTGATAGCTTGTCAATAGGGGCCCGTGTATGTTGGACGATCGGTGCAGCAGGTTGCACTACCTGCTCAGCTCTCATTGTAGCTATAAACTACTTGAACATGTCAGCCATGTTCCTATAACACTCAGCCTAAGTAGTCAACACCTCAGGTCCGGTGCCTTGCGTAGGAAGGTCTTGTTGAATCGGAAGATCTCCTCCTCTTATCTCCTCGCCATGGGTCGAGAAGCCGATGGCATACTCATTAATATGAGCTTCATTCGTCTCAAACATAGCTATAACATAAGAAGATCAGATTTGTCGACAAGTCACAATATACACAATATATATAACTCATAGGTGGCAAAGTAACACAATAATAGTGCAATAAACTTCAGTTTAGTTCTAGAGTCGACTAAACTCTAGCTCTAATACCATAAATATAATACCCCCTTCCCGGTCTGGTAGAGATACGAGCCAAAAAGCGTTAACAGCGAACAATACAGTGAATTCGGCACATTAACGAGGCAAATATCTCATGTGGTGCGATGAAATCGAGCAATGCAAGGCTTACGAATCTGTTTTAAGACCAATTTTAAACTTTTTAAACCTTTGGGGATAAATTGTAAATTCCAAAAATTTAGAGGTCCTTTTTAGCAATTGATCAATCTATATTGAAATTCAAGCTATGATTAACCATTTTGCAAGTCTTCATGTTAGACTGATGCCATTTACCTAATCAATTAGACTATACATGTAACATCCCTTAAACCGGTCTAGTCGGAATTAAGTTATGGCGATCGAAAACCCTATAACAAAGCGGTCCTAATATTGTGTTGACTTTGACCGTAAGGTAAATTGTATTTATATTAGACACTAATTGTGTTAATTTATCGATATTGGACCTTAATGAACATATTGAAAACCTTTTAGTGACTAAATCATAGAAATTGAGTGTTTGGGGGCAGAATCATAGAGTGTTAAGATTTAAGGGACTAACCTTGTGATTAGCCCCTCCTCAATTAAAATCACCACTTACATGGGATTGTCTGATGTAGTTCCTTCATAGGAAGGAAAGTCATCGGTTCATTGAGATTAAAAACAATGAAAGAAAGAGAGAAAGCTTTACCCGACCCCTTTGGAAGCAAGCACCTCCCTTGGCTATCATCTTCATCTAAGCTAACACCTCCATTGGAGCTTAAACACAAGCTTAATTTTTTTTCGATTTATTGTGATCGAATCATTGATAGTGATCAGGTAAGCTATAATCCCCAAACTTGGTATGTATGGTCCTTTTGATATGTATGTTTTATGGTTGTGGTGTAAAAATTCCTAAAGCACTAAATGGCCTTTTAGAATGGCCTAAAATTGGTTAAAATGGCTTATTTGGCTCATAAGGTGGAAAACTTGGTAAATGGATTCAATTTACCCTAAAATTTGGTATGCAGTAGATTTCAGTATTGAAATATTGTTGGTAAAGTTTCATTGCATTTGGACATTAATTGCTAGGTCAAATGGACTAAAAGCCGGATATAATTTGACATTACAATGTAGGGCATATCGATACAGGTCAAGCAGTATCGATACAGTCTTGCATATTTGACCTGAGAAAGCATGAGTTAGCCATAGCGTATTGATACAAGTCTAAATTTTATTGATACAGGTTTTGAGGCAAGGTTTGGGCATTTAAATGTATCGATACGGTCATGGGGTGTATCGAAATGGGTTATGGTCAAAGTCAAGTTTAGTCAAGTCGTATCGATACAGGTCAAGATGTAGAAATACGAGTTCTTGAATTGTTGGGAATTGGGTTGTCACCCATGCATGCGGTATCGGTACGGTCCTCGACCGTATCAATACGTGTTTGGATAGTTTCATTTGGAGCTCAAATTCATGTACACCCGCACTGATACGACACCAAGGTGTTTCGGTACGATGGTAGTTAATTATGTTAAAAGACATTGAACACAGTTTTGAATAGTTTATAGAATGGTCATTGATCATTGCATTGAATGGGTAAATGATATCGGAATGACATAAAATTTACAGACTTACTATCATTGTATTGAATTTCATTGTTGTAAAGTTAATCGCATGAAAGGACTCCTAAAAATACAAGATTTACAGTTTAGTCCCTAAAACTTGTAGGAGTTCAGGATTGGTCCTAATAGAGTATCATTGTTTCGTATGGGATAAATTGAGCTAATATTGATATTGGATAATGTTTGAAAGGCATAACATCAATTAAGTGTTAATCATTATTGAAATTTTATCGCATAGGTCACCGCACCGTTCACTGGTTGCACACTTTGACCGATTCTTAACCAGGTCGGGAAGGGGGTGTTACATTTATGGTATCAAAGCTAGAGTTTTGTCGATTATATGACTAAACAGAAACCTATTGTATTATTATTTTGTTACTTTGCCACCTAGGAGTTGTATATTGTGTTTATTGTGACTTTTCGACTAATTCGATCTCTTTATGTTATAGATATGTCTAGGACTAACGAAGCTCATATAAACGAGCCTGCTACCGGCTCCTTGACCCACGGCGAGGAAGTAAGGGGGAGAGCCTTTGAATCCTCCTAATCCCCACCTTTCAATGCCGAGTTGGTACTACTTAATGCATAGGCTGAATGTTATCAGAACATGGTCATGTTCAAACAATTTATGACAACAATGAGAGCTAAGATAGCGGTGCAACCTACTCCACCTGTTGTCTAGTATGCTCGGACCCCTATCGATAAGCTGGCATCGCTTTGAGCCTACACTTTCACAGGACAGGATGATAACAATCTTGAGACTGCGGAATACTGGCTGAACAATACATTGAGAGTCCTAAACAAGCAATTACAATGCTTGGATGAGCATAATCTGGAGTGTGCCCTGACATTGTTAACTGATGAAGCACTTTAATGGTAGGAGACCACTATTCTGATTGTTCCTAAAGAGACCATTACCTGGGAGTTCTTCATTCAAGAATTCTGAAAGAAGTACATTAGCGAGTACTACCTCGCAGAAATGCATAGTAGCTTTCTTCATCTGCAGCAATATGGTCGACCTATCTAGCTGTACAATCATGATTTATGTAAGTACTACTGGTATGGAGCAAAATATATTAAAAGGGAGGAAGACAAATGCAAGATGTTCATTGTCGGGCTTAGTGACGAGCTACGTCATGTGTTTACTGCTTTGGGCACCACATATTTTCAAGATCTAGTGAATCAAGTCAAAGCCACCGAAGCTGCGTAGAGAGCTCAAAGGGTCAGTGGATCTGGTAAGTTTGAAAAGAGGTTCAAAGATGATTCTTTACCTCCCAAGTGGAACAAGAAGGGCAAGTATTAAGGCTCCAAGCAGAACTTATATACACAGCCTTCCCGTTTTGGGAATATTGAAAGGCCTCAGACTGTAACGCAATCCTTTTTCAAGATAGCCTCAGTTGAAAACACTGGAGGCTTCAATCAAAGCTCGCAAAATCTAGTTTGCAACTACTGGAAGAAACGACATCCAATAGGCCAGTGTCGCAAGTAGACTGGAGCATGTTTCTATTATGGTGAGCAAGGCCATTTCATCTGTGATTGTCCTCTTAGAGCCATAAATTCCACTACTGCACCAGAAAAATATTGCCTCCACTACACAGTCCTTCTGAAGCAAGGGATCGAGGCAAAGACCATCAGGACCTACATAGAAACCTAGTGGCTCGAAAAAACCATCTAATAGGCAAGAATTGAAGGCATCTACTCAGTCGACAAGAAAATATTGATGATCCTGACGTTATTGCAGGTACTATTGAATTGTACTCTTATGCTTTATAGGTATTGATTGATCATAGCTCTGCACATTCTTTCATCACTACTAAGTTAGTTAAGAAGCATTGAAAATTGGACATAGAGCATAGTCATTGCTATTGTTATCATCACTGTTATTCTCATTGTATATTGATATCGACAAAGTTATTGTCATCGAAACATTATAAATGAAGCATCGACCATTATTATTGTCATTGAGATCATTGAACATTGTCATTGTTATTGATATTGCTATTGAACATGGACATCGGAACACTGATTATTGATAAGAACATTGAACATAGCTATTGTTATTGAACATCGATTATTGATATTGCCACCATACCTTGGATTCAAAAGGACATTGGATACAATTGGCATGCCATAGAATTAATGAGCTCAGTGTACGGGTTGACTACGATCCTAGGACTATGGCCTATATTGATTTGGCGAGGCGAAGGGATGTATTGTAATATTGGTCATATTGGCAAGGCGGAGGGACTACACCATTCATTGACTCGGCGAGGTGTAGAATTCGTGTATCCACTATCCCGAATTGATCCAAGGGTTAATATTGAAAAAAGGGAACATTGATGTTGAACATGATCATTGCATTGTTACTATTGATTTATTGCATAGTTATTGTTATTATATGAATTGGAATGCACTACATTGATATTGACATTAGTTATGATTACCTTACTAGGAAAAGTATGCCTAATGCATTTCATTTCATACATTTTAGGTTCAGGATCTCATCGTTGGAGATCAGAGAGGTTGAAGTGTTGGAAAAGTCACAAGCAAGCTTAAAGTAATGTATATCGAACTTATGAACTCCTAATAGGGTGGCAAAGTACTTATAATAGTCATGCATGATCCCTTTGATATGTATGTTTTATGGTTATGGCGTAAAAATGCCTAAAGCACTAAATGGCCATTTGGAATAGCCTAAAATTTGTTAAAATGGCTTATTTGTCTCATAAGGTGGAAAACTTGGTAAATGAATTAGATCAACCCTAAAATTTGGTATGCAAGTAGATTCCAATATTGAAATATTGTTGGTAAAGTTTTATTGCATTTGGACATTGTTTGCTAGGTCAAATGGACTAAAAACTAGATAAAATTTGACATTACAGTGGAGGGCATATCGATACAAGTCAAGCGATATCGATACGGCCCTGCATATTTGGCCTCAGAAAATATGAGTTAACTATAACGTATCGATACAGGTCTAAAGTGTATCGATACAAGTTTTGGCAGTAAGGTTTGGGCATTTAGAGGTATCGATACGGTCTTGGAGTGTATTAAAACGGTTCATGGTCAAAGTTAACGTTAGTCAACCTGTATCGATACAAGTCAAGTGTACCGATACGAGTTCTTGAATTGCTGGGACTTGGGTTGTCACCCTTGCATGCGGTACTGATACGGTACTCGACCGTATCGATACGTGTCTGAACATCTTCATTTGGAGCTCAAATTCATGTACACTCGTCTCGATACGGCACCAAGGTGTTTCCGTACGGTGGTAGTTAATTTTGTTAAAAGACATTGAACACAGTTTTGAATAGTTTATAGAATGGTCACTGATTATTGCATAGTCTAATTGAACGGGTAAATGATATCGGAATGGCATAAGAATTTACAAGCTTACTATCATGATATTGAATTTCATTGTTGTAAAGTTAATCGTATGAAAGGACTCCTAAAATTACTATATTTACAGTTTAGTCCCTAAAAATTGTAGGAGTTAAGGATTGGTCCTAATTGAGTATCATTGTTTCGTATGGGATAAATTGAGCTAAAATTGATATTGGTTAATGTTTGAAAGGCATAACATCGATTAAGTGTTAATCATTATTGAAATTTTGTCGCAAAGATCACTGAACCGTTCACCGGTAGCACACTCTGACCCAGTTCTCAACTAGGCCGAGAAGGGGGTTTTACAATACAAGATTCGGTGACCTTTCTATAAACAATGCAAAGCTGTGTTCAGCAGCTTTTAACCGAATTAACAGACACCGTACCGAAACACCTTAGTGTCGTATTGGTACGGGTGCACATGGATTTAAATTCCATTGAATCTACCAATTTTCATTTCGATACAGTTTGACTTGTATCGATACGGGTTGACCAACATTGACTTCGGCCAAGGTTCATTTTGGTACACCCTACATCCATACCGAAACCATTTATTTTCAAGAGCTTGAAGGCTATATCGGTACGCCTGGGTTATTCTACAATTTTACCGAACAAAATATGCACTACCGTATCAAAACAGGTGAAACCGTATCGGTATAGCCTGCACTGTTATGACAAATTTTATCTGGTCTTTCATCAAATTAACCTGTTGAACGATATCCAAATACAATGAAATTTTGCCAGCAATATTCAAACAATATAGTCTAAATCCATGTCAAATTTTAGGTCTATTCGGGTCCATTTAATAGGTTTTTACCCTTTTGAGCCAATTGTGCAACTTTAGCCATTACCGAAAGGTCAAATAGTGCTTTAGTGACTTTTACAAACAATGAATTATACACATATCAAAATGGACATAATTGACTAGTTCTACTACTTTGCCACCATTCTAGGAGTTCATAGGGACAAAACACATTACTTGAGGCTCGTAGTGACTTGCCAACAACGTTGAATTCTCCGATCTTCAAGGACAAAATATTTAACTTGAAATGCATGAAATGAAATGCATTAGGCATACTTTGCCTAGTGAGGTAGTCATAAACAATACCAGTAACAATGGAATGCATTTTAAAACATGTAACAACAACAATGATACCGCGAATAAATATTATCAATGCAATCTTCAAGTTCAATAACAATAATATCAAATTTTTATCATTAACCCTTGGATCGATTCCCGGATAGTGGATACATGAATTCCTATGCCTCGACAAATTAATAAATGGTCTAATCCCTCCGCCTCGCTAATATAACCAATATCACAACACATCCCTCCGCCTCACCAAATCAATATTGGTCATAGCCCTAGGACCGTAGTCCACCCGTACACTGAGCTCATGAATTCTATGGCATGCCAATTATATACAATGTCCTTTCGAATCCAGGGTCTGGTAACAATATCAAGGATCGGTGTTTGGTAACAATAACGATGTTCAATATTCTTGTCAATAACAATAGTTCGATATCCATATTTATTAACAATATCAATAACAATGTCAATGCATAATAATCTCAATGATAATGATTAATGCTCTATTTCCAATGTTTGGATAACAATAATTATATTGATAACAATGCTCAATGACAATAACAATAATGTTATCAATGATTACACTTCAAGATCATTATTCTACGATTCAATGACAATAATATTGGCAAAATCAATTGTGATGCTCGATATCAATGATAATGACAATAACGATGCTTAATAGTTAAAACTATGACTTACCAATGCTTACCAATAGCATCCACTATATGATTCGATGCAATAATCCTTGACAACACTATTTACAATACAATAAACAATAACAATGGGATCGAGAAGACACCTAGTCTATCCCGAGACTCTGACTACACTCACCTTGATAATTCGATGCTCCTACGGCTCTTGGATGACAATCCCCTTCTTCCTAGCTTTTGTCAGTGACGGTGGATAATCTTTGTCAACTTCTTTAGCTAGGTAAAATAATAGGATTGTATTAGAATCATCAATATGATATCGTAAACAATATAACGATATCAAAATCAATATCTAAGCACGAAATAGCCATTAGCTACAAGATTTCCATGGATAGTCAAAACCCTAACTTTGTTATTAAGCTTGATTTATCCATGGATTTTCAACGATTGTTTGGGGATTACTACTTACCTGATCGAAGAAAATAATTCGGTAGATATAAACTGAAGAAACTCAAGTTTTCTCAACCTTCAACAATGGAGGTGCTTGCTTGGAGGTGAAAGAAGGTGAGATAGAGGTGTGTGCTTGATATGTAATCGGGTAAGTTCCCTAAATTTTATATTCTATTGTTTTTAAAGGAATAGCTTTCCTTCATATGAAGGAATGTCTTTATAATACCCCACGTAGGATGACTATAATTGAGGATGGGCTAATCGCAAGGTTAGTCCCTCAATTCTTCGTTATTATAAACTTGTACCCCCAACTTTCAATTTCTATATTTTAGCCACTAAAAGGTTTCAATACATTCAATAAGGTCCATAAACAATAAATTGACTCAATCTAAGTACAATATCAATACAATTGACCTTGCGGTCTAAGTCAAAGCTATATTTGAACCTTTCCAATGTAGGGTTTCCGATCGCCGAAACCCAATTCCGGCTAGGCCAGATTTCAGGGTGTTACTGTAATATCCCAAAACATAGCCTAGAAGTATGTTACAACTTTGATTGTGTTTCAATTAGATTAATGATATCTTTAGTATTAATAATTGAATGGATTAAGGATTAAATTGAAACAAATAAAAGATGAATAGATAATGCTAGGAAGTACTAAAACCAAATTGTTCTAAAATTAGAAAGTTGCATGTTAAAAATAATTAAACTCAAGGACTTGTACATATGTTATCTCTTAGCAAGGGCAGGTGTAGGAGTGGAGGGCCACGACATTGAAGGAGATAATCCATCTTCATCTTCTTTCTCTTAAAAGAAGAACCGATTCACCATGGGAGAGGCTAGAAAGCTTAAACAAAATGTTGCTTTGTCATTGTTTCATTTCCTTAGACTCAAGTCGAACAACTCAAGGAAAGGGGTAAAAAAACCTTTCCTTCCTTTTTGATTTAATGATTAAGTAGTCAAATAAGATTATAATATCTCTTCATGACATCTTGATAGTTAGATTTGTTTGAAGGACAATTTATGTTAGCAAATTCTTGTAGTTGTTATGGATGGAATGCATGTCCACTTGCTATGTATTTTATTTGAGAATCGATTAAGTAATTTGAGATGTTCAATTGTTTGACTTCAAGTTCCAGGATATTGTGGTAGATTGAGTTGAATTTGGCTGCCATGATGTGTTAAGAAGGAATTTTAGATTAAAATTGGACTAAAATGAATCATTTAAGGGTTGTTTATGTTCAATTAGCTTCTATTTTGTAATGGATAGAAAAATTTTAACCTAAAAGAAGTTGAATGTGATTTTTAAGTAATATGATATATTATGTTTTAGTGGTTAGTTTGAAAGAAAACAAGAGAAATTGTTTAGGCATTGAAATCTGCTCAGAAATTCTGTACTGGGCAGTATGTTTAGTAAATCACTATAAATTCTATAGATCGAATTAGAGAATAAAATTTATGTGTAAAGAACCTTATATTAATCTAGTTTCTTTTGCAACAAACGGCCAACAATTTCGAATTGTATATCAAAAGATAAGAGTTTTTGAGTATAGGAAGGTTAGAATTTGGGCAGCTAACTGTTCTGAAAATCTGCATTAGTAGTAACTTTGAAAATTTGCTATAAATTGTACTTGTTGAATTGGAAGCTATACTTTATATGGTTAGAATGCTTATCATGTCTAGTTTCATTTAAAACAAACGAAACTGAATTTCGAGCTATATAACAGTTTATATAGATGATTCTTTAGGGACAGTGCAATCTGCCCGATGGCAGAATCGGGCGTATGTTTAGACAAAAATCTGTATTAATTCATAAGGAGTAAAAATACAAGGCTTATATGATTAGAAAGGTATTTGAATCAGCTTTCTAACGGTGTAAACATTTTGAATTTCTGACATACGGAATGGAAGATATGAATTTTTAATTGAATAGTGCACAGTCTACCTGTCAGCAGTTCTATAGGTGACTTAAAATATCATTGAAAGCTTAAGAACAAAATTATAAAAGTAGAGGGGCTGAATTAATAAGTTAAAATAGGGGAAAATTGTTTTAATTGATTCGTGTTTTGTTTGAACATAAATGAAAGTGTGAGGGCTGATTAGTGAATATGTAAGAGTATATGTATGAAATTGGGACTGTTTTTGTCATGAATCTATAGGCTTGTGGATTGCTTAAAATGTGTAAATGTGTATATAAGATTTAGGTGTTGTTTCTCATATGTGAGGATAATTAAGGAACCATTTTAAAGTAAATGAATGAGTTAAAGGTTGATCATGGTAGTAAAATGCATATACAAGTGTTTCGAGGGCTATTATGATGTGAATAACTAAGTATATCAATGTGTAATTTGTTTCATGAATTTATATGTAAAATTCTACTTGTTAAAGGACTGAATCGTGTTTAAGTAAATGTAAACGGGTTGTTTTAAGTATAATTCTTTATGTGATTATGAGTATAGGGCTATTTAGGATAGTTGTGAGGTTGGTTGGACTGCTTGAATGTATATATGTACGTTTGAGGGGCTGTTTATAAGCTGATTGATTTTGGATGGATTGTAATGCTTTGTTATTTTTTTTACTTGAGGTACATATCATGATTCGATTGACTAGAAGATAAGAGTTAAAGGAAGCTAGGAGTAATTGTGGTTCAGGTATTCCATAACTTAGGAATATCAGGTGAGTGTAGTTGTTATGTTTCGAATGACATAGTGTCATCTTGATTTGATTGATTGAGTACGATTGAGTTACTGAATGCTTGTGGTTGTGTTACATTGATCATACACATTTTGCATAAGGCTCAAATAGAGCAAATCAGGGAAAGGCACTCATTCATAGCATGGCATTCTTTAATTTGATTTTATATATTACGTAAGTACCTTGTGCCTTGCTATGTTTGTAATGGAAGACTATGTATATCTTGTAATAATTCTTGAAGCTAGCTAATGGTTTCTGCTACCATAAGACTTAAAGATGAACAATTGTTCCTAACGTTACAACTTACAAACTCACAAGTCTTAGAAGCTAAAAGCTCAATGCAAGTTAAAAGATATTAAGCAAGATTACTTGTGCCATAAGATACTCTCCCAATCTCAAATGTAGGAAAAGATATCTATGTTGCCTTTAGAATGGAAGTCCTTGGACACTTTGGTATGATACATTGTATACTTTGGGACTACGATCCGTGAGCTACGGCTTGGGGGGTGCCCCATTTATATATGATATGTATATTGGTGATAGTATGAGGTAACATGAGAGGTGTACAGAGAATTGGTGATAGTTGGTTGGATAGTTGAGAAGTTAGGATTGATATGTTTACGATACTAGCCATTGCTATGTGCTTTGGACTATGTATCGCTTGGACCAATACGGTCAAACACGGACCAATGTTATTCATAAGCAAGTGTGATCCAAGGCAAACATTTTAAAAGACATGTACATGATGTGAAATAGAATAAGAAATTCAAAAGAGAATCTCGAATGAGTTATGAAGCATATGTATTGTAAAGCTCTTGGTGAGCATGATTTTGGATAAGGCTCTTGGTGGGCATATAAAGGAACAAAGCTTAATTCTTGAAGGAAATATCGAATAAACATGGAAGAATATAACTATAATAAGCTTCTAACAAACAAGTAAAGTTCAAGCTAACTTAAATTGCATGAAATCCCTTATTTTTGTATACTTGAAATTACTTGGTTTTCATTCAAAGATCATGAATAGTATTGTTGTACTTTGTCATCACTACCTCACTTAGGCTATATAAGCCTAATGCATTCATTATCATGCATTGCGGATTATTTTAGAAGCTTGTTTTGATCGTGTTCAAGGGTGACAAGTCACACTCCAAGACTTTGTACATTGTCTTGTTCCTTAGTATAACTCCTACAATGGTGGCACCATTGATTTTGTATAAGCATATAATTATCCTATTTAGTATGTAAATAATAAGTCTAGCCATGTATGAGTCACCTAATACCATGTTTCGATTTGGTTGGATGCATAGAACATGCTCTAGTATATGATGCGGTGATGTGCCTAAATGCCTGGATGATATGTGATAGAAATATTAGTAGTATTACGAAATGGTTAATTGTGACTAAGTGACTTGATTGTGACCATTGTGCCTATTGGCATAATCAAAAGAATTAACTGCCCTCTAATTGATTTGCTCACTTGTAAAATGATATGTATTGGTATAAATGAACTTGTCATAAAAAAACAAAGATTAAATTTGTCATGTTATATATTTGGTTTTAGACCGGAACTATGTTTGGACTAAAGTTTGTATGTATATATGTTGTAACCAATTTGGAATGAATTTTTGGATAAGAAATAGTATTGGTAAAGAGTTAACAAATATGTTGTCCTTAAGTTCTTGAAGAGTTCGAAGGGTTTTTGTGCTCTAAGTAGTTTAATCATATTTTTATGCTAAGGGAAGTTTTAAAATGGCATTGACCCATTTGGCAAATGATGTTAAAATTTGTTGCTATAAATTGAGTTGTGCCTCTAATGCTGGTCGAAATAACTTCTAGGTTTAGATAAGAGATTCGAAAGGTAGATCATGATCTATATAAGCTCGATTAAAGTTATGCATACTTATAGTGTAAATAAGCTGAAAAGTAGAGTGCTTGATCAAGGGATTCGTTGGTATAATATGGAAGTCATATGAGCATGTCATGGATAGGTTATAGTTAAATGGTTAAACTTGATAATGATTTGAGTATTAAACATCTAGTAAAATCAATCTATGTTTGATTAATAACTATAGCTCAAAAGAATTTACGAATGGATGAGCGTAAATGTTGTCCCGAATTAAATCCTTCCTTTATGATTGGTTTTAAGATGTAAGTCAAGTTCATCTGGAGTTCTAAGATGATAGTAATAAAACCAATTGTCTATGGTTTAGGTTTAATTATGTTTGTTGTAAAACCTTGGGTGTTAAGTTAAATTTTCAAAGCTTGTTTAGTTACCACTTTTGTATATGGATTTCTGATATGATGTTTGTCCCAGCCTGAAGAAGGCGTGATTGGTTTTAAGTTGTTTTAATTGCGATAAAATAAGGAAAAATATTCTTGTTAACCTGCCTTGTCTAATTTGGAAAAAAGTTTTAAATTTTGGGTAAACAAGCTTTAACTTGTAAGTCAAGTTGCCTTTGTGTGTTTGCTTTTAACACTCTGGCTCGGTTTACTACTAAGCCAGGTTTAGGGTATTATAGTTACAGAAAGTAAACGGGAATGATGAAAATTTAGCATATTGTTTCATCATTTTATCTAAATGTGCACTTAAGTGTGGCTTGCCATAAATCCAAAAATCTTGATCGATTCACTCTTGTTCGTTTGTTCGACTTGCTTTACAAGTAAGTCCATTCTTTGTTTTCATGTTGGTCGTTTGTTGTGTGATAGTAATACTGTAGGGTTATTAGTTTATGAGATGCATTTTCATGGCATCAAGGTTGATGGTTTATGGATTAGGACATATTGTACATAGTTGTTAAGGTTTATGGTCAAGTGCAGGGTTATTACTTTATGAGATGAATGTGTATGGAATTAAGGTGTTTAGTCTACTTTATAGTTAGTGGTTTATGAGATTAATTTGTATGGTTTAAGATTTAGGGTTTAGCTTTGTGTATGACATTAAATTCAACCATTATATAGTATATTGTTTACAACTATATACCACATGTTATTATATTATTTTTTGATTAAATAGAGATTACATTCCCATACTGGGATACAAACCCATACAAGATGGGGCAATATGAGCATCCTTAGCCACTAGGCCAATCAGTGGATCTCACATGTTATTATATTATTGTTAATGTAATCTTTTAAAACCAAACAATGAATAGATGTGCATTTACTGTGAACATTGAATAGACAGGTTACAGAGATTCACAATGAACATTGAATAGACGTGCATTTACTAGGAACACTGAATAGACAAATTATTTGATTAAACGTGTGTACTTACAGTTTCAAACCTTTCACCTGAAACTTAAAATACACAAGGAGGAGTATCGAACGTGTGTATTTACAGTTTCAAACTTTCCACGTTAAACCTAAAATTTTAAACATTATAGTAACAATTTAAGTTTAGGTAACTAGTACTGTGGTACATCTCGAAAACCATTATCATTGGTTCAAAACTTGTTTAACTATGTGGGTGTCGTGTCGAACTGTATTTCCTATTGTAATATTAAATGTGCCATAAATACAAAGAAACCCCAACAACAAAAAAAGAATTGTGGCCTTTTTAGCAAAAATATTAAATTTCAGGTTCAATGGATTTCTAATTTCAAAAGGTGCATGTTCCCTATATGAAATTGTCTTATCTCATGTCATTTTCGAATCTCTAGAACCTGTTCCAATACGACAACATAGATAAATCTTTTCAACTGTTGCATTTGGCAGAACAGTTTGAAAAACTTTTCTATCGATGTTTCGAAACCAATGTGAAAATATTGAAACATATATAAATAACCGAAAATCTAACCTGCATTGTAAAGAATTTCAGTTTATTTAGTAATGATCATTGTTATGAAACATTTGATGAAGTACTGAAACTGGTTTAAATGTAATTTTTGTTGAAAGATAGGTTTAAATGTAAGCACGGTTAACAAAGGGCCATATCCCTGTCAAAATCTATTTTCCATTATAAATATATCATAAACGCTAGCTTCGATATTCTTGTTTCCATTATAAATAGGAACCCTTTGTGTCCCTTCTGTCATACCCTCATTCATTAGCAATTATTTCCTTTCCAGTGTTTGTCTCTAAACTATTATATATGTGTGGTTTATGTTCTTAACTAGAGGCGATGGAAATTATGGAGGCTTCATTTTTTAGAGCGTGGAGGAGTTTTTGTTAGTTTTTTGGGTTTTTCTTCTCGACAAAAAATGGTATTTGGAAGGCTATGTTTAGCCATTTACTTTGCTTGTTGTATGTATTGGCTCTCGAATCCCATCCAGGTTCAAGTCAGAAGTACCTAAGCGTTGAGAACTGTCGAAGCTGTTGATTTGCGGTGGAATTATCACAATAATTGTAAAGCCCTGATACAAACCAAATAGTGGGTGTTTATACACGTGCATGTTTCAGAATTCGTTGGTCTCTACACCCCACAATGTCCTACCAGCAACAAATATAGTATTTTGATTACCTGTTTATTTTTGTCGGAATGTAATATTACATGTTTAGTTGAGGAAATATAAGATTAGTTAGTCCTAATACAAACTTTGTATTGTTTTTATTATATATTTTATTTTTAACAAGTTAGAATTTAAACCTAAACCCTAAATTATGTGGTTGAGGCTCTATATTGGAGAATCTAACATAAGGCATGGTATGGTACCCCATTAATTATACTTATCATATTAGGAACATATTCCTCAGATTTCAAAGCACGATTGAAATAACAAACTGAATAATAAGTTTTCATAAAGTCAAGAATAAAATGTTAAGTGCCTTTGCTGAAAAGTGCTTTCGCAGTAATACGACGAGTTACGAACATTGGCACACGGTTTCGAACATTCCATTTCATACCTAAAATGTAGCATGTATTCCTAATGATTTTAGTTTATGTTTTCCTTTACTTAGAGACCCTGCTCGTAAAAATTGCACCTTGAACTTTTCATGTTCTATTTTATTTGATCCAATTATGTATTATAAGTTAGGGCAGTTTAAACCTACATTTATGCCTAATGTTCATGTTTCACTTTATGTTCAGGCAAAAAAAATGGATTTTTATAAGTATTTATATGTTTTGAAGTAAGTTAGAAACATTATAGGGTTTGGACTAAATTACAAAATTTAAAAATAAATATGGGTCAATTACATTAAAATATAATTTTATGGACTAAATTGAACTAAAATGACAACATCTTAATTTTATTATAGTTAATTGTAGAAATTAAAAATAAATGTGGTTCAATATTGGGGGTTTTAATTAACCATTCAACATTAATAGGGAAACGATGTTTGGAACACGTCTATGGATAATTTTATATTAAAACCCCATTTTAAATATTTATTTTCAAAAATGACCCCCAAATCTGCCACGTTAGAACACCTCGCGTCAGGAATCTCTAGCCTCGCGAGGTACAGTGACATGTCAAATCTACGGCCTCTGGTGCTGACACGTTAGGAATCTCTGGTGACCTTGCGTCTTGCAGAACACGAGGTCCCTCAAAAACGTGCCAAAGATCCACGTGTTTTGGAGGACGCGAGGAAATTCCTTATAAATAAGGCAAAATTGAAGGCAAGCAAACCCGCAACCGAAGAAAAAAACTCAACTGTAGCTATTAATGGCAACAAGCGGCGTAACCAAAAAATTCTTTTATGAAGACATTTCCCGGATATTGTGGTTTGTTGGTATACATAGTTGCATTTATATGATCGGTAGATGCTTTTGGTAGGTTAACAGTATTGGTGAGATGTGTCTTCCGTGTTTTTGTTCAAGATGAACGACAAATCATAATATCCAGAAAAGAAATGGTCTTTTTCAAGTGCCCGCAAACTTCTTGATCTTTGTTCGAGGTTGTGGGTAACTAAATTTTATGCCTTAATCGTGGAGGCGAGCTGAAGACCACCACATGTAACCGAAGTTAAAGCCCTTACCATTGCTGATGATTAGGATCAGTAGGTAGAGGAAATCCAAGAAGCGTGTTTATCTGCCAACTTGGTCAAAGCATGTTTAGGGGTAGGGTACTAGGCTCCAATAGACCCCTAAGCTTGAAGAAGAAGCATTGTTGTCTTCTCAGCTCTGGAAGTAAGTAGAGGGTATATCGTTCGTTTATGTAATTTTATAAGCTTCTTTATGAGTGAAAATGCTTGTATACCGTTCGTTTATGTACTTTTATAAGCTTCTTTAGGGGTGAAAATGCTTGTATACCGTTCGTTTATCTACTCGTAGAAATTAAAAATATGTGGTTCAGTATTGGGGGTATTAATCAGCCATTAAGCATTATGGGGAAACGACCTTTAGAACACATGTATGGCTATTGGTGTCATGGGAAAGTGGAATAGGCAGAAATAGGAGAGAGAGAGTCACATATAAAGGTCGTTTCCCCATAAGCATTAATCTGAACTGTTGTTTTCAAGTAGGAGTGTAACAGAAGTATGTCGGCAACTATTGGTTTATCCCCTAAAATTTTATCCCTATACCATAAACTAGTAACCCTTAACCCTTATCCAAATGCCTTGTTGATTGTTGCCTTAATTATTGGCAAGAGAACTATAGACCTTACACCATACAATTTAATCACATAAACCACAACCCCTGAACTAAACCTTACACCATACAAATTAATCACATAAACCACTAACCCTAAACTACACCTTACACCCTAACCCATTAGTACAAAATCATAAATCACAAACCATAAACTTGAAAGGCATAAAAATTCATCCTTTAAACCTTAAAGCCCTAAACTACACCGTAAACGCTAAACCACTTACAATAAAAGCCTAAACCAAAAACCTTGTAGCCATAAAAAATTCATTCATAACCTAATAACCCTAAATTACAACATGGAAGTTAGTCCGACTGAAATTGGTTTAGTTTCTTTATGGTTTAGGGTAAAAACTTAAAACTCAAAGGAACTAAAATTAAAACAAATACTATCATTTTAATATTTTATGGGTAAAAAAGAAATATAATGCTTGAAGTTAATCTCATACACAAAGCTAACCACTAAACCTTATGCCATACAAATTAATGGCATAAACCCTAACCCATTAATAGTATAATCTAAATCATAAAACATAGACCTCAAAGCCATAGAAATTAAACGCCAAAAGTAATAACCCTAAATTACACCATAAACCCTAAACAACATAACTTAATGACTTAAATCCTAAACCTAAAAACCATAATTCCCAAAAAAATTGTCTCATAAACCAAAACCCCTATATTATAGGTGATAAATCCTCAAAAGTACAATATTTTCCACCTATTTCACAATGATTTTTGTTTGTTTTCGAGTACATTTGTTTGCATTTAGTGTTAGAAACATACAGTTTTCATATTAAGGAGTTAGTAGGTGCCCTTTTTCCCGATTGAAGGGTTTTTGCTGTTTTTGGCGCAGGTTTATTGCCAAATCACTCGACAAAGGAAGAAGGGAAAACAAATGTTGTGATGCCAATGCAGATTGCCAAGACACGGCTGGCAGTGTAATGCAGACGAACCAACAGTTGTATGCCAAGCCCCTTGACAATAAAGTCTCAGCCCAGAAAAATAGGACAACTCCAAAAATTAGGAATGGATAAGATTTCAAGAAAATAACATTTTGAATCATCTTCGAAAAATCAGGAGTATGCTAGTAGAAGATTTTTGCCAAGCCCCTTAGCAACAAAGTGGTGCCCGATGACGTTAGCCCTAGACCAATCCACGTCAGCCCTAGTCGGTGTTGAGATGATAAGGTGATAAGATAGAGCACTTATCATGAGCCTTTGCTGAAATTTAAACTCTTCTAGGGTTTTTCTCCTCACATGCCTATATACATAGAGCATTTCCAAGCATTGGAGGGATGATAAACAGCTTAGCACCACGCACACCATCTCCACGTAGCTCTCACCATCATCGGCATGGAGAGGCTGCACTGAGGAGGGCTGGATCAAGAAAGGCTGCATCGACCCACTTCTTTCTTTTTTCTTTTCTTTGGTTTGGTTGTTTTTATTTTTAAGATGATGTTGGGAAGTGTTGAAGTTTTTTCTATGGTTGATACCTTCACCATGAACTAATTCAATAGTTGGTAAGGGATGTTTGGATTAAACGTTGTTTTGCTTTGTTTTTAATAATTAAAAATACTTCGGCATAGTTTTATTTATCTGGCATGATCTGTAATTTTTCCATAACTTCTATGCCAGGCGACGGCTGGCATAGTTTGCTTTTTGTAACTCAATATCTTAGCCAACTTGAGTGGAAATGACTAGTTGTCAGATCCTAAGGTGAGAAGCTTCGACGGAAGATGTTCAAGTAGATGAACTTACTTCGGGAGTGAGTCTACCCCTTAGGGAGTATAGATTGGAACTTAATCAAATTAATTTTACAAACTCTCCTTGCAAACGTTTTTTAGTTTTTATTTTCTTTTAAATCATTTTCAAAACCAATTCCATCTTAAACAATCTTTTTCCTTGAGCAAGTAAATAATCAAAACACTTAATTCCAAAAGCAATCTCTGTGGGATCGATACTCAGCTTATTGTTGTATTACTTGTTGACTGTGTATACTTGCACAAGAAAGGACTTGACTTAGCATTGTTTTATAATTTCCCAATACTCATTTTCAAACCTTTTGTCAAGCACACTTCGGTCACAACAAGTTTTTGGTGCCGTTGCCTAGGATTGCAACAAAATTGATTGTTTTTATTTTTACTTGTCTTTTTTGGTTTATGGTTATTTTCCTTTTCTTATTTATTTTTCTAACATTATTTTTAGTTTCATTTATTTTAGGTGAGGAACATGGAGGATCGGAGAATGAGCCTTAGAGACCCTATTGAAGCTTACAACCGATGGCATAACCAGCAAAATTTTCCATGGTATGATCAAGGAGCTGATATTTTTGCTAACGATAAAGGCATTGTTGTTACAACACATATGCCACGGCTGAACAGTCCTCAACATCAGTTTAGTTACTCATACTATGATCAAATAGACTTCTATGATGATTACAACTCTGCCAACACAACGCACATGTCTTAGCAAGAGAACTTACACTCCATAGAGGATATAAAAGTTAGGGTGGATTCTCAGCGTCAAGAGATTGAAGAAACAAGTAGAAAAATTGAAAATCAAATAACAATGATTTTGAACAGCCTGAACAGCATGCCACGACAACCAACTCAAGAGGATTTTGAAATTCCCAACCAAGAAGACAATGGAAAAATCACTCAAAACTTGAGTCCTCGAGTGCAAGAAAGATTCCTAAGTGATACTGAAATCACAAGGATAAGCGAGGAGCCCTGGAGTGTCAAACAAGTCGAGAATGAAACACATGCCAAGCAACCGATTATTTGCCAGGAAGAGAAATTAATTCCAGCATGTAAACCCAAGGAAGTAGAGAAAGAAAAGGTAGAGGTTGATGATGCCATATCATTATTTGATGCCGGACGACAATTTGATGCTAGCACCACCTTGGTAAAACAAGCAGGTATTACTATTGACATTTTTAAAACTTTTAAGTGTGCTGATGAAATTGAAGAATGCCATGCAGTTGAGCTAATGGAATCCATTTTGGATGAGAACATGTCATTGAATTACAATGGAATGAAAACTGATGCCATAAGACAAAAATGTTGTGGCAAAAAAATTGAGCAACAAAGAATATCGATTCTGGTCGAAACTGATGTCATGAAGCAAGGTGTGCTCAAATGGCTTATTGCTGGAAGGAAAAGTGGGTGCCAAATGACTGAGATTGATGAGCTAAAGTAGAAACTTTTTACCACAACAACAATGCCAGAGATGTTGTGGCAAGAAACTGAAGATTTAATTGCTACATCCATTCTAGAACAGGGCGATGATGCCTATGGCTTGACATCAACGGAGAAAGGAGCATAAAAGCCTAAGCACTATTAGGGAACTGAATTTAATCAAAGTTTATTGAGGCTTAAAACAAAGAGATACTTCGGTTTTATAAGGTGGTTGTTCAAAGCTATCATGAAAAAATATTCTCTTTCACTATTCAATCGAGAGTTTGACATACTAAAAGGTAAGAAATTCCTCAGCTTTCTATGTTGGTTATTCAAACAAAACATTTCCACAGCCTACCACCCATCAACCAAAGTGAATGGCCAAAGATTGAAGCACTATTTGGAAGGCACTCCAACGGATGCCAAGGAGGTTACCCTCCTGGCAGAGCTTCAGTGATCCTCACTAGGGTTTGATTTTTGTAAATATTAGGATTAGTTGTTTTCTTTTTCAGCATTTTGTATTTTTATTTATTCTGATATTTTCTTTGTTTTTTTTTTGATTTTGCTATGTTGAAAGGTTTCTTTGAGTAAACACAGGAGTTTACTGCCACCAAGGATTTCTCTCCAGTAGCATTTTATTGCCAAACACAATGCCGAGGCGAGCCTGGCATAGATAGATTAATGAGAGAAAAATTGGTTAAGTTGGGATAAAACCCTAGCCGCCTAGGGTAAATAAAAATTCAAACTCTTCCCTCTTTATCCCTCCACCTTCCACCCCGTTTATCCTTTCAAGAACCCTCATCATTATCACTTTATCTTCCCTAATTAAATTCAACTCCATCATCATTTTCCCATTAAATCAGTTATAACCTAAACATTCAGCCTTTTCTCTTTCCCCTTTACTTAAACACTCAACTGATTCCCCATTCATCCTTTATTTTTCTTCTCATCAATCTATTTCTAAAAAAAACAAGAAACCAAAACCCCCACTGATTCATCATCTTTTCTTTTCTTCCGATTCCAAGATTCCAATGGCATCATCTTCTTTACCATTCAAATGCTTATTCAAATGTAATAGCAATCCAATAACACATGTTAATGTCTTGAAAGCTATATATTGAATATGACATGTCTTGAATGCCATGTATTGTATGTTACTTGTCATGTAAGCATGACTTAACTTTATTACTTGTTTTGAAAGCATGATGTGCTTGATTCTTGATATGAAAATATGAAGTATGATTCCATGATCTTGTTCCTTGATAGCCAAATGCTTGATATCCTTAGCTAGGATTATCTTGATGCTTGAAAGCCTTAGCTAGGATTATCTTAATGCTTGAAATCCTTAGCTAGGACTATACTTGATTAAATAACACAAAACTTGACATAACAAATGGTTAGATTTAGTTACTACCTCACTAAGTACATTCTTATACTTATCACACTCATTTTTATTCTTCCCAACTACAGGATAAAGGATACGAGTGTTGCTTGATCTTGAAGCCTGATTACTTGAACTCGAAGCAAGACACAAGCATAGTTAAAGTATGGTTTCATACTTGTTTTGTATATCTCCTGGATTGGTGGCACTAGAATGTATATAGTTAGCTTGATCATGCATTTTGGTACTTGTATATATTGTTCTTGATGGTCCTACTAAGTCATGATCTTGGATGACATTATGAAACATGTAATGAACTTAAAGTACTTGTAATTTAAATGATGTTGTTGCGCATAAGATGATAGATTTGAAATGATCTAATGTTTGATCTAGTTTACCTTAGAATATTCGAATGCTTTGTTATGTACATGTCTTGCTTGAATTGAATATAGGATGATCGAACCATGTTGCTTGTAATCCATTCGAATGACTTCAACTTATAAGGTCACTTCTATATAAGCATACCTTGATGTAAGTAAGGTTGTGTGTTTGATTGGTAAAGATCGAATAGTCTAGTGTGTGTATATGATGATTTTCGAATGGTTAGGTATAGAGTATAACTTGAATGGAACTAGTTACATGCTATTGAATGTTTAGGTAATCATGCTTAGTAAGTATAGAAATGAGATGTTTAAATGTATACAAACTAAGGAACGTTGAATTGAAATGGAAGCATGTTACACCTAGGGTCATTCGAATGATAAGGTTTAAATGAGGTTAATTGAAATGTAAGTAGTAATCTATAATGTAAGCATGAAATGAAAAATTTTAATGTCCTTATTTGAATGCCTTATGATGACTTGAAATCATATGTGAGGTTACTTGTTTTCTAGGTAAGTATGATTGGTTGCTTGTTAGTTAAGTAAATCATTTAATAAGAATGAGTTATTAATGTTTTCCTTGTTTGCTTGTATTGTATTGCTTGCCTTGTTCTTGTCCATCATGTCCTTGCTTAAGTAACGCTCCCGAGCCGGTTTGCTACTAGCCCAGGGTAGGGGGTGTTACACCGTGAAACGGAAGAGCAAATGCAAGTCATTTGTAGTCGATTAAAAGAAGCTTTTGACCAGCAAAAAACTTATATTGACTGTTAGAGAAGGGACATTCATTATTAGGTGGGAGATAGAGTGTTTCTTAAGGTATCACCATGGAAAAAAATCTTCAGATTCAGAAAAAAGGGCAAACTCAGTCCCCGTTTTATCGGGCCATTCAAAATTGTAGAAAGGATAGGCCCTGTTGCTTATCAACTAGCCTTACCATAAGAGTTCAACAAAGTACACAATGTATTTCATGTGTCTATGCTATGCAGCTATCGGTCTGATCCATCTCATATTCTCGAGCCTGATGATGTAGAATTGAATTCCAACTTGACATATGATGAAGAGCCTATCCAAATCATTGACCGTGAGGATAAAAGGCTTTGAAATAAAACTATATCTCTCGTTAAAGTGTTATGGAAAAATCATAGAGGCAAGGAAGCTATGTGGGAACCTGAGTCAATCATGAGAGATCAATACCCATATTTGTTTTCTTCAGGTAAATTCGAGGACAAATTTCTTTAAGGGGGAGGGATTTGTAACACCCACACACTTGTTTTCTATTTAAAATATTAAAATGGCATAATAACAAGCTAAAAATCTAGTTTAGTGCTTTTTGTATGGGGATCGAATTGTTAAGCTGAGGAATTAAAGGAACTTAGAGTAAGTGACCAACGTGTAAAACAATTAGAAAGTTAGTTTTGCATGATAAACAATTAAGGGATTATGGTTATTCCACATGTCCTTCTCTTTTTAAGGGACCAGTGGAATGGATAAAAGAAAGAGTGGCATCTTCTTCTCCATTTCTTTATATCGAAAGCAAGATAGAGAGAGAATGAGACTTGAAGGAGAAAACATTGTTAATAGGAAAGAATCAGATTGAAGGTAAGTTTATAACCTTTTCTTATGAACTTTGATCAATTGTATTATAACTATGGAATGTTGATTACTTGTATATTGTTCGAATGGTGCTTTAGTGATATCTTGGTGATTTGAATGGATGCTTTGAGTTATAAAGGTTGAATGCTGATGATTACTGAATGGTTACTTGGAATTGTTGGTTGGATTGTTGAATAAACTATGCTAATAATGTAATCGAATAAGTTGTAATTTGAGTACTCAATTGAAATGTTAAATTGGGATGTTTATATATATTCGAATCTGCCCAAATACTGAAGGTATTTGGCTGAATTAAATCTGTCTTGGAACTGCCCTGTTTGATGAATAAACAAATAGGAAGTATAGTCATGAAATTGGTCACTTACAATAGAATGTGTATGCAATTGAATATTTGATAATTGGATATAGTGGAATGGAAAGAATCTAGTCCAAGGGCTGTTTTTATTGTTTGGAAACAAGGAAAAATTATTGTTTGTAGTTAGCTTTTGGTCTCGAGATGGTACTTAAAATGTAGTTAGTATACTGGTAACACTATAACAGGATTAAGAAAATTGTTTGACTGAATCTCAATGAAAGTTTAGATAGTTTAATTAAATAAGAAAACTGCCCTATTTTAACAGCCAGTATGGGGACTGTTTTGTTGGAATTTAAATAGCTAAATAAGTAATAGGGATGAACTAAATTGCCAATATGATAATGCTAGTTTTGTATGGTTGAATGAAAGAATTTTGATGATTAAGGCTTGATGGAAGAAGGGTAGAACTGATTAAAAAGGAACATCTAAGTGCAGGGGCAGTTTCAAAAAGTTTGAATATTAAGAAATTGTCACATTAATACCGTGTTTTTTATCTCTTGAATTGTTTGCTTGAGGGTAAATGATAATGCATTCGGATGTTACACATATAAGGTTAGAGGAAAAAGATTATCTTGAGACTTGATAGAGTGCATGCGTGATAAATATATACTTCCAATGGTCAATGGATTAATTTTAATGTATATTTTTTAACTTGTTGTTACAAATTGATAAGTAATGAGATAGTCAAGGGGATGAAAGACACAAGGGGATAAGGGTACAAGATCAAGAATAGCTCAAAAAGATTTGTGAGTGTAGCATGTGTTTACTTATCTAAATTGTCGTATAGTTGCATAACTATTCGAATGTCAAGTAGGCACCATTGCCTTACTTGCTTGTATGTGTGCTGGAAATCTTTGAAAGATAAGTATCAAGGTATCATGTATGTTTTGAGTAGTTTCAAACATATTGTGAAATATTGAGTTGAATGCCAAATGGCATCCTGGTTGATGGATTGTTATATGTATATATATATAAGTATATTTAGTCTAGTCGAATTGGCATGCCAATAGGATATACATTCTGAGCTCAGCCTAAAATATAGGACTAAGGTCCCCTGAAAGGTACTATCGTACCCCTGATCGATGTCAAGGTGAAAGATTCAATGACAAGAATGTCATTGCCTGTTAATGCAATGGTTTCGTTGGAGATTCTAGATTAAATTCTAGTCTGTATTGTGGGATTTAACTATGATTGCTTGTATTATATGTATCTTTGAATAAATATCTGACATTGAATCAACCCCTAGGGTTGCTAGCATTACAAATCCTGTATAAGAGGTCGTACATTGGCGACCACAATGAATAAGTATATGAAACAATAATGTGCGATATGGTGGATCTTTAAGCTCGGTTGAAAGTAATGAGATAAGAAGTAGATGTGATGGATAGTCAGTCTATTCTGGTAGCTTGATTATGATTATGCATTTTCAATTACGCATTCTAGTTAATTGAATTGCTTGTAAGTTCTCTTTTCTGACTACTCACTCTGTTATATTTCTCAGCTTATTTTCCTGCCAGCTCTAGCAAGGAAATCCAGCAAGGTCACCTGAAACTTTCAATGTATGTTTGAAATTATATTTTGTTAACTCCAAAAGGGGTGGCACTAGAACAGAGGTCTATATGTATTATTCTAGGCAGGGTTAGTTGGCTTGTATGTAAATAAGTTAAGGATAAAACTCTGATGTGTTTTGTGTATGTACTTGAGATTGCATATGTGCCTTGTAATTGGATAATATGAATGCACCAATTTATACTTAAAAGAGTTGGTAATAGTCTAGAACCATAACGTGATGTTGCCATGTATGTGATTGTTTGGTATGTGATTGCATGAGTATGTTACCACTTGATTGATATTGATGGAATTAGAGTTGGAAAGTGATTTGTAATTTAATCATGCAAATGGTTAATTATCATATGCATGTATAATTATGATTGGTAGTAATGTAACTCGACTTGGCACTTGAGGTATGAGTCTTGTTTGAGAAGTTCCTTTGATATGAAATGCTTGGGTGCCAGGTATGTCATTATTTAAGATATTGTTTGATATTAAAACCCGATGCCATGAACATGCAGTGAATACAATGTTGTTGGTTTGTTTCTTTTAGTGTTTGCTTGGGATACAAGCAACATAAAAATGTATGTATCTTCTGTTTGTTTTCCATTTATCCTTTAATGGCCTTGTTCTTTTAATTTAGATAGGTTTGTAATTCTTGAACATTGTTTAAGTGGTTGGCTACATCTTCTTTCGAATGTTATTGCTACATTCTTTATCAAATCTATGTAAACTAAACTCTAACTTGTTAGTTAAGTTAGACTATCTACTTTGAGTTTGTAAATTCCTTTTAGGCCGGGATGGGTATTACACTCAGAACTTTCTTCCACAGTGAGACTTTAAGAAAAGCTTTCTCACCAACTTCATACTGTATATCCCTTCGTCTAAGATCAACATAGGTCTTTTGTCGGTCAAAGGTGGCTTGCAAGTGATCATGGACGATGGTAACCTGATCTTCAGTTTCCTAAAGAAAGTCAGGGCCCAACATCTTGCCTTCGCTGAGTTCAGACCAACACAACGGTGTTCTACAATGTCTACCATACAACGCTTCATACGGTGCCATCTTAATGGAAGCTTGGTAACTGTTTTTGTAGGAAAAATCAATAAGATGTAGGGACTTCTCACAAGAGACTTTGATAGTATTGGTGGAAAGCCGTCAGACTATGGATGGAAAACCGTAATACCCCAACCCCAGGCACAGAAGATAGTATTGTTCTAGGAGAAGACAATCTAACTTGTCTAAGAAGTTAGAAATCGAGCAAGATGAGGAATCATGGTGAGACCTTTAGAGCACAAATCATTCGAACAAATAACCTATGAAGCATTAGGACATCGAAATACAATCATCAGAATTAGAGATAGGAAACATATGATCTTTCTCTAGTTTTATACTTAACAAGGATGTGAACAACATGTATATTAGTTATTTTAAGTCATGATACTCAATTAAGAACCAATATGTGTAAGGCATACCAATTTAAGAACTTTATGACTACTTTGTATCATTATAAATCCAAGACTTTCTTGATAATGTGATCTAACAAATTTTACATGGACAAAAAGGGACTTCCAACTTGTAATCGTTTGATAAGTTAAACATGCATTATTTAATTCGATTATTGACTCGATAGGTATTCACATACTTTAATTACTCATGACTATTATAAAACCTTATATCATCATCTTTCATTCAATAAAATAAGCTTATAACATTTCCTAAATCATTCGAATCTAGCAACCAAGTCAAGTCAAGAAAAATCAACCACTAACAAGCACTTTAAGCCACACTCTTAGATATATATATATATTTACAAGCCCTTAATAAGTTACCAATTACAAACCCCTTTAATAGACAAAGTGTTATAGCCTAATAGTCCAAACTAGTGCCACCTTCTAAGAGTTAATTTAACAAACAAAACATACTTTTGATGCCTTTGGTGACCTTGCAAAATCTTCCCCAAGCTTGGTCAACAATCAATTTCTCCTATACAATCATCAGGGTGAGTAATTAGGTTTCTAGCCTCAAAACTTAATCAACAATAAGGTAGATACATGCTCTCAACATTACTTAGCAAGAAGCTTATTGTAAGCATAATTATAACATAGCATTAACAAGATTCCGAGAAGAATTCATCATCAAGCAACTATTACAGTTGTGTAGTTTAATAACTCAATCCATCATAAGTAGTCTAGAATTGAATAATCTATCCATAACTAGTTAGGGTCTCGAAGAACAAGATCAATCAAAACACTATCAGGCAATGATAACATGTACCATTGAAAAATATAATCCCTTCAATCAAATATTAGCAAGCAATGGTAACCTGTACAATTAGACTATATAATCCACTCGATCGAGTACTATCAGGCAATCGTAATCAGTACCATTGAAGCATATGATCTATTTATTTAAGCATTATCAGGCAATGGTAATCAATACCATTGAAACACATAATCTATGCGATCAATCCTTTCAAGGAAATGGTATCATATGCCATTGAAACATACATGTAAACTACTTAATTATTGGCTCCATATTATCATTAACTCACCGAGTACATAACCATATACATGAGGTTTTACATTAAACATTATAAAAAACCTATTCATGGTTTAATTCAAAAGGGCCCAAGCAATTATTCCTACTTACCTTGGCCACTATCACCTTACCAAACAATAGCAACTCCAAGCAATTATAGGCAGATTATGCCTCGCCAATCAACCAAGTAACTTCAAAAGAATTCAACAATCTATGCTTACTTAAACATAGTTATACTCACGATTATGTCGAGCTACTCTTGATCTAGAGTCACTATTCCTTTTTGTCTTTCCTCCCCACGATCAATCCTCTTTTGGTCTAGTTATAGAAACAATTTAACAATGCATTAGAAAACATCCATCTTCCTTTGATGTTTACAACTTTCATCAAACACATGTTCATCAAGCATTAGGACCATTTTATAATTACTTACTTCATTTACTTATCTATCAATGGCATATTCAAACAAGCCTTTAAGCTTGAGTCATCCTAATATTTACAAATAATCATTCAACCATAACTTCTAATTCCTTAATTAAACAATTTCGATCATAACACATCAATTATATAAAATAGTCCCTCTTTAACAAGTACCATTCGAAACTGTCCCCTACACTATATTACTCTTCTATTCCTTAAACAACCTTCCTAGCCAATACATGTGAATATCAAATTTCTATTAAACCATTTATCCAATGATATCCCACAATTCAGTTTCCTCTTTAGCCTTAAACTACATTTTAACAAGTTAATTCCCCTTAAATTGTCCCAAGTATACTGCCCAAAACAGGGCAATTTTAGACTTGTTTTAAAAACCTCCCAAACAGCCCCTATTACTCTCTCAAAGCTCTTCCTTGGTTCCTTAACATAACACTATCAATTTACTATTAAACAACTACATTTTTAATCACTAACTCAATAGTTTAAGCAATTTTTACAATACCAAAACCGAAATAGTTAACTATGTTACATACTCTACCCAAGCAATTCCTCCACCACAGTAGATTCATATATCTTCAATAATTTAACTTAACATGAAAATTTAGTATATCTAATATATATAATCATGCCAAAAATTTAGATTCACATTATCATTTCTCTAATTCGTTAAATTCAGCTTAATTCCTATTCTAATTCTAAGTTCTATCAACCAAACTCTCTATCTAAAACATAGCATTCTATAACATGTAGGAATCAAGACACATTCGACAACCCACATTTCAATCAAGGGAATAGCAAGAAGAAGAACTTACATGCTTGATACTTAACTCTAATTCAAACACTAGTGTCGTCCAATTCCTTAACAAGCTTGTGCCATGGTTAAATTCTCTCCCCTTACTCTTTAATTTTTGGTTTATGGTTCAAGAGAAGAATGAAGAAGATGACAAACATTTGTTTGTTAGTCATCCAACTCATGTTCCACATGTCTTCTCCACACAAAGACACATACTAACTCCCTACTTAGGAAATTACTTACCATGCAAACCTATGAATTTTACGAATTAGCATTGTAGTCACTTTAACAAAGCTCCTCTATTCCATAATTTCTCAATTCGGCCCCTCTCCTATTAAGTCATACATTAGCTACTCCAATTATTATATTTTAGAAAAAGTCAAGATATTCATCCCAAATTGAAATTTAGGGTGTTACAAATCCCTATGCCTTAAGCAAATTCATCCTCAAATTTTACCTGAGGAGAATAGGTACGGATATTGCTTTCTCATGGCAGATTTAGACTCCCAAGTAGCTTCTCTACTTCCATGATTTCTCCATAAGACTTTGACAAGGGGGACTATCTTAGTCCGGAGCCTTCTTTCTTCTCGATCAAGGATTTGGATTGGTTCTTCCTCGTAGGATAAATCCTGATTTAATTCAACTTCATCCGGCTCGAGGATGTGAGAAGGATCAGATCGATAGCTACGTAGCATTGACACATGAAACACATTGTGTATTTTTCTAAATTCTTTTGGAAGGGCCAACCGATATGCAACAGGACCAATCCTTTCAATGATGTCAAAAGGTTTGATAAACCGAGGACTAAGTTTTCCTTTCTTACCGAATCTGAACACCTTCTTCCATGGAGATACCTTGAGAAACACTCTGTCTCACACGTTATATTGAATATCCCATCCTTTACGATCAACATAAGCTTTATGTTGAACGAAGGCTCTTCTCTCAATCAATTTATAAATAATCTGGACTTGTTCTTCTGTTTCTCGAAGCAATTGGGGTCCTAAAGCTTTGTTCTCCCCTAACTATGACCAGCACAGAGGGGTCTTACACTTTCTTTCATAAATGGCTTCAAAGGGGGCCATTTGAATAGAAGATTGGTAGCTATTGTTGTACAAGAATTCTGCCAAGGGTAAAGCTTTCTCCCAATTCTTTCCAAAATTGGTTATACAAGCTCGCAACATATCTTCTAACACTTGTATAATTCTTTCAGATTGGCCATCTGATTGAGGGTGGAAGGCGGTACTGAGATTGACCTTGGTTCCAAGAGCTTTCTACAGATATGTCTAGAATCTATAAGTAAATCTAGAGTCCCAATCAGAAATTATCGAAGTAGGAATGCCATGTAACCTTATGATTTCTCGTAGGTAGATTTCTGCTAGCTGGTCCAGACTCATGCTTATTCGAATAGGAAGAAAATGAGCTGACTTTGAGAACTTATCCACAATCACCCAAATGGCATCATTCTTCTTAGGTGAAGAAGGCAATCCACTAACAAAGTCCATTGTTATTTGTTCCTATTTCCATTGCGGAATTTGAATGGGTTGTAATAATCCTGAAGGAACCTGATGTAGTCACCAATTTTTCCCGACCCTCACTCATTTAGTGTTGGTATATATCATAATCCAAAAATGAAAACCCAAAAATATAGTATATGATAATTCATTTGGTCCTTGTATATATTAGAGTTTAAAAATAAAACCAAAAGTTGAAAACCCAATAATATATGTGATCCATTTGATCCATTTATTACAAAGAAGAGAGGAGCCCATGTTTTACAAGCCCAATTCGGCCTTACAATAAAAAAAACCCTAAAGGATTATTTTTCCTTTGAGCAGCCACCTTCATTCCACCGTTGGATCAAATTTGATCTAACGGTCCCGATCAAAACCCTAGACGACCCTAATCCTCAGACCTTGCGCCGCATAGCCTTACACCGTTGGATCTAGGAGATGATCAACAGACCAAATTGAAGCAGACGAAGCTCATGTGGACCACCACACACTCGACCGTTTGACTCCCTTGACCGTTCAGTTCCAGTTTGTGAGCATCGGTGGTCGTGCACTGTCGTTCCCTCACCGTCATTCATGGTCAAAGTTTCATTATTTTTCCTCCTAGCCGTGGCATGCTAATAGGGAAAAGAAGATTAATGCAAGAATCAAAACAAAAAGGAAATGAAGCATATTTGCATCAAACAAATAAGGCAAGAAGATTGGTCGAATTGGACCAAAATGAAGCAAGCAAGGCAAGAGTTGGCCAGCGTGAAGACCAAGCAAAAAATCAAGTAAACATTGCAAAAATCGAAGCATATCAAGCAAGAATCAAAGCCAAATCAAAAAGTGTAAATTACAGTTTTTAAATTTTATGTATATGCACCCTATAATCAGCTATAAAAGGTCATCGAATCACCGTTTGTAAAGACACACAATTGAGAAATAAAATAACATAAGCAATTTCAGTCCATATCAAAGGTATTACGCCTAGAAATTTTCTTTTTCTACATAGATTTCTGGTTTTTAGTTCGAAAGAGTGAATATGGGGCACGGGTTTACCAATAAAGGAGGCTGAAGCCACTGTTAGAGAGCCGAGTCACCGTCGCTGTTGGATTTAGGAGCCAAAATTGAAGGAAACGATCATCAGAAGTTTGCCGCCGGCCGAGGGCCACGGTGGCCGACGTGGAGGAGCGCTGCAAACTGCCACCGAAATCTGGAGAACGTGGCAGTGTTCTTCATCCAATGAAGAACACCATTTAATATATTCATAGGATTTAGGGAGGCTTGGTTCGATCCATTTGGCTGAGGGAGAAACAAATAAGAGTTGTTTCTGATTTTTGAGTCTTATACCAGACCCATGGAGCAGCCCGGATCTGACCCGCGAAGAAGCTCGACCCGCGCCCTTCTTTCTTCCTTTTTCTTCTTCGGCCCTCACTGTTTGCTTTCTTACACTTTAGTCCATTTTCCTTTTAATTTCGTTCTTCAATTTTGATTTCTTTCGATTTAGTCCTTTTTCATGTTTAATTTGTTTATTCATATTCTCTTGAACACTCTTTTAAAACACAGAATAATAGAAATCTACAAAACCCTTAATAATCTAATTTCTCAAATTAAAATTTGTTCATCTTTTAAAATGAATATTAGGTTAAATAATACATATGTACATATATAAAAATGTAAGGTTATACTAATTCATTTTAGTTTTAATAATATATATAATAAATGAACCCTTAAGTTTAAGTTCCACTTTTGCATAATATGTTTTTAATTAACTTGGTAATTTTCCTTAGATCATTAAATATACCTTTAATTAAAATTTATCTAGTAGAGCCCTTTTAGAATTAGTAACTTTAATCACCTAATAATTGGCTTTAGGGTTAGAAACACATAAAAAGCGAAAAAGAATAAAATAAAACAATCATCTAAAAAGGATTTTTCTTGCACCATGAAAACAAGATGTATTTTCAATTAGGGTTAATTCGGTCTTCCCCTAGCCGTTGAGGGAACGGCCGAGACTCCTATGCGAAAACGCATCTTCGAATTTTAAGTATTAATGCCTTAATCCCTTTGCCTCTAAATTGATTCGAATTTTCTCAGCTGTGAGCGAGTTCAAGCCAATTTTAGAACTTTGTGGATTTTTGTATTAACCTTTGCATGCACGCATTCAAGTTACAAGGAAAATATTAGTGATCAAGGAAAATATTAGTTACCAAGGTAGGGTTGGTAAATGATGAATCTAGTAGTTATTTCGAGGTGGTATTGGGATCCAACTGTTGTCTGGCGTCAGATAGTGGTCTAGCATCATCACCCTCTGCCTCTCCTTTCTCTACTTCCTTGGGTTCACATGTTGGTATTGATCTCTCTTCCTGGCAAATAATCGACTGCTTACCTTCGTCTTCTTGGTTTGGAATTTTAGAATCCCTTTGAACTAGTTGTTGTGTCGTGCTATTTAGGATGCTCAAAATCAGTGTCATGTGATTTTCAATTTTTCTCCTTTCTCTTCCTGGTTTGGAATTTTAGAATCCCCTTGAACTAGTTTAGCATCCTTCCTAGCTTTCATAGCCTCCCTGGAGTGTAAATTCTCTTGCCAAGACATGTGCGTTGTATCAGCAAAGTTGTAATCATCATAGAACTCTATTTGATCATCATACGATAACTCGGCAAATGTTGAGGACTATTTTGACATGGCATATGTGTTGCAGCAGTAATGCCATTTTCGCAAGCAAACATGTCAGCTCCTTGATCATACCATGAAAAATTTTATTGGTAACGCCATCTGTTGTATGCTTCAATATGGTCTCTAATGCTCATTCCACGATCATCCATGCTCCTAGAATTACCTAAAACAAATGGAACTAAAAATAATGCTAGAAAAAATAAATAATAAAAGGAAAACAATCATAAACTAAAACAAAGACAAGTAAGAATAAAAACAATCAATTCCGTTGCAATCCCCAGCAACGACGCCAAAAACTTGTAGACTCTCTAGACGAAGTGTGTTATGAATGCTGGAAAAAGGGGTAAAATCCATGTATTAGTAAAACAGTGCCAATAGTCTTTTCTGTGCAAGTATACACGGTCAGCAAGTAATACATCAGTTAAGTTGAGTATTGAACCCACAGAGATTGACTTGGAATTCAATTGTTTGATTGTTACTTTCCTTGGAAGAAAAGATGTTTGTTTTGAAAGTTTGTTTGGGAATACTTAAAAAGAAAAGAGGGGAAAAGCTTAGAAAGGGGCTGGATAACCATTTTAAGAGGATTATAATGAATTGGAAACTACCATGTACAAGCAGTTTATTGTGGGGCTATTTTGAGGAAACAATTGTTTAAATTAAGCATTTATATTGGTAATTTAAGAATTAAAATGATGACTGTAAGCATGTTAAATAGTTATATAGTATTTGGATGCTTATGTGCATGATAGGAAGGTATTTGAATGGCTAAAAGTGAGAAAATTATTAAGGGCAGTTTTGAACTATATGTGATTCAAGAGAGGGGTTGTTTTGTATGATGATGATTGAATACAATGTGTGAAATTGCTTAAGTTATGAATGAGATGTTATGGATGATTAATTTACATGTAAGCATTAGAATTTCAATGCTCAAAGACTTGTTCGAGCATGCATAGATAGATAGGTAAAAGAATTAAGTAGTCATGAGACGATTCTAATACACCATTAAATTGTTATTGGAAATAGACAACAAGGGAGTCAATCAAGAGGACGAGAGGAGTAAAGGAGTTGTTATCCATGATCAAGAATAACTTGGAGCAATTGTGAGTACATTTATGTTTATATAAATATGGATTTGTTGAATGTATTGAGATTACTTGGTTATAAGGAAAGGCTTGAATTGCCTATATATTGCTTGGACTTGCCAATGTTTGGTAATATGATGGTGGCCAAGGTAAGTGGATCAATTACTTGTGCTTTCTCATTTAATCGAACTATGACTTGGTTCCTTGAAATGTTTAATGACAAATCTAGTATAAATTGGCTATGTACTCGATCAATTATGAAGAATAAGGACTGAATGACTAAGTAGTTCACATGAATATTCCAATAGTATATAATACTATTGCCTGGAAAGGAATGACCAAATAATTCATATGCTTCAATGGTACTGATTACCATTTCCCGAAAATAATTGAACAAGTTATGTATTTCAACGGTACTAATCACCATTACCTAATTAAGCTTAAAAAATGGAATATATGTTTCAATGGTGTCGAATACCATTGCCTGATAAAGCTTATTCGAATAGATTACATATATCAATGGTATAAGATACCATTGCCTGGCAAAATTTGATTGAATAGATGACATGATTCAATGGCTCAAGTTCCATTGCCTGATATTGCTGGTATGATTAAGCTCTTCTATGATTTAGCTAGTCAATCCATATTAAACGATGTAGTCTGCCTATGATATATTTGGTTATTAAATTGTCCAACTATGGTAGTTGCTTGAGGACACATTCTCCTTGGAAGCATGATTCTGTTATTTTGCATTTATGCTTAAACGAGCTTCATAGTAGATGAATTAAGAACTTGCATTACATTGTTGTTGATTATATTTGAGGCCAGCAACCTAACTACTCACCCTTTCTCTTTTTAAGTGATGCTAGACTATAGTTGAAATCATGGAGGTAAAGCAAGGTCACTTGAGGCATCAAATGTATGTTATGTTTTGTTATGTAAACTCCTAGAAGGTGGCATTAGTTGCAAATACCGAACTTAAGAATCTTTAGGGTTCTAAGGGGGAAATGTAATAATAAGATAAGTCTTTGTATACATTCATGTTTTGTGTTTGGTTGATGTTTAAAATTTCACTGATTTTCTTTGCTAGATCGATTATGGATGAACTTTCAAATAAAAAGGTTCACTTTAGGAAATGTTTTGATTGCTTATAGGTCATGTAGCTTGGTTACTAGATTATATACATTTTTCATTAAATTACTTGTGTGATCAGTATGATTTCCTTCGTATAGTTAGCCTATTGTGAATGCTTGAATTGTTGATATGCAATTACTTTGCCATGAGACAATGTTGAAGGCGATAACAAATGAATTCAGGTTTAGTAATCTCATTTTTGTGTTTAATGGTTAAATGTGTTAAGTCTTATTAATGAATTCGAAATGCTCGTAGCCCTTATATAGCCTCATAGACTAAGTCCTAAAATGCATGCTCTTGATGGCTAATTGATCATTTGTGGTAACCTTAACTAATCGAATTGTCATAGAATTGTCTGATGTGTTTGAATCTAAGGATTCCTTGTATGCTTTCTTTTTGTCATTATACTTAAATAATGTTTTGTAGCACGTGTTCGAATGCTCACTTTAAAGGCCTCACCATTAGCCCTCCTCCTCTTCGAGTACTAACTTGTTAGTCAAGTTAGATTGTCTTCTTCTAGAACTATGCTATCTCCTAGGCATGGGGGTTGGGGTATTACAATTTGGTAACCAAAGCTAAGGTTTAGTCAATCCTAGGACTAAACCAGTTTAAGTTGTGTCATTTGTTGTTTAAGTGCCATCTAGGAGTTGTTTTCAATTGTGCTTGTGACCTTGTTTGATTGAATCTTTCTTAAATTCTAAGTTCAGATGTTTGAGACACATCTGGCTCGTGATAGTGATAGCCCGGTTGGCTCCTCCAATGAAGGAGGGAGTGTTAGATTGGGTCAGGAGCAAGTAGACCCTCAAAAGGCTGCAGAACCACAGCCTGAAGCTCCACAAGTTAATCAAATCCAAAAAGAATGCCTCCTCAGCATGATTGAGATGTTTAATCAACTTGTTACCGATCTGAAGCGTAATGATCCTCATGCACCTGTAGGGATCTAATATAGGGCCCCAATTGATAAACTGACTCAACATGGAGCCTACACATTCGCAGGATTTGACATAGAGAATCCGAAAGTAGCAAAATACTGGTTGGAAACTTCCATTAGAATCCTAACCAAACAACTTCAGTGTTCTGATGAACATAAATTGGAGTGTGCAGTGGCTTTGTCACTTGGGAATTCTTCCTACAAGAATTTTAGAAGAAGTATGTGAACGAACAATATCTAGCGGAAAGAATAAGACGTTTCTTACATCTGAAGCATGGTGGTAGACCCATAGAACAATATGTTAGTTATTTTTTCAAATACTACAAGTATGGGTCTGAGTACATTAAGAAAGAGGAAGATAAATGCAGAATGTTCATAGAAGGACTGAGTGATGAGCTGAGCCTGATGTTTACGACTTGGAATAACCGATTTTCAAGACTTGGTGAACCGAGTGATTACCACCGAGTCTATGATAAAAGCAGCTGATAAAAGAAAGGAGAGTTTTCCTAAGAAAGACAAGTGGCCACGGAATGATGGCCAGTCTCAGTTGCCTTTCAAGAAGCTGAAGAATCAAGGAAGGGATTCCTCAAACTACGTTACTTCTCCAAGGGTAACTTCATCCTGAAGCCTTAGACAATAATAAAATTCTCCACACCATCATTCTCTATCAATAGCTCGGGGAATTCTGGCAGAGATCCATAGACTCGACATTGTAATATTTGTCAAAATTATCACTCTGGTCAATGTAGAAAGTAGTTGATTGCCTGTTTTAGGTGTGGAAGCTTGGATCATTATGTTCGTGATTACCCCCAAACCTTGGATAAATCTTTGGCTAAAGTGGCCGCCAACTCGAATCAATTCCCATCTCCTAGGGGCAAGGGACCGAAACAAACATATTCAGGAAACTCGGGGAGAAATCGAGGCCAAGCTCCTTCTACTACTCATCAAGAGTCTCGAGCCCCTGCTCGAGTGTATCACATCCGGAACCGTGATGATGAAGAGGTGCCTGAAGTAATAGCAGGTATCGTTGGGTTAAATAATGAATCTATTTACACTTTATTTGATTCGGGATCCACCCATTCTTTTATTTGTTCCCCCTTGCTTGTGAAATTGAATCTGAATTCTGAAACTGTTAATCAAGGGCTGGTAGCTTCGAATCCTATAGGAGGAGTTATGACCATAAATCACATTTGTAGAAATTTCCCCCTATACATCCAAAACATCCATTTCCCTATTGATCTGTATGTACTACCTTTTTTCAAATTTGATTTAATTTTACGATTAGACTGGTTAGGAAAACACCAGGCTTGGGTAGATTGTCAAAAGAGGAAACTATATTTAAAGGGTTTGGGAAAGGAATCAATATCCCTAATTGATCAAAAGCTCAAAAAGATGAATGCCCTATCATCTAATTTACTTGGGAATGTGAAAACCGAGCCTGATATAAATTCAATTATGATTGTATGTGAATTTCTCGATGTTTTTCTTGAGGAACTTCAAGATTGCCACCGACTCGAGAAGTGGAGTTCAAAATCAAAATTCAACCAGGAACCCATGCTATATCAATTACTCCTTATAGAATGGCTCTTGTTGAACTAATAGAACTTCAGAAGTAGTTGCAATAACTGCAAGACAAAGGATTCATCCAACCAAGCTCATCTCCCTAGGGAGCCCCCGGTACTCTTTGTCAAAAAGAAGGACGAATCAATGAGATTGTACATAGATTATCGAAATCTTAATCAGGTTATGATTAAGAATAAGTACCCCCTTCCTAGAATTGAAAAATTGTTTGACCAATTGAAGGGTGCTTCAGTATTCTCCAAGATCGACCTTAGATCTGGATACTACCAAATGAAGTTTAAAGAGTCTAACATATCTAAAACCGCTTTTAGAACTCGATATGGTCACTACGAGTTCCTAGTGATGCCATTCAGTCTGACAAACACCCCTGACACATTTATGGATCTCATAAACCGAGTTTTTAAACTCTATTTAGATAAGTTTTTTGTGGTCTTCATTGATGACATCCTTATCTACTCGAAATATGAAGTTGAACATTCAAAGCATCTCTGAATTGTATTACAGACTCTTAGAAATAATCAACTCTATGCCAAATTCAACAAATGTGAATTCTGGTTGCCCAAAGTATCTTTTCTTGGACATGTAATTTCAGCCTCTGAAATTAAGGTTGATCAGAAAAAGATTCATTCGGTGATTGAATGGAGATCTCCTAAGAATGTTAGTGAAGTCTGAAGTTTCCTTGGCTTAGTTGGATATTATCGAAAGTTTGTTGAAGGATTTTCGATTTTTGCCACACCTCTAACTAAGCTACTTCATAAAGATGTGCCATTCATATGGTCTGAAGAATAGCAAAGAAGCTTTGACCAATTGAAGGAGGTACTTACCCTAGCTCCAGTGTTAACTCAACCGGAATCAGGGAAATAATTTACAGTGTTCAATGATGCTTCTCACTTGGGGTTGGGATGTGTTTTAATGCAAGGAGATAAAGTGGTACCATATGCTTCCCGACAATTAAAGTCTCATGAACTAAATTACCTAACCCATGATTTAGAACTTGCTGCAGTAATCTTTGCCTTAAAGATTTGGAGACATTATTTGTATGGAGAAAAGTGTTATCTTTTCACCGATCACAAAAGCTTGAAATACCTCCTCACTCAAAAGGAACTCAATCTTAGACAAAGGCGTTAGATCGAGCTACTTAAAGACTATGATATAATCATAGATTACCACTCGGGGAAGGCTAATGTTGTGGCTGATGCACTCAGTCGCCAACATACCTGTGGTTAGTAATCGATTTAATCAAATCTTCCTTTATTCTTGCTTGAAATCTATATAGATATCACCTAATATTGCCTTGCAAATGCTTGTAGCTTTATCCTCCATCAATGCTTGCCTTTGAATGGGCAAGAAGCTAGAGACCTTGGCTTATATTCGTATTCACTCTGATATTATATCAAGAATTTGATCGTTGCAACAATCAGATTTCGAATTGCAAATAATTAAGCTCAAGCTTGATGGAAGTACTGAATCAGACTTTATTCTAAAGGAAGATGGATTACTCTATTTTTGAAATAGGGTGTGTATCCTCAATGATTCAAATTTAAGAAGGAAAATCCTTCAAGAAGCCCACAATAGTTCTTTTTCAATACATCCCGGATCAGTGAAAATGTACAAAGATTTGAAGAGTCTCTATTGGTGGCCCGAAATGAAATATGCTATAACAGACTTTGTATCTAAATGTTTGGTTTGTTAGAATGTGAAGGCATAACATCAAGTTCTTTCGGGACTGCTTCAGCCTATTGAAATTCCACAAGGGAAATGGGAGCAAATAACAATGGACTTTGTTAGTGGATTGCCTTTATCACCAAAGAAAAATGATGCAATATGGGTGATTGTAGATAGGTTTTCAAAGTCAGCTCATTTTCATCTTGTTCGAGTAAACATGAGCCTGGATCGACTAGTCGAACTCTACATTTGAGAGGTTATCAGGATACATGGTATTCCTACATCAATAATTTATGATCGAGACTATAGATTTACTTCTAGATTTTGGAAATCTCTGCAAAGGCTCTGGGAACTAAAATCAATCTCAGCACAGCCTTTCATCCTCAATCAGATGGTAAATCTGAAAGAATCATACAAGTGTTAGAAGATATGTTACGAGCTTGTATAATTGATTTTGGGAAGAATTGGGAGAAAGCTTTACCCTTGGCAGAATTCTCTTACAACAATAGCTATCAATCTTCCATTCAAATGGCTCATTTTGAAGCCCTTTATGGAAGAAAGTGTAAGACCCCTTTGTGCTGGTCAGAGCTAAGGAGAACTAAGCTTTAGGACCCCAATTGCTTAAAGAAATAGAAGTTCAAGTACAAATCATTTGCAATCGATTAAAATAAGCCTTTGATCAATAGAAAGCTTATGATGATCATAAAAGACGGGATATTCAATATGATGCGGGAGATAGAGTGTTTCTCAAGGTATCTCCGTGGAAGAAAGTGTTCAGATTCGATAAGAAAGCAAAACTTAGTCCTTGGTTTATAGGACCCTTTGAGATAATAGAAAAGATTGGTCAGGTTGCTTGTCGATTGGCTCTTCTAGAAGAATTCAACAAAATACACAATGTGTTTCATGTGTCAATGCTGCATAGCTATCGATCTGATCCTTCTCACATCCTCGAGCTAGATGAAGTTGAATTGAATCAGGATTTATCCTACGAGGAAGAACCAGTTCAAATTCTTGATCGCGAAAATAGAAGACTTCAAAATAAAACAATTTCCCTTGTCAAAGTCTTGTGGAAAAATCATGGAAGTAAAGAAGCTACTTGGGAACTTGCATCTACCATGAGAGATCAATACCCATACCTATTTTCCTCAGGTAAAATTTGAGGACGATTTTTCTTTAAGGGGGGATTTGAAACATCCTAAATTTATAAATTTTAATCTTTAAGTTGCTATGTCTCAAATAGAATTATTGTTAATTCTTCTTAAGGATTTTCTTGGATCAAATTGAACTACTCGAGACTTATGGGGAAATAGAACCGAAAGGACCAAATTGATAGAGTTCAAAATTTGGATTGTTGCATGGCAAGCTTGAGACTCATCAAGAGCTCGATGACTTGGCTCTTTGAGAATAGGACATGTGGTCTTTCATTCAATGAAGGGAGACAAACAAATAACTTGTTTCTCCTTCATTCTTCTCTTGGTCGAAACAAGAGAGTTGAGAGAGAGGGATTAAAAGAACCACCATTGATGAATCTTAAGGTCACGGTTATGCTGAATCCTTGAATTAGATATATCCTTCAATTAAAGTAAGTAATTTTCTTATCAATCTTGTTAGATTGTAATTATGCATGTTCAATTGGTTGTTATAGTTGGATTTGATCTTGTATGGTGAGAAACTATTACATGTTAAAGAATTTAGTGATAGATGATTACTAAAGGAATGTAGTTTTATTAGATTGTAGCATAATTGGTAACATAGAAGGGATGTAGTTAGCGATTTTGGTATTGAACGAGTAGTTCTTGATGCTGGAAATTTCATTACAAATTATGTCGTGCTAAATGGGGAGTTTACAGAGATTCGGGAATTGTTTGTTCAATGTCAACTATGAATGAGACTGTTTTAACAAATTGGAAATTCTTGGACTATTTAAGCTTCAATTTCATGACAAATTGCTGAACTAATGAAATATATATATATATATAATGAACCATAGGAAAATAGGGGAAAAGCTTAGAAAGGGGATGGATAACCATTTTAAGAGGATTATAATGAACTGGAAATTGCCCTGTATAAGCAGTTTATTGCGGAGCTGTTTTGAGGAAACGATTGTTTAAATTGAGTATTGTTATTGGTAATTTAAGAATTTAAATGATGACTGTAAGCATGTTAAGTAGTTATCTAGTATTTGGATGCTTATGTGCATGATAGGAAGGTATTTGAATGGCTAAAACTGAGAAAATCATTAAGGGCAGTTTTGAACTATATATGATTAAAGAGAGGGGTTGTTTTGTACGATGATGATTGAATACAATGTGTGAAATTGCTTAAGTTATGAATGAGATGTTATGGATGGATAATTTACATGTAAGCATTAGAATTTCAATGCTCAAAGACTTGTTCGAGCATGCATAGATAGATCGGTAAAAGAATTAAGAAGTCATGAGATGATTCTAATACACCATTAAATTGTTATTACAAATAGACAACGAGGGAGTCAATCAAGAGGACGAGAGGAGGAAAGGAGTTGTTATCCATGATCAAGAATAACTTGGAGCAATTGTGAGTACATTTATGTTTATATAAATATGGATTTGTTGAATGTATTGAGATTACTTGGTTATAAGGCAAGGCTTGAATTGCCTATATATTGCTTGGACTTGCCAATGTTTGGTAATATGATGGTGGCCAAGGTAAGTGGATCAATTACTTGTGCTTTCTCTTTTAATCGAACTATGACTTGGTTCCTCGAAATGTTTAACGACAAATCTAGTATAAATTGGCTATGTACTCGATCAATTATGAAGAATAAGGACTGGATGACTAAGTAGTTCACATGAATATTCCAATAGTGTATAATACTATTGCCTGGAAAGGAATGACCAAATAAATCATATGCTTCAATGGTACTGATTACCATTGCCCGAAAATAATTGAACAAGTTATGTATTTCAATGGTACTAATCACCATTGCTTGATTAAGCTTAAACAAATGGAATATATGTTTCAATGGTGTCGAATGCCATTGCCTGATAAAGCTTATTCGAATAGATTACATACATCAATGGTATAAGATACCATTGACTGGCAAAATTCGATTGAATAGATGACATGATTCAATGGCACAAGTTCCATTGCCTGATATTACTGGTATGATTAAGATCTTCTATGATTTAGCTTGTCAATCCATATTAAACGGTGTACTAGGCCTATGATAGATTTGGTTATTAAATTGTCCAACTATGGTAGTTGCTTGAGGACAAATTCTCCTTGGAAGCATGATTATGTTATTTTGCATTTATGCTTAAACGAGCTTCCTAGTAGATGAATTAAGAACTTGCATTACATTGTTGTTGATTATATTTGAGGCCAACATCCTAATTACTCACCTTGTCTCTTTTTAGGTGAAACTAGACTATAGTAAAAATCGTGGAGGTAAAGCAAGGTCACTTGAGGCATCAAATGTATGTTATGTAAACTCCTAGAAGGTGGCATTAGTTGCAAATACCGAACTTAAGAATCTTTAGGGTTCTAAGGGGGAAATGTAAATACTACTTTAATAAGATAAGGCTTTGTATATATTCATGGTTTGTGTTTGGTTGATTTTTAGAATTTCACTGATTTTCTTTGCTAGATCTATTATGGGTGAACTTTCAAATGAAGAGGGTTCACTTTAGGAGATGTTTTGATTGCTTATAGGTCACGTAGCTTGGTTACTAGAATATATACTTTTTTTCATTAAATTACTTGAGAGATCAGTATGATTTCCTTCGTATTGTTAGCCTATTGTGAATGCTTGAATTGTTGATATGCAATTACTTTGCCATGAGACAATGTTGAAGGCGAAAACAAATGAATTCAGGTTTAGTAATCTCATTCTTGTGTTTAATGGTTAAATGGGTTAAGTCTTATTAATGAATTCGAAATGCTCGTAGCCCTTATATAGCCTTATAGACTAAGTCCTAAAATGCATGCTCTTGATGGCTAATTGATCGTTTGTGATAACCTTAACTAATTGAATTGTCATAGAATTATCTGATGTGTTTGAATCTAAGGATTCCTTGTATGCTTTCTTTTTGTCATTATACTTAATTAATGTTTTGTAGCTTGTGTTCGAATGCTCACTTTAAAGGCCTTACCATGATTCCTTGTATGCAAGAGTCTCGGGCACCTGCTCAAGTCTATCACATTCAGGGGTGAGAGGACGAGGAGTTCGCTGATGTAATAGCAGGTACAATCTACCTCGATACTTACCTTGTTTATGCTTTATTTGATACGGGATCAACCCATTCATTCATAAGATCTCCTTTAATTGAAAAGCTTAAATTGAAGCCTGAGTATGTTAGTTGTATCTTAATTGCTACCAATCCTTTAGAAGACAATGTAATAGTGATTACCTTGATCAAGAAGCAAACTGTCAGCATTTTGGCTACCATGATTAAAAGTGATGAAATTGAATTGGGTGTGAATTCATTCCCTGTTGTTTCTGACTTCCCTGATGTTTTTCCTATGGAATTGTCGGGATTGCCCCCTATTTGGGAAGTCAAATTCAAGATTAAAGTTCAACTCGGGAGTGATCTAGTGTCTATCGCTCTATATTGAATAGCCTCTATTGGACTCAAAGAGCTTAAGCAACAATTGCAAGGGCTTCAAGACAAGGGCTTCGTCCGACCCAGCTCTTCACCCTAGGGAGCACCCGTATTGTTCGTTAAGAAGAAGGACGGGTCGATAACGCTATGTATCGATTATCGTCAGCTAAACTGACTCACTATCAAGAACAAGTATCCATTGCCAAGGATAGATGACTTGTTCGATCAATTCAAGGATGCAAAAGTCTTATCCAAGATCAATTTGTGATCAGGGTACTATCAGATGAGAATACAAGACTCGGATGTACCCAAAACGGCTTTCAAGACTCGTTATGCTCACTATGAGTTCCTAGTTATGCCATTCGGGCTAACCAATGCTCCAGTGGCTTTCATGGACTTAATGAACTGAGTGTTCAATCCCTATTTAGACAAATTCGTGGTTGTCTTTATCGACGACACTCTCGTCTACTCGAAGGACAAGGAAGAATATGCTAATCACCTTCAAATTGTACTCCAAACACTAAGAGAGAATCGGCTATATGCCAAATTGAGCAAATGCGAGTTCTGGCTCTCAGAAGTTTCCTTCCTTGGCCATGTTATCACGGCCGAAGGGATAAAGGTAGATCCTAAGAAGATTTAAACCGTCATCGAATGGAGACCTCCAAGAAATATTAGTGAGGTTAAGAGTTTTCTCGGTTTAGATAGATATTACCAAGGATTTATGAAAGGGTTATCGATTCTTGCTACTCCATTGACTCCACTTCTTCGAAGGAATACTCCATTTAAATGGTCTAAGGACCAACAAAGGAGCTTTGATCAATTGAAGCAAGTCCTAACTGAAGCTCCTATTCTAATCCAACCAGAATCGGGGAAAGACTTTACAGTCTTTAGTGATGCTTCCCACCTCGGTTTAGGGTGTGTATTGATGCAAGAAAACAAGGTCATTGCCTATGCTTCTCAGCAACTCAAGCCACATGAATTGAACTATCCAATGCACGACCTGGAACTAGTTGTGGTCGTGTTTGCTTTAAAGATCTAAAGACATTATCTATATGGAGAGAAATGTCGATTATTTACAGATCATTAGAGTTTAAAATACATCCTAACTCAGAAGGAGTTAAAACTTCGACAATAAAGATGGGTGGAACTACTAAAAGACTATGACTTAATCGTTGATTACCACCCGGGCAAGGCAAATGTTGTGGCTAATGCGCTCAGTCGCAAACATTCAATTGGTAAGATCAAATACGAATTTCCAACATTGTTTATCCCTTTATTCAAATGGATGATATGAAATCCACTAATCAAAATCCTTTAATTGTAGCTTCAACTATTTTCAATGCCCATTTTAAGCTCCTAAAGAACCGGAGTTATGTGGCAGAACTTCAAGTTCCATCCGACTTGAATTCGAGGATCAAAGAGCTTCAACAAAATGATCTGAACTTCAGAAGATATTGAAAGAGATTGATTCCAAACTGAGCATCGAATTCTCATTTTGATTGAATGGTGTGCTCTACTTTAAGAATCGGGTTTGTGTACCCAATGATCCAATCCTTAAGAGGCAAAAGCTTCAAGAAGCACATAATAGTCCTTTTTCAATACATCTGGGAGTGATCAAGATGTATAAGGACTTAAAGAAAGTCTATTGGTGGCCGAGATTGAAGGCCGATATTGTTGACTTCGTATTGAAGTGCCTCACGTGGCAGATGGTGAAAGCTGAACACCAACTACCTACTAGACTCCTACAACCCATCGAATTGCCTTAGTGGAAGTGGAAGTGTATAGCAATGGACTTCGTATCGGGATTGCCTTTATCGCCGAGGAAAAATGATGCTATTTGGGTAATCATTGATAGGTTCACCAAATAGTCTCACTTCTTATATGTTCGAATGAACACGAGCCTAAAAAATCTAGCCGAAATGTACTTGAAATAAGTGATCAGACTTCACGATGTTCCTAGACCTATCGTATCAGATCGGGACTCTTGTTTTACTTCTCGATTCTGGAGGGCACTTCAAGAAGCTATAGGAACCAAGCTGAACCTTAGCACTGCCTTCTATCTACAAACTGATGGACAATCTAAAAGGGTAATCCAAGTGCTTGAAAACATGCTTCGAGCTTGCATTATCGACTTCGGTAAAGACTGGGAGAAATCTCTACCATTAGCCAAGTTTGCCTACAACAACATCCATCAAGCTTCTATCAAAATGGCCCTATTTGAAAGCATTGTATGGCAGAAGATGTAGAACTCCCCTATGCTGGTTTGAATTGGGGGAAAACAAGGTCTTAGGACCTGAATTGCTTTGTGAAACCGAAAATCAAGTTCGGGTGATCTATAGTAGACTGAAAGAGGCCTTTGATAGGAAAAAGGCTTATGTCGACCTCAAGAGAAGAAACATTGAATATCAAGTGGGAGATTACGTATTCTTGAAGGTATCTCCTTAGAAGAAAATCCTCAGATTCGAGAATAAGGGTAAAATAAGCCCTCGATTTATCAGACCCTTCGAAGTCTTAGAAAAGATCAGTCCAGTTGCTTACAAGCTAGCACTCCCTGCTGAATTCAATAGAATCCACAACATCTTCCATGTATCGATGTTGAGGAAATATTGATCGGATCCATCACATGTTTTAGAACCTGATGAGGTGGAACTTAATCCTGATCTATCATACGATGAAGAGCCAATTCCAATACTTGATAAAGAAGTCAAGAGACTTCGTAATAACACTATGCCATTGGTGAAAGTTCTATGGAAAAACCACAATGTAATAGAAGCCACTTGGGAACCCGAAGCAACGATGAGAAAGCAGTACCCTCATCTATTCCCCGTAGGTAAATTCGAGGACGAATTTCTTTAAGGGGGGATTGTAATATCCTCCAAACTAGTATAAATGAAGTTACTACAATGCCTTCATTTAATCCTTAATTGATTAAAAGTAAGGTACTAGGTCTAGTTAATAAGGACTATAATGTTATAAATGAAAAAGGGGTAACCTAAATTATAAGTGACCAAACTGAAACAAATAACAAAATGAAGGAATGCATGCTAAATTCTTATATTCCTAAATGCCCCTACACATGTCATTAATTAGTGGATAATTAAGGACAAATTAGTCATTTTGGGAGGAATTAATTGATGATCTATTATCATCTTCTTCCTTGTGGCCGAACTAATTGATAAGTGAATTGAAATTCTTGTTGCTGGAAATTCTAGTGAGATGATGTCTTATTGAACCAATTTGGAAATATTGCTCAATTGCTCTATTTTTATAGGTTTGACACATAATTGGACTGACTTAGACATGTATGAATGAGTATATATGTTGAACAATCATGTTAGAACCCTTGTCTAATTGATTAATGAACCTAGAATCTAGCTTAAGGAAATATGTCCATAAGACTCTGTTTCGAGCAGTAAGTTTAAAAATTTGTAGAAAATCACATAGACCAAATTAGGGAATAAATCTTATACGTACAGAATCATGGGTATGCCTAGTTTCGTATGCAACAAACGGAATTGAATTCCTAGTTATAAAAATGTTTGTAGAGATTAATCTCTAAGGAGAATGCAAACTATCCAGTGGCATAATTTGCTTTGTGTTTAAATAAAAAACTGTATTAATTCACTATGAAAAAAATGCAAGGCCTATATGGTTAGAAGGACAATTACGTTAGTTTTCTAACGGTGTAAACGGTTCAAAATTCTAACGTACGAAATAAAAGATATGAACATTTAAGCAAGTAGTGCACATGTTGCTGGGCAGCAACAATCATAATGCTTTGAATTGAATACTTGAGTGTATGGAGTCACATAATGACTCAAATGGTTGCTGGATTGTAATGTCCTCAACCCGGTTTAGGAGAAAAACCAGAATCGAGAATGTTTCAGCAAGGGGAAACGAAAACTAGAATTAGAAAATTTCTTTTCAACCAATGAAAGAATAACAAGATGGTTGCTTATAGCTTATAAACATTCTTGGGTTCTACTTCTTTCAAAGTATTTAATCTTTAATAACATAAGACACACCTGATCAATTCATTGGAACTAGAAGTTCTATAGAATCATTTTGTAACACCCCTCACCAGGGTTAGGAGTAACCCGGCCAAGGAGTGTTAAAACAAGCAAACAAGCAAGCACACAAGAATTCAAGCCATTTAAAACTTTTGAACTCATCCCTATTAGATGAATTACCTGCCTAACAAGAAACCCAAACAATCATCAAGAACATGTTTTTCAAACATTATAGCTTACCAATATAGACATATGCCTCCAAGTATCAATCAAGGAGATATAACATAGTCCCTTATACATGTAGGCAATCAAATACACTCAAGGCAAGACTCAAATTCATTTCAAGTTTATTCAAGTATGCGCAGCTTTGATCCATTTCAAGACAATGTCAAACACGGTTTCAAGACAATGTCAAACATGGTTTCAATGTCATATTCATGTCAAGTTAACAAAGCATAATCTTCTAGCATTTTACATTCAAGACAAGGTTACATATAATGTTGGTTACTAAACATGATCACAATTGTATTCATTCGAATCATATCACCATCAACAAGCCTTCAAGCAAGCTTAACATCATCTAGAAATCATGACTAACTTATCATGACCATAATTACTTGAACTAGAAGCAACCTAATCGACCAAGTGATCAATTCGAATAGAGCATTCAGGAGTTAAGCACATAGTGTCCCATTGTTAAGCACATTCAAATATAACTAGATCATGTAACCAAGTTCCATTCTCCACATTCATTCACATAACATCTGGATATCAAGGCATCAAACATTGCCAACCAAGTCTTTACAAGCTTCTAAAGGTCAAGGCCATAAATATATACAAAATTCAAAACGAACAAAATGCATGATCTAGCTTAATTATGTACACATATAGGTGCCACCAACTAGGAGAGTTACAAAATAGATTCGAAGTCATTCTTCTAGCTCTGCTTGTATCTTGCTTCAAGCTCAAGGAAGATAGCTTTAAGATCTCTTTAAACTTGTGGTTTGGGAAGGACAGAAACAAGAGTGATAAGTACATAATGTACTTAGTGAGGTATTAGCTATTTACTAGCCAATTATCAAGTTTAGGTAGTCTTAAATCAAGTACAACCTAGCTAAGGTTTGAGCATGTGAAGTTAAGTCTAACATAAAGTTTCAAGTGTTTCAAGCCAAGTAGGGAGTCAAGTAGTCATGTATAGCTATTACCATTTATATACATCATCACAAGCACAATAACATATAACAAGGTCTCAATCTCAAGTAATATACATTATTTCATGCTTCAATACCATTCGAACAGTAATTAACAAGAATGTTGTTTCCATTTCAAGTTTGATCGAGTATTAAATCAAGACAAGAGGCATGTTCAAGCATATCAATTTGAGTATGATCACTTTTCAAGTATCATGTAAGCAAGCAAAGTCAAGGTAGGTATCAAGTCAAGTATCATTCAAGCTTTAGGCCATGTATTTCGTTCTTGCTTATTCATTTTATATTAGGCCTTGGTACATAGTTATGCCTAGGTAATCGAGTCACCAACCAAACTGTCACCAAAACAAGAAACTGGTCATATTCCTCCTACTGTCACCATTGACCATAACACACATCCCTCCTACTGTCGCCAAATAAGGGCCTTGGCCCAGGACCGTAGTCCGCCCAATCACAATGAGCTCTAGACTCTATGGCATGCTATCCTACCTATGACCAACTAGCAACCAAGGCTTTGTTTGATTTACTTGTCAATTAATTAAACTTCAAGATTTCAAGTCAAGGCAAGTGCACACAACAAGATCATGCCAAGTTAGTAGCTTATTCAAGCATCCCTTTCAAGTGTTTATCAATCAAGGTCAAGATAGCCCTTAGGCCATTCGAGCCTTAGCTCGATTTATCATGCACTCATTGTAACTCAAGCAAGTTTTCATTTCATGTCATCATTAGCATCAAGCAAGATCATGTCTAAGCATTCTTAATTCATTCGATTAGGTCAATGCAAGAAACCATAGAAAATCAATCCATTGTTACATGATCCATTTGCATTACCAAATCATATATCAAGCATATCTTACTACCAAGTTTCCATTTAAGCCATTCTTCCCTTAATTCATTTCCAAGCATAATTTAGATTCATTTCATGGCATGAACATATCAATGAAATAGTAGTCATGCATATTTGGTTAGGACCTAAGTCGTAACCCTATGTAAAAGCTACACTCACAAATCCTCCAAGCTAGTTTTGATCCTTGATCCAAAAACCTTTTTGCTTGTTACTAGGTTGCCCAACTCTATCTTCTTCAACAAGATCCACTCCTAGTTCTAACATACATCCAATATAATGGAATCAAAATCAACATTCAAACACTATATTTCAAGAAATCCAAGTTCACAAGAAACTAGAGTCAAGCATTGTATTTCCAACAATCAAACAATTTTACTCTTTCAATCTATTAGAACAATTTTGCTCTACTCTTAAACTGACCAAAACAGTCCCGTTTTAATTGTATTTACAATGTTATACAAAACAGCCCTCAACAGTCCTAATTTTTGATAAAACAGTCCACTAAAACAGTTTACAGTTACACCCTTCTATTTGTTCTACAAAATAGTCCAAATTGTGATTATCTCATACAATTCATGTTAACAAACTTTTAATCTAAGTTCCCTTATTTTTAAGTCACTGTTTCCAGCCCCTAATTCATACAATTCAGTCCCTAGATCATTCATGGTTTCAATTCTAGTCCCTATTTCAGATACATTTCAACAAGCATCTTAAAAAAGTCCAATTGATCATTATTCAAGCAATTCAATCCAGCAAGCATTTAAATTGACTTTCCCCTGTTTTAAGTTCATAAATTCCAGCCCTCAATTCTGTCAAAACAGTCCAGGATTTATCAATTCTTTCAAAACATTCCCTAATTAGCCATTTAACAATCAAATGTGACTAGTTTCATCTTTAAGCTAAATTTTCACTATCCAACCATGATTTTCAATTGATCAACATCTCAATTTAGTATGTTTCTAAATTTCTAGCAAGCGTTTTACTCAATTCAAGTCCCAATTCATGGAAAATTCAAATTACCTTATCAAGTTACATGATCAATCAAACAATGGTTTCATTCATGTACATATACCATTCGGTCAAGCATAATTTGTAATACCCCAAATCATGGCCTTGTAACATGTCATAAACCAATTAGAACTTAATTGTACAAACAATCTACAAATTTGAAGAATTGATTAAACCTAGAGACTAAATTAGATGGATTGATAAATAAGTAGCCGAATCATGAAGGATCAAATAGTAACAATTTGTAAATGTAGAATTGCATGCAAATATGATGTGTAATTAAGGATTTATGAAGCAATTAGACCATAAGTTGCCAAGTGGAGGCAAATAGCCAAGCCAAGTGATAACAACACGACTAGGTGTCCATCTTCCTATCATCTTCTCCACTCTACCTTTCTCTTGCCTTGGCCGAATCCTCCTCAACCATCTAGGAAAAGAAAGCCACCATTGTAGATGAAGGAAGCTTGCATGTGATCACATTTGCATGTAATTGAATAGCTAGGAAGATTGTAAGTGCTTTCTAAATCCTTTCTCCCTAGAAACTTGATTGAATGAATGATTGATGATAGAGATTGAATTTGGATTCATGGAATTGAATAGGATGATTGTTATGCTTGAAAATTACCTTGAATTGTAGCTTGAATATGGTTGCTGGAAATTGAGAATATGGACTGTTTTGATAGGTGAAAATGTGTAAAAATGTTAATTGTATATAATGCCATGTTTTGATCATGTTGTTAGGTGAATTGAGGCTTGAATAGAGTAAATAGCTTGCTGGAAAATGAATGCACCTAATTGGATTAGTTAAAACTAGGTAATGGACTGCTCAAATAGTGAATTAGAAGTATAATATTGATCAAATAGATCAAATTGAACTTAACATTATAATGCCCTGTTTTAAGAACATTTCTAGGTGAATTAGACTAACCTAGACATATAAGAACATGAAAATAAGTTTAATTACAATGTTAGAATCTTGTTTAGATGAGTTATGAAGCTAGAAACTCAACCTAGTGTAATCTGCCCATAATACTCTGTTCTGGGCAGTAACTTTGAAAAATCACCATAAATTTTATAAACGGAATTTAAGGCTGGAATTTATATGGATAGTTCCCTAACATGTCTAAATTCATTAGGATAAAACATAACTGAATTCTGGATTGTAAAATGAATTGTATAGAAGAAACACTAGAGACAGTGCAAACTGTCCAGTGTTGTGAATTGCCCTGTCTTTAAGCTAAAATGTGTATTAATTGGAAAAGAACTAAAATGCAAGGCCTATATGGTTAGAAAGACAGTTATGTTAGCTTTCCAAAGGTGTAAACCAATTGAAATTCTGACGTACGGAATGAAAGTTATGCATGATTAAGTGAGCAGAGTACATGCTGCCAAGTAACAACAGTTTAGCTAATTGTACACAGTTTTGTGGTAGTTTGTAAACTATTTTGTAAACAGTTTTGGGACAATGGTTACTGCCCTGTTTTACATGAATTAGAGTATAGACAAGTGTAGTTATGTGTGGTAAAGAATATATATGAACATGCTGCCAGATTTGTATATGTTGTGTACTAGTAATATTGCCTTGGTTGAATGATTATGTGAACTTGTTTTAATATGTATTTACTTGTGTAATGTGTTAGAACCAGGAGTGAACTTGGTGGAAGAGGAAAGGGTGGAACATCCTAAAGCTAAGAAGAAAGGAGTGTGGATCCAAGATTAGCTAAGCTTGGAGCATTGTGAGTGTAGTTATCTCTAGGGTTAGGACTAGGTCCTAACCAATGCATACATGTCTACATTCTTGAAATGTTTAAATGGACCCAATATGGACTTGGCCAAATAAGAGAAGTATGATTAAATTAATGCATGAAATTTGATCACATCCTTGAATTCATGTATGATTCGATTGCTAAGCATGTTTAAGTGGTAAAATGGGTGCTTGTATGTGTGACGTGGCATGTGATCGAATGATTGGAAAACTTGCTTGAAATGTTATCCCAACTTGGTGCAATGAACACATGAGAATTACATGATATGTGAGATATGGCTCAATTGGCCTAAGGGCCTAGTATATAATGAACTTGCTGAATACTTGACATGATCTTGAACTTGAAACACTTGTATAAATGGCTAAATTCGAACAACCTTGGTAGCTAGTTGGATTAGGTAGAAGGGCATGCCTTAGAGTCTATAGCTCATTGTGTCAGGGTGGACTATGGTCCAGGGCTAAGGCCCCTATTTGGCGACAGACGGAGGGTACGTATGTGGTCTTTGGCGACAGTAGGAGGGTTGACCAGCACTACGGTGCATCTTATGGTGACAGTTGGTTGGAGACTCGATTACCTATACAAACTAAGTACCAAGGGGTTGTTTAAATGATAACAAATGAAATAACATTCCTATAATACATGTTACTTGTCTTGAAAGTTATATAATGAATGTTACTTGACACGAAAGTCATGAATTGTATGTTACTTGTCATGTAAGCATGGTTTGCTTGATTACTTGTCATGCAAGCATGATTTGTTTAATTCTTGACATAGAAGCATGAATTATGATTCATTGTTTGTTGTCTCTTATTCTAGTCGAATGCTTGAAATCCTTAGCTATGATCATTCTTGTCTAATTGACACTTAACTTGATATAACAATTGGTTAGAACTAGTTACTACCTTACTAAGTACATTCTTGTACTTATCACTCTTGTTTTCATCCTTCCCAACCAACAGGATAAAGGATTCAATCGTTGCTTGATTCTGAAACCTATTTCCTTGAGCTCGAAGCAACACACAAGCAAAGTTAAAGTATGGTTTCATACTTATTTTGAATGCTCCTAGATTGGTGGCACTAGATTGTATATAGTTTATCTTGATCATGCATTTTGGAAGTTGAGTACTTGTATATATTGTCCTTGTATGGGCTTTCTATGTTATGGACTTAGTTGTTAAGTTTGAGACATGTGATGAACTAATTTTCTTTGTGAATATAAGTATTTTGTTGCGCATATAAGTAACAAATTGATTAAAAATGTTCACAATCTAATATACTTGTGATAATCTAATGCATTGTTTAATGAACATGTGTATGATTGAATGAATAGCATGAATGTTTATATATACTTAATCTTATGGTTGACAATGGTAATAAATGGCAACGCTAGCTTGCTTGGACTCAAGGTATGTACCATTGGGTGCCTTAATGATCATGTCTAATTAAAGTTACATGAAATGCTTCATGTCTTGCTTGAATTGAAAGTAGAACGAGATGAACCATGCTTGCTTGACTTACCATTCGAATGTTATATGATATCATGGATTGAATATGCAAAATGAATCATGAAAGTAGTAACCTATAATGTAAACATGAAAGTAAACATTTTAGTGGCCAATTCGAATGCCTTATAATGACTTGTAAACAAAACATGAGATGGCTTGCTTGATAAGTTAAATATGCTTTGTTGCTTACAAGTTAACTCATCTAATAGGGATGAGTTAATCTATTCTTGCCTTATGCCTTGTTCTTGCTTGTATTGTAATGCCTTGTTCTTGCTTGGTAACGCTCCCGAGTCAGTTTGCTACTAACCCAGGGTAGAGGGTGTTACATAATTTCATCTTATTTTCAATAGCATTTCAACCACATTCAAGCTGCAATTCAAGGTAGTTTCAAGCATAAACATCTAACATACAATTCTTTGAATCCAAGTTCAATTTCTATCATCCATAATTCATTCGAACAAGTTTTCTATGGAGGAACGACTTAGAAATCACTCACAATCTTCCTAGCTATCCAGGTACATGAAATATAAGATCACATGCAAGCTTCCAATCTTCTAAAATGGTGGCTTTTCTTTCCCTAATGGGTTGAGAAGGTTTCGGTCAAGGAAGGAGAAAGGATGAGTGGAGAAGATGATAGGAAAATGGACACCTATCCATGTTGTTATCCCTTGGATTGACCAAATGCCTCCACTTGGAAATTCAAAGGTCTAATTGCTTCACAACTCCTTAGTTACACATTCTAGTTGCATGCAAAACAACATTTAAACATTGTTAGTACTTGGTCCATCATGATTCGGCCATTTAATTATTTAATCCATCTAATTTGGTCACTAGATTTAATCAATTCTTATAATTTGTATAATGTTTGTACAATTAAGTTCTAATTAGTTTGTGACATGTTACTAGGCCATGATTTGGGTATTACAATTCTCCGCCCTTAAAATAAATTCGCCCTCAAATTTACCTGAGTTAAACAAGTGAGGATATTGATATCTCATCATAGCCTCAGGTTCCCAAGTTGCTTCTTCCATTTTATGATTCCTCCATAATACTTTCACCAAGGGAACATTTTTGTTTCGAAGTCTTATAACTTCTTTGTTAAGTATTCGTATTGGCTCTTTTTCATATGATAGGTCAGGATTCAATTCAACTTCTTCAGGTTCTAGAACATGGGATGTATCATATCGATATTTTTTGAGCATGGAAACATGGAAGACATTGTGGATCTTATCAAATTCAGTAGGGAGTGCTAATCGATAAGCCACTGGACTAATGCTTTCAATGATTTCGAATGGTCCAATGAACCGGGGACTAAGCTCTCCTTTTCTTCCAAATCTGAAAACCTTCTTCCAAGGAGACACTTTGAGAAAAACTGTCTCCCACGTTGTATTGGATGTCTCTCCTTTTCAAGTCTGCATAAGCTTTTTGTCTATCAAAGGCTTGCTTCAATTGATCATGTATGATTTGAACTTGTTCCCCAGTTTCTTTGAGTAATTGAGGTCCCAACACCTTGTTTTCCCCCAATTCAAACCAATACAAGGGAGTCCTACATTTTCTTCCATACAAGGCTTCGAATGGTGCCATTTGAATCGTCGTTTGATAGATGTTGTTGTAAGAGAACTCTACAAGAGGTAGGGACTTTTCCCAATTCTTCTCGAAGATTATAACACAAGCTCGTAACATGTCTTCAAGTACTTGTATCACCCTTTTTGATTGGCCATCACTTTGTGGATGAAAAGCTGTGCTCAAATGCACTTTGGTTCCAAGGGCTTTTTGCAAGGATTTCCAAAATCGAGTAGTAAATCTAGGATCTCTATCAGAGATTATGGATGTAGGAATTCTGTGCAAATGTACTACTTCACGAATATATAACTCGGCTAAGGCATCCAAGCTTATGTTCATTCGAATAGGGAGGAAATGAGCCGATTTAGTGAATCTATCCACTATCACCCACACGGCATCACTCTTTATTGGAGTACAAGGAAGAACACTCACGAAGTCCATGGTAATACGATCCCACTTCCATTGGGGTAATTCGATTGGTTGAAGCAATCCCGTAGGGACTCTGTGCTCGGCTTTGACTCTTTGGCAAGTTAGACACTTGGATACAAAATTTGTGATAGCTGACTTCATTCCTGGCCAACAATATAGGGGTTTCAGGTTTTTATACATCTTGACTAATCTAGGGAGTATCGAGAAAGAGCTTTGGTGAGCTTCTTGCAAGATTTCCTTCTTCAATTCTTCATTGTTAGGAAAACAAATTCTATCCTTAAAAGAGAGCAGCCCATTCGAATGAATGGGGTAATTGGAATTTGGTTATGAATCTAGTTTCAACATGATAACTTGAAGATTAGAGTCAGTTTGTTGAAGATCTTTGATTCTAGAGATCAAGTTGGATTGAACTTGGAGTTCAGACAAGAGTCCATGCTTTTTGTACACTCGGAAGTGTGCATTGATTGTAATATCCTCATAACTAGTATAAAAGAAGTTACTACAAGGCTTTCATTTGATTCCTAATTGAATGGAAATAAGGTACTAGGTCTAGTTATTAGGGACTAGAATGCTATAAATGAAAAGTGGTAACCTAAATTACAAGTGACCAAACCAAAACAAATAACAAAGTGAAGGAATGCATGCAAAACTCTTACATTCCTAAAATGCCCCTACACATGTCATTAATTAGTGGATAATTAAGGACAATTTAGTCATTTTAGGATGAATTAATTGATGATCTATTATCATCTTCCTCCCTAGTGGCCGAATGAATGAACAAAATTGGGGGAGAAAGGTTTTGAGTGATAAAACTCCATGTTCATAGATTCAAGCTTGAAATTTGGAGAAATTGGAGTTGCTAGCATTCATATAATCTTGATAGGAAGGTAAAATCTCTTCCTTAATGTGTTATAGATTCAAATGATGCATGTAGATTTAGGGCTCTTGCTTGAATTACATGAATTTGATGAATAGTTAGTGAATTGATGCTATGAACTAGTTAAGAAGTTCAATTGATTGATCAATCCACGAAATTGATTGTGCCATTCGAATGAGTGGGAGAAATTGATGTTGTCAATAGCCAAATTGATGGTGAATTGCTATGATAGTTGCTGGAAAATTTGGATGATCATTAGAATGGATGATTGATATGTGAATTGAAATTTTGGTTGGTGGAAATTCTAGTGAATTGATGTCTTAATGAATTAAATTGAAAATATTGCTCAATTGCCCTGTTTTTATAGGATTGACATATAATTGTATTGACTTAGACATGTATGAATGAGTTTATATATTGAACAATCAAGTTAGGATCCTTGTCTAAATGATTAAAGAAGCTAGAATCTAGCTAAAGGAAAGCTGTCCAAAATACTCTGTTTTGGGCAGTGAGTTTGAAAATCTATAGAAAATCACATAGAGAAAATTATGGAGCAAATATTATATGAACAGAATCATGTGTATGTCTAGTTTCGTATGCAACAAATGGAATCGAATTCTGAGTTATAAAACAGTTTGTAGAGACTAATCCCTAAGGAGAGTGCAAACTGTCCAGTGACACAATTTGGGCTGCCTTTAAATAAAAAACTGTATTAATTCACTATGAGTAAAATTTTAAGGCCTATATGATTAAAAGGAAAATTAAGTTAGCTTTCTAACGGCACAAACGGTTCGAAATTCCGACTTACGGAATAAAAGATATGAACATTTAAGCAAGCAGTGCACATGCTACCAGGCAGCAACAATCTTGATGTTTGTATTGAATTGAATGCTTGAGTATATGGAGTCACATAATGACTCAATTGGTTGCTGGATTGTATCTAATACACTATGCAATGTATGTATATTATATCAAGTAGAAATTGAGGAAAAAGGGGCTCACTTAGATCAACAAGCTAGTAGAGGGAAAATGGTTACAGTCCAGGATCGACAATAGCTTGGAAAATTCATGTGAGTGTAGTTTAAAGTTTGGAGAGGGCGATAACCTCTCCAAGTCTATTTCTGATTTGTATTTCTTATTGATTCTCAAGTATAAATTGTATAATGAGCTTGCTATGGAGCATTAGCAAGGTAAGAGCTCTTTTGAGTGGTTACTTGATTGTGAAGCATGCTTGAATTGCTATTGAATGTCATGATATGCTTATTGCCTAATTGAACTATAGTGAAATGAAGCATGATGTTATAGATAGAAGTAACTCAATTCATTGTTTAATGACATATTGATTGACACACCATCATTGATTATTGAAACATTGATATTGGTATTGTCTTTGAACCCTATTCGATTGTAAGGGGATATTGGCACAAAATGTGCATATTGAATTGAATCATGCTTCTAATTGAATGAAAGTGATAACTATTGTAAGCCTTGATCTCGAGTCGGTCTTAGATATAGTTGGCATGCCATAGAATCTATAGAGCTCATTATCGGGGTGGACTACGGTCCGGGACATTGGTCCCTAATTGGCGACAGTTGGAGGGAAGTATTGTTATTGGTCATTGGCGACAGTAGGAGGGATTTGACCAGGTACTTTGTACCATATTGGCTATTGTTATTGGCGACTGTTTGGTTGGACACTCGAGTATCTAGACTAAGTAATCGATTCTCAAGGCTATACTTAAAATGAACTATAACTCATGTACATTGAATCTATTGATACATTGAATTGCATTGATTGATAGTAAAGGAAAATTAATTACCATGAACTATTGATATTGAGAGATTGATTGAACATTGCTTATATAAGATTGCTTGATTGTAAAGAAAACACCAAATGCCATGAACTATTGACATTGAAACATTGATTGAACATTGCTTATGAGATTGTTTGAGTATTGAAACATTGAATGTTTTCAAAGGATATGCTATGCCTAGAGTAGTCGAGTTGGATGATTGAGCATGTCTAAATTTCAAGCCTTGTATTGATATTGGATTGAAAATTTATCAATGTACCTAGTATTGTTTGCCTAGTTCGAATGGTTCCTTATTGATGGGGGAACCATACCATCTATTTGATGGTTTGTAGTTGAGACTTATTGTATTGATTGTCTTGTAACTTTAACTCACTCACTAAGCTTTTCTTATTCAAGTCTCATTTCTACGATTCAGGTTGATATTGGATCTTATCCCGAAGTCTAAGGTCATACAAGTCACATTTTGCTTAAAAGAGTATGTTTCAATCTTGTTATAGCTCTCCTAGGATGGTGACACCTAAGGCATGTATATTCATGATCACTTAGTTATGGTTTGTATAAATTAACTTTGTCTATGATCTATAAGAGTATGGTATGTATATATATGAGCATGCATGCACTTAATTAAGCTTGAATGCTTGTTAGTCTCATGTTAGATTTCCATGGTTATATTATGCATGTAATGGTTGAACAAAACTATTGAGGTTGGTTAGATAACAATAGGTAAATGTAGTAATCCACTTGTATGGACATGAACCACTTTGGTCACATAAGGTACTAGCAGAATGATATATGTAATATTGGAAGCATGTATGTTTGATTAAGGTAACTTAAGTAAATGATCTAAAACACCTATTGGTATGCATAATAACTACATTGGATGATGAAACATTCTATTGTTATCCATCTAGTTCGAATAGTTACTTGAAGAACAAGGAAGTCCTAAATGGTATTGATTATGACAACAATTGCATTATGGGTCCTCACCTATTCGAATTATATTTTGATGTGCAAGAAACACTAAAAACGAATTGAACTCTCTACCTTCAATTCAATAAATCATTGATTGTAATTGTAGTAACTTACCTAATCCTACTAGGGTGGTTAGAGTATGTTACAGAATGGTAATCAGAGCTTATGGTTGCATGATTCTAGGGTCTATTGCATGAATAGGCTATTATCAATGATCATTTAGGTGCCACCTAGGAGTTACTTCAATATTGATTGGATTGTGACTTGAGCTTGACTTCTCTTATTCCTTATATATAGAATGTCTGAAACAAGATTGGGAAATGATAATGAAAGCCCGACTGGCTCCTCCAATAAGGGTTGGAGTGTAAGGATGAACGAGGATCCCTAAAGCCTCTTTGAACCCCAACAAGTTCAGCAGAAGTTCCGTGATTCATCCTATTCAACGAGAATGTTTCTCCAGTCTGAAGGAGATGTTTGATCAGATGATTGTCTCAATGAGACAAAGTACTCCTGACTCTCCAATAGCAAAACCGGTAAGAGTTCCTATTGATAAGTTAGCTCAACACCGAGCTTAAACCTTCACCGAACAAGTGAAGACATGCTAGAAGAAGCGGAGTACTGGTTGGAAAATATGACAAGAATCTTATCTAAGCTAGAACCTAGCTAAAGGAAAGTTTTTTTCTTGAACAATCATGTTAGGATCCTTGTCTAAATGTTTAAAGAAGCTAGAATCTAGCTAAAGGAAAGTTGTCCAAAATACTCTGTTTTGGGCAGTGAGTTTGAAAATCTATAGAAAATCACAAAGAAAAAATTATGGAGCAAATCTTATATGAACAGAATCATGTGTATGTCTATTTTCGTATGCAACAAATGGAATCGAATTTGAGTTATAAAACAGTTTGTAGAGACTAATCTCTAAGGAGAGTGCAAACTGTCCAAAGACACAATTTGGGCTGCCTTTAAATAAAAAACTGTATTAATTCACTATGAGTAAAATTTTAAGGCCTATATGATTAAAAGGAAAATTAAGTTAGCTTTCTAACGGTATAAACGGTTTGAAATTCCGATGTACGGAATAAAATATATGAACATTTAAGCAAGCAGTGCACATGCTGCTGCCAGGCAGCAACAATCTTGATGTTTGTATTGAATTGAATGTTTGAGTATATGGAGTCACATAATGACTCAATTGGTTGCTGGATTGTATCTAATACACTAATCAATGTATGTATATTATATCAAGTGGAAATTGAGGAAAAAGGGGCTCACTTAGATCAACAAGCTAGTAGAGGGAAAATGGTTATAGTCCGGGATCGACAATAGCTTGGAAAATTCTTGTGAGTGTAGTTTAAAGTTTGGAGAGGGCGATAACCTCTCCAAGTCTATTTCTGATTTGTATTTCTTATTGATTCTCAAGTATAAATTGTATAATGAGCTTGCTATGGAGCATTAGCAAGGTAAGAGCTCTTTTGAGTGGTTACTTGATTGTGAAGCATGCTTGAATTGCTATTGAATGTCATGATATGCTTATTTCCTAATTGAACTATAGTGAAATGAAGCATGATGTTATAGATAGAAGTAACTCAATTCATTGTTTAATGACATATTGATTGACACACCATCATTGATTATTGAAACATTGATATTGGTATTGTCTTTGAACCCTATTCGATTGTAAGGGGATATTGGCACAAAATGTGCATATTGAATTGAATCATGCTTCTAATTGAATGAAAGTGATAACTATTGTAAGTCTTGATCTCGAGTTGGTCTTAGATATAGTTGGCATGCCATAGAATCTATAGAGCTCATTATCGGGTGGACTACGGTCCGGGACATTGGTCCCTAATTGGCGACAATTGGAGGGAAGTATTGTTATTGGTCATTGGCGGCATGTAGGAGGGGATTTGACCAGGTACTTTGTACCATATTGGCTATTGTTATTGGCGACTGTTTGATTGGACACTCAGTATCTAGACTAAGTAATCGATTCTCAAGGCTATACTTAAAATGAACTATAACTCATGTACATTGAATCTATTGATACATTGAATTGCATTGATTGATAGTAAAGGAAAATTAATTACCATGAACTATTGATATTGAGAGATTGATTGAACATTGCTTATATAAGATTGCTTGATTGTAAAGAAAACACCAAATGCCATGAACTATTGACATTGAAACATTGATTGAACATTGCTTATGAGATTGTTTGAGTATTGAAACATTGAATGTTTTCAAAGGATATGCTATGCCTAGAGTAGTCGAGTTGGATGATTGAGCATGTCTAAATTTCAAGCCTTGTATTGATATTGGATTGAAAATTTATCAATGTACCTAGTATTGTTTGCCTAGTTCGAATGGTTCCTTATTGATGGGGGAACCATACCATCTATTTGATGGTTTGTAGTTGAGACTTATTGTATTGATTGTCTTGTAACTTTAACTCACTCACTAAGCTTTTCTTATTCAAGTCTCATTTCTACGATTCAGGTTGATATTGGATCTTATCCCGAAGTCTAAGGTCATACAAGTCACATTTTGCTTAAAAGAGTATGTTTCAATCTTGTTATAGCTCTCCTAGGATGGTGACACCTAAGGTATGTATATTCATGAACACTTAGTTATGGTTTGTATAAATTAACTTCATCTATGATCTATAAGAGTATGGTATGTATATATATGAGCATGTATGCACTTAATTAAGCTTGAATGCTTGTTAGTCTCATGATAGATTTCCATGGTTAGATTATGCATGTAATGGTTGAATAGAACTATTGAGGTTGGTTAGATAACAATAAGTAAATGTAGTAATCCACTTGTATGGACATGAACCACTTTGGTCACATAAGGTACTAGCGAAATGATGTATGTAATATTGGAAGCATGTATGTTTGATTAAGGTAACTTAAGTAAATGATCTAAAACACCTATTGGTATGCATAATAACTACATTGAATGATGAAACCTTCTATTGTTATCCATCTAGTCGAATAGTTACTTGAAGAACAAGTAAGTCCTAAATGGTATTGATTATGACAACAATTGCATTATGGGTCCTCACCTATTCGAATTATATCTTGATGTGCAAGAAAGACTTAAAACGAATTGAACTCTCTACCTTCAATTGAATAAATCATTGATTGTAATTGTAGTAACTTACCTAATCCTACTAGGGTGGTTAGAGTATGTTACAGAATGGTAATCAGAGCTTATGGTTGCATGATTCTAGGGTCTATTGCATGAATAGGCTATTATCAATGATCATTTAGGTGCCACCTAGGAGTTACTTCAATATTGATTGGATTGTGACTTGAGCTTGACTTCTCTTATTCCTTATATATAGAATGTCTGAAACAAGATTGGGAAATGATAATGAAAGCCCGACTGGCTCCTCCAATAAGGGTTGGAGTGTAAGGATGAACGAGGATCCCCTAAAGCCTGCTGAACCCCAACAAGTTCAGCAGGAAGTTCCCGTGATTCATCCTATTCAACGAGAATGTTTCTCCAGTCTGAAGGAGATGTTTGATCAGATGATTGTCTCAATGAGACAAAGTACTCCTGACTCTCCAATAGCAAAACCGGTAAGAGTTCCTATTGATAAGTTAGCTCAACACCGAGCTTAAACCTTCACTGGAACAAGTGAAGACATGCTAGAAGAAGCGGAGTACTGGTTGGAAAATATGACAAGAATCTTATCTAAGCTAGAACCTAGCTAAAGGAAAGTTTTCCAGAAGAATCTTGAACAATCATGTTAGGATCCTTGTCTAAATGTTTAAAGAAGCTAGAATCTAGCTAAAGGAAAGTTGTCCCGAATACTCTGTTTTGGGCGGTGAGTTTGAAAATCTATAGAAAATCACAAAGACCAAATTAGGGAGCAAATCTTATATGAACAGAATCATGTGTATGTCTATTTTCGTATGCAACAAACGGAATCGAATTTCGAGTTATAAAATAGATTGTAGAGACAAATCTCTAAGGACAGTGCAAACTGTCCAGTGACACAATTTGGGTTGCCTTTAAATAAAAAACTGTATTAATTCACTATGAGTAAAATTGTAAGGCCTATATGGTTAAAAGGAAAATTAAGTTAGCTTTCTAACGGTATAAACGGTTTGAAATTCCGATGTACAGAATAAAATATATGAACATTTAAGCAAGCAGTACACAAGCTGCCAGGCAGAAAACAATCTTGATGTTTGCATTGAATTGAATGTTTGAGTATATGGAGTCACATAATGACTCAATTGGTTACTGGATTGTATCTAATACAATAATCATTGTATGAATGTTAGATCAAGTGGAAATTGAGGAAAAAGGGGCTCACTTAGATCAGCAAGCTAGTAGAGGGAAAGGGATTATAGTCCGGGATCGACAATAGCTCAGAAAATTCTTGTGAGTGTAGTTTAAAGTTTGGAGAGGGCGGTAACCTCTCCAAGTTAATTTCTGATTTGTATTTCTTACTGATTCTTAAGTATAAATTGTATAATGAACTTGCTATGGAGCATTACCAAGGTAAGTGCTCTTTTGAGTGGTTACTTGATTGTGAAGCATGCTTGAATTGCTATTGAATGTCATGATATGCTTATTTCCTAATTGAACTATAGTGAAATGAAGCATGATGTTATAGATAGAAGTAACTCAATTCATTGTTTAATGACATATTGGTTGACACACCTTCATTGATTATTGAAACATTGATGTTGGTATTGGCTTTGAACCCTATTCGATTGTAAGGGGATATTGGCACAAAAAGTGCATATTGAATTGAATCATGCTTCTAATTGAATGAAAGTGATAACTATTGTAAGTCTTGCTCTCGAGTTGGTCTTAGATATAGTTGGCATGTCATAGAGTCTATAGAGCTCATTATCGGGGTGGACTACGGTCCGGGACATTGGTCCCTAATTGGCGACAATAGGAGGGAAGTATTGTTATTGGTCATTGGCGACAGTAGGAGGGATTTGACCAGGTACTTTGTACCATTTTGACTATTGTTATTGGCGACTGTTTGATTGGAGACTCGAGTATCTAGACTAAGTAATCGATTCTCAAGGCTATACTTAAAATGAACTATAACTCATGTACACTGAATCTATTGATACATTGAATTGCATTGATTGATAGTAAAGGAAAATTGATTACCATGAACTATTGATATTGAGAGATTGATTGAACATTGCTTATATGAGATTGCTTGATTGTAAAGAAAACAAAAAATGTCATGAACTATTGACATTGAAACATTGATTGAACATTGCTTATGAGATTGTTTGAGTATTGAAACATTGAATGTGTTTAAAGGATATGTTATGCCTAAAGTAGTCGAATTGGATGTTTGAGCAAGTCTAAATTTCAAGCCTTGTATTGAAATTGGATTGAAAATTTAGCAATGTACCTCGTATTGTTTGCCTAGTTCGAATGGTTCCTTATTGATGGGGAACCCTACCATCTATTTGATGGTTTGTAGTTGAGACTTATTGTATTGATTTCCTTGTAACTTTAACTCACTCAATAAGCTTTACTTATTCAAGTCTCATTACTACGATTCAAGTTGGTATTAGATCCTATCCCGAAGTCTAAGGTCATACAAGTCACATTTTGCTTAAAAGAGTATGTTTCCATCTTGTTATAATTCTCCTAGGATGGTGGCACCTAAGGCATGTATATTCATGATCACTTAGTTATGGTTTGTATAAATTAACTTCATCTATGATCTATAAGAGTATGGTGTTTATATATATGAGCATATGCACTTAATTAAGCTTGAATGCTTGTTAGTCTCATGTTAGATTTCCATGGTTATATTATGCATGTAATGGTTGAATAGAACTATTGAGGTTGGTTAGATAACAACAGGTAAATGTAGTAATCCACTTGTATAGACATGAACCACTTTGTTCACATAAGGTACTAGCAGAATGATGTATATAATATTGGAAGCATGTATGTTTGTTTAAGGTAACTTAAGTAAATGGTCTAAAACACCTATTCGTATGCATAATAACTACATTGAATGATGAAACCTTCTATTGTTATCCATCTAGTTCGAATAGTTACTTGAAGAACAAGTAAGTCCTAAATGGTATTGATTATGACAACAATTGCATTATGGGTCTTCACATATTTGAATTATATTTTGATGTGCAAGAAACACTAAAAATGAATTCAACTCTCTACCTTCAATTCAATAAATCATTGATTGTAATTGTAGTAACTTACCTAATCCTACTAGGGTGGTTAGAGTATGTTACATTGATTGCATGAGAAGCTACAAAGAGAGTTATAGAATTAGATTCATGGATTCAAGAGGAATTTTTAAGGATATGACTATCTACAAGGCTTTCGAATGGCTTACCCAAGATCAATTTACGACTAAGACCATCCACAACTACGTTGGCTTTTCCAGATGATAATCAATGACCAAGTCATAGTCTTTCAACAATTTCATCCACCTTCTTTCTCTCAAGTTCAAATCCTTCTGGGTTATGAGGTATTTGAGGCTTTTTTGATCGGTGTATAGGTAACACTTCTCACCATACAAGTAATGCCTCCATATCTTGAGATCAAACACGATAGCAGCCAATTCTAGATCGTGTATAGGGTAGTTTAACTCGTGAGGCTTCAATTGACGTGATGCATATGCTACAACATTGCCTCCTTGCATCAGGACACATCCTAGTCCCGAATATGATGCATCACTGTACATAGTGAACTCTTTTCCCGATTCTGGTTGTATAAGGACCGGGGCATGGGTCAAGACTTGCTTAAGCTGGTCGAAACCTCTCTGTTGTTTCTCTGACCATTCGAATGGTTCATCCTTTTGAAGGAGCTTGGTCAAGGGTGTGGCTAAGGCTGAAAATCCCTTGACGAATCATCGATAATACCCTACTAAACCAAGAAAGCTTCTGACCTCACCTACATTCCTCGGAGGTCTCCAATCCAAGATAAATTGAACCTTCTTTGGGTCTACTTTGATCCCTTCTTCCGAGATGATATGTCTGAGAAATGAAACTTCTGATAACCAGAATTCACACTTGGAGAACTTTTCAAATAGCTGACATTCTCGGAGAGTTTGTAAAACAATTCAGAGGTGTTCAGCATGTTCTTCCTTGTTTCAAGAATAGACCAAGATGTCGTCTATGAATACTACCACGAATTTATCAAGATAGGGCTTGAATACTCAATTCATGAGGTCCATGAATGTAGCTGGGGCATTGGTTAACCCGAATGGCATTACAAGGAATTCATAGTGACCATATCGAGTTCAAAAGCTGTCTTGGGTACGTCTTCTTCTTTTACCCTCATTTGGTAATATCCGGATCGAAGATTGATCTTTGAAAACACTGCAACATCCTTAAGTTGGTCAAATAGATGTTCAAACCTTAGCAAAGGATATCAATTCTTGATAGTGAGCTGGTTCAATTTTCGATAATCAATACAAATTCTCATCGTGCCATCTTTCTTCTTCACGAACAAGATAGGAGCACCCCAGGGAGATGAGCTAGGCTGAATGAAACCCTTGTCTTGTAGCTCTTGAAGTTGCTTTTGGAGTTATTTCAACTCAACTGGTGTCATCCGATAGGGTGTAATGGACACCGGATTCGTTCTAGGTTAGACATCAATCCCGAACTCTACTTCTTTGGTTTGAGGGAGACCAGGGAGTTCCTCATGAAAAACATCAATGAATTCAGATACAACAGGGATAGTTGACAATCCAAAATCGTATTCATCTCATTTGATCATAACATCAAAGATGGATGTAGGTTTCTTATCAATAAGAATGATGGATTCCTTACCTAGACCTTCGAGATAAAGTCTCTGATTTTGGCAATCTACACAGGCTTGGTGTTTCCCTAACCAATATAGTCCCAGTACTAGATCAAATTCACAAGATGGCAAGACATATAGATCAATAGGGAAAGGTATATTTCGAATGATTATGGGATATTCCTTGCAAAGGAAGTTAATAGAGGTGATTCCCCCTATAGGGTTCGAAACTACAAGGCCTTTATCAATAGTTTCGGGTTTCAATTTCAATTTAGCAATCAAGGATGACCAAACAAAAGAATGAGTAGACCCCGAATCAATTAAAGCATAATTAGGACTTGAATTTAATTCAACAGTACATGCAATGACATCGGGAGACTCTTCATATTTTTCCCCGAATGTTATAAATTTGAGCAGGGGCTCGGGACTCTTGATGTGTAGAAGTCGACTGCTGACCTCTACCCTTGCTTTGATTTCTCGATTGAGCTTGTCTTGGGCCTTTGTTACGATTATAAGGTGAGGTACTAGCATTTATCGGGGCTGGAGTCGGGAGCTTGTTAGGATTTTGGGGACAATCCTTGATGTAATGATCCGAGCCTCCACACAAGTAACACAAGTTGGATTGAGTTTTGCACTAACCCGAGTAGAGCTTTTGGCAGAACTTGCAAGTAGGGACTTGAGTAACTTTTCCAGGATTCCCCGTGCTATGAATAGAGATAACCGGGGCTGAGGGCTTGGATACTAATTGGGGTCTCGGTATGTAGTTACTTTTCTAAGTAGGAGTGAAGGTTGAAGAGCTTTCTTTGTGATACTTAGCTTTCTTAGACTGCCAATGAGGCTTGTCATCATGCTTGGATCTATTATCATTCCGGTGGCTACCACCCTTTCGATCCTCCGAAGCTTTCATCTTTGCCTCATTTACAATGGCTCGATTAACCAGATTTTGGAAATCTATAATCCCCAGAGCCGTAAAGATGGGACTTAGTTCGTGGTTGAGACCATCAATGTACATTCTACACTTGTCTACATCAGTCTTTATATACTCCAAACTGTACTTGCAATACTTGTAGAAACCACTCACGTATTGCTCAATGGGTCTGCCACCTTGCTTCAAGTACAAGAAATGATTTCGACGCTCGGCTAGGTATTGCTCGCTGATATACTTCTTCTTAAATTCCTCGAGAAATAATTTCCATGTAACGGTGTTAGTAGGGGCAGTCAAGGTTGTGGTTTCCCACCAGCTTAAGGCTTCATCTGCTAAGAGAGCTATAGCACATTCAAGTTTGTGTTCATCAGAACATGAAAGTTGTTTGGTGAGTATTCGGGTAGTAGCCTCTAGCCATTACTCGGCTACTTCAGGATTGGCTTCATTAGTACCGGTGAAGGTATAGGCCCGGTGTTGAGCCAGTTTGTCAATTAGAGCTTTGTTTGGCACAACAGCAGGAGGCGCAACAGGATGGTCTCATTTTAGAGTGGTTAGAAGATGATCGAACATCTTATTCATGCTAAGGAGGCATTCTCTTTGAACAGGATGAATAGTAGGGGCTTTCTACTGAGGTTGAGCTTGTTCTCGAGGTTCAGTCTGATCTCGAGGATTCTGTTCCATCCTCACACTATCTCCTTCATTCGACGAGCCTTTAGGACTTTCATCATCCTGACCAAGTCTTGTTTCAGACATTTCTAGTTCAAGTAGAACAAGAAGGGTTCAGTTTAAGCAAGAACACAAGATACTTGAAATACAACTCCTAGGTGGCACAATTTAATCCTATATGATGCATGATGGCCTAGTTTAGTCTGAGAATTGGCTAAACCTTTATCTCTGATACCACTTCTGTAACACCCCTCACTCCGGTTAGGAGTAACCTGGCCAAGGAGTGTTAAAACAAGCAAACAAGCAAGCACACAATAATTCAAGCCATTTAAAACTTTTGAACTCATCCCTATTAGATGAGTTACTTGCCTATCAAGAATCCCAAACAATCATCAAGAACATGCTTTCAAACATTATAGCTTACCAATATAGACATAGGCCTCCAAGTATCAATCAAGGAGATATAACATAGTCCCTTATACATGTAGGCAATCAAATACACTCAAGGCGAGACTCAAATTCATTTCAAGTTTATTAAAGTATGCACAGCTTTGATCCATTTCAAGACAATGTCAAACATGGTTTCAATGTCATATTCATGTCAAGCTAACTAAGCATAATCTTCTAGCATTTTACATTCAAGACAAAGTTACATATATTGTTGGTTACTAGACATGATCACAATTGTATTCATTGGAATCATATCACCATCAACATGCCTTCAAGCAAGCTTAACATTATCTAGAAATCATGACTAACTTATCATGACCTTAATTACTTGAAGTAGAAGCAACCTAATCGACCAAGTGATCAATTCGAATAGAGCATTCAGGAGTTATGCACATAGTGTCCCATTGTTAAGCACATTCAAATATAACTAGATCATCTAACCAAGTTCCATTCTCCATATTTGACAAGACATGCCTAATCCATTCACATAGCATCTGGATATCAAGGCATCAAACATTGCCATCCAAGTCTTTACAAGCTTCTAAAGATCAATGCCATATATATATATAATTCAAAATGAACAAAATGCATGATCTAGCTTAATTATGTACATATCTAGGTGCCACCAACTAGGAGAGTTACAAAATAGATTTGAAGTCATACTTCTAGCTCTGCTTGTATCTTGCTTCAAGCTCAAGGAAGATAGCTTTAAGATCTTTTTAAAATTGTGATTTGGGAAGGACGGGAACAAGAGTGATAAGTACATAATGTACTTAGTGAGGTAGCAACTATTTACTAGCCCATTATCAAGTTTAGGTAGTCTTAAATCAAGTACAACCTAGCTAAGGTTTGAGCATGTGAAGTTAGGTCTAACATAAAGTTTCAAGCCAAGTAGGGAGTCAAGTAGTCATGTATAGCTATTACCATTTATATACATCATCACAAGCACAAGAACATATAACAAGGTCTCAATCTCAAGTAATATACATTATTTCATGCTTCAATACCATTCGAACATCAATTAACAACAAGGTTGTTTCCATTTCAAGCTTGATCGAGTATTAAATAAAGACAAGAGGCGTGTTCAAGCATATCAATTCGAGTATGATCACTTTTCAAGTATCATGTAAGCATGCAAAGTCAAGGTATCAAGTAAAGTATTATTCAAGCTTTAGGCCATGTATTTCTTTCTTGCTTATTTATTTTAGATTAGGTCTTGGTACATAGTTATGTCTAGGTAATTGAGTCACCAACCAAAATGTCGCCAAAATAAGAAACTGGTCATATTCCTCCTACTGTCGCTAGTGACCAAAACACGCATCCCCCCTACTGTCGCTAAATAAGGGCCTTGGCCTAGGACTGTAGTCCTCCCAATCACAATGAGCTCTAGACTCTATGGCATGCCATCCTACCTATGACCAACTAGCAACCAAGGCAAGTACACACAACAAGATCATGGCAAGTTAATAGCTTATTCAAGCATCTCTTTCAAGTGTTTATCTATCAAGGTCAAGATAGCCCTTGGGCCATTCGAGCCTTAGCTCAATTTATCATGCATTCATTGTAATTTAAGCAAGTTTGCATTTCACGTCATCATTAGCATCGAGCAAGATCATGTCTAAGCACTCTTAATTCATTCAATTAGGTCAATACAAGAAACCATAGAAAATCAATCCATTGTTACATGATCCATTTGCATTACCAAATCATATATCAAGCATATCTTACTACCAAGTTTCCATTTAAGCCATTCTTCCCTTAATTCATTTCCAGGTATAATTTAGATTCATTTCATGGCATGAACATATCAATGAAATAGTAGTCATGCATATTTGGTTAGGACCTAAGTCCTAACCCTATGTAAAAGCTACACTCATAAATCCTCCAAGCTAGTTTTGATCATTGATCCAAATCCCTTTTTGCTTGTTACTAGGTTTCCCAACTCTATCTTCTTTAACAAGATCCACTCCTTGTTCTAACATACATCCAATATAATGGAATCAAAATCAACAATCAAACACTATATTTCAAGAAATTCAAGTTCACAAGAAACTAGAGTCAAGCATTGTATTTCCAACAATCAAATAATTTTATCTTTTCAATCTATTAGAACAGTTTTGCCCTGCTCTTAAACTGCCCAAAACAGTCCCATTTTAACTGTATTTACAATGTTATACAAAATAGCCCCTAACAGTCCTAATTTTTGCTAAAATAGTCCACTAAAATAGTTTGCAATTACACCCTTCTATTTGTTCTATAAAACAGTCCAAATTGTGATTATCTCAAACTTTTAATCCAACTTCCTCTGTTTTTAAGTCACTATTTCCAGCCCCTAATTCATACAATTCAGTCCTTAGATCATTCATGGTTTCAATTCTAGTCCCTATTTCACATACATTTCAACAAGCATCTTAAAATAGTCCAATTAATCATTATCCAAGCAATTCAATCCAGAAAGCCTTTAAATTGACTTTCCCCTGTTTTAAGTTCATAAATTCCAGCCCTCAATTCTGTCAAAACAGTCTAGGATTTATCAATTCTTTCAAAACAATCCCTAGTTAGCCATTTAACAATCAAATGTGACTAGTTTCATCTTTAAGCTAAATTTTCACTATCCAACCATGATTTTCAATTGATTAACATCTCAATTTAGTATGTTTCTGAATTTCCAGCAAGCTTTTTACTCAATTCAAGTCCCAATTCATGGACAATTCGAATTACCTTATCAAGTTACATGATCAATCAAACAATGGTTTCATTCATGTACATATACCATTCAGTCAAGCATAATTTCATCCTATTTTCAATAGCATTTCAACCACATTCAAGATACAATTCAAGGTAGTTTCGAGCATAAACATCTAACATACAATTCAATGAATCCAAGTTCAATTTCTATCATCAATCATTCATTCGAACAAGTTTGCTAGGGAGGAAGGACTTAGAAACCACTTACAATCTTCCTAGCTATCTAAGTACATGAAAGATAAGATCACATGCAACCTTCCAATCTTCTACAACGGTGGCTTTTCTTTCCCTAAAGGGTTTAGAGGGTTTCGGTCAAGAAAGGAGAAAGGATGAGTAGGGAAGATGATAGGAAAATGGACACCTATCCATGTTGTTATCCCTTTGATTGATCGAATGCCTCCACTTGGCAATTCAAGGGTCTAATTTCTTCACAACTCCTTAGTTACAAATTCTAGTTGCATACAAAACAATATTTAAACATTGTTAGTACTTGGTCCATCATGATTCAGCCATTTAATTATCAAATCCATCTAATTCGGTCACTAGATTTAATCAATTTTTCTAATTTGTAGAATGTTTGTACAATTAAGTTATAATTAGTTTGTGACATGTTACTATGCCATGATTTGGGGTATTACACATTTGATCATATGTATTTCAATTACTTCGCAAAAGCTGACATAAACAAATGGCCTTACTAAGGCAATACTGAAATATCTTATACATGGCATGATCTAACTATCGAATGGTATTTAGTCTTATTTCAATCTATGCACATTATGTTCAGAATGGTTATTTATGCTCAACCATTTACCATTTGATTCTACATCAATTAACTATGAAAGCACAGCTCGAATAGGCAAGCTGGATCATATATCTGATCATCTTGCACATTTTAACTATATACAATTCATTACTCAGTCGAAACAATTATGTCTTTTAGACATTTACCAAGCAGACCAGGACATAACAAAACACATGACAAGGGTACATTCAAGTATCAAATATTTATTTCCTTCTTAACAGACTCTAAATCTTAAACCATTCGATATGACCAAACTCTCAATATTATTTTCATAACACGATCGATCCAAACATTTAAAAGCACATTTAGCCAACATAACTCATCTATACATTCCTTGATCGAGAAAAAAGGTTCTTTAGGGGATCAATCCTTTTAATATTATTAAGCCAAAAGAACTTTGACTTATTACAAATTTAACAGTACTTAACCAGATTATCTCAAATGTTAAGCTATAATATTTAGCCCATGTCCTCAACCTTCATTAACAAACAATCCATTAAGACATGAATGTCCCAATTACTATTGAAACAACTTTTGTCACCTAACAAGTTTTAAGCATGTATTTAGTGCTTATCAAGCAAGCATATGTTTAGAGCATTACTATAGAAACATATTAATTCCTCTTATGAAGCAAGCACATACCTTATCACCCATGTGATACAATGACTATATTCATTCAAGCTTTAACTTAAAAACTATCTCATTATACAATCCATCAATTCATAGTTACTTAACAACACAAGACATTTGGCAAAGCTTAATATATAATACAATCACCACAAGCAACTACACAACCACATTCTAACATATCTTGGTAAGTTATGGACTCATTTGAACCGGCCATAACTTGTTTCATTTATCACTTTAGAATTATTAATGCTCACAAGCCTTCCACTTAAGAGATCATACAAATCATATTAAATTTATCCTTCTATTATACTTGAGCTAAAAACCTTTCAAATATTTACTTATACATACATAATTATAATCCCCTAGGTTACATTCGAATAACAAGGATCAAAATACCTCTTTACCATAGAAATTCAAGCATTAATAAGGATTTACACTGATCATGGTATGCAATTTAAAACTATACAAGTCGAGACCATAATGTCTAAATACAATTATATAATCCATGGTGCCACCATTATAGGAGTAAACTATCTAAGGTAGTTTCAAGCTCTACAAGAACTTCGAACCAAGACTCATAATTTCTCAATCACAATAGAGACACGTACACGTCATTATCATGCAATGCATGAAATGGAATGCATTAGGCCCATTTAGCCTAAGTGAAGTAGAAACATCAATGATAAAACACATTATGCATGAATCTTAAAGAATCACACACACATATATTAACATAATTTATCTTTATCTTAATTTTAACTTATAGATTTTTATGATATTAAATAACTTATTCAAGCTTCATTATTCAATAGGTTGATCTTGTCAAAGATTAACTTGGCACATTGAAGTATTCTAGAGATTTGACTATTATCCATTAGTTTTTGATTCTTTATTAACAGAATGCAAGACTCTGGTTGGAACCACACAATTGAACTCCAATTAGGAGTCACATTATGCTCACTAAGAGCTAACCATTCAAGACTCATCAAGAGCCATTCATTACTAGGCTCAACAAGAGCTTATACATTACAGAGCTCACCAAGAGCTTAACCATTACAATACTTGATCATAAGTCTGTCGAATTCTTTACTTAATGTAAACATTTCATATCTTTTACGGGTTTGCCTTGGATCACTATTGGTGATGAATAACATTAGTTCAGGCGATACTTAGCTCAGAGCACATAGCAAAGGGTAATATTGAAACATATCAAGAGGGCATCCCCTGAGCAATTGCTTAAACAAGAGTACCAGAGGTAATAAAAGATCGTTCAATCTTAATAACAAGGGACCTTAGTCCAAACATTTCAGGCATCAACCAATATATCCAAGGTCTTCCATTTACAGGGGCAACTTATATGTTTTATCTTAGTTTTGTCATTCAGAAAGTTGCTTATTGTACAAGTAACTTTACTTTTAAAGTTAACAGAGATGTCTTAGGTTACAAGTAACCTTGCTTGTTTCCTTATTTCAATGACTTATTGCATAAGTCAAGCTTTCTTGCTTCTTAATTCTTTAGTATTAGTTACTCAATCTTTCACTGAATATCTTATTGTTAATAGTTAATCGTTATTTCGAGTTTTATATCAAGTACTCAATTAATCTCAATATCTAAGAAATTCCATAATCAATCATTCAAGCATAGCAAGGCATTTTTAACATAAGAAATGCAACATCATCAAAGTCCAAACATGAATGTCATACTATGAATGCAAGCTCATCCTCAATTAGCTCTATTTGAGCCTTTTTACACAATGTACATGTATAATGCAATTCATTCACAAACATTTAATACTTAGCAGTAACGAATTTAAACGTCAGGATAACTTTGTGTTACCCGAGACTCATGTGACTACACTCACCTGTTATCCCAACATTATGGGATACCTTATCCCCTAGCCTATGCTTCTTTTCACCAATTTTTTTCCTAGCATTCCATATCACCAAGGTACCTCAAAACAGGAATAACAAATCATTAATACCACTTTAAATTAAATCATTACACCAACAACCCCTTAAATCACAAACCAGTACCCATTATATCATGTTTACTCAATTATGCATTATTATAAATAAATACTGTCCAAATTTTAAGCAGCCAAAACTGCATTAACATCCGTTATAAATCTACCCACTTAATACTATAAACTTGGCTGCTTTATACTTAATATTCTGCCCACAAATTACTCAAAACAGCATTCAAGATTACACCAAACTGCAATGTTTTAAATTTATAGTTCTGCACAGTTTTAAACACTCAAAACTGCTCTTATTTAACAGGACAACATTGTTTTCTACTTCAAAACTGCACCATAATCAATCTAAAACTGCACAGTTTAATAAACACTATTGCACAGATTTTATACATTCTATTTTAATAAAAACAATGTAGATTCCAACTTGAGATTGCCTAGGATATAACTTACTACCATTTTAGTTCAATTACACAGAACTGAATAACCTTCCCTTAAGTCATGTTTAGGACAGTTCACAACTCAACAGTACTTAGTTAAGCTCTACAAGGCAAATCCTTAAGTCTTTTGATTACCATCTTGAGTAGTCTTATTTAACAACAAAGCAATCACCTTAATATGTTCATATGTTTTCATAGCACTAAACTATTTATACATATATATGTATACATGCTCAAAATATTTCAATACACATTTATTTACATTCATGCTCTACTCAATTAATTAAAGCTTTCAATGATACTTTAAGTCACCTATAGAGATGCTGCCAGGCAGACTGGACAATACTCGATTAAAACTTCATAACTTCCATTCTGTACATCAGAATTTTGAACCGTTTACACCGTTGGAAAGCTGACTCAACTATATTTCTAACCATATAGGCCTTGCATTTCTACTTCTTATGATTTAATACAGTTTTTAGTTATAAGACAAGTCCAGTTCTGCCACCGGGCATATTACACCATCCTCAAAGAATCATCTCTAAAAACTGTTATATGACTCGTAATTTGATTATGTTTGTTTTAAATGAAACTAGACATAATAAGCTTTCCAACCATATAAATTATAGGTTCTAATACCACCAGTACAATTTATAGCAATTTTTCAAAGTCACAGCTAATGCAGAATTTTAAAACTATTTATAAGGTACAAAGCAGGGCAGTTTCTTATACTTGTTTAATTGATCAATCCAAGCAATCCATCCCATGTTCTAACTTGTTCAAATGTATCCCCAAACATGTTTCCATAAGTACATAACAGCCCACATAAAGTAAACTTATTCGATTTTTACTCAAATACTATTATTCCAATCAAGCTCTAGAATTCAAATTGGGGAATCATCATCTAGTTAAATCATCCAAACTTTCACAATTTCTAACATGTAGTTCCAAACATTTTCAACTCTTCAATAACTTTCAAGATTCTAAAAAATGAAAGATTAAACACACATCAATTAAACTATAATTCACCAAACATACCAAGGATTCAAATTGAAAGAATAAAGGAGAAACATTTTCACATTCTTGAATGTTATCCAACATAATCTTTAAAGGATTCAATCCCAAAAGCTCGATCTATCCCAAGCATTCCAGCATCTCTCTAATTCTCACTCAAACTCCTTCAAATTTTGGTGTTTTCTTAGAGAATGAGATGAATCATTTGTGTTTCAAAAGCCAAATCACCATCGTCCCACCCACATGTCATCCTTCACGGTGACATGTGTGAAGACCACACATTTTGAGTGGATTGACATGCAACCCTTCTAAATTGGAAAGCTTTCCTTTTAGTACTTTAAATTAGGTTGCTTAATTCTTTTATTCTTTTATTTGGTCCCACACATAATTAGTAAACAAATGGTTTAGGAACATCCTTAGATCAAACTAGGTTACCACTAATTAGTATCATACTACTAAGCTATATTTCGGGGTGTTACATGGATTTTACCTAATACAATATGCATTGTATGAATGATAGATCAAGTGGATATCGAGGAGAAAGGGGTTCACATAGATCAACAAGCTAGTAGAGGAAAAGGGATTTCAATCCGGGAACGTCAATAGCTCAGAAAATTCTTGTGAGTGTAGTTTAAAGTTTGGAGAGGGCAGTAACCTCTCCAAGTCCATTTTTGATTTGAATGTCTTATTGATTCTTAGTATAAATTGTGTAATGGGCTTGCTATTGTTCATTTGCAAGGTAAGTACTCTTTTGAGAAGTTTTGAGTAGTTACTTGATTGAGAAGTATGCTTGAATTACAATTGATTGCCATGATATGCTTCATGCTTAATTGAACTACATTGAAATGAAGCATGTTTGTTATAATTAGAAGTAACTCAATTCATTGTTTAATGACATATTGATTGACATATCCTCATTGACTATTGGAATATTGATATTGGAATTGGCTTTGAACCTTATTCGATTGAAAGGGGATATTGGAACTAAATGTGCACATTGAATCGAATCATGCTTGAAATTGAATGAAAGTGATAACTATGTAAGCCTTGGTCTCAAGTCGGTCATAGATATAGTTGGCATGCCATAGAGTCCATAGAGCTCATTATCGGGGTGGACTACAGTTCGGGACATTGTTCCCTAATTGGTGACAGTATGAGGGAAGTATTGTTATTGGTCATTGGCGACAGTAGGAGGGATTTGACTGATACTTTGTACCATATTAACTATTGTTATTGGCGACAGTTTGGTTGGGGACTCGAGTATCTAGACTGAGTAATCAATTCTCAAGGCTATACTTAAAATGAACTTATATCTCATGTACATTGAATCTATTGTTACATTGAATTGCACTGATTGATAGTAAAGGAAAATTGATTGCCATGAACTATTGATATTGAGACATTGCTTGAACATTGCTTATATGAGATTGCTTGAGTTTGAGACATTGATTGTGTTCAAATGACATGTTATGCCTATTGTTATTCAAATTGGATGATTGAGCATGTCTAAATTTCAAACCTTGTATTGATATTGGATTAAAAATTAAGCAAAAGTATCTAGTATTGTTTACATTGTTTTGAATTGTTCCTTATTGATGGGGGAACCACACCATCTATTAAATGGTTCGTAGTTGAGACTTATTGTATTGATTGCCTTGTAATTTGAACTCGCTCACTAAGCTTTGCTTATTTAAGTCCCTTTACTATGATTCAGGTTGATATTTGATCCTATCCCGAAGTCTAGGCTCGTACAAGTCACATTTTGCTTGAAAGAGTATGTTTCCATCTTGTTATAGTTCTCCTAGGATGGTGGCACCTAAGGCATGTATATTCATGATCACTTAGTAATGGTTTGTATAAATTAACTTCATCTTTGATCTATAAAGAGTATTGTACGTAAATATTAGTATGTATACACTTAATTAAGCTTGAATGCTTGTTATCCTAATGTTAGATTCCCATGGTTGGATTATGCATGTAATGGTTTGAATAGACCTATTGAAGTTGGCTAATTAACAACAAGTAAGTGTAGTAATCTACATGTTTAGACATGAACCACTTTGGTCACTTATTGCCCTAGTCGAATGATGTACTTAACATTGAAAGCATGTATGTTTGATTAAGGTCACATAGGTAAATGATGTAAATCACCTATTGGTATGCATAATAGCTACATTGACTGTTGATATTTTCTATTGTGTTTTCCACCTAGTCGAATTGTTGCTTGAAGAACAAGTAACTCCTAAATGGTATTAATCATGATAACTAATTGCATTATGGGTCCTAATATATCTAATAGATGCATCATGATTTGTCTATTGGGTTCTCACCTATTTGAATAGTTACTTAATGAGCAAGAAAGGCTTAAAACGTTTTGAACTCACTAGGTTTAATCGAATGGATCATTGATTGTAATTGTGATAACTTACCTAATCCTACTAGGGTGGTTAGAGTATGTTACAGACTCGAAACCAAGGCTTAACATATTCTTTTCATTTCTTAACATGATGAGCATAGCTCCACAATGATACATATCCTCTCAAGGATTTCCTTCTCCCTTCAATAAGGGTTCACATTTATGCATGATCACTCATGTGATTTCCATGCCTTATTTCACTTATTCAAAAAGGCCTTATAGCCAACATTGCATTTGTTATTTCTTCATCACTTTCAGTGCAATCAATATATCAAGGTCACATAACAATTTACTTGCTTGTTATTCAATTTCCATTTCACAAGTAATTATGTCTATTCATAAGTAAAATTTGAAATATTCAAGCATCTCTATGCTCAATGTTCATTCTTTATTATTTTTTCATGCAGTCATATCTTTTCACGTATATCAACCAATTTATCCAAACAACTCACTTATTTAAACAACTTAAATCGTAGTCATGTTTTAAGCAAAAATCACATATCATAGTATAACTCTTTTGTTTAAACACATACCTTTGTGTCCAAGCTTGCGTAATCAAAGAATTAACCAAACAAATTAAAGCAATTATAACATAAGGAAATTTCTTGGGAAGGCCATTAGCTCATCCCAAGGCTTAAACTACACTCACCTCTTATCCCAAAGTTATGAGATACCTGAATCCTTAAACCTATTTGGCTATTGATTCAAACCCCATCGACATTCTACCAACTTGATCAGCCCCATCTTTATCTATTTTTACCATATTACAATCATGCATTAGAACGAGACTTATTATCCAATAAGCCAATTAATCAATCGACACAAGCACAAACATATAATTTTCAATCAAATAGTTTATTTTTCTTGAGTATACACACATATTTTACAAAGCCAAATTCCTAATGCTTTTATATACTTCATAAGTCATTTAAACACATGCTTCCCCTACGATTACAACCAAGACAATTAACATTGCTTGTAACACATGAAACAACCCTCATGTGATCATAAATTCACCTATCAATTCATAGGAAGTATATTTTGTATGTTAAATCTCCATTTATCAATAATTCATTTGCCAAGCTACTCACGTTATTCATGCATTCAATCATGTAATTATACAACAACTCATAACAACCATTGGTGCCAAAACTACTCTTAACTATGTACATTCACAAATATGTGCAAAACAGTCCATTATCGACCAAAATAGTTTTCCCCTTCTTCAATTTTGTAAAAACAGTCTTAAAACAATTTCTTCAGCTAGGAAACTGTCCCTTATTTAGTGTCAAAATTAGTCCTTTGATTAACCACATAAAACAATCTACCAATTTTAACAAAACAACCCCTACACATAGTATATACACAGTTCAGTTTCTTGTTTTTAATGACTATAATCTGCTCATTTTCCCTTGACAAAACAATCTCGAGTCTTTATTAAGATAGTCCCTTAAATTAACACATCAATGTGTCTCAACTAACCAATTTAGTTATCTCAGCTCAAAGACAAAAAAGCAAATCTCGGTTTCTTTTACCAAAACATAACAGCCCCTGAATCCTACCTTCTTCCATTACAATTGATTAAATAATCAAACAATCCATGATCCTTCATCTTAGGTCGCAAGTCACTCAACACTACCATGCACTCACCTATCGCAGTAATAGTTTCAATCTCTCCCACCATTCACTTCTTGGTCACGATCTCTTTTAGAAATTTTGCCTAGATCGACATTTGATCAATGTCCTCCAGGAATAAGACATCGATATGAAACTGTTTGAGCATCTCCAAGAATTTCTAGAATTGAGCGTCTTGTTTTTGAGCTTTCAATCCCTATGCGAACGGTGGCAGGCCTCTAGGCTGATCGCATGGTGCATTGGATGTTGTTGCATCCTTCTCTTTGTTATCCTTGCCAATAGAAGAAAGGTTTTTCCCTGTATCAGACACATCAGGTGCATATTTAGGTGTAGGACCATCGGTTGATTTCTTGCTTGGAGAGGAATCAACAAGACAACTTCCCCCAAACTTGTCATCATTGTTCAACTGGGTGCCACTATGATTGCATTGCTCCACACCAAAAGTTTTAGTGACTTCAGGATTTGGGCAACCTACCCAACTTGTATTTCCAAGGACTTTAGAGAAGTGGTATGATTCTATAATATGAATTGTTAATTATATAACATGGTGGCTTGCGTTGTGAGCATGTCTTCATGGTTCTTAAGATTTATTGAAAGATCCTGTAAAGTAACTCTGGTAGTGTCCATAAAGCTTTCATAAGAAGTTTCAGAAGAATTAGACTTGGAAGTAGAAACACCTTGATTTTGCCTTTGAGTATTTTCTTGGAATCTAGGAGGCTCTACTGTAGCATTCTATTTGGCTCCTAAATTTGCATTGTTACCTCCCATCCAAAATTTGGATGCTTTCACCATTGAAGGTTATATGTGCTCGAGTTGAGATTGTTGTTACAATTGAAGTTCCATACATAACATCTATATTCTTGTTGTTGGGGGAATTCACTTGACGATGTTCTCCATCATAAGGCTCACAAGTATATTGAATCATCTTGGCATCTCGTGTATTGGATGGTGGTTGTAAGTTTTTGAGCATGTTTGTGATGGTGGTGAGTTGAGCCGACATGCCTTGGGAATTTTCCAAGTGGAGTGTGCCAGAGATTTAGGTCCGGGGCTCAACCTCGTCGTGGGAAATTGGTAGTAATTATTGGCTATTTGATCAAGAATATCAAATGCCTCTTCGAGATATTTGTAGACCAATATTCCATTGGCCGAAGATTCGATCATCATTCTTGTAGGACCATTAACGACATTATAGAATGTTACCACTTGAAGCCAATCATGAAAATCATGAATCAAAGACATTCGAAGCATGTCTTTATATCTGTCCCAACATTCATACATGGTCTCACAATCTCTTTGCCGGAATGCTATAATATCGCTTCGCAGCTGGTTGTTCACATTTGGTGGATTGTATTTGAATAAGATGCATTTGCACAAATCATTCCAGGTTGCAATAGACCCGGGTACAATCCCTTCATCCACGTTCTGGCTCTATATCTCAAAGAATAAGGGAAGAGTTTGAGGTTGAGCACATCTTCATGCACTCCTTGTTTTTTGAAGCATTCACATACCTCCAAGAATGCTTAGATATGTTCCCTAGCATCCTCCCCCGCTAAACCACTGAATTGACTAGTAGAGCTCAGCATGTTGAACATGACATGCTTGAGCTCGAATTGAGCCACCTGTATCGCAGGCACAACGATCGCTTGAGTTAGTTCATCAAGGACATGTGTAAAGTTAAATCAAATGGGTCTCCTTGGATGGGTTGGTTGTTGAGCACCCTGTTGTCCATTAATGATTTGTAACACCCCAAAATATAGCCTAGAAGTAATTAGTACCTTGTGAGACTCAATTTGATTTTTGATTGTGGCCTTGGAATTTAAGATTAATTAAGACAAGGATCTTTAGGAAAAAATTAAGAGTGTGTTAACTATAATAAGATGACTAAACCGAAAAGCTTGGGAAGTATGTAGTTTGCATGCAAAATTTAAAGATTTAGTGGGACATGATTATGTGTCCTTGTCTTGAGTGTACATGTGGCAAGGGGAGGGAGCATGTCTCGGCCAAAGGGGGGAATGGATTTCATTTCTCCATCTTCCACCCCCAAAGCCGAAGCATAGTGCGAGAGAGGGAAAGTGAGAGTTCTTCCATGGAAAGCACAAATTGGAGCTTGAATTGGTGTTGTCATTCCTAAATCCTTGTCTATTTAGCAATAAGGATGTAAGCTCCTCCTTATTATCTTTGATTTGAAGTTGCTAGAGTTAACTTACATCTTTATTTAGAGATCTTGGTTGTTGGAATATCCATGTATGATTAATTGCTATGCTTGGAAATTTTTAGCACACGAACATGATGTTAGGATAGTTGAATCGTGGTTTTGGTGGCTTGATTGTGTTGTATTGAGCTTCAAAATAAAATTTCCATGCTGGTACAATTGTGTTAGAAATTGTGTTCTTGTTGCACTCCTTGATAGCAAGTTGGAAGGTTGCCATGTAGGTAAATTGGACACGTATGGACTGTTTTGATTGCTCTAGCAATTGGAGACCGTTTGTGTACTAAATTAGGGGTTGTTTTGTGTGAATTAATAAATTGAAGGACTGCTTTGATTAGTAATTAAACTTGGGAAATGAACAGAGCATGATAAGAGACTATTTTGATCGAAATTGCTAATGTTTAAATATTCCCAGCACCTAAAGGAAGCATTAAGGACTGTTTTGGAGTGAATTGAATTATAATGGACTATTTTTAGCATATAAGAGTATATATTTGAAATGACTCTATTTTTGTGTTTGTATATGCATTAGTGGACTGTTTTTGGCACAATTGTTAATGTTCATAAGGGTGAGAATGCATCATCATCTTGATTGGTTGTGCATATGAAAATTTAAGTAGCTTGGCAATTGGTCTAGTGGTGGAATTGTATCTAAAATCCAAACTTTCTTGTAAATTGGTAGAGCAAGAGGAATTTATCGGAGTGGAAACTAAAGTAGACCGTTCAGAAGAGAAATGAAAAGGGATTGTAATCTGATAGCAAAACTAGCATGGAACGACCGGTGAGTGTAGTTATATTCTCAGGAATAGCTTATGGCTATCCCGAGCATCGCTTTGTTAAATTGCTTACTTTACTTTTAATTGTTTGACTATGTTGTGCTTGTGAATGCTAGCTTGAGTTGGAGGTAAGTGGTTCAATGTAAGTACTTGAGTATAAATTGTGATTGTTCAAAAAAAATGTTATATCTAAGTAATGTATACATGCTTATACTCGAATGACTTGCGAAGAAAGCTCAACTTGATATATGAAATTACAAACTTGGAACTATGCTCAACATGCTATGAATATGATATGATAAGATCAGGGGAAAAGCCTTGATTTTGAGGCATTCTTAGGTACAATTGGCATGCCATAGCGTCTTTAGAGCTCCTTGATAGAATGGACTACGTTCCCTTATTTGGTACTTCGAGTACCCTTGTTTGATGACAGATGGCATAGGATTCGAGTAACTAGACTACTTGTTGATCAAGACTATACTATTAGTCAAATATATATGTTTTAAAATATCATGAATGGTGTTAAATTGGTATCTTATAAAGCTTGAATGAACTGCTTGCTTGATAAGCTACATGAACTAAATATCTTGCTCCTTAAGAAATGCAAATCTCTAGTACTTATGCCCATTCGTTTAATTATAGTAATTGATCATGTGAAATGCGGATTTGTACAATCTATTATAAGTTCATGTTAATGATCAAATTGGGTTAAGAGTGTAATTCTTCCCTTGCTCATAGTAATACCTTGCTTACTATCTTTTCCTTTGGATGCATTACAGGTCGAGCTCACCATGGAAAAGAAGACAAGATCACAAGAATCTACAATGTATGTTTTGTTTAATCCCTAGAACTCCTAGTATGGTGGCACTAAGGTCTATGTTAGTGCATATAAACCATTCCTTTTGGCATGTCTAAATTTAAGATTAGTTTAAGTTTGTAAGATCTATACATATATGTTTCGAATGGTTGAATGCTTGGGTGTTATGTTTGTCACTAAGTAAACTAATGCTTAATAGATGCATGAATTTGGTATTGCGGGTATGAAAGATCGGTTTATTAATGTACCATGAGTTTTACTTATGATGTAGGTAAAGTTTGATTGTAGGGATGCTTAATATAAAATTGAGTTAGTTGCAAGGTTTTTATGCTTTACATATATGTAACACGAGTACCTTGGGTAAAACTTGAATATTGTCTAAAGGTGTAATGGTCATTCTTGGATAATAATGGTAACTTATACGGAACATTCGATTGTACCTTAGTTTAGGGTAAGTTTTAAAGGCCTAAAATGTTGTTTTGAAATTGGTTAAAAGTGGTAAAACATGCATATTTGGCCTAAAAAGGTAAAAACCTAGTAAATGGATACATATGGCTATAAAATTTGTCATGATAGTAAATTATGTTGTTGTAGACTTGTCTGCAAAATTTTATAAGATTTTGAGTTTGTATGATAGGACATAATGGATAAAAACCATACCAAATTTTTCATTACAGACCCTATCATACCGATACGAGTAATGGCGTATCGGTATGGTTATACATATTGGGACCAAGTCAACGCTGGTCAACAAGGCATATCGATACGACCTTGGGTGTATTAGTACAGATTATCAACACTGGAATTTTGGGTTTCAAAGGGTTTCGGTACTGCTTCAAGGCGTACCGATACTTGTTCAACCGTACGATACGGCTAAGGCTGTACCGGTACGAGTTTTGGTCATTGGAATTTGACAATATGTAAAACGTGAATGGCATACCAATACGTCTCTCGAGTATCGGTATTGATACAGGTAATTCGATTATAAGTTATTGGAAGAATTCTGTTAAGTTACAAATTGGTCACATGTTAATGATTGGCTTAATTGAAGGGGTAAATGGATACCAATTAACATGAAAATTTGCATGTACACTGATTATAGGTTAAATTTGATTGTTGTAAAGTTAATTTCAATAAAGGAACTTTAAGTTATTGAAATTATAGATTACCCTCTAAAGCTTGCAAAAGTTTAAAATTGGTCCTAAATTCAAGATTATTGAGTCATATCGAATCATTGTTCCTCTATATAGACTCAGTATTGTATTGAAACACTATAATAGGAATTGTATGGAATTTTAACTCACTAAATCTTTAAACAAGGATTAAAATACTCTATTGATTGTCGTATTGAACTCTCGTAACATACCTCGACCCAATTCTCGACCAGACCGAGAAGGGGGTGTTACAAGATTCATTAGTGATTTCTCAAAGATCACAAAACCACTATGTTTATTGTTGGAGCATAATTGAAAATTTTTCTTTGATGATGCATGTCTGGATGCATTCAATAAAATTTAAAAGCAACTTGTGAATGCACTAAGCGTCGTTACACCTAATTGGGAGCAACCGTTTGAACTACTATGTGATGTCAGTGATTTCGCTGTGGGAGCAGTGTTAGGGAAAATAAGAGACAAGGAATTTCGTGTGATCTACTATGCTAGTAAGACTCTAACTAGAGCTCAAATAAATTACGCTACTACTAAGAAAAAGTTATTAGTGGTAATTTTTTCTTTTGATAAGATTTGTTCTTACCTTGTCGGTGCAAAAAATACAGTTTTTACTGAACATTCTGCTTTGATATATCTTTTTGCGAAAAAGGATGCAAAACCAAGATTAATCTGATTGATTTTATTGCTACAAGAGTTTGATATTGAGATAAAAGACCGCAAAGGGTCAAAAAATCATGTTGTCGACCATCTTTCAAGGTTGGAAGTAGGCAGGGAAGATGGAAATAAATTACAAATTGTTGACGCATTCTCTGATGAAAAACATTTCATTGTGGACAGAAGACCATGGTATGTCGCTCTTGTAAATTACTTGGTGTGTGGGAAAACTCCTTGGGTATAACTGGGCACAATAAGGCAAGATTTCTTCTAGATGCAATGAAATATCGTTGGAATGAACTTTACTTGTTCAAGGTTTGCAATGATAATATATTTCGACGTTGTGTCTCTAAGGAAGAAATGAAATCGGTATTATGGCATTGTCACAATGCTCCATATGGAGGGCATTTTGGTGGCATGAGAACTGCTGCAAAAGTACTTCAATTTGGATTTTACTAGCCATCATTATTCAAAGATGCCCATGATTTTGCCCAACATTGTAACCGTTGTCAACGCACAGGATCAATATCTAGAAGAAATAAGATGCCACATTAGCCAATAATGAAAATCAAGCTATTCGATATTTGGGGATTGGATTTCATGGGTCATTTTCCGAACTCGTTTGGCAATCTAAATATTTTAGTCATTGTGGACTACGTTTTGAAGTAGATAGAAGTTGTGGCAGTTCTTAAAGATGATGCCAAAACGGTTTTAAAGTTCTTTCACAAGCATATACTCACCCGTTTTGGAACACCAATAGCATTAATCCGTGACTAGGAAAAGCACTTTCATTGCAACCAAGTGGCTGCTACGTTGAAACGATATGTAGTAAATCATAGATTGGCCACAACATATCATCCTCAGTCTAATGGACAAGCCGATATCTCTAAGTGGGCTATTAAAAAAGTGGTAAATACCACTAGGAAAGATTGGTCCTCGCGCTTAGATGATGCATTGTGGCTATTCGTACTACATACAAAAATCCATTGGGAATGTTACCATATCAACTTGTCTTTGGAAAATATTTTCATTTGGTTGTTGAGCTCGAACGCAAGGCCTTATGGACTCTAAAGCATGTTAATCTTGATTATGAGGATGCGCAAAAGAAACGATTGTTGAACATTACTAAATTAGAAGAAATTCGTCGTAATGTTTATGAATATTCCTTTATTTACAAGGACAAGAGCAAATGTTGGCATGATAAGATTATTTTGTAGTGAAAATATAAAGTAGGAAAATTGGTTTTTCTATTCAATTCAAGACTGAAGTTGCACCCAAGAAAATTACGGACACACTGGTCGGGACCTTTCGAAGTTGTGGAAGTATTTCCACATGGTGTAGTCACTATCAAATATACTAAAGAGGGAATAGCATTCAAAGTCAAGGGCCAAAGACTCAAACTTCATTTTGGTGAGTTTGATTCTAGGAATATTGAGACCATTAAATTGGTCGAATTCTTTTGACACTGCCTTTATTTGTTTTATTATTTATAGATTTAGTTTTCCTTGTTTATTTTTCTTTTAATTCCTTTATTTCCTTTTTGTAGAATAAAATTCTCCTTTGTTTGATATGGAATCTTCCTTTAATAGCTTGTACATCAAGAAGGCTACACAAGATATGCATGATATGTGGTGGCAATGCGGGTAATTCAATTACATCGATTAATCCCCCAAATCACAACCTTTCATCGGTGAGTGCGGTAAATGCAGCGAACGAGTATGATTATTGCATCACAATTAGACAGTGAATTATCATTGCATTAGACGATATGAATCACGCCCTTTCATTTCCTTCTTTTCTTCATCTTTATTTATCAATTCAGATCTTATAGACTTGTTTACTTAGTTTCTCTAATTTCTTCATATTCAAAGCTTCAAAGTTTGAATTTTTCTCTATAAAAATCTTTTCTTTTTTTCTTTTTTCTCAATCTATCATGGCCAAGACCAGAGCAACCCACAAAATTTCATTGAAATCCTTTGTGAAAAAGTTTAAAGCTCAGCCTCAAATCCTCAAACTGAGGAACCTGCTACTCAAGAAGACAACACTGATTATGAAGTGCTTTTGTAACATCCCTAACCCAGTTTAGTAGTAAACCGGGTCTAAGGAGTCAAGATCAAACAACAAGCTAACTTGTATATCAAGTTAGAGCATTACAACCAAGTCTAGATGCCAAACCTAACTCATTCGAATGCACACAAGACAAAATAAGGTTAACAATTCTGATTATAATTCGATAAACTACAATATTAGGTTCTCTCTCAAGCGTCGTTGTAACTATCTACAACCAAGATAGCATTTCTCAATTTCAAAGGTCTTAATAAGATTTAGGTTTCCTCAATCACTTAATTTAATCGTTATAATATCTAAACTCAAATGCCAATTCCTTTTCGAAATAACCTTATGGTATCTATTATTTCTAATGTTAACATTGTTACCTAAAACTATCCAATTGGTTTAGGCCCTAATATAACATTGTCTATTTAAACAATCAAACATGTAAATCATAACCTTAATACAAGTATAGTACTAGAGTTTAATAGATTAGCATATTTCAAAACACCTCCTGTAACACCCCAAATCCTAGCTTAGAAGTATTGGAATTAAATTGCATAAGTTGATAGCTTAATTGAATTTAGAATTAAGCTAAATTGATTACTTAAGGGCCTAATTGAAAGAATGTATGAAACAAGTGATCAAATTATAAGGATCAATTTGAATTCAAGGAGAAAGATAAGGCTTGCATGCTAAATATCATGAATCTCTTATTTGCCCTTGACTAATTACATGATTAGTAACTAATTAAGGGATAGTTTAGTAACTTCCTAAATCCACTAATGTGGATAACCACATTGCCATCTTTCCTTTCTATTCACTTGGCCGATTGAGAGAGGAAAAATGAGAGAGAGAAACTTTGAAAGAATTCAGCCATTGAAGAAGAAATCAAGCTTGCATGTGTAGGAAATTTTCATTGAAATTAAGCTAGAAGCAAAGTAAGTATGATTCTTTTTGTGATTAATTGAATAGGCAACTATATGGTTGAAATTGGACTGATTTTGATGATTATAGATGGAATTAGATACTGAATGTGTTGTTAGATGATTGAATGGTTTTTGAATTATACAAATTTGAAGAATGAACATTAGGTACAAAGCTGAAATCATGTGTTTGTGATAGAGTCACAAACATAGGTTGCTGGAAAATTGTATTGTGTTGTTAAAGTGAGAATTGAATGATTAGAACATAAAATTGAGCTATGGAATTAATGTATTGATGATGATCATGAATTGGTAATGTATAAAAGGTGTTAAACAAATTGAATTGTTAGCAAACAATGCTGGAAATGAAGGATAAGAGTATGAACATAGTTACATAACATAGAAACGGTTTTGTGGAATTGAAATTGAGTAAACATGTAAGATTAGGCTTTGTAACCAACTTGCTCTATTTTGGCAGCCTTGATTAGTGAATTAACATGGACTTAACATGTTTAGGATGAGATATGAAATGAATTATAGGGCCTAATTGAAAATACTTCAAAACACCTCTTGTAACACCCAAATCCTAGCTTAGAAGTATTGGAATTGAATTGCATAAGTTGATAGCTTAATTGAATTTAGAATTAAGCTAAATTGATTAGTTAAGGGCCTAATTGAAAGAATGTATGAAACAAGTGATCAAATTATAAGGATCAATTTGAATTCAAGGAGAAAGATAAGGCTTGCATGCTAAATATCATGAATCTCTTATCTGCCCTTGACTAATTACATGATTAGTAACTAATTAAGGGATAGTTTAGTAACTTCCTAAATCCACTAATGTGGATAACCACATTGCCATCTTTCCTTTTTATTCACTTGGCCGATTGAGAGAGGAAAAATGAGAGAGAGAAACCTTGAAAGAATTCAGCCATTGAAGAAGAAATCAAGCTTGCATGTGTAGGAAATTTTCATTGAAATTAAGCTAGAAGCAAAGTAAGTATGATTCTTTTTGTGATTAATTGAATAGGCAACTATATTGTTGAAATTGGACTGACTTTGATGATTATAGATGGAATTAGATATTGAATGTGTTGTTAGATGATTGAATGGTTGTTGAATTATACAAATTTGAAGAATGAACATTAGGTACAAAGTTGAAATCATGTGTTTGTGATAGAGTAACAAACATAGGTTGCTGGAAAATTGTATTGTGTTGTTAAAGTGAGAATTGAATGATTAGAACATAAAATTGAGCTATGGAATTAATGAATTGATGATGATCATGAATTGGTAATGTATAAAAGGTGTTAAACAAATTGTATTGTTAGCAAACAATTCTGGAAATGAAGGATAAGAGTATGAACATAGTTACATAACATAGAAACTGTTTTGTGGAATTGAAATTGAGTAAACATGTAAGATTAGGCTTTGTAACCAACTTTCTCTATTTTGTCAGCCTTGATTAATGAATTAACATGGACTAAACATGTTTAGGATGAGATATGAAATGGATTATAGGGCCAAGACATTGGTTAAAATGAATTAAAGGCATTAAAATGTGACTATATGCAATCTGCCCAGAATTGCTCTGTTCTGGGTTGTCACTTTGAAAATTCGCCAAGAATTGTATAGATTGAATTCAGGGCTGAAATTTTAATGGCATTATACTTAGAATGTCTATTTTCATTAGGTGAAAGAATTGTATTATCAAATGAAAGTGAAAGAACAAGACGTACCCAAGACAGTCTTTCGTAATCGATATGGCCACTTCGAATTCCTGGTAATGCCATTCGGGTTAACGAATGCTCCGGTTGCTTTCATGGATCTCATGAATCGGGTATTCAAACCCTATCTCGATAAGTTCATGGTCGTATTCATCGATGACATCCTGGTGTACTCTCGGAATAAGGAGGAACATGCGGAACACCTCTAAATTGTCTTAAAAACACTCCGAGAACATCAATTGTATGCCAAGTTCTCCAAATGTGAATTCTGGTAACCAAAGTTTCTTTCCTTGGTCATTTTATCTCGGCGGAAGGAATTAAAGTCGATCCGAGCAATATTCAGTCTATTCTGAATTAGAGACCTCCGAAGAATGTAAGCGAGGTCTGAAGTTTTCTCAGTTTAGTCGGGTATTACAGAAGATTTGTTAAAGGCTTTTCCTATTGCCGCAAGCCTTACGAAACTTACTATAAAGGATACACATTTTGTTTGGTCGGAAAGCCAACAACGAAGCTTCGATCAACTTAAGCAAGCTCTGACTCATGCCCCGGTACTCATCCAACTAGAATCGGGAAAAGAATTCATTGTTTACAGTGATGCTTCTCTTCTAGGACTCGGTTGTGTCCTAATGCAAGATGGGAAAGTAATTGCTTACGCTTCAAGGCAACTGAAGCCACACGAGTCTAATTATCCAACACATGATCTGGAACTAGCAGCTATCGTGTTTGCTCTCAAGATATGGAGACACTATCTATACGGAGAGAAATGCAATCTATTTACCGATCACAAAAGTCTCAAATACCTCCTAACTCAGAAGGACTTGAATCTAAGGCAAAAGAGATGGCTCGAATTACTTAAGGATTACGACTTGGTTATCGACTACCATCCGGGAAAAGCAAACGTAGTTGTTGACGCCCTTAGTCGCAGACCATACTCGGGTAACTCCTAAATCTAGAATTCTAATAAATTCAATTTAATTATGCCTTCTATTGTTTTGTAAACCATGAATTTAGAGCTTTCTTAAGCTACAAGTTACTATTTGAACATTTCTTGAAATACAAGTAACTTATTCGAATAAGAATTGTGCTTAAAATGCTTATAACCATTGAAATCGAATCTTTCTTGGCTTGTAAGAAAGCATTCGAACAATGCCTTGTTCTTCAAGGAACAATTCGAACAATGCCTTGCATTGCAAGAAATCCATTGAAAACCATTCTAATGACTTTGTTAATGCTTTCGTAGCTACTACAGCTATCAATGCTTATTTTTTACTATCCAAGGGTCGAAATTTTTTGTCTGAACCTCAAGTTCAATCTGATTTCATCTCGAGAATTAAAGAACTCCAACAAGTTGATCCAGATCTTCAGAAGATCATATCTAAGCGTGCTTCTGAGTCTAGCTCCAACTTCTCCCTAAAGCCAAATGGACTACTCTATTTTAAGGATAGAGTGTGTGTTCCTAAAAATGAGGAACTAAGACAAGAAATGTTAAAAGAAGCACACCAAAGTTCTTTTTCGATCCACCCTGGATCGGTTAAGATGTATAAGGACCTAAGGCCACTATACTGGTGGCCAGGCATGAAATCTGCAATTACGGACTTCGTATCCAAGTGCTTAACATGTCAAAGAGTCAAAACTGAGCATCAAGTCCCTACTGGATTGCTTCAACCTATTGAACTTCCCCAGTGGAAGTGGGATCAAATTACTAAGGACTTTGTCATCGGTCTTCCTTCGACTCCAAGAAAGAATGATGTTGTATGGGTGATTGTTGATAGATTCACTAAATCTACTCACTTCATCCCTGTTCGTATGAACATGAGCTTGGAAACCCTTGCCGAGTTGTACATTCCTGAAGTGATTCGGTTACACGGTGTACCTACAGCAATTATCTCTGATTGTGACCCTCAATTTGCTTCTCAATTTTGGAATTCTCTACAAAAAGCTCTAGGAGCTAAAGTACATCTTAGTATGGCCTTTCATCCTCAATCGGATGGCCAATCTGAGAGAATCATTCAAGTTCTGAAAGATATGCTACGGGCTTGTGTTATTGACTTCGGGAAGGATTGGGAGAAATCCCTTCCTCTTGTAGAGTTTGCCTACAACAATAGCTATCAATCTTCTATTCAAATGGAACCATTTGAAGCTCTATATGGTAGAAGATGTAGAACTCCCTTATGCTGGTCTGAATTGGGTGAAAACAAAGTACTGGGACCTCAATTGCTTCGGGAAACCGAAGAACAAATCATGATCATTCACGATCGATTGAAGGCGGCTTTCGATAGACAGAAAACATATGCTAATTTGAAAAGAATAGATATTCAGTATGCTATTGGAGACAAAGTCTTCCTAAAGGTCTCACCTTGGAAGAAAGTGCTCAGATTTGGAAGAAAAGGGAAACTCAGTCCCCGATACATCGGACCATTTGAAGTTATTGAAAGAATTGGTCCAGTGACCTATCGATTAGCTCTTCCTAGAGAATTCGATAGCATACATAATGTATTCCATGTTTCAATGCTCAAAAGGTATCGATCTAATCCTTCACACGTTCTTGAGCCCGAAGAAGTTGAATTGAATCTCAATTTGTCCTACGAAGAAGAACCTATTCAAATTCTTGACCGGGAAGTAAGAAAGCTTCGGAACAAGATTGTTCCTCTTGTTAAAATCTTATGGAGAAATCATAAGGCGGAAGAAGCTACCTGGGAATGTGAAGAAGTCATGAGGAAGCAGTATCCTCACCTATTCGATTTAGGTAAATTTGAGGACGAATTTAATTTGAGGGCGGAGAATTGTAACACCCCAAATCCTAGCTTAGAAGTATTGGAATTAAATTGCATAAATTGATAGCTTAATTGAATTTAGAATTAAGATAAATTGATTAGTTAAGGGCCTAATTGGAAGAATGTATGAAACAAGTTATCAAATTATAAGGATCAATTTGAATTCAAGGAGAAAGATAAGGCTTGAATGCTAAATATCATGAATCTCTTATTTGCCCTTGACAAATTACATGATTAGTAACTAATTAATGGATAGTTTAGTAACTTCCTAAATACACTAATGTGGATAACCACATTGTCATCTTTCCTTTCTATTCACTTGGCCGATTGAGAGAGAGAAACCTTAAGAGAATTCAGCCATTGAAGAAGAAATCAAGCTTGCATGTGTAGGAAATTTTCATTGAAATTAAGCTAGAAGCAAAGTAAGTATGATTCTTTTTGTGATTAATTGAATAGGCAACTATATGGTTGAAATTGGACTGATTTTGATGATTATAAATGGAATTAGATATTTAATGTGTTGTTAGATGATTGAATGGTTGTTGAATTATACAAATTTGAAGAATGAACATTAGGTACAAAGCAGAAATCATGTGTTTGTGATAGAGCAACAAACATAAGTTGCTGGAAAATTGTATTGTGTTGTTAAAGTGAGAATTGAATGATTAGAACATAAAATTGAGCTATGGAATTAATGAATTGATGATTATCATGAATTTGTAATGTATAAAAGGTGTTAAACAAATTGAATTGTTAGCAAACAATGCTGGAAATGAAGGATAAGAGTGTGAACATAATTACATAACATAGAAACTGTTTTGTGGAATTGAAATTGAGTAAACGTGTAAGATTAGGCTTTGTAACCAACTTGATCTGTTTTGGAAGCCTTTATTAATGAATTAACATGGACTTAACATGTTTAGGATGAGATATGAAATCAATTATAGGGCAAGACATTGGTTAAAATGAAATAAAGGCATTAAAATATGACTAGATGCAATCTGCCCAGAATTGCTCTGTTCTGGGCAGTCACTTTGAAAATTCACCAAGAATTGTATAGATTGAATTCAGGGCTGATATTTTAATGACATTATAATTAGAATGTCTATTTTCATTAGGTGAAAACAGAACTGAAAACTGGGTCCTATGCTGGAAACTGTAAATAGGAATTGCTGGACAGTGCAAACTGTCCAGGCAGTGTAAATGCCCTGTCTTTGAACAATAAACTGTATTAATTGGCTAATTACTAAAATTCAAGTCTTACATGTTCTTATAGGAAATTTTGTAAGCTTTACAGCGGTGTATAGAAATTGAAATTCCGACGTACGGATTAAAAGATATGGCCATTTAAAGGGACAGTGTGCAAACTGCCAGGCAGCAGTGTCCTGGGCAGTTTGGGACTGTTTTTGAACCTAAATGCAAACTGTTTCCAGAACAGTTTTGGGACATTGTAATCTGTCCAATTATGTATTAAAATGAAGTGATAACAATGTGGAGGTAAATTGGTAAGAAATGCTTAAAAGGAAGCATAGAAACAGTAGCTAAATGTTAGGTATAATGTGATAACATTGCTACTATGATTGTATGATATAGTGTGCTTGTTTTGATGAAATGTGTATGTGTTATGCTTGCTAGACCAAGGACATCAAGTTGGGGAAGAAGAGGATAGGAGTGGACATCCCAAAGCTAGAGGCGAAGGGATTTGGATTCAGGACACTTGAATTGCTAGGAGTATAGTGAGTGTAACTATCCTTAGGGTTAGGACTAGGTCCTAACCAACCTTGTTATTGTTTAATTCAATGTTATTGCCATGTAACATGACTTAAAACCTATTTGGCTAATTAAGGGAAGAATGATATGTATGATAACTTGTTTGATGCCATGATCTATGTGTTTACTTGAGTGTTAAGCAAATGAAATGTATTGCTTGACATATTGCATTGCTTATGCCAAAGGTATGAAATGGCATGCTTGCTTGGAGAATAAGGTATGCACATTGCATACATATGCTTGTGTTTGTGAATGCTATACATGGCTGATTGAAATGAATTGAACAAGGATACTACTTTGAATTCATGCTATTTGAATGGCATGGATGGTTTTGTATTTGGGAGTTAAGACTCCATAAGCCTAAGGGCTTGGCCTTTAAAGGTCATAATGTTGTATTGGATCATCAAATGTTTAAAGCTTAAATGAAATGGATAATCAACAACCTTGGTAGCTAGTTTGATAGATAGAAGGGCATGCTTAGAATCTTGAGTTCATATTGGCACTACGGTGCATATTGCCACTACGGTGCATATTGGTACGACGGTACATATTGGCACTACGGTGCATATTGGCACTTCGGTGCATATTGGCACTACGGTGCATATTGGCACTTCAGTGCATATTGGCACTACGGTGCATATTGGCACTTCGGTGCATATTGTTAAGATTTGGTTATCTAGTAAGCTACTTACCAAGGATGTTGTAAGAGGACTTAATAATTCAAATGAACATTGCTTGTATTGTAAGAAACTTGTATGAACTTTCTTGCTTTGAAAGATGACACATGAATGGTTGCAAAACTTGTTACTTTGTAACACCCCAAATCCTAGCTTAGAAGTATTGGAATTAAATTACATAAGTTGATAGCTTAATTGAATTTAGAATTATGCTAAATTGAATAGTCAATGGCCTAATTGAAAGAATGAATGAAATAAGTGACCAAATTAGAATGACTACAATGAATTAAACAAGAAAGAAGAGGAATGCATGATAAATTTCATGGTTCTCTTATTTTCCCTTGACTAATTACACGATTAGTAACTAATTAAGGGATAGATTAATAAAATCCTAGTTCCACTCATGTGGATAACCAAATCGTCATCATCTTCTTCATTCATTTGGCCGAAAGTTTGAGAGGAAAAGAGAGTGAGAGAAAGCTTGGAAAATTCAGCCATTGAAGAAGAAATTAAGCTTGCATGTGTAGAAAATTTTTGTTGAAATTAAGCAAGAAGCAAAGTAAGTATAATTCTTCTTGTGTTTAATTGAATAGGCAACTATGATTGTGGAATTGGACTGATTTTGGTGATGTTAGATGAATTAGACATTGAATATGTTGTTAGGTGATTATATGGTTGTTGAATCATGCAAAATTGAAGAATGAAACTAGGTACAAGGCTGGAAATTATGTGTTTATGCTAGTGTAACAAACCTAGGTTGCTGGAAAATTGATTTGTGTTGTTTAGATGAAAATTGAATGATTAGAACACAAAATTGAGCTATGGAATTAATGAATTGATGATGATCATGAATACGTAATGTATAGAAGGTGTTACACAAATTGAATTAGCTGCAAACAATGCTGGAAATGAAGGATGAAAGCATGAACATAGTTATGAAACATAGAAACTATTTTGTGAAATTGAAATTGAGTAATCATGCAAGATTAGGCTTTGTAGCCAACTTTCCCTGTTTTGGAAGCCTCGATTAATGAATGAACATTGACCTAACATGTTTATGATATCATATGAAATGAATTATAGGGCCAAGACATTGGTTAAAATGGATTAAAGGCGTTAAAATGTGATTAGATGCAATCTGCCCAGAATTGCTCTGTTCTGGGCAGTCACTTTGAAATTCACCAAAAATTGTATAGATTGAATTCAGGGCTGAAATTTTAGTGACATGATCCTTAAAATGTCTGTTTTCATTAGGTGAAAACAGAATTGAAAACTGTGTCCTATACTGAAAATTGTAAATAGGAATTGCTGGACAGTGCAAACTGTCCAGGCAGTGTAAATGCCCTGTCTTTGAACAATAAACTGTATTGAATGGCTAAGAACTAAAATCCAAGTCTTACATGGTCTTATATGAAATTTTTTAAGCTTTCCAGCAGTGTATAGCAATTGAAATTCCGACGTAAGGATTAAAAGATATGGCCATTTAAAGGGACAGTGTGCAAACTGCCAGGCAGCAGTGTCCTGGACAGTTTGGGACTGTTTTTGCACCTAGTAAGAAACTGTTTCCAAAACAGTTTTGGGACATTGTAATCTATCAAATTATGCTTTAAAATGAAGTAATAACAATGTGAAGATGAATTGGTAAGAAATGCTTAAAAAGAAGCATAAAAATAGTAGCTAAATGTTAGGTAAAATGCGTAACTTTACTACTTTGATTGTGTGACTTTATGTGCTTATTTTGATGAAATGTGTATATGTTATTGCTTGCTAGACCAAGGGCAGCAGATTGGGGTAGAAGAGGATAGGAGTGGACATCCCAAAGCTAGATGCAAAGGGATTTGGACCCAAGATAGTTGAATTGCTAGGAGTATTGTGAGTGTAATTATCCTTAGGGTTGGGACTTAGGTCCTAACCAACCTTGTTATTGCTTATATGAAATGTCAATGCCATGTAACATGACTTAAAAGCATATTTGGCTAATTAAGGGAAGAATGAAATGTATGACAACATGATTGATGCCATGATCTTTTTGTTTACTTGGGTGTTAAGCAAATGTAATCAAAATGCTTGTCATGTGCATTGCTTATGCCTAAGGTATGAAATGGTATATTTGCTTGGAGAATAAGGTATGCACAATGCATGCATATGCTTCTGTTTGTGAATGTTATACATGGCTGGTTGATTCGAATGCTATGGATAGTTATGTATTGGGAGTTAAGACTCCATAAGCCTAAGGGCTTGGCCTTTGAATGGCATATTGTTATATTGAATCATGAAATGTATAAAGCTTAAATGAAATGGATAATCGACAACCTTGGTAGCTAGTTTGATAGATAGGAGGGCATGCCTTCGAATCTTGAGCTCATATTGGAACTACGATGCATATTGGCACTACGGTGCATATTGGCACTACGGTGCATATTGGCACTTCGGTGCATATTGGCACTTCGGTGCATATTGATAAGATTTGATTATCTAGTAAGCTACTTACCAAGGATGTTGTAAAAGGACTTAATAAATCAAATGAACATTGCTTGTATTGCAAGAAAGTTGTATGAACTTCATTGCTTTGAAAGATGTCACATGAATGGTTGCAAAACTTGTTACATATCATGAAAGAAATGTATGGATGATGGCTTTATGTATAAATGCCTACTTGATGAATTAAGTGATTGATTGCTTGTCTTCTAAGCATGTGGTTCGAATGGTTTATAAGTACCATGATGAATGTGTTATGTTGATTGTATGATATGTAAGGATTGCCTAAATTACCCTATGCAATTCGAATAGCTTATGTATTGTATTGATGGTCTTGATTATTTGAAAAACATGAAAACTTTTATATGTATACTTTGAAATTGACTAGACTTAGTGTTACCTCACTAAGTGCATATCTTGTACTTGCCACACTACTCTTCATTCTTCCTATAACAGATTAAATAATACTTCAAGAAGATATCTTGGGTTTGAAGTAACACTTGAGGCATGCTTGAAAGTATGAATTCATACTATGTGTATACTCCTAGTTTGGTGGCACTAGATTTTGTAATAGGTAGTCTTGATCATGCATTTGAATATGTGTTTATGACTAGTTTGTGTAATGTTTTGATGGGCCTAACATGTAACCAATTTGGATGATTCAAATTATGTATATGACCTGGTTGATATGTACATATATGTTGGTAAATTGCTGCGCACAATGTGATGAAAATTCAATGTTTATGAATCTTGTTTCATTCGAATGCTAGATTAGAATGGTATGATCATGCATTGTTTCCTATGGCCATTGGTATGATTCGGCCATGTTGAGCTAAGGCCAAGGCATGTACAATCATGCATTAACAATGTATTATCTAAGGATGCCATGAAAAGTTATGTTTGATTGAAATATGAAACAAATGAAATATGATGAACTTGATTGTAAAGAAACAATTGAAATGTAGTTAGGGAATTCATGTTGTTCGAATAGGTGAATGTAAATGTAATAAGATTGTAAGTTGGATGCTTGTATTGATCATGTTAATTGGTTGATTAAGTAGTTACTTGAGATGCAAATAAGTTAGTTAAAGCATGTTTAGTGAATCCCCTAGAGTCATTCGAATAAGTGCATAGAATTGTAATAAGGATGAGAATTGAATCATGTTTGATAGTTACTTAATGTAATGTATAACACGCTTGAGTAGTTGTTTGAATGATTGTGTGCAATTTGAATGTAATGATAATAGGACAACAGTAACTTAGGTTATAAGCATGAAATGAAACAAAATGGTACTTAAAGTTGTATGCTATAAATGTTGTTGGGTTGTTTAATGTGATTGCTTGTATGAATTGTATTGAAAGGTTTAGATTGGGATTGCTTGCACATCAAGGCAAGTATCCCGAGGTTACTTGTTTGACAAGTAACCTATCAATCGCTTTGCTTCTACTCTGGTAACGCTCCCGAACTCGGTTACGGCTACCCGGGGATGGGGTGTTACATACTTGTCATGAAAGAAATGTATGGATGATGGCTTTATGTATATATGCCTACTTGATAATTTGAGTGATTGGTTGCTTGTCCTCTAAGCATGTTGTTTGAATAGCTTATGAGTATCATGATGGATGTTGTTATGTTGATTGTATGATATGTAAAGATTGCCTAAGTTACCCTATGCAATTCGAATAGCAAGTGACTTGTATTGATGGTCTTGATTCCTTGAATTACATGTAAACTTAGACTTATATGCTTTGAAATTGACTAGATCTAATGTTATCTCACTGAGTACATAATTTGTACTTACCACTCTACTCTTCATTCTTCCCATAACAGATTAAAGATACTTCAAGAGGATATCTTAGGTTTGAAGCAACACTTGAGGCAAGCTTAAAAGTATGATTTCATACTCTTTGTATACTCCTAGTTTGGTGGCACTAGAACTTGTAATAGATAGTCTTATTCATGCATTGTTTGGTGTTGTTAAGACTAGTTGTGTAATGTTTTGATGGGCCTAACATGTAAACAATTTGGATTATTCAAACTATGTATATGACTTGGTTGCTATGTATATATATGTTGGTAAAATGTTGCGCATAATATGATGAAAATTCAATGTTTGTGAATCTTGTTTCATTTGAATTGCTAGACTATAATGGTATGATCATGCATTGTTTCCTATGGCCATTGGTATGATTCGGCCATTTTGAGCTAAGGCCAAGGTATGTACAATCATGCATTTACAATGTATTATCTAAGGATGCCATGAAATGTTATGTTTGATTGAAATAGGAAACAAATGAAATATGATGACTTAATGGTAAAGAAATAATTAAATTGTAATTAGGGATCATCATAGGGATCGAATAGGATGAAGGAAGATGTAATAAGATGTAAGTTGAATGCTTGGTAATGATCATGTTGAAAGATTGAATAAGTAGTTTCTTAAGTTGCAAGTAAACTAGTTTAAACATGTTTAGTGATCACCTATATGTTGTTCGAATAAGGTGCAAGAAATTGTAGTAAGAATGAAAGTTATACCATGTTTAATAGTAACTTAAAAGTGAAGTATGCCACACTTGTGTTTGTTGTTTGAAGGTTGTATGTGATTTGAATGAAATAGAAACATGATAATGGTAACTTAGGTTATAAGTATGAAATGAAACAAATTGGTACCTAAATTGGTATGCTATGTATGTTGGTTGTTGTTTATGTGGCCTGCTTGATTGTATTGAATGTTTGAAAGGGTTGGTTTGAGGTTACTTGCGTATCAAGGCAAGTTCTTCGAGGTTACTTGTTCGGTAAGTAACCTATTCATCGCTTTGTTTTTGCTTCCGTTCTGGTAACACTCTTGAACTGGGTTACGGCTAACCCGGGGATGGGGTGTTACACCTCCTCCAACCAATCGATTATCATGCATCACCAACACCATTATAACTACCTAATCGAACATAGGAGCAATCTAAGCAAACATATGAATTTATACACAAGATCTCACTTATAGACATAATATTTATGTAACACCCCCTACCCCGGGTTAGTAGCAAATCGGCTTATGAACGTTACCAAGCAATAACATAACATTACAAGCAAGAGCAAGGCAAGAATAGATTAACTCATCCCTATTAGATGAGTTGCTTAACTAGCAAGAAACTAAGCATTCATAACTTAACATGCAAGCAATCTTACATTTTGATTTCAAGACATCATAGGTTACCAAACAATTTAATTAACATCATCATACAACCCTAATTAGAATAGCCTAAGTATGCAAACATACTTCCATTTCATTTAATTGTTCCTTAGATTGATACATATAACATCTCATACCTAAATTTACTAAACATGATTATTTGAACATACAATTGCATGTAACTTGTTTCCAAACAACTATACCATTCGGCATTCACCATACAAACACATAACAACACCTACATCATGGTATATTCACACAAGACTATATCATTCCACAAGGCATTTGAATAGCAATATAAGCTAGATCAATCACTTGAACATTCCATATATATATTCATAAATGCGCAGTAACTACTTATACATTACATATAATTTGAGTTCAATACAAACTTGTTTCACATTGTCAACCAAGTTCATAACATAGTAGGCCCATTCAATAACATATATATACAAGTATTCAAAACATCAAGTAGCCATGTTCATGCATATATACAATCCTCCCAAAACAACAAGATGCATGGTCTTGTTCTAGCTATATATATGTGTCTAGGTGCCACCAACTAGGAGAAATACAAAACAAGTATGAATCATACTTTAGCTATGCTTGTCTTGCTTCGAGCTCAAGAAATTAGGCTTCAAGATCAAGCAACAATCGAATATTTTATCATGTAGTTGGGAAGAATGAAAACAAGAGTGATAAGTACAATAATGTACATAGTGAGGTAGTAACTAGTTCTAACCAATTATTATATCAAATTAAGTGTCAATTAGTCAAGAATGATCCTAGCTAAGGATTTCAAGCATTCGACTAGCATAAGAAGCAAGAGACAATGAATCATAATTCATGCTTACATAACAAGAAATCAAGCAAATCATGCTTACATAACAAGTAATCAAGTAAATCATGCTTACATGACAAGTAATCAAGCAAATCATGCTTACATGACAAGTAATCAAGCTATTCATGCTTACTAGTTCATTTACATTCTTTTAACACAATCCTTGGTTCATAGTTTGTCTAGGTAATTGAGTCTCCAACCAATTGTCGCCACAAGATGTACCGTAGTACTGGTCAACCCTCCTACTATCGCCAAAGACCTCATATGTACCCTCCGTCTGTCGCCAATTAGGGGCCTTAGCCCAGGACCGTAGTCCACCCTGACACAATGAGCTTTAGACTCTAAGGCATGCCCTTCTACCTATTCAACTAGCAACCAAGGTTGTTTGATTACACTTCATTTATTCAAGGATTTCAAGCTTTTCAAGATCATGTATCATTCAAGTGTACAAGTTCATGTCAAGCATTATCTTTATTTCAAGAGTCATTTCAAGTATTGCATGACAAGTTTATACATGCATTAAGCGCTTAGGCCATTAGAGCCATAACTCTTCATTCCAAGTGTTCATTGCATCACCTAGGCTAGCATTTCAAGCATTAAGTATAAGCAATTGATCACAATACCATGTCATACATACAAGCATCAATGTTACCACATATACATGCTAGCACTCGATTTAAACAACAATTCATACTTCCCTTATTAGGTCAAGATCATAATAAGTCCAATTTACATTTCAAGAATTTAGACATGCATGCTTTGGTTAGGACCTAGTCCTAACACTAGGATAAACTACACTCACAATACTCCTCAAGCTAGCTAATCTCGAAAGACTATTCTCTTTTGCTTTTCCCTTGAATGCTCGACTTTAGATCCTTCACCAAAGTCCTCTCCTTGCTCTAGTAAATCACATAGATAGAACAAGGTCAAAACATGTATCACAAAATCATTCAACATGGCATCAAGGTTAATACATTATATATACAAAACAGATAGCATATTCACTTACACACCTTTATACACATACCAAGCTGCCTACATTCCATATTAAGGCAAAACAGGGAAGCAACTAAACTATCCCAAAACTGTTTGCAAAACAGTTTACAAAATTGTCACAATACCTAAACTGCTACTACCATGCAGCATGTAATCTGCTCACTTAAACATGCATAACTTTCATTCCATATGTTGGAATTTCAATTGGTTTACACCGTTGGAAAGCTACCTTAAGTTTCTTTCTAACCATATAGGCCTTGCATTTTAGTTCTTTTCCAATTAATACAGTTTTTAACTTAAAGAAAGGGCAATTTACAACACTGGACAGTTTGCACTGACCCTAGTGTTTCTTCTCTACAATTCATTCTACAATTCAGAATTCAGTTATGTTTTCTCCAAATGAATTTAGACATGTTAAGGCATTGTCCATAAATATTTCAGCCTTAAATTCCATTTATATAATTTATGGTGATTTTTCAAAGTTACTACCCATAACAGAGTGTTCTGGGTAGATTAGATAGGTTAAGCTTTTAGCTTCATAATTCATATAAACAAGATTCTAACATTGTAATTCAACTTATTTTCATGTTCTTACATGTCTAGGTCAGTCTAATTCTCCTATCAATGTGCTTAAAACAGGGCATTATAGTGCTATGTTTAATTTGATCCATTTGATCAACAACATACCTCTAATTCACCATTTGAGCAGTCCATTACCTGGCTTTAACTAATTCCAATTATATGCATTCATTTCCCAGAAAGCAATTTACTCTATTCAAGTCTCAATTCATCTAGCAATGTGATCAAAACAGGGCATTATATACAATTAGCATGTTTACACATTTTCACCTAGCAAAACAGTCCCTAATCAAAACTAGTTTCAACCATAATCCCTATTCTCAATTTCCAGCAACCATATACATTATCTTTAGCAATTTAGCTACTAACACTCACAATTTCAAGTACCACTAGAAGCTAACATCATCTTAACATGCATAACAATCATCCTATTCAATTTAGGCAACAAGAACATCACAAATTCAAGATTCAAACATGTACTTGAAGTGAGGAATCAAGCAATTTACCTTCTCCTAAGCTAATTTGATCAAAGATAAATCAAGAAACATGAATTGAAGATGGTCTATGAAGCTTTCTCTCCTCCTTTCTCTCTCAAACATTCGGTTGATAGGTTGAAGAAGATAACAAAATTTTTGTTCATCTTTCCCACCTAGTTGCCGTGAGTTACCACTCACAAGGCACATGTTCTCATCAAATGAGAACATGTTTCTAGGCCTCAAATTCTAATTCAATTTACATGCAAACTCTAGAGCTTTGCATGTTCACATTTCCATTCTTCCATTAAGCCTTCTAGTTTTAATTTCAATTCAATTTGGTTCTAATTTCACTTATTTGATCTAAAAGATAGCTAATGTTCTTTCTTCTTTAATTTGATTAGCACATAATTCAATTAATCTATAGCTTAGATAGTGGTAACCTTCCTAGGCCAAGTTTAGGGTGTTACAATTTACATGCCATTGAAACATACCAAAGATTTACATAGCAAGGGTGTCATAACAAAATATTTCCACAATCTAATGGTTGCCACCATTCTAGGAGTCAAAGTAAATATGACAAAACATATTTTTTATGTATCTTAGGATCTTGCTTTGCTCCTTGAGTTTGACCTACAAGCACGAAATTACCCTGGAACACATAAAGGAGAGTAATGAGAATTTAACCAAGACATTAAAAATATAAAGGTTTATAGAACTTGAAATCTTGTCTCCTTTAATTTTAACAAGCACATAGATTGGATACTAACAAACAAGGTGTGCAACATGCATGGGTAAACCATGGTTTCTAACAATCAATTCGAAGCAGCAAAATGGCCTAAATCCCATCATGTGAATGCTTATAAGGTGTTTCGTATGCCAACCTCAAGGCAACATATTTAACTAATGTAACAACTCATGATTATCGAATCACTAGCACACATAGTACATTTCGAGCCTTTACTAGGGACATGTAGTCCAATTTTCAAGCAAGGGATCATAGTCCTATCTTTCATTTTAGTTTAACAAGATTCACAATTGTGAATATTTACATTATCTTGAGCCTTGATTAAGTTATTAGACACACGAATCCAAACGTATGACAATAACAAGGGTACACTTAGTACCAGAACAAGAGTACACTAAGTACCAAATCTTTTTCATTATTGACAAGGGTACCATTTGTACCATTAGATCACTTGATCTTAACAACAAGGGACTGTAGTCCAACTAGGGAGCTCGACGGACTCTATGACATGCCACTTATGTCTAACTAACTCAAATCAAGGTTTTTTTGCTTATTAGATATTTATTCAATCGAGAGATAATGTGTGTCTTAAAACATTAATTCAACTCATTCAATACACATCTATATCTATTTCCATATTAACTTCAAGACTGTAACATAAGCAATTCAAGTATGCTTACCTCAAGTACTCACCATATACTAGCATTCATTCGAATTTCCTTATGTACAATACAAGAGCATACCAAACATTATCGTAATGTAATTTTAAAGCATTCGGGAAAGCTCTAGAGTTGTCCCTAATCTAAGTTACACTTACAATCATTTCCAAGCTAATGACACTCCCGAATCACAATTCCATTTTCCTATCATCGTTTGGATCTACAACAGCCCTCTTGTCTTCTGGATCCTCTTGATCTTCTAACATGTGACATTACAAGGGTCTCATTAAACTCATGAATTAATCCATTCATTTTACCCTCTAATGAGGTTCGAACTGAAGAACAACCACCCCATTTTATAGATTGCCTTCTAATCACCCAATATAATCACTCGATAGAAGTAATTCAAGGTTGATCTTTAACATACACATTCATAAAGCAAAATCCCTAGTTACCTATTATTCAATAACCTTCTGATCAATATTACAATGTACCATTAAACTCATTTATTTAATTACTCTTAAACCATAATAGAGCAGCCCCTAATCTAGCATCAAACATCTTCAAAACCTTATATTAAGCCTAATAATAATTGCACTAATGTTCTTATAATTTTAACTTTACTATCAATACATTGGTGAGATAATATTTCATGACCTCGCTTTTATAGCATTTTGGTAACTAGACCAAATCAGGGTAGTCCCTAAAACTGGACAAATCTGAACCAACAATCTCTATATTTTACTAACATTGATCAATAATTCAAAGCACTAAAAAAATTTCGGTTAGTCTCCAATTGACAAGGCAGTTTCAGAATTCTCTTATACATTTTATCTGATCATTCACCTCTTTTAAACAATCCTAAAATCATTCTTATATCTCCAAATTATGAGATCGTTCATGAACTCATAACAGTCCAGTGTTTTAGATTACAATAACCAGCCAAGAATCAAAATCTAAGTACTTCACACTCCTACAATATTTACCATTTCATGCTCATGTTCAATCAACCAAGATTTCATACATTTAACCATCTATTTACAACAATTCTAGATCAACCCAACCGAGTATTCATACCATTCTAACATAACCGATTGAAACATAAAAATTCATTCCAAAAGCTAGCATTCAACAAGATCAACCAAGAGAGAAAGGAATGCTTACCTTCTCTTCTAAAATTTCAAGCAAGAAAGTGTCCAAAGTCAAGCTAAAGTGCCATCCAATTGATTAAATTCTCTAACTTTTTCCTCTCTCTCAATCGGTTGTTTCATGAAGGAGATGAAGAAAATGAAAATTGTTTTCTTCTTCTCCCTTTCTCAAGGCCGAGTATGGCCCTCACTAGCCACATGGAGAAGTTTATCAACTGACACATCATAGAACCATTTCCACCTATTACTTTTACATGCAATATAATCATGTTTGCACTTTAACAAAATGGTCACTTGAAAATTGGCTACAAGTTTTAAATTTGTTATCTTGAAGGTACTCAATTCTTGTTTCATTCAAATGGCCCCATAATTAAGTTCTAAACTTACACATAACAACATATTTCTCCTAGACCCTATTTCGGGGTGTTACAGTTTTAGACAGAAATATCGTGATCACATTACAATGAACATATCCTTAAATGGAGTATCCTCCATGAATAGGAGATTATTCTTTCCCTAGGGAAGGAACATGGAAAATCTATCCACCAAACTATAGAGCTTCACAAATAGATCAAATTTTGCACTCACTCTATTAGCTACAGTACCGCCTTGGTAAGAGAGTTCTGCGTTAATCTTTACGAGCATTCATTAAAACTAGTTTTTGTGAGGGAGAGCTTTTTTCCTTGGAGTGTTGTTGTCATTAAAAAACTGTTAAAAACTTATATGAGTGTTGATGAATATGCTAATTTTTGGAGGAGATTAATGAGGAAAAATAGGCCTTCCTTGTTAAGGATTTATGTATTGCGAGTGCATTTTGGTCGGGGACCAATGTTGGGAATTTTGCTATGTATAGGAAGTTCCTAACTCTGCCTGCAAAGATTTTGTTTTAGTTTTATTAATTCTAGGGTGTTGCCTTCATTACATAGCACTATCGTCTCGCTATATAGAATATGTCGGATACATTATATTGTTTAGGGAAGAAAGATAGATGTGGGTGCAATCATCCACAAGGAAAGAGTGGGTTTTGCTAAGAAGAAGAAGAGAATTTTGGCATTTCCTTTGTTGATCATGCAATTGTGCAAATTGACGGGAGTCAAGCCCCTGCAAAATAAGGAAATGGCAGCCAATAAGCGGCCAATCAATGAGGTTGTCATTAAGAGAATGATACGAACTACATAGGTTCCTAGACCAAAAGTTGGCACTCGATGAGGGAGGAAAAAGGCAATGCAAATCTGGAAGCTGTATCTGAGAATGTTTCTACAAGTGATGAAGTCTGGATGAAAGTTCTGGCTATAGAAGACATGGCACAAGTCTGCTATGGCTGCAATAAGCATAATCACCCCAATTGCCTTCCCAGAATTTCCTCCCATCATCTGTAGTTATGATTTCTCCTCCAATGCAGCCATAAAAGAAGTATCAACCAAGTCTGTAAACTCTCCTAACAATGTAAGTGAGCCTGGTGACGTACCAAGAAAAGAAGCATCGATAAAAAATAATCAAGGATTGTCTCTTTGACTTAATAATCCCTACGGATGTCGAAGCAACACCCACTAGTGCTGAAGAAGATGAAGTTATTGTGGAAGACATTGATGAGTAAGACAATTTCTATGTTGATAAAACCTTTACTGAGAAGATTTTTGTTGAAAGAAGTTTGGTTGCATCCAAGATTGTGGATGCAACCTTTGAAGGACCAGAGTTGAAGTTAGATGTTGCGAGATCGGTGGAAGCTATCTCCACTACCGATGAACAAGAGGATAACCATCTGGCTACAGTTTTGTACAAAGCATCACCAATATTCAACCCTACTGTGGACATGTCGAATGATGCCGACAAAGAAGATGAGCCCTAGAATGAAGTAAAAGTTGATAATGATGAGGAGGCCTCCCTTCCAAAGAAAGAGAAGAAGAGAAAGTGCTTGAAATCAAAAGAGAAAAAGCAAGAAGAAGCCAAAGAAGAGAAGTAGAGCAAAAGGGAGAAACGTCACTCCGCCTCCTCATCGCATGAGGCTGATAACTAAGTTATTTTGTTTTAGTTTTTGTAGGTGTTGCGCGTAATAAGTGCTACGCAATTGTGCAAGTATACACGTCGCAAGTTATAGTATAAAAGATATCGTCTCCACAAGGATTGGTGCCACTTCAAGAATCCAATCTCTTGCACTGTAAAAAGTAAAAGAAAACACAAGTAGAAGATTATAGGAGTTTAACTAACAACTAAACTAGAAAGCAATAAAGTAAAAGAATAGATGAGATCAAATGAGAGCAAATAGGCCAGGTTATCGTGAGTTGAGGTATGATAGCCGATTGGATCGTCTTGATAAAAGAGTGCAAGGGTAACTCAGTTGCCGTGGCAACTTGCACAACGGGGTTGCCTTGGCAACTAATCGATGGTTGCCTAGGCGACTAGTTGGGCAACTACTTGGGCGTCTGGGCAGCAACGTCAAGGTTCGGCAGAGCGTTCTTCAATGGTTTCTTCTTATCCCTAAGTCGAAACTCTAACTACTTGTGCATGCCTTGATAATACATCCCTACGTGAATCAAGGGTGAACAACAACCAATCTTGCGCTCTTCTTAGCCATTGAAATCTTTAACTTATTCCTAAGCTGGATTAATCTTCACCATCAATAGATTGAATAAAGATCATATTCATTCGTTTCTTGAATCTAACTCTCCCGATATTAGATAAATAGATGAAGTTACGAGATCCTCTCCCAATTCACTCGCAAACAAGAATAAGAACCAAGAATGAATAAACATTGAATAGAAAAGTGCAAACTCTTATTACCTAAACAAAATCCAATTGTTTCTCACAACCACAAAACACAATAACCTTAGCCAAATAGATTTAGTTCATGACTAGGTTCCAAAGAAACACAAGATAAAGAATTCCTAGCATGAACCTAATTGAACAAGAAAGAAAAAGATGAATGATGGATGAAGCCTTCTTGTCGAGATCTCCCCCTTGAAGCTTGTCAAAAATTCTCTCTACTCTCCCCCTTTAAGTTGACGGCTTGGTGATCTATTTATAGGGCTAGGTCAAAGTCCTTCTTTGAGGAGGAAGTTAAGTTGGAATTAAATTATCTTTAAAGAATATAATTCTTTATTATATTTATATTCCTTCTAGAACTTCTCCCATCTTCTTGGGATTTAATTCTTCTTTAACCTCTTCAAGGAAATCAAATTCCTTTGGGATTTAGCTTTGCTCCACGTCATCTTGGGCTTGTCTAGTCATCAATTTCGACTACCATATCACCTTATTCTTTGTCGACAATTGCCTTGGCAACTGGCTCGGCATCTCCTTCATGCATTGCCCTGGCAACTAGCTCGGCATCTTCTTCATGCGTTACCCTGGCAACTGGTTCTAGTCTTGCTTTGGCAAGTGATTCTACACATACACACAAAACACATCAAAGAAGCATCTTTTCCCACAAAAATCACCAAGTTATGTAATCAAGCTCAACGGTGGAAGGAAACATGAATTAATGCATTGATGACTAATTATGCAACTAATATGAGACTAAGTCTAACAATAACTTGAGAAAAAAGGGTAAGAAAAATAGTACTTTTGAACACTTATCACACCCCCAAACTCAAACTATTGCTTGTCCTCAAGCAATGCAAACTAATAATTACCCGCCAAGACTTCAATTTTCACAAACTTAGCTTTGAACTTGATTTCAATTCTCATAATCGGGGCACAAAGTATGATTGGCTTTTCCTTTTTCAGAAAACTTAGGAGTTACCCAGAATCAAACTATAATGCTTGTGAGTGTGTGCGGAGTTGTGTGCAAGTTGATTTTTCAGATTCTGTGCAAACAAGAGGTTTTCAAATTACTTCATTGGGTTCTCTTAACATGTTTTAACTAGAGCCGGTTTTGGGCACCTCTAGTGTTTTGTTTTTAGTTTTCTTCAGTTAATTAATTTATTTGACTAGAGCCAGTTTCGGGCACCTCTAGCGATCAATTTTTAGCACATGCTAGAGCCAATTTTGGGCACCTCTAGCAATCAAATTTATAGCACATGCTAGAGCCAATTTTGGGCACCTCTAGCATTTATCCAATTTTTATTCTAATCCCCCAATTTTTTTAACTATCAACCTAAGTTCACTAGAATTCCTTAAATTAATCAAACCACAACAGTGTTTCATCAAAATTTAGCATCATAGTAAAATTCTAAGTTTTTCCATGGTTATCCTAGAATAAAAACTCTATCAATTAAGTGCATTGGCAAAGTCACCATCGGATATTCATCAAATCTAGGCAATTCTTGTTCCAACTAAAGGCATGGCAAGCAATTTATGTATCCTAAATGCAATACTTAAGATGAATGCAACTAAACATGGTAACTAACTAATAACAATCCCCCCCCAAACTCGAGTGAGGCATTGTCCTCAATGCATGCATCAAAGAGAAATAAAAATAAAGAAAAGTAAAATGCAAACGAGGACTTACTCCGAGAGTTTGTCATTGTGGATGGTTAGTTTCCTTTTGTCGGTGTCTTGATTCTCTTTCTTGAACGTGATGGTTGTTTCCTTATTGCCGATGGTGGAATCGATCCTCGTACGAGGTTGTCCTCATCGTCCTCTTCATCAATGTCATTGGTTTTTCTCTTGGAGGATTTAATTGGTGCGGTCTTTGTTGGTGCAATGGAGGACTCATCCGAATCTAAAAAATCATACAATAATTTCGTACGAGTTGATTCGGGCATAGGTGCTTTACCTTTGACATTTGCAGTGGTTGTTGGGACGTCTTTAGCTTTGGTTACTGTGGCATCTACTTTGGCAGGCGCGGTGTAGGTTGCCGCGGCATCATCTATTGCGGTTTCCGTGGCAACTGCTTCATTGGTTACCGTGGCAAGGATCTCGGCCGGAAAGATTGGGAACGGCACGCGGCTGTTTGGGTACTTTTCTAGGATGACTTGGGTGATGGCATTGTTGTGCTCCTTCATGTACCGCATGAACATTAGTTGCCAATCTTCAATTTGCCTAAGGTGGCTCGCCAATGGTTGCAAGATTGCCTCAAAGTGTCCCGGGGTTGATGGGCGAGTTGCCTGGGCATTAGCTGCTTGGGCATTAGGGGCTGTCGAGGCGGCAGGGGTTGCCGCGGCAATTGGAGGCCTTGAGGATTTTACCAGTGCCTCTCCTATTAGCTTTCAGATTTGTGCTTGATTCCAATCGGACTTTGGTAGGGCCTTTTCATCGGTGGACTCACTTGGAACATGCATCTCCTTGCAAATATTGGAAATTAAGCAAGGGAAGAAAAGAGAACCCTTGTCCTTTGAGCTACATACAAAAATCTCATCACAAATAATTTTTCCAATGTTAATGATGTGATTATGCAAGATAGAATGTATGAGCAAAAGACGTGGTATATCAACGGTAGTATTGTGTGTGGTGGGCATTAAAGAAGTTTTAACAAACTTATTCCATAGTTTTGCCTCGGGTTTAAGCCGAAGGCTACTTATCGTGCCCTTGTATTAACTGTCGTTCCAATGAGTTCCCGGTATAGTGAGTTCTTGAAGCACCTTGTCGAGTTGCTTGGGCGTGATTTGATCAACAAAGGCTAGATGCTCGTCTTGATGCTCGTCCTTCTCAATGTAGAGCCCATAAAAGGTGTTGACGTTTTCGAGGCTTATGAGTATGGCCTTGTCACGAACAAAAACATAAAGATTATCCGGGTTAGGTGAGTGAGCATAGAATTCTCTTACCCATGAGATGTTACCCGGTTTCGATTGATGGCAAAAGATTTGCCACTTTTGATGTGCAATCCTCTCGAACATGAATGGTTCAAGGCCGAAATCTTGATGAGAGTTGGAGTATTCAAAGCCTTGTTCTTCGCAAATCTTTCAGCTTTCAAACTTGGAGTGAAATCTTTCTTGAACCACCGGTGTAGCAAAGTTCTTGTATCTTGGTTCTTTGGAGGAACTTGGATGAACCAAAAATTTAATTTTGGATGCCATGGATGATCTTGGTTGTGAGTTTTGTAAAAAACAAAGAAAATAAAATAAAAGAAACTAAAGAGTTGCAAGATGAAAAGTAGGAATAAGTTTCTTGGAAGTTAAGGGTGATGGGTTATATAGAAAAGATAGGTAGTAAATATGGTGGGTGGGGTTAATTTTGGAAATGAGAAAAAGAGGGTTTCAGTTTAGGGGAAGGGTGGCGGCTAGGGGGTTTATTTAGGGTAAGTTGGAGGTTTTATATAAGCCTTAGATTCAGCCCATTAATTTCCTTGTTGAAGAAGTTTCCTTCTTGAATTAAAATTCCTCTTTATCTTGAACTCTTTTCCTACAATTCAAAGACAAATCAAATAAGGATTAAAATTAAAGATAAACTAATAGAAGAAAATAAAGAACGATGTGTAAAGGGATTCTTAAACTTAAAAAGATATATATGAAATATGTAGTTTTAATCTTAAAGAAAATAAATCTATCCTAAAAGAGCAAATAATCGAAAATACTAAAAATAAAAATTAAATAGTTCAAAAAAATAAAAATAATAAAAATAAAATATCGAAATGAGAGCATGCTCATGCATCTCCTAAGGTGACCACTTCTTTGTTACGTTCCACATGGGCACCATTGTAGTGCTTTAATCTTTGTCCATTAACTTTGAATTCATGTTTGTCAGTGATGGACTTGATTATCACGACACCATAGGAGAATGGTTTGACAACTTCGAATGGTCCCGACCATCTTGATTTCAATTTTCCCAGGAAAAGTTTTAGCCGAGAATTGAATAAAAGAACTAGTTTCCCTGGCATGAATTGTCGCGGCAATAGTTTCTTGTCATGCCATTGCTTCGTTTTCTCCTTGTAGATTCGTGCATTGTTATAGGCGAGTGCACGGAATTCTTCTATCTCGTTGAGGTCCAACAAACGCTTTTGTCTGGCACTTTCTCAATCCATATTCACGGTCTTGATTGCCCAATATGCCTTGTGTTCGATTTCCACCGGTAGATGGCATGTTTTGCCATAGACAAGTCGGAAGGGGGACATACCTAAGGGTGATTTGAATGCAGTGCGATATGCCCAAAGTGCGTCATCTAGTCTTAATGACCAATCCTTCCTAGAGGGATTTACAACTTTCTCGAGTATACCCTTCAATTCTCGGTTGGAAATTTCAGCTTGCCCATTGGTTTGTGGGTGATATGCCGTGGCAATCTTGTGTGATACACCAAAGCGTTGCAACATCTTGGCAATAAGTCTGTTGTCAAAATGCTTACCTTTGTCACTGATAATTGTTCTCGGCATCCCAAACCGTGTAAATATGTTTTCCTGCAAGAATCGTTGTGCGGTCTTGGAATCGTTGTTGGGAACTACAGCTGCCTCAACCCATTTAGACACGTAGTCAACGACAAGTAGAATGTAGAGGTTGCCGAATGAAGATGGGAAAGGTCCCATAAAATTGATCCCCCACACATCGAACAATTCTACCTCAATTATGTTTTGGAGCGGCATCTCATGTCGTCTAGAGATATTGCCTGTCCTCTGGCAACAATCACATTGCTTGTAAAAGTCTTGGGCATCTTTGTACAGTGTTGGCCAATACAAACCGAATTGCAAAACTTTGGCCACGGTACGAGTTCCTCCAAAATGTCCTCCATAGGGTGAAGAATGGCATTATCGGAGTACATTCTGATGCTCTTCTTCAGGGACACATCGGTGTATAACCTAATCTGCACATTGTTTAAACAAAAAAGGCTTGTCCTAAAAGTAATGCTTAGCATCATGGCGGAACCGCTTCTTCCCTTGGTGAGTAAGGCCATAAGGTAAAATACCAAAAACAAGGAAATTAACTAAATCTGCGTACCAAGGTATTACCGAGGCATGCGCATACGTAGTTGCTGAGGCGTGCGCGTCAAGAGCTGCTACGACGTCGAGGGATACCGAGGCATGCACATCTGTGGTTGCCGAGGCATGCGCGTCAAAGGCTACCGAGGCGTCGAAGGTTGTCGAGGCATGCGCACCCATGGTTGTCGAGGCAACTAAAAGTTGCTCATCTGGGAATGCATCGCATATCTCTAAATCCGCGTCCTCCTCCTTATTGCGTTCTAAACGTGATAAGTGATCGGTCACTTGATTTTCTGTTCCTTTCTTGTCCTTAATTTCAATATCAAATTCTTGTAAAAGTAATATCCAACGAATCAAACGAGGTTTGGCATCCCTTTTAACAAATAGATATTTAATTGTCGAGTGGTCCGTATGAAAATTTACCTTTGTACCAATCAAATAGGATCGGAACTTGTCAAATGCGAAAACTACAACTAGTAATTCTTTCTCCGTTGTTGTGTAATTCACTTGAGCACTATTAAGAGTTTTACTAGCGTAGTATATTACATGGAATGTCTTACCTGTGCGTTGGCCTAGGACTGCTCCTACCGCAAAATCACTTGCATCACACATGAGCTCAAAAAGGTAGCGTCCAATCTGGTGGAACGACAATGGGTGTCATGGAAAGCTTTTCCTTTAGGGTTTCGAATGCTTGGGCGCAAGAGTTATCAAAATCAAAGACTTTATCATGTTCAAGCAAATTGCACAAGGGTTTAGTGTATTTAGAAAAATTATGAATGAACCTCCTGTAAAAACCTGTATGTCCAAGAAAGCTTCGAATTCCTTTAACCAAACTTGGTAGAGGTAATCTCTCGATCACGTCCACCTTGGCTTTGTCTACTTCAATTCCCTTGGATGAAATCTTGTGGCCGAGCACTATTCCTTCATCTACCATAAAATGGCACTTCTCCCAATTGAGGACTAAATTAGTTTCTTCACATCTTGCCAACACCTTCTCTAAATTTCCAAGGCAACTGTCGAAGTCATTACCAAAAAAGGAAAAATCATCCATGAAGATCTCAAGGAAGTCTTCGACCATTATTGAAAAGAGTGCCATCGTGCATCTTTGGAAGGTTGTTGGGGCGTTACACAATCCGAACGGCATCCTTTGGAAAGCATAAGTACCATATGGGCATGTGAAGGTTGTCTTTTCTTGATCTTCTGGTGCTATGGCAATTTGATTGTAACCTGAATAACCATCAAGAAAACAATAAAAGGGTTTACCTGCAAGACGGTCAAGTATTTGATCAATAAAGGGTAATGGGAACTGATCTTTCTTAGTGGCTTTATTTAGCTTTCGATAATCCATACAAACCCTCCAACTGGTCACAGTCTTGGTTGGAATGAGTTCATTGTTTTCATTACTTACCACCATTATACCTCTCTTTTTCGGTACACATTGTACTGGACTTACCCATGTACTATCAGAGATAGGGTATATAATGTCGGCGTCAAGCCACTTGATGATTTCTTTCATTACAACCCCTTTCATGGCATGATTCAGTCTCTTCTAGGCCTCAATTGAAGATTTGTGATCATCTTCCAACAAAATCTTGTGCACGCACATTGTCGGGCTAATTACCTTCAAGTCGACAATTGTCCACCCTATTGCCTTCTTGTGTAGCATCAACATTTTGATCAGCTTTTTTTCCTGCTCAGGCTGTAACTTAGAAGAAATAATTACAGGAAATGTATTATCGGTTCCTAAGTATGCATATTTTAGTTGCTCTGGCAACTGTTTCAACTCAAGAATCGGTGGTTGTTCAATAGAGGGCTTTTCGAGCTTACCTTCCTTACCTGAGTAATCTAGTGGTTCAAAGTATGTACCTAGTCGATTGACTAGCCAATTTGCCTCTTCTTGTTGTTCCTCATCGATCAGTTCTTCATACTCATCAAGTTCCTCTTGATCGGTAATGTAGTTGTCGAGGTAACTAAATTTCTCGTCGAAGTTAAACTCTGTTGTGGCATGAAGAAGTTGGCATTCTTCTGGATCATCGGCGTGCCTTAGTGTTTGGAACACATTTAGTTTAACTTTCTAGTCATTCACCCTCATTGTGAGTTCTCCCTTTTCAACATCGATCAAGGTTCTCCCTGTTGCTAGGAATGGTCTCCCGAGAATGATAGGTGCATGCTCATCTGGTTCACAATCCAAAATAATAAAGTCAGCGAAAAAAATAAATTTATCAACTTATACCAGTATGTCTTCGATTTTTCCCTCTGGATGCACATAGGATCTGTCGGCTAGCTGTAGCATAACTGTTGTAGGTCTTGCCTTCCCGATTCCTAGTTTCTGGAAAACTGATTTAGGCATCAAGTTTATGCTAGCCCCAAGGTCACATAATGCTTTCCCGATATAGTGGTTTCCAATGGAACAGGGTATTGTGAAACTTTCGGGATCCTTGAACTTGGGTGGCATACGATTGTGCAACATGACCATGCATCCCTCTGTTGCGGCAACTGTTTCAAACTCTCCTAGCCTTGTTCTCTTAGAACAATGTCTTTAAGGAACTTGGCATAGTTCGGCATTTGTTCAAATGCTTCCACCAATGGCAGGTTGATGTGGACTTGCTTTAGGATATCAAGAAACTTCTTGAATTGATATTCTTGCTTTTGTCGCTTCAACCTTTGTGGGAATGGTGGTGGAAGTCGGATATCTTCGATCCTTTCATTGGTCTAGAATCTGATTGATGGCATTGCTAGAACAACTGGAGTTACCGAGGCATCATCAACTGGGGTTGTTGTGGCGTGCCTATCGTTGGTTGTCGAGGCATGCTTATTACCGGTTGCCGAGGTATGCTTATTGTCGGTTGCCGCGGTAATTCCTGGTTCATCCTCTGAGGTTTTGCCACTGGGTTCGTCTTGATCTTTTTGTGGAGTTTTGTTTGGTGAGTGAGCTTGAGCCTCTTTAAGTTGTTGGCCACTTCTAGTGGTGATCGCCTTACATTGCTCATGTCCAGTTCCTCTTGCGACTTCAGTATCGCTAGGTAAACCTCCTTGCGGTCTAGTATTCAGGTTTTGAGCAAATTGTCCAACTTGATTTTCCAATGATTTGATTGCCGCCTCTTGATTTTGAAATCTCATCTCGGTCCTATTAATAAAAGCATCAGTTCTTTTTATGAAGTTACTATTCTCAGCCATATAAGATTCAGTTTTCAACATAAAAGCATTGAGAGAATTTTCCAAAGAACTAGATGTTGTCGGTTGTTGCTGCGGTAACTGTTGTCGTGGCATATTCTACTGGAATCCTGATGCTTGTGCATTCTGATTATTATGGTTTAGAGCATTGTTGGGATTACTCCATGAAAAATTCGGGTGCTTCTTCCAAGCTGGATTGTATGTATTGGACATCACATTGTTGTTCCGGTTGTAATTCCCCACATAGAAGTTGGATTCCGGATTCTGCATACATTTAGAAGAATCATGGTTACCACCACATAACTCACAAAATGAATCCATTACCATGACCTCATGTGTGTTGTTTGGTTTCTGCATGTTCTGGACCATCTTGGTTAAGGTAGCCAATTGTGCCGAAATTTAGTCTGATGATCCTAGTTCATGTATTGTGGCTTGGCGTCTAACTCCTCCTCTTCTAGTAGAGGGGAACTGATAATCATTCTTGGCCAGCCTGTTTAGAATTTGCATTGCTTCCTCCGGTGACTTATCTAGGAGTATGCCGTTTGCTGAGGCGTCTAGCATCATCCTTGTTGGTGTATTCACGGCGCTGTAAAACATTGTTACTTGTGTCCACACTGGGAATCTGTGTAGGGGCATTTGTGTAGAAGTTCTCTGTATCACTCCCAAGCCTCGTACATGGATTCATCATCTGTCTGCCGAAAAGAAGTAATGTCGTTACGAAGCTTATCAGTCAAATTTGTAGGATTAAACCGAGCAAGACAAAGATCGGTCCAAGATCTTATTGTTCCGGCATGAATGCTATTCAACCATGCTTTTGCCCTATCCCTCAGTGAATAGGGGAATAATCTTAATCGTAAAACATCGAGGGTGACTCCGTGTATTTTGAATGAGTTGCAAATCTCGAGGAAAGATTTAAGATGTTGTCGTGCATCTTCAGGTGTTGAGCCGCCAAATTGACCAATTATGTTGATCATATTAAACATCACCGGTTTCAACTCAAAGTGGTCGACTTCAATTTCAGGTGCGACAACTCCTGGATTAAATCCATCAAGATCTTATTCAAGATAGTCTAGAATAGTTCTGTTTCGTGCAAGAATCACTCCTCCTCCTGCTGGTACATCTTGATTCATATTGTCGTCTTGATTAGCTATTGCTACTCTTAACCTTCGTCTAAGTCTTTGTAAGGTTCGTTCGATTTCTGGATCAAAGGGATATTCTAGTGTAATCGGTCTCGCCCTGGTCATATACCAATGCAAAACCAAAGTTTGTTAACCCTTTGAATCTTAAACAAGAAAAATAAAAAATGCAAGAAAATAAAAACAAAGTCGCTATTACCAATCCCCGACAACGGCGCCAAAAACTAGTTGCGCGTAATAAGTGTTACGCAATTGTGCAAGTATACACGTCCCAAGTTATAGTATAAAAGATATCCTCTCCATAGAGATTGATGCCACTTCAAGAATCTAATCTCTTGCACTGTAAAAAGTAAAAGAAAACACAAGTAAAAGATTATAGGAGTTTAACTAACAACTAAACTCGAAAGCAATAGAGTAAAAGAATAGATGAGATCAAATGAGAGAAAATAGGCCAGGTTATCGTGAGTTGAGGTGTGATAGCCGATTGGATCGTCTTGGTAAAAGAGTGCAAGGGCAACTCAGTTGTCGTCGCAACTTGCACAACGGGGTTGCCTTGGCAACTAATCGATGGTTGTCTGGGCGACTAGTTGGGCAACTACTTGGGCATCTGGGCAGCAACGTCAAGGTTCGGCAGAGCGTTCTTCAATGGTTTCTTCTTATCCCTAAGTCGAAACTCTAGCTACTTGTGCATGCCTTGATAATACATCCCTACGTGAATCAAGGGTGAACAACAACCAATCTTGCGCTCTTCTTAGCCGTTGAAATCCTTAACTTATTCCTAAGCCGGATTAATCTTCACCATCAATAGATTGAATAAAGATCATATTCATTCGTTTCTTGAATCTAACTCTCCCGATATTAGATAAATAGATGAAGTTACGAGATCCTCTCCCAATTCACTCGCAAACAAGAATAAGAACCAAGAATGAATAAACCTTGAATAGAAAAGTGCAAACTCTTATTACCTAAACAAAATCCAATTGTTTCTCACAACCACAAAACACAATAACCTTAGCCAAATAGATTTAGTTCATGGCTAGGTTACAAAGAAACACAAGATAAAGAATTCCTAGCATGAACCTAATTGAACAAGAAAGAAAAAGATGAAGGATGGATGAAGCCTTCTTGTCGAGATCTCCCCCTTGAAGCTTGTCGAAAATTCTCTCTACTCTCCCCCTTGGAGTTGACGGCTTGGTGATCTATTTATAGGGCTAGGTCAAAGTCCTTCTTTAAGGAGGAAGTTAAGTTGGAATTAAATTATCTTTAAAGAATATAATTCTTTATTATATTTATATTCCTTCTAGAACTTCTCCTATCTTCTTGGGATTTAATTCTTCTTTAACCTCTTCATGGAAATCAAACTCCTTTGGGATTTAGCTTTGCTCCACGTCATCTTGGGCTTATCTAGTCATCAATTTCGACTACCATATCACCTTATTCTTTGTCAACAATTGCCCTGGCAACTGGCTCGACATCTCCTTCATGCATTGCCCTAGCAACTAGCTCGGCATCTCCTTCATGCATTGCCCTGGCAACTGGTTCTAGCCTTGCTTTGACAAGTGATTCTGCATATACACACAAAACACACCAAAGCAGCATCTTTTCCCACAAAAATCACCAAGTTATGTAATCAAGCTCAACGGTGGAAGGAAACATGAATTAATGCATGAATGACTAACTATGCAACTAATATGAGCCTAAGTCTAACAATAATATGAGTAAAAAGGGTAAGAAAAATAGTACTTTTGAACACTTATCAGTAGGTATGCATACCATATAGTGTAATTGCATTTTATTGTATTGCAAAAACCAGCATATTAAACCATATGCAACATGTATCATGGACCAACAGCAAATCCCATTGCTAACCCTCAATTTAAGCTTTCCCATGCATAACAACCCATATGCAAAGCTTCAAGAGTAAACATGTATAAACCAACATTATACATTAACAACCATCAACATGATACATCAACAATTACATTGGCTTTCAATTGATTATAAACCAAGTTGCACTTTTCAAAATATTACATAGGATACACGGATTCAACAAGTATCCTATCAACACTTCATGCCATCTCAACCGAAATTATGGTACCACTTACAACCCAGGGACACCAACCTTAATCATCGGTCATATGCATAATCCACTAACGGGAGTTTTCAGTACCATATAACCCCTCAGCCGTTAAGGTGCTTGGATGCAGTATTTAGTACACCGTATAAACCCCTCGACATCCAAGGCAACTTTTTATAGTGCACTATCATTCCTATGGCCGGCCAACTATATCCGATAACATTTTAAACCACATCACTTGCCAATATAATTCATTGTTAACCATGTACCTCACTATTTTTATGTGCATCAATTCAAAACCATTTCCAAAGCAACAAACCATGCTTTAAAACAAGTATCTCACATACTTACATGGATTATTTACCAAACGCACCCATCATCATTATATGATCAAAAACAGTATTAAACATACTTTAAAACATGCTTAAACAGTAGGTACCAAGACATTCAAAACAAGTGCATAAAAACCATTTCGTAAAAGCACGAGCGAGAGAGAAATCCCTTTATACTTTCTTCTGAGTTTAAACCAGTGTTTCAATCTAAGTTTAAACTCCCATAAACCAAATTTAAATCATTTCAAAGCTGAAATCCATATTCTCACTCACCGACAACGCATAGCTTTAATCGCCGATGCAAAAACAAGCGTGTGAAGCCTCTGAAGCTTCACTAATAGCCTTATGGTCAATCTCCCATGTTTTAATCACATAACAATAGATGATTAATGCATAATCATGCATTCATAATCCCAGCAACACAACACCTCCATTTCGCCTTACTAAAACCATCAAACGCCTTTCAAAAACAACTGAAAACACTTTCCAACTTAACCTCAACACAACTCGGCCACATTCTAACATTTCAATCCATCAATTAACATCAATTGACATCAAAAAATAATCCAAAACAATCCTTCTACCTCCAGCATACAATAAAACTCCACAACTACTCAAAAACACAACTAACAACCTAGAAAGTTAGAGATTCACATAGCCTCATGATTCCAATGTTAAAATCAATCTAAATTGTAATACCTCAAAATTTTGGCTACTAACCAAAATGAATAAAATGAAAGTTTGAGTACTAAAGTATAAACTTAGGAAAAGTTTAGGGACTAAATTGTAATTTTCAAAAGTTATGTATTTTAGTCTTGTAAATGAATAGTTTACCCCCAAGAATGACATTTTCATGTTACTTGAATTTCTAGAATAGAATTTGTGTTAAAAACTATGAAGAGTTAAAGTTTGAGAAGAATTCAGATAATTGGATCGAATTGAATAAATGAGATATTTTGTTAAAAGATAAGGCAAGTTTATAAATATCTTTTCCATGCCTTATCTTAGAAGAATTTAATATGGACCATTGGATTAAATTATATTTTCCATATTAAATATAAGCCGTTGGATAAAATGGCAATATTGTAATTTTGGAAAATTACAAGCGCAAAATTGGTAGCTACTAACTTCATGGTTTATTTTTAACCCTTGGATGAATAAATTAATATGTGGAAATATGAGAGGCATTGGATATCAAGGGTAAAATTGTCATTTGACTATTAATGAGATTTTATTTGAAATCTTTTTATAAATAGGTGACAAATGGTCTAAATTGAGTAAAGAGAAAGTTAAAGACTTTTCTTCATAGTTTCTCCAAAGTGCTGAAATCTCTACCTAAGGTATGTGACATTTTCTTTTTGATTTTTCAAGCCTCTCTAGTAGGATTCTGGATGAAAGTATGAAACATGAAATTGATCTACATGAAATTCTCTATCATTTGGTATTAATTGTTCAAACTTTCCATGCTTAAATCTTGAGTTCTTGAAATTAGTGGATGAAGAGGATGTTGGATTTTGATATGGTAATGATTGATTATGCTGAGAAATGATGTTTTGAAGTTTAATTCATGCTTGAATCAAGTAGGAAATCAAGTCTATAGTGACCTTTCATATTCGATCAAAGTGAAGAGATTGGAAAAAATTATGGAAGAATTTTATTAAGGTTAGATATGTGGAGTTGATGATTCTAAAAGTTTTAGAATGTTGTTTGGACCAAATTGGAAGTTTGTTAAGGTTAAAGGATTAAATCGGATAGTATGGAAATTAAGGGGTTTAAAGTGGAAGTTGGTTAAATTGAGGTATCATGCTTTAATAATTGTTAGAATGATTTATGAATCATTCTTTGATTTGGATATGAAAGGAAATTTGAAGTATTGAGATTGGTATGAATTGTATGAAGTGAATTAGTATCGAATAAACTTTGAAAGAATTTATAAGAATTTATTTTCCTATTACGTACCTATGTTAGTATGATACTAACATGTATTTTTTAAAAATATACATGTGTTGTAAATGATGCGCGTATAGATCGTGATCAAAATCATAATCGAGCTAGCAACCAAGGAAAGGAAAAGGATCAAAAGTAAAGCTTAGTGAGGATTTAAATTTTGACATATATAAGTGTCAAGGTGAGTGCAATGCATACATAACATGATACATAGATATTAGGAAGACATGCGATAAGTCTACCTTGTTTATATTAGCATGATATTTATGTCATTAATTATATATTTGACGTGTTCTAAATATGTCAAAAGTTGAATATAAATGCATGGATCATTAGTTATATATGATGTGATATTATGAATGCTATTTCGGGTATGAACTATCCAATGTTAAATTATGTTGATATACATTGCCATGGATAAAATAAATATGGAATATATGCCAAAGTATGTCATTGAGGGACAGGGTATAGTTGCCATGCCAAAGAGTCTAGCAGCATGTTGCATACTCGGTTTAGCATTATAGTGTATATAAAGGACACTTAGTGCATAGGTGGGCACGACCTTATGTGTATTATGGTGGGAACGACCTTATGTGTATTAGCACTTCGGTGCATATTTGACTCGTGTACCCACGGTCCTCATAGGCTTATATTTGGGCTATGTTTTATTGGTTAATAAAAGTTAACAGGTGAATAAAATTTTGAGCTTTTGGAATAAATGGCAAGTATACTGTTAAGAAATTCTATATCCGGTTTATATTATGTTAATATATGATTAACATGAAGGTATACATATCTAGTGATCATGATGCATGAATATTGTTATATCTTTATATTTATAAACATGTAGTATTGCACTAGATTTTATTATTGCCTCACTAAGTGTATACTTAGCGTGTGATGATTTTCACACGTAGGTAAAAAGAAGGAATCAGAGTAAGGAGTAGTTGGCATCTTATTAGCAGAGAGTATGACTACGGTATCAGTAATCACATCTTTTGATGTATTTTGATGTTACTAGATGGCATGTATATGTTAATATTAGTCAGTTTTAATCTAGTCTTAATATGGTTTCTAATAACTTATAAATTGGTTTATGTTGATAATGAAGGGCGAGTAGTTATATTAAAATTAAAAAGTGTTAGATGGATTACTAGTATATAAATCGGATAACTTTTTGAAAAAGAATAAATAGAACTATTAATTAGATTTTTAAATTAAGTAGTTTTTAGACAGATATATTGCTTATAGGATGTGGTTGTAAAATGCTAAGTTTTTGCCTGGAATTGGAATTAATTTGGTTGATTAAAAATTAGATAAAGCAATTTTTTTAGGACAAAAAAATGGGTTGATGTTGTTTTCTAAATAAATGATTATTATGTATTGTTAGCAACTCATTATGTGACACTTTAACTAGTATTGGAGATTAAATACCGGTAAGGGTGTTACACTATTAACATTATTAAACAACAAAATCTTGATTAAAATCAACCAAGAACCCAACAAAATAGATCCAATTCGAAAATCACATAAACTCATCAATTAAACCTTGATTTAACCATATTCTATAATTAAATTATTAAAACTCATTAGAAAACATTTATAAAGAGTCAAGAACTTGGGAATTTCAATAAAGAACCTTTGATTAGAGGAGAGAAATGAAAATCACCTCTAATGCTTGACTTTCCCCTTAATTGGCAAGATTTGGATGAAATCTCCAAGAATAAATGAGGCTTGATGTAAAATCAATGGAAGAATCAAAAAAAAAAGAAATTCTCTAATTATTTAAGAGTAGAAAGTGTAGTTTGGATGTTGAGAAAATAAAGAGAAAATTTAGAGCAAAAGTAGTTACATAAGAAAAGTGATTTAATTTAATAAAACTTTTTTAATTAAACCCCTTTTAATCCATTTTTTTCAATTAAAATTATTTAAAAATAGCCTAATTAAGGGAAAAAAGTCTAATTAAAACACTTTGGTATATTAGCTCCTTAAAGGTTCAAAGTTTTGACTCTTTTACAAAACAATCACCAAAACAATTTTCAATCTTCACATTTCAGTCACTAGTCCAAAATGTCTCATTTCCAAAACTCATTTTCTAAAATTGACTTTAACAAAAATATAAATTTTTTAATAATGATTTTTAGCTATTTTCTACGTATTTTTCTCACCCAAAAATATTTAACCCGATTATTAAATCCTAAATCTGACTCGAATCTCTAACCCGGTCCACCAGACCGTTTAATCATCTTACAAACCTCTAGGCCCAAAACCGGGCGTTACAACTCTCCCACGCTTAGGAAATTTCGTCCTCGAGATTTTACCTGAAGGAAAAAATGTGGAAATTGTTTCAACATGTCCGCTTTGCTCTCCCACGTGGCCTCCTCAACTCCCTGATGCCACCACATCTTTACAAGTTCAATCGTCTTACCACGAAGAACTTTACTGATAGAGTCAAGGATCTCTACTAGTTTCTCATCATAGGAAAAATCCAATTGCAACTCAATATCCTCCACTAGCATAACATGCAATGGATCCGATAGATACCTCCGCAACATCGACACATGAAACACGTCATGAATCTTCTCCAACTCAAGAGGTAATCTCAAACGATAAGCCATAGGACCAACACGCTCCACAACCTCATACGGTCCAATAAACCTCAGGCTAAGCTTACCATTATGTTTGAACCTCATCACCTTCTTCCAAGGCGACACTTTCAAGAATATGCGATCACCAACCGCATATTCAATCTCTCTACGCTTCAAATCCGCGTAGGATCTTTGGCGATCCGAAGCCACTTTCAAGCGATCACAAATGAGCTTCATCTTCGCATTTGTATCCTTGAACACATCCGAAAAAGAAACATACTTTTCTCCAGCCTCAGCCCAACACAAAGGCGTACGACACTTCCTACCATACAAAGCCTCATACGGTGCCATTCGTATACTAGCCTGATAACTGTTGTTATTGGCAAACTCCTCCAAAGGCAACTGTCTCTCCCAGGTTCCTTGGAACTCAATGATACAACACCTCAACACATCCTCCAAAATCTGGATCAGACGTTCAAACTGACCATTTGTCTCAGGATGATACGAAGTACTGAAACTCAACCGTGTACCCAAAGCTCGATGAAAAAACTCCCAAAATCTTGTTGTAAACTGTAGATCGCTATCTGAAACTATGGACTTAGGAACATCGTGAAAATGCACAATCTCAGCAATATACAAATCTGCCAACTTATCCAAAGTAAACATAGTATGCACCGGCACAAAATGTGCACACTTCGTAAACTTATCAACAATCACCCAAATGGAATCCTTTTTAGTGGGCGTCAACAGCAACCCAGACACAAAATCCATGGTGATTCTCTCCCACTTCCATTCTGGTATCTTCAACGGTTGCAACAACCCGGAAAGAAACTGATGCTCAGCCTTAACACACTGACATACCATGCATCTAGCAACAAAATCGGCCACATTTTTCTTTAACCCAACCCAATAATACTCGGCTTTCAAGCCTTGATACATCTTAGTACTATCGAGATGCATAGCAAAAGAACTATCATGTGCCTCGGTCAAGATAATACACCTCAAGTCATCATCATTAGGCACCACTATTCAATCCTTAAAACATAACACCTTATCATCATAAAAATGAAAATCCGTCAGATTCCCATCCATGATATCCTTAACATACGGTACCAACGCATCATCATAAGGTTGTTTTTCTTTAATCAATTGTGACAAGGATGGTTTTACTTGCAACTCGGCCAACAAACCTCCATTCTGCGTCACACTCAATCGTGCAAACATCACCCTCAACTCCACCGCAACTTTCCTACTCAAAGCATCGGCTACAACATTAGCCTTCCTCAAATGATACTCAATCGTCAAATCATAATCCTTAAGCAAATCCAACCATCTATGTTGCCTAAGATTCAAATCCTTTTGAATCATCAAATATTTCAAACTCTTATTATCCGTGCGCACAACACACTTCTTACCATAGAGATAATGTCTCTAAATTTTCAGCGCAAACAGAACTGCGACAAGCTCAAGATCATGCATAGGATAATTGCGCTCGTGCACCTTCAATTGTCTATATGCATAAGCCATAACTTTTTGTCTTGCATCAACACACAACCCAACCCAACATACGATGCATCACTATAAACCACAAACTCCATACCCGACTCATGTTGAATCAAGATAAGAGCTTGCGTAAAAGTCTCCTTCAACATTTTAAAAGCTTGTAGTCTATCCTCCGTCCACTCAAAATGGACATTCTTTTGTAACAACTTAGTTAAAGGTGTAGAAATCTTCGAAAAACCATCCACAAACCTACGGTAATAACCCGCCAAACCAAGGAAACTATGAACATCCAGCACAGACCTATCATTGCCTTTATCTTATGCTGATCAACCCGAATTCCTTCAGCCGATACAACATGCCCAAGGAAAATAACCTCCCTAAGCCAAAACTCACACTTGCTCAACTTAGCATACAACTGATTATCCAACAAAGTCTGAAGCACAATTTGCAAGTGTCAATCATGATCCTCCTCGATATGTGAGTATACAAGAATATCATCAATAAACATGATCATAAATTCATCCAAAAACTCATGGAACACCCGATTCATCATGTCCATGAATGCAGCCGGTGTATTGGTCAAACCAAATGGCATCACCAAAAACTCAAAATGCCTGACCTTGTGTGAAAAGTAGTCTTAGGCACATCCACATCCTTCACCTTTAACTGATAGTACCCGAACCTCAAATCAATCTTAGAAAACACCGATACACCTCTAAACTATTCAAACAAATCATCAATCCATGGCAAAAGATACTTATTTTTTAATCGTCAACTTGTTCAGTTACCGATAATCAATGCACATCTGCATCGTGCCATCTTTCTTTTTCACAAACAACACCGGTGCACCCCATGGCAAAACACTAGGCCTTATAAACCCTTGATCATGCAACTCCTGAAATTGCGTCTTTAACTCCTTCAACTCTTTTGGAGCCATGCGATAGGGAGCAATCGACACTGGAGCTGTATTTGCATACAACTCAATGCCAAACTCAACCTCTCTATTCGACGGCAACCAGGCAACTCCTCAAAAACACCTAGAAACTCACATACCGTACGTACGTCCTGAACACGCACTTCCTTCGATCCCAGATTCTTAACATAGGCTAGAAATGCCTCACCACCAGAATCCATCAAATGACTCACTTTTAGAGATTAAACAACATTGGACAAGAACTTAGCATTCTCACCCATAATTACTACCTCATAATCATTAGCAAGTTTCAAGGTAACTCGCTTGGTTTCGAAATCAACGACAGCTCTATGTTCAGACAACCAATCCATACCCAAAATTACATCAAAACCATGAAACAACAACTCTATCAAATCGACCACAAGCACATAACCTTGAACAGTCAAAGGACATCTCATAAACAACTTTCTTGTAATAACTATTTCACCGAAAGAACTAGTTACTTGCATTCCCACATCTAACACCTCAACAGGTATATTAAGCAAATGCACATGCTCACCTAAGATATATGAATACGTAGAACCGGAACCAACCATAGAAAAAAGGCAAAGATTTCAAAGTAAATGTACCTGCAATCACGTTGGTGCCATTGCGTCCTTCACGATGTGCATACACCCTCGCAAGACCACCACCCTCAGGTTGAATAGCAATGGTATAAGCCACAGTCCTTGGACCCTCATCCTTACACCGAAATTATCCTCAGCCATGACCACAGCCTCATTGTGGTACAACCACAGGTGCCCTAGCCTGTCCACCACCAGCCAACAATGGACAATCGCGTCTCAAATGATCGCTCGACCCACAACTCTAACAAGAGTTAGCAACTACAGTAGCAGGAGCTTGCCCCTCACGTGCCAAACATGGACAGTCTCGCCTCATGTGCTCACATAATCCACATACCCAATAAGTATTAAAAGCCGATCTAGCCTAGGTACCCTGACCATGCGGTCTACGCCCAACACCACCTTCACCTCATCTCGAATCAGATTGATACCTCTTATCACGATGCTTCTTATAAAGACCACCACCAAAACTAAAGTTTGTATTTCGCTTGCCCGAGCCAGAACCTTCCTCTCGAGATGATAAACCCAAGTTCTGCTCAATGTCCTTTGCCCATGTAACCAACACGTCAAAATCGTTGTAGTCAGAAGCCAACATATATGTCTTTACATAATGTACCAATCCATAATGGAATCGGTCATAGCGATGCCCCCCATTCGGTACCAGCTCAGGAGCATACTGGCTCAGCTGAACAAACTAAACCTCATACTCAGCCACAGACATACTGCCCTAAACAAAAACTATGAGCTTTCGTTTCTTTTTGTCCAAGTATCTAACTCCCAGATACTTCTTCTTAAAGGCAGCTTTGAAAAACTACCAATCCACATCATTGGTTTCCATGTCCGTAGTTACAGTTATCCACCAACTATAAGCATCACCTTGCAATAGGGACACATCACATCCTAACTTACGGGCGTTATTACACCCTATTTGATCCAAAATTTGAACAGTTCTTGCCATCCACGCCTCAGATGCCTCGGGTGACAACCCACGGTACTCAATCCCTCTCAAACTACAAAGACGTTCCAACGGCAACCCCATTTTCCCAATAGCTGGCGCAGGCACATGCGCTCCAGCTACAGTAGCCTGAAAAGCTCCAGTCATCGCCTGTATCAAAGGTGCCATATCACCCAACACTGGCTCAATTGGACCAGGTTATACTTGCTCCATATTCTCAGGTGGAACGGGTGGCAACCCTCTAGGAGGTACAACATCCTCCTAATTTCCCTACCCAACGGCAGCAGCAATCGTACCAGATCACAACTCTCTTCTTGGTCCCATCGTGCTAAAAATATCTAAGGCATGATAATACACCAAAACAAAACAATCATGCCAGCTTTAAGCAATAATCCAAGACTTCCATTTCAAATCAAAAATATTACAGACTGTACGAAACATACCCTAACATGGCATAAAGCAACCAACGTGTATATAACAATCATCGTGCATAGCAAACAACGAAAACTAACCAATTACAACATTCCAACAACCATAACATCATCCCACTTATCGCAAAACTGGCTCTAATACCACCACATGTAACCCCCTCGACCCAGACTAGTCACAAGACCGAACCGAGTGAGCTACATTGGGTTTGCCGAAACAAACCCGTAAAGACTAACTCAAAAAATGTCCATTTTTTTCTTTTACCTTATATAAATGCAGCTTATTAACCTATGGTGTGTATACTGGCAACGGGTGAAAACCTAACTCAATCGGGCATCGAATTGCCATCCAATTACATGCAAATGCAATATAGGACCAAATTGCAATTCTAGAAAATTACAGGGATTAAACCCATTTAAATTTACCAATCCTTAATTAACCCAATTTCATTCTCACATGTTAGAAATCATCTCATAACGATCATCCAATCTCATGTAATTGCATACATATCAAACAGGGACTAATAAATGGAACAAAAACTTCCAAACATCTCAATAATTGAATTAACAGTTGCCTGTATCGGTACACGAGCAAGTGTATCGATATGGTTTGCCATTTCTAAAAATCTAGATTCCAGTAGCTCAAAACTGTACTGATATAGCTATTCGTGTATCAGTACGCCTTGCAAAAATGCCCTTGCCCATATCGAAATAGGTTCCCGCGTACCGAAACGCAATCCCAAAAATAACTTACCTATATTGATACAGAGACACGCGTACCGGTACGCTTGGACCTGTAATGTCCATATTTTGCCAGTTTTTCATGCTTACAAGGAACCTACCATATTCTAACATGCTTCAAACATGAACACCACATCTCTAAGGATCAATCTTCAACAAATCATCACAAAAACAACATCATATCACATCATCGTGCTTCAAAGAATAAACTAGAGGCATGCTTCCTAGAAACCAAGTCATTCAAGACATGAATCACAAATCTAAAGCACTACCAAACATTAAGTCCAAAAGCCCATTGCCTTTATTACTACAAGTCCAAATTGGAATCATATGTTCAAAAGCCGAAGTCCTTGGATATCCTTCGCTTGCTTGCTACCTTCAAACCTTTAGTTGTCTACATTGATGGACAAAAAAAGTGTAAGCACACAAGGCTTAGTGAGAAGTGCTCGAATAACACACCATCAGTGAATTTTTAAACCATTTTCCAAAACCATATTGAAAACACCATTTCAATCATTATACAAAACATCATGCCTTGAAAACCATGCACTTAACACATGCAAAAACCAGCATATTAAACTATATGCAACATGTATCATGGACCAACAGCAAATCCCATTGCTAACACTCAATTTAAGCCTTCCCACGTATAACAACCCATATGCAAAGCTTAAAGAGTAACTTGTATAAACCAACAATGTATATTTACAACCATCAACATGATACATCAACAATTACATTGGCTTTCAAGTGATTATAAACCGAGTTTCACATTCCAAAATATTACATCGGATACACGGATTCAACAAGTGTCCTCTCAACACTTCATGCAATCTAAACTGAAATTATGGTACCACTTACAACCCGGGGACACCAACCCCAATCATCGGTTAGGGTGCTTGGATGGAGTATTCGTTAAACGTATAACCCCTCAACCGTTAGGGTGCTTGGATGGAGTATTCGATACACGTATAAACCCTTTGACATCCAAGGGGAGTTTTTATAGTGCATTATCAATCCTATGGCCGGCCAACTATATCTGATAACATTTTAAACCATATCACTTGCCAATATAATTCATTATTAACCATGTACCTCACTATTTTTATGTGCAATTCAAAACCATTTCCAAAGCAACAAACCATGCTTTAAAACAAGTATCTCACATGCTTACATGGACCATTTACCAAATGCACCCATCATCAGTATATGATCAAAAACAGTATTAAACATACTTTAAAACATGCTTAAATAGTAGGTACCAAGACATTTAAAACAAGTGCATAAAAACCATTTCGTAAAAGCATGTTTAAACTAGCGTTTCATTCTAAGTTTAAACTCTCATAAACCACCTTTAAATCATTTCAAAGCTAAAATCCACATTCTCACTCATCGACAACGCATAGCTTTAATCGCCGATGCGAAAACAAGCGTGTGAAGACTCTGAAGCTTCACCAATAGCCTTATGGTCAATATCCCATGTTTTAATCACATAACAATAGAGGATTAATGCATCATCATGCATTCATAATCCCAACAACACAACACTTCCACTTCGCCTTACTAAAACCATCAAACGCCTTTCAAAAACAACTGAAAACACTTTCCAACTTAACCTCAACACAACTCAGCCACAATCTAACATTTCAATCCATCAATTAACATCAATTGACATCAAAAAAACAATCCAAAACAATCCTTCTACCTCCAGCATACAATAAACCTCCACAACTACTCAAAATCACACAACTAACAGCCTAGAAAGTTAGAGATTCACATAGCCTCAGGATCCAAATGTTAAAATCAATATATTAACATCATTAAACATAAAAATATTGATTAAAACCAACCAATAACCCAGAAAAATAAATCCAATTCAAAAATCACATAAACCCATCAATTAAACTTGTATTTAACCATATTCCATAATTAAATCATTAAAACTCATTAGAAAACATTTATAAAGAGTCAAGAACTTGGCAATTTCATATAGAATCTTTGATTAGAGGAAAGAAATGAAAACCACCTCTAATGCTTGACTTTCCCCTTAATTGGCAAGATTTGGATGAAATCTCCAAGAATAAATGAGGTTTGATGTAAAACCAATGGAAGAATCAAAAAAAATCAAGAGAGAAATTCTTTGTGCATTTAAGAGTAGAAAGTGTAGTTTAGATGCTGAGGAAATGAAGGGAAAATTGAGAGCAAAAGTAGTTACGTAAGAAAAGTGATTTGATTTAATAAAACTCTTTTAATTAAATCCCTTTTAATCCCTTTTTTATTTTCAAATTAAAAATTATTTAAAAATAGTTGAATTAAGGGGAAGAGTATGATAAAAACACTTTGGTATATTAGCTCCTTAAAGATTCAAATTTTTGACTCTTTTACAACACAGTCACCAAAATAGTTTTCAATCTTCACATTTTAGTCACTAGTCCACAATGTCTCATTTCCAAAACTCATTTTCCAAAATTGACTTTACTAAAAATATCCATATTTTGAATAATGATTTTTAGCCATTTTTCCAAATATTTTTCTCACCCAAAAATATTTAATCCGATTTTTATATCCCAAATTCAACTAGAATCTCTAACTCGGTCCACCGAACCGTTTAATCAGCCTACAAGCCTCTAGGCCCAAAATTGGGGCGTTGCAGGTTCAGCGCGTAAGTCTATTTTGGGTCAATGCTCACTTGATTTGGTCTGGCTTAACTCAATCGGCTCTGTTCACCATTTGGGCTCACATATGAAGCTAGGATCTAACACATGACAATGCTCAAGATTTCATGGTTGGGTTCAACAATCACACACACATCTGGGCTTGCAAAAAAATAGGTAAGGAATTGGGTACACTCTTGTACTCAAATCTAATGACTTCACATTGAACTAAAACATGCTTTAGGGTTTAACAACCTTTGACAGCGGCATGAAAGGAGATAACGACATAGGTAGTGACACAGATTGGCAAGGATGGCGGCAGCCCGTTGGAAGCATTAAACAGTGACCATAACAGTTAATCATAGCCACAACACGAACGAAATCCGAATCAAACCACCAATCAATTCAAAAAAAGACGAGAAAAACTAATGTCCTACCTACACGATTGAAGAACTCACAACGAGGTCACGAACAGTTTCACTCTATTGTCTTACAAACAACAATCGACAAAGATGATCTGATGGTTGGGGTTTGTTCACGGGTAAAAAACGGTCACAGTGATGATGACCATGCAAGCCACGGACGATGAGCAATGATTCGATGGAGCTTAACTGGATATTGATCAGGCAAAGAGTGATGGATATAGTGCTTCGAAAGGATAGAGAAGAAAGGAGTTTGGTAGCTGAATATTTCAAATGGGATACAAACAAACTATTAGGGCTTAAAAAAGTTTATAAGTAGCCAAGCCAAAGGGGTAAATCATGCATAAGGGTTCCTAACTTATCTGATTTACATATAGGCCCCAAAGTTCTGATTTTGCTCAATAAGGTCATGAAATATGGTTTAAGCCCAATTAATACTTAATTTAAAATTAGGGTTTGAACCAGAAATTCCTAAATTCTAGGGTTTTGAATTAGGAATTTTAAAATTTTATGGTTTTTGAAATTAGGGGTATTTTTGGGGTGTTACAGCTCCTCCTCCCTTAACAGAAATTTCTTCCTCAAAATTTTTAGATTTAACAACATATCCCCAAAACTAATTGACACATACTTATACTTTCTCATTTTGAATTCATAATCCATCATAACCAAAAATCAAACTTAGCATATCAAAAATGTACCTGATATGTCCTCAGATGCATCCTCATAACCATCACAAACTCCGGTGGCATCTACTAAATCTGTGCGGGTCTACCTCTACTAGTATTCCCCAGGACGCCATGCCTACCACAACCTCTACTTGCAACAGATATGTGTGCAGATGACTGAGAATGGTTTTGTTTAGCCGAAACAGTAGGTGGACGTGGACAATTCCTTAAGTAATTATCTTGAGAACCACATCTGAAACATGCTATGTTCATCCATCCATAAACTCTATCTCATAGTCATTTACTGACAAATTGTTCTACTGCAGATTCATAAAATCATCGCATCACTTCGCTAAGAACTCAACTCCCACATATCGATCCTAAAATGCCTGTCGAAAAATACTCCTATGTAATCTGAATAGCAGAAACGATATCTACCACTAACTCCCACCAATTTTTTGATTCACCCTATAACAATGATATAGAGGCCCTCAACTTCTTATTGGCAGGGTAACTCATCTCAACAAATAACTTTTGTAATTTCTGCAGCCAATATTCTGCGTTAGCTGGATTTGTACTAGTTCTACGCTCAAACAATTTCATTCTAACAGCTAAAATTTTTGTAGATATGGGTTTCCTCAAACCTTTTGATTGGCAGAGATAACCCGAAAGCTCTCGATTCACTGTGGCACTGTCCGGCTGAACTATCTCAATGTCCTCAATGACATCCGAGTCATTACTCTAAGACTCTTGAGCATATGGGTCTCCACATCTAGTCTGATGTACTCCACTATACACGTCCTTAGCCTCGACCAAATGCAAAACTAGAACTCCCATGCGGTGGCATAGAAATATATCTACAAAGGCAATAATCTAGAGTCAGATTTGGTACTGGAGTCTTAGGTAAATAGTAATGTAGTAAAAATCAAATAAAATCGTAGTAGGTTTTTCTTCTTCAGAAAATTCCCATTTATCCCAAAATATTTCAGATGCATGTATAAGTCAAAAATATTTTGAAAACAACTTTTGTGAGCCTCACAGTTCCAGAGTTTAACTTAGCTCTAATACTACTAAATGTAAACCCCTTAAACTTGGCCCATAAGAAATGGGTTGAATCTAGGAAGCAACGTTTGAAAACTTGCCCTTCAAGAATTCGATATTAGATTTAAATATTTTAAATAAAAAATGAATATTAAAAGTAAATAAATTCAATAAAATCTCATTTATTATAAAACTTAGTCATATAAGCATTGTTTCGATAGTTCGATTAATTTTTTGAAAATAACCTCATAAATGCATGCATCCAATAAATCCCAAAAAATTAGATGCTTGATTTAAAAACACATTTTAATATGTCATGCGTGATGTTTTCAAACATTCTCAAGCCACAATTTAGATAATAAATCAAGCCAGTATAAAAGCATCATTTCACAAATATATAGCTCAGTGCGAAACACACCTTAAGAAACAACAGCTTTAATGTCGAGAAGGATGAGGTAATTCATCAACCTCAGAGTCGATACTTGAAAACGAGAATAACTCGGTCAATCCAATATTCAATTCTTCTGAAATTACTAAGTGCAAATTAATTTTAAATAGAAAAACAGGCTTTCAAGATCGAATAAGACAAAACGGGAAACGGATTCAAACTCAGGATGTCGAAAAAGGTCAACTTGAAGGTTGTCTAAAACAAGTCAACTCTGGCCAACGATCAAGGTCAACATTGACGTCACACGGTCAACGAGTCGGTCGGTCAATGGTCAGGTCAGGTCTTATAGGTTTAGTTCATAGGTTTGGTTCGGGTTAGGGCTCACTTGGTCTGATCCAGCTTTACTCAACCATTTCAATTCACCATTTGGGCTCATATTTGAAGCTAGGCTCTGACACATGGCCACACTCAAGATTTCATGGTTGGGTTCACCAATCACACATTTGTGCTTGCATGAAAAGTGGTAAGGATTTGGGTACTCTCTTGGACTAAAATCTAACGACCCAATCCACCTTTTTATTGAACTAAAACAAGCTTTAGGGTTTAACAACACTTGACGGTAGGAGAAGAAGAGATAACAGTACAGGTGATGGCACAGATCAGCAAAGACGGGGGTAGCCCACCGGAAGCACAAAACAATAACCACAATGGTCATTCACGGACACAACACAAACGAAATCTAAATCAAACCACCACTCAAATAAAAAATACGAGAAAAAATATTGGTCTACCCATACGATTAAAGCACACACAATGGAGGTCACGACGGGGAGGATGTCACAAATGGTTTCACTCTATTCTCTCACAAACAAGATCGACAAGGATGATCTGATGGATGGGGTTTGTTCATGAGTCAAAGATGGTCAAGGTGATGATGGCTATGCAAGCCATGAACGATGGGCAATTGCTCGACGGAGCTTCATCGGAGATTGATCGAACAAAGGGTCGAGGGATATGGTGCTTCAAAAGGACAAAGAATAAAGGAGTTTGGTGGCTGAAGATTTCAAATGGGATGCAAATAGACTGCTAGGGCCGAAGAAAAATGGTATAAATACCAAATCCAAAGGGGTAAATCATGCATAAGTGTTCCTAACTTATCTGATTTACATGTAAGCCCAAAAGTTTTGATTTTGCTCAATAAGGTCACTGAAATATTGTTTAAGCCCAATTAATACTTAAATTAAAATTAGGATATATAACTAGAAATTCCCAAATTTTAGGGTTCATAATTAGGGATTTTAAAATTTTAAGGTTTCTAAATTTTTGGGGTGTTACAGAAAAAGATTCTGCTTCAAGGTGTTTGAGGTTTTGTTCAGATGCCTCACACTCATAAGGAGAAATTGGAACCAAAGAGTTGTACTCACCTCAAAGAAGCTTTAAACACGTGAAATAAGCTAAAACAGTGGAATCCTCTTGAATCATGGTTGCAATTTTCTGGGTGAAGGAAGAATGTGCGAGATCCATCCACCTTGTCGAACTATATTTTAAGATCCTTCCAGACATGTGTACACTCGGTGCAAAAACAAGCCTTGCCGATAAATTATTACTAATTGTATTAAGAATCTAAGACAAAACGAACTCATTCACTACAATAAATTTGTCAATTTTTGACGATTTTTCTATATGACGTAATATGTATCGTCACAAAATTTACCGTAAATGTGACAATTTTTTATTTTCGTCACATTTAGTGATTAACAATATATCTTTTACGGTCATTTTAAAAAAATGTCATGTTTTTGGTCACTAAATGTTTGGAGCCAAAATTTGCCTCCAAAAAATTTTGGTAAAAAACCTTTCAATGACGTTTAGACAGAACGATGACGTTATAAAATCGTCTCCAATGAAATGTAGGTATTGGTGATGATTTATTATTATGATGATTTGATTTTTCATCAATGACATTACAAATTCGTCATCAATAAATTTAATTAGTGACAATTTAATTCGTTATATTTTATATGATATAAAAGGTGTCATTTTATTCATGCCTCAAAAAATAGGGTTAATATGATGAAAACAATTATTTGTCGCTCATTGTTATATTTCTTGTCTTTTATATGACGATTTTCAAGACATCATATTATCATGTTACTTAATGTTTGACACCAAAGAATTATTTTATATATTATTAAAATTGTAAAAAACAAAAGTAATTTAAAAAAAACTAAAATATTGCAGATTTTCTTAAACAAATTATAAAATCATTCTACATATAAAAATTACTAAAATAATTTAAAATATATAAAATATTAAAATTATAAACGTTCTAATCTTCCACTATTTTTCTTTTATTTTTCATTTTTGCGTTCTCTCGTCTCTCTGTTTACATCTCTTTATCCATGCCCTGGGGGAGTTCCAGTGGAAGCTCCGACAATACTGTCGGCATCATCCGCCGTATCAGATCTTTAATGATTGAAAAGATTAACTTTTCTTACTCTTTTTAGTCTTCTTATGTCGAATCTATCTGTCGTTTCCCCAAAATCGATCCCAAAATCCCTAGATCTAAATTTTTAGGTTCGAAATCAGCCTCTAATTTTGATCCAAAGTTATTAACCATTCAGATCTATGAAAGCATATTTGTATCATTTGATCTCTTCAAAAAACTCGAATAGGTCTTGTTTCTTTCTTTTTGTGGGTGCTAGTTTGTCATTGAGCATTATTTATGTTAGTGTTCAAAGTGAGATTAGGTTTCTTATTACTTTCCGTTTTTATTTTTCAGACTCTCAAAGCTCGTGTGGTTGTCAAGGCTGAAAAAAAAAAGCTGGAGTTGTTTCTTCAGTGGAGTGAACATCACAAAAAGCTTAACAAATTTATAAGGTATTCATTATCATTCTTAGTCTAATATGGTGTTAGGGCCTTTGGGGTGAAAAATCTTTTATACTTTAATATTGCTCTGGCAGTGAATGATTCTAGTATTAACACCCATTTTTTCATACCTATCCACATTCACAATTTTATTGAGACAAAGATAATTTTTTGTTCAAGTGCATAGTAGTGTTGAAGCATCTGAAGACTTAAACATTCATGCCTTTTGAAATTTAGGTAGATTGTTATAATTTTTCTTTGATAAATCTGAACTAATTTTGATTGCTTTTGGAATGTATTTTAGGACTAGAATCGAGCCTCCAATATATGTATCATTTGATCTCTTCAAAAGCTTGAATAAGTATTGTTTCTTTCTTTATTGGGTGTTGTTGTGATTTATTATTCTTTTTGTAGGTTGGTGATACAAAACTGGTGAGTGTTTGTTTGTTTTGAGGGTGGTCGGAGATGGACACGATAGGGAAGCGGCGGAACCAATAGGTTCAATGGTTGGCCTTTAATGCGGTTTAACATCATCAATGACCTTACATGCGACGGCTAGTGTCAGGGACCGCAAGCCCGCAACCGAGACAAGTGCAACCATGGCAGCCCAAGCCTATCTCTACAACATTTTGGGCTTGCCAAATGGCCCAAGAAAGCTGGCCTTTTACCATGGTGAAATGAGCAAGCAGAGTATTTACCATTGTGAAATCCGATAAGGCATCATACTTATCATTTTTGTGCTTATTTGTAAAGATAATTCCCACTTTATCTCTTATTTGAAATTCAAATGTTGTAGATAGGATAGGCTCTCATATGGACCATTGATCCATTGTAATATTGACCGTTGATTGTACTGAGCTCTCACTACAAAAGGAGGCTCAACCCAGGTCATTTCATCATTCATCACTTACTTCAGTTTGTAAGCTTTTACCCATAGTAATACAACTCAGTATTCACTCATTTTCTCTTGTTCTTTTGCCATTGCCTTTCTTTTGTTTCGCAACAGTTTCTAAGTATTCCTACTTATGAGTTTTTCAGGTGACTTAGCCCAGTTTTAAACCGAGAAAAAAGCTAAGGCCGCACGGTTTTCTAGCAGAAGACTAGCCCCGTGTCAAGTGGTATCAGAGTGAGGTTTTGCTGAGAAGTTGTTGATTTGAGATGGCACGTGATGGAGAGAACACTGCAGTGAAGAAGGGTGCAGAGGCCATAGTTGACAAATCTAAGAGGGGTTCATCGAAGGACATGATCACATCGATCCAGGGAAGGGTTACCAAGCTTGAAGAATCCATGGCAGAGGCCAAGGCGACATTGGAACCGTTGGAGTCGATGGACACTGAGAAGCTGAGTTCGTTGGATTTAGAAAAGCTCGAGTCCTTGGAGGGAATTCAGGATGATGTTTAGGAGGCTCTTAATGGGATGGATGTGAATATGTCTAAGCGTGGCGATGTCTTATAGGCCATGGTGGTTGCTTTAAGGGATGAGGTTGAGGATCTCAAGGCAAAGAGTTCCAGTCTGAGAAAGATGAACTGAAGAAGGAAGTGGAGCTGCTCAAGACCGAGTTGCTTGTGCTAAAAGCTGCGATTACGAACAGTGTGACTGTTGCAGCGCCTAGAACCTCGAGAGTTATCCCTAAACTAGAAAAGTTCAAAGGGATGAGGTCCGCCCAGAAGTGGAGAATTTCCTTTGGGGAATGGAGCAATACTTCAAAGCCGTGGGCATCGTGGAAGATGCTAAGAAGGTAAGCTTTGTAAGTATTTACTTAATTGATCTTGCACAAACGTGGTGGCAATGTAGGTGAGAAGATGTGAAGCGTGGGAACACTGCCATCGAGACTTGGAAGGAGTTCCAAGAAGAGTTCAAGGAACAGTTCTATCCTCTGTATGCTGAAGATGAGGCATGATCAAAGTTGAGGTGACTCAGGCAAGAAGATGCCAAGTCTTTGAGGGACCATGTCTGAAAGTTCGTGGAGTTGAGTTTGTAGGTCCCGAGTTTGAGTGAAGATGATGGTTTTTTCACCTTCATGGATGGGTTGCAACCATGGGCGAAGATGGAGTTGCAACGACGGGGAGTGACCAAGCTCTCTGTTGCCTTGACTGCTACCAAGTCCATCATTGAGATTGGGCATAAGAAACCTAACTCCTCCAAACCAAAACCAAAGCACAAAGGTCATGGTGAAGACAAGGAGAAGTCAAATCGATCCGACAAAGATTCGAGTGGCAGGAGTAAGCCTTCGAATAGGAAACATATAGATTTGAGGGACAAGCAGCATGGCAAGTGCTTCCATTAACACAAAGAATGGCATATTGCCAGGGATTTTCCCCAAAAGAGCAGAATTGCTGCTATCAAGGAGACAACTAATGGCGAGACTAGCGAGGCTCTAAAGCTTGGTCCATCATTAGTACAATGGAGGTCAAGAAGGGTCGAAAGAAGAAGGGGTTGATGTTCGTCGACATCACCATTGCTGGCCCGAAGTTGAGTGCACTAGTTGATACCGGTGCCTCTGAACTGTTCATGTCCGAGCAAACTGCCGAGAAACTTGGCCTTACTGTCGAGAAGTCAAGTGGATCCATCAAGACAGTGAATGCCAGGGAAGTACCGATTGTAGGAGTCACAAAGGGAGTTCAACTTGACATTGGAGGTTGGACCAGTAAGGAAGCCGTCAAGGTAATCCCACTCGATGACTTTGATTTTGTGCTTGGGTTAAGTTTTCTAGACCAGATCAACGCTTTCCTTGTTCTTTTTGCGGATTGTCTGTGTATTCTAGATTCGAAGCATCAATGCATTGTTCCAGTGAGCCGAGGGTCAGGAGTAGGTGCAAAAGTTCTATCCGCATCCAGTTTTCAAAGGCGGTGCTCAAGGAGGAGCCGACCTTCCTGGCAGCCTTGGTGTGCGATTAGCCTGTCACAACCGAGGGAGTCCCTGATGAGGTAGGACGAGTCTTGGCAGAATTTGAAGATATGATGCCTGCCGAGTTGCCAAAGAAGTTGCCTCCAAAGAGGGATATTGATCACAAGATTGAGCTTGTGCCAGGCGCGGAGCCCCCACTCGAGCCCCTTACCGACTAGCCCCGCTTGAGTTAGAGGAGATGTGCAAACAGTTGAACGATCTCCTAGATGCCAGTTATATCCGCCCATCCAAGGCACCCTACGATGCACTGCTATTCCAGAAGATGCACGATGGGTCCCTACGGTTGTGCATCGACTATAGGGCTTTGAATAAGCTCACAGTGAAGAACAAGTATCCGATTCCTCTCATTGCAAACTTGTTCGACCAGCTTGGTGGTGCAAGGTGGTTCACCAAGTTGGACTTGCGATCGGGCTACTACCAAGTCAGAATAGCCGAGGGTGATGAGCCGAAGATAGCTTACGTGACGAGGTATGGTTTTTTCGAGTATCTTGTGATGCCTTTCGGCCTCACGAATGATCCAGCTACTTTCTGTACCTAATGAACAAGGTGCTACAACCGTTCCTCGATAAGTTTGTTGTAGTCTACCTCGATGACATCGTCATCTACAGCAAGACATTGGGAGCATGTCGAACACTTGCGGGAGGTGTTCAAAGTCTTGTGGGAAAATGAGTTGTATGTCAAGAAGGAGAAATGCTCATTTGCCCAGCAAGAGGTTCCTTTCCTTGGCCACATTGTTGGAGGAGGCATGATCTGAAAGGACAAGGAGAAGGTTCGAGTCATTGAAGAATAGGAGGCGCCAAGTAAGGTAATCGGGCTAAGATCTTTCCTGGGGTTGGCGAATTACTATCGGAGGTTTGTCAAAAGCTACTCCAAAATTGCTGCACCATTGACCGACTTGCTGAAGAATGACAAGGTGTGGGATTGGGGATCGGAGTGCCAAGAAAGCCTTTGATGAGACCAAGCTCGCTATGGTGAGTGAGCTTGTCTTGGTGTTGCCAGATTACACCAAACCTTTCGAAGTTCACACTAATGCATCTGACATTGCCATTGGTGGGGTCCTAATGCAAGAGGGACATCCGTTTGCATATGAAAGTCGGGAGCTTAATGAGACTGAGCGGAGATACATAGTCCCTGAGAAGGAGATGACGACGGTGGTGCATTGTCTACGCACATGGAGATACTTTGTGCTTGGGTCCAAGTTCGTGGTGTACACAAACAATGTCTCCAATAGTTACTTTTTGAGTCAGAAGAAGTTGTCCCCGAAGCAAGCTCGTTGGCAGGAGTTTCTTGCCGAGTTTGATGTTACTTTGGAGCATAAACCAGGGAAGGTGAATTTCGTGGCCGATGCCCTAAGCCGAAGGTATACCATGGAGTTTGTGAGTTTTCCAGAGGGACCGATGCTGGAGCGCATCAAGGAGGGCAAAACCTGGAGGTTTTAGCTAGAGGGAGGCTTGTTGTTTGTTCATGTACATCGCCTCTTTGTGCCTCAGTTTGATGGAATCCGAAAGGAGCTCATGAAGGAATGCCATGATTCTAAGTGGTCGGGACATCCGGAGATGCACCGGACATTGGCCTTGATGGCGGAGCACTATTATTGGTTGCACATGGGCAGTGATTTCAAAGCCTATATAAAGGCTTGCCTTGTGTGCCAGCAAGATAAGATCAAGCAGAAGAGTCTAGCGGGGTTGTTGCAGCCTTTGCCAATTTTGGAGAAACCATGGGTAAGTGTTTCCCTGGATTTTATACTTGGTTTGCCAGTTATTGACGGAAAGTCTAGTATTATGGTGGTCGTAGACAAATTTTCCAAGTATGCTACATTTATCCCAGCACCCAAGGTGTGTCCAACCAATGAGGCAGCTAGGCTTTTTCTCAAGCATGTGGTGAAGTACTGGGGTGTTCCACAATCAATTATCAGTGATTGGGACACGAGGTTCACGAGAAGGTTCTGGACAGAGTTGTTCAAGTTGTTGGGCTCAAACTTGAACTTCTCAACAAGTGTCCACCCGCAGACCGATGGGCAAACCGAGAGAGTGATTGCACTCGTTGAGATCTACTTGAGGCACTATGTGAGTGCTAATCAGCGTGACTGGCCGAAGCTGTTAGATGTGGCCCAGTTCTCTTACAACTTGCAGCGGAGTGAGGCAACAAACTAGAGTCCGTTCGAGATTGTAATCGGGCAGCAATCGCTTACACCGAACGCGGTTGTGACCGGGTACCTGGGACTGTGTCCAGCAGCCTATCATTTTGCCAAGGAGTGGCATGAGCTTTATGACTTAGCCTGTGCATGCTTGCGCAAGGTGGGAAAGCGAACCAAGAAGTGGGCAGATCGAAAGCGTCGTGATGTGTACTTTGAGGTTGGTGATCTAGTCCTTGCCAAACTAACTTCGATCTTGTGCAACCCAAATCACAAGGGGCTTGTGCGACGAAATGAGGGGCCGTTCAAAGTTGTGAAGCGGGTAGGCACCATGGCCTATCGACTAGAGTTGCCGCCGACCATCCGAGCTCATCTGGTGTTTAATGTGAGTTTGTTGAAGGCATATCACCACGATCAGGATGATCCAGATTAGGGCAAATCACACCGAGCGCCATCGGAGTAAAGGTCTCATACAAAAGAGGTACGATCCATTTAGAGAGCCATTCGAATAAAATCGGCATGAGTACCTTGTTCAATGGAAGGGTCTTCCCGAGAGCGAGATGAGTTGGGAACCCGCAGATGCCTTATGGCAATTCCAGGAGCAAATCGACCAGTACCATTCTAGCTGCGCGATGAGGGCGTCGCTAGAACTAGTAGGGGAAAATGTCACGGGCCGCAAGCCCGCGACCGAGACAAGTGCAACCATGGCAGCCCAAGCCTATCTCTACAGCATTTTGGGCTTGCCAAATGGTCCAAGAAAGCTGGCCTTTTACCATGGTGAAATGAGCAAGCAAAGTATTTACCATGGTGAAATCCGATAAGGCATCTTACTTATCATTTTGTGCTTATTTGTAAAGATAATTCCCACTTTATCTCTTATTTGAAATTCAAATGTTGTAGATAGGACATGCTCTCATATGGACCATTGATCCATTGTAATCTTGACCGTTGATTGTACTGAGCTCTCACTATAAAAGGAGGCTCAACCCAGGTCATTTCATCATTCATCACTTACTTCAGTTTGTAAGCTTTTACCCAGAATAATACAACTCAGTATTCACTCGCTTTCTCTTTTTCTTTTGCCATCGCCTTTCTTTTGTTGAAAGCAAATAGGCCAGTCTTTCAGCGTGACTAGCCCCGTTCTTTTAGTGTTTAATTTTTCTTTTGTAATTTTCATTTTAGAGGAAATGGAGCAAAATGTAAAGTTTGTAGAAAGTATGGGTCTTTAATGTAAAAATGTAGGCCTTTAATGTGATTTGAAAAAGTTTTAGGGTGTTATTGTGATTTGTAAAAACTTTGGGCTTTTATTTTAATTTATGAAATTTTGGCCTTTATTATAGTTTATAAAAATGTTATACTTTATTGTAATTTATAATTTATTTTTAGCTTAATACACTTTTTCCCCTAAACTTTACCTATTTTCCCAACCTGCCCTCTAAAGTTCATTTTGACTATTTTTGTCCCCTAACATTTTTGTCGTTACCCATATTGCCCCCAACCGTTAAAAAAATTTGTCTTAACCAATCAGAACTTGCCACGTCATTCTCTTAATTTATTTTTAACTTTTAAAATAAAATAAATATATTAAAACATTTATCAATTTAATTATATTTCTCAAAATACCCAAAACACTCATCTTCACCCCTATCATTTTCTTCCCCAATTTTCATTTCTTTTACAATTCTCTCTCCACACCCCGCCCTTATACTTCAATTCGAAAATCTCACTAACAATAATTTTTCTAAAATTAAATTCAAACAAAAACAACAAAAGACCCTGTTTATAAAAGTAGAAATGTCTTTGTCATTTTGTCCCTGTCGGGCTCTTTCTCTCATTTTTCTCCATCTTTTTTGAACAAAATTTTCTTTCTTTTAAATATTTTTTTATTTGATGTCCTGATAATATATTCTCGGATCTCTCAATCCATTTACTTCCTTAATTTCGCTTCAATACGGTTAGTCTTCCATTTCCTCTTTCAAGCTTTTTACATTGTGTGGATTTGAATTTGCATGTTGTTAACAAATTTTGATTTTAATTGCTTAATGAATAACGGGCATTTAACAACTTGAAAATTTTGTGTGAAGTGCATTTTTTAAAATTGTTGTTTTGGGTTTATTTGAAATTATAACCAAAGGAGGAGCTTGGTAGGATAACTTGTGGGGTGCTCTTTAAGATTGAAACTCTTATGACAAAAAAAGTTGAAATATATTTTGTTAAAGATAAATAAATAATTGTATTTTGTTATCAACAACTTTGATGTAGTTATACAAGAGGGTAAATACTGGAAATTTCTCCATTCCAGAGTTTGATACAAATGATTTTGTTGATTGAAAGCTCTTGGTGATGGGTTGTTATTTTAAATGTCTATTTGATTCTGGAAATTCTTGTTAGTGAGATTTTCGAATTGAAGGATAAGGGCGGGGTGTGGAGAGAGAACGGTAAAAGAAATGGAAATTAAGGAAGAAAATGATGGAGATGAAGATGGGGTATTTTGAGAAATATAATTAAATTAATAAATATTTTAATATATTTATTTTATTTTAAAATTTTAAAATAAATAAAGAAAATAATGTGGCACGTTTTGATTGGTTAAGACAAATTTTTTTAACGGTATGGGGCAATATGGGTAACGGCGAAAACATTAGAGGGTTAAAGTGGTCAAAATAAACTTTAGGGGATAAGTTGGGAAAACATGTAAAGTTTAAGGGGGAAAAGTGTATTATGCCTTTATTTTTTATTGTAACTTTTGTAATTTTTTATTTTAAATTTTTAAAAATTTTAAATGAAGAATTATGACTTATATTCTTATCATTTGCACAAAATTTTGATATTGTCGGTGACGATACGAATGATTTGTGATGATTTTTATCAATTAGTAGCATAATTAATTGTCACCGAATAAAATTTATAAGTGACATTATACATAAACGTCATTATATGTTTAGCAATATGTGACGCAAAAAAAATCATCGTCACACTAGACATTTAGTGACGCACCTAGCGTGACGTTCATCGTGACGTCAAATTTTATATCACAAGATACAAATAGTGACGTAAATGTAAATTTTAGTGACAATATTTTCAACATCAAAATAAACAAATTTGTTGTAGTAATTAAATCGTTCCCATTGTGAATGTAACTGCTCGTCAGAATCTTCTCATTTGCAGTTGTCTTCAACAAATCCCAATTTAGTTTTTTGCTAGCAATGCGATTCGCATCGATCGGCTCCATATATTATAGTTGTTGATTCAAACAAGATGATACGAAATAAAAATACCTCCTGGCGTAACAGATGAATGCAGAAAAAGATTGTGATTGAAGTCGTCGTGGTTTTGGTCGTCGAAGGCATCTCAATCAATCAATACTAGAAAGCCCTAATTTCGACAAAGAGAATGACCCTGGCAAAAAACTATCTAATTGGGTTAACGAGTATAGCCAGACAAGGCCCAATCAAATACAAAAGACCAAAAAGGAAAAGAAAGAAACGAAATCTTGAAAACCTTGGCTCTTGATACAATGTTTAAATGAAGAAATATTTACTGGAAATACATCTTCATTTCACATTAATTAATTTACAATGTATTAACATAGTTATATACAACTCACTACAGCTCTAACCAACTATATGTAAAAACAAACTATCTGTAATTAGCTAACTTCCTAACAACATATTACAACTGTAAACTATCCTTCTAACAAATCTCATTTTTTGGACTCGAATCATTTTTCCAACGGTCAATCAACGTTAACTTTGCTTCTCTTTTCACCCATTTCAACACCCTCACTTCATCCCTTAAAACCTCAACAACATAACCTCTTATTTGCCTCAACCTCCATTTCTGTTAATTCTTAATTGAATTTGTGAAAACCCAAGTTTCAAATTTTCCACCCTTTTATCAATTTAATTGTCTAGAAAATCAAAATCTCTTATATTTCCCAAATCACTAAAACCCACATTGAGAAACAACCCTAAAGTCCAAACCTTTTTCTTTGTTCAGTGGTCATGTGTGTAGTTTATTAAATCTTCTTTTCTAGATAAAAATGTAAACTTTAGAAAATAAGGATGAAGTTGATGATGGTAACAAACAAATTACAAAAGAAATATGAAAGACTTAATGGCGTCGTCGTCTTCAAGTCAAAAGGAGCAGGTAGTATCCTTGTTCGTGGACAACCTTCTAATGGCGTTACACTGGCAAGGATTATGGCATGTATTCAGTAGATATGGTAATATTCTCAACGCGTTTATAGCAAACAAAAGAAGTAGAGGGGGTAGGAGGTTTGGTTTTGTAAGGTTTGGAACTAGAACAGATGCAACGAGCAGAGTTTTAAATAGCGGAACGCTAACGCAATTGCGGCTGTGAAATTGCGGTCGCGCTGCCGTTCGAAACCGCAATTAGAGAAAATTACGGTGGACGACGAAATCACGACGATAGTGGGCTGTCGCGGACGCGAAATAACAGTATAACGTTCAATTGCGGCGATAACGGGATGCTATCCATATTATCAGACCAATCACGAATGGTTCGTCAAAAGTTTTTTGACTCGAATCCAGTTAACGACCGACGGGGAGGAGAAATGGTTGATATGAGTTTGCTCGGGACGGGACGAGGAGTTGAATGCGTGTGGTGCTTTTCACGAACGGTGAATGATTGGTGGCCGGAGATAAAAATGGGAGGAAGAGAATGTTGTAGAAAATGGGCGGGACCGCGGGAGAGAAAGGGAAGAAGATGAACTTATAACATTAAAAGGGTAAATGCGGGAAGGAGGGTTCAAATTTTAGTGAATTTTTGGAGAGGCTTGAAGGTTTTAGCGCGCTAACAATTTAGTCCTTTAAGGGAGATTCTTAGTTTAATTAAGATGTTTTGTTTTGTTCCATTTTCAATTAAGTCCTCGAATCCATAATAAAACTTCCAATTGAGCCTCTAAGTCTTATTTTCTTCCAATTAAATCCTTTTATAAGTGTTGGAAAATACTCTAAAAATTATTAAAAGTATTTTTTATAATTATAATTAAATTCTCCCATTGTTGATGTTTACCTTAATTATTTATTTTAATTTAAATATTGATCGGTAGAACAAATATATATATATTATTCTTGAGTTTGCCGGTGAAAAAGAACTCTTTGATAAAATCGTAAGGAATTTAATCTCATGTCTTACAATTATAATAGATATTTGGCTTAAAACACTTTTCCCCCCTAAACTCTACATGTATTCCCAACTTGTCCCCTAAACTACGTTTTGCCCACTTTTGCCCCCTAAACGTTACTCATTTTGCCCTATTCCGTTACTATTACCGTTAAAAAAATTTCAGCTAATCAAATCTCACCACATTATCTCCTCATTGACTAAGTCAATCCGCCTGGTTTTAATTAAAGGGTAAATGACATGTCAAGTCTATCAGGTTTGTTTCTTGTTCAATTTAGTCACTGAAAAGTCTATTTTTACCTAAAACTGACCCCTATTTGTTTCTAATTTTTATAATTTAGTCTAATATTTGTTATTATTAATAAAATTATTTTATTTAAATGTTAATATTTAATAAAAATAAATTAAATTAAATATTTTAATATTAAATTAGTAATTTTTAGATAAATTAAATTACCTAAAATTGATCCCAACAATTACTTATTCAAATTATATTCTTTCTTGAGCAAATTGTGATTATATTTTTTTAGCAAAATTTGAATTATATTCTTTTTTAGAAAAATTCGAATTCGAATCATATCCCAGTTATATTCAAATTTTGTTGAATTTAAATTATATTTTTGAACAAAATTCGAATCATATTTCACTTATATTTGAATTATATTTTTGAGTAAAATTTGAATTATATTTGAATCATATTCGAATCATGTTTCAATTATATTAGAATTATTAATTCAAATTTTGCTAAATTTGAATTATATTCGTTTTATCAAAATTTGAATTTTATTTTTAGAAAAATATAGTTCGAATTATAACTTTTAGCAAAATTTGAATTATTAATTTGAATATAATTGCAATATGATTCGAATATAATTCGAACATGATTTTAATATAATACGAATATGATTCAAATGTAATTTGAATATGATTCGAATATAATATGAACATGATTCCAATAGAATTCTAATATAATTTGAATTTTGCTGAAAAATATATTTCGAATGTAGCAAAATTCGAATTAATAATTCGAATACAATTAGAATATGATTCGCATATAATTTGAATATGATTCGAATATAATATGAACATGATTAGAATATAATACGAATATGATTTGAATATAATCTGAATATGATTCGAATATAATACAAACTTGATTAGAATATAATATGAATATGATTCGAATATAATTTGAAATTTACTGAAAAAATATATTTTGAATATTGAGAAATTCAAATTAATAACTCGAATATAATTGGAATATGATTCAAATATAATTCAGATTTTGCTCAAAAATACAATTCAAATTTAGTAAAATTCGTTCGAACTTTTCCCAAAAAATATAATTGATTTAATTTACTTTTATTAAATATTAACATTTAAATAAAATATTATTATTAATAATAAAAAATATTTGACTAAATTATAAAAATTAGAAACAAATAGGGGTCAATTTTAGGTAAAAATAGACTTTTCAGTGACTAAATTGAATAAGAAACAAACCTGACAGACTTGACATGTCATTTACCCTTTAATTAAAACCAGGCAGATTGACTTAGTCAATGAGGAGATAATGTGGCGAGATTTGATTAGCTTTTTTTTTTTAACAATAATGGTAATGGAATGGGGAAAATGAGTATATATTATAATAATTATTATTACGTTTAGAAAATTAATGTTTTACAATAATGGGAGAAGGTTACAACTAGGGATGTAAAAACACGTAATCGGATGGGTTTCAGGTCGGGTCAAATCGGATACAGGTCATTTCATGTCGTTTTTCTGTTTTGACTCGATTCAGGTCGGGTGCGGGTCAGTTTTAGGTCGGATTAAAACGGTTAATTGACGGGTTAATTAAGGTTCAGATTGACTTCAGGTCGGGTGCATTTCAGGTCGGGTTCATTTCAGGTCGGGTTCATTCGGGTTTCGAATTCGTATTAAATTTGAGTTTGGTATAAATAGTTGATACACTTTGGGTTGGTCATTCATTTTGAGCTAATTATTGAACGCCTTTCATGAACATGAATCACATTAAAAATAAAATATTAGGCACTAGAATGAACAAAAAATATAGAATGATTCATTTCTAAAATATTAGAGTAAATAACAAAAATTATAAATTAATAAGGGTCAATTTTGGTGAAAAATATTAAATTAAAATTATAAACATTGGACTAAATTACAAAAAAATGAATAGGGGTCAAGTTGGACTAAAATTAAAGTTTTAGGGACTAGAATGAACAAAAATATCAACAAATGATTCATATCTAAAATATTGGAGTAAATTACAAAAATATAAATTAATAAGGGTAAATTTTGGTGAAAAATAAAAATTTAGTTAATATTATGAAAAAATATCATAATATTAAAAACACTGGATTAAATTACAAAAAATGAATAGGGGTCAATTTAGAATAAAAATAAAGTTTAAGGGACTATAATGAGCAAAGATATTTAATTAAAACTATAAACATTGGGCTAAATTACAAAAAAGAATAGGGGTCAATTTGGAATAAAAATAAAGTTTATGGGACCATAATGAACAAAGATATTAAATTAAAATTATAAACATTAGAGTAAATTACAAACAAAAAAAGAATAAGGGTCAATTTGGACTAAAAATAAAATATATGTATGTATGTAAGTTTTACTATATGTATATATGTGTATATATTAATATATATATATATATATGTGTATGTATGTATCATGTATGTATATATATTAATATATATACATATGTATATACATACCACGCATGTATGTAAGTTTTAGTATGTATATGTATATATACATACATATATATGAATACGTATATGTATATATGTATATGTATATGTATATGTATATGTGTATATATATATATGTATATATATGTATGTATATATATATTATATTTATATTGTATGTATAATATATATATGTATGTATATATATATATATCATATATGTATATAGAAATAAATATAGGTAAGTATATATATACATTAATACATATATATACATATACATAATATATATACATTAATACATATATATACATATATACATATACATATACATTAATACATATATGATATATATATATACATATACATTAAGTCATTAATACATATATATACATTAATACATATACATACATATACATATACATAAATACATATACATATATATACATATACAATTATACATTAATACATTAATACATATATATACATATATGATATATATATATATATACATATATGATATATATATATATACATATATATTAAGTCATTAATACATATATATACATTAATACATATACAAATATATACATATACATTAATCACATATATGTATATATATATACATTAATTTTGATTCCTTAAGGTTTTATGGTTTTGTGTTTAGTATTAATGGCTTATAGTTTATGGTTATTGGTTTACAGGATTAATTTTGATTCAACTTGTTAATTTGTGCATTTGAATTTGATTAGATATTTAAAACAAAGCTCATGTGTAGAATTGAACTAAATTAAAGTTTCAACTTTCATGTGTACAATTACTTATTTACATCCAAATCAAATTTTTGTGTATAATTATATTAAACCAAAGTTTTTATGGTATAACAATAATAATAATAATGTCTTAATTGAATTAACTTATTAAACTTAGAATCTAATTGAGCTAAATTAAAACCTAGAAGCATAAATCACAGACATAATTAAAAAAGTCTAAATTTAAATGTGAAATTTCAATTAAATTAATCTAAATTGGAACTCAATTGAATTAAACTAAAATTTAAAAGTGAAAATTTAGGACTTAAATGAAAAATATCTAAAGTCGTAAGGGCTAAAAAGAGAATTACCCCTACCTAAAAGTTGACCGCCCACCCTCTCGTTTTAATTAAAAATGAAAGAAAAAAAATAAATGGTAAAAAAGGGAAAAGGACGGGATTTTGAAGGGAATCAGGTAAATAACCCGCCTAAATTTCAGGTTAGGGATTAATTACCCTTTAGGTAACGTTGCGTTTTAAATGTTACGTTTTAGTCTTAATATTCACTTTTAAGTTTTAGTTTAATTCAATTTAGTCATAAGTATCCCACGGTTTGGACTTCGTACATAGCAATCACCTCCCCAAGATGATATTTAGTACTTAAAATTTTACTTTTAACCGAAATTGACCCCTATTTATTTCTAATTTTTATAATTTAGTCTAATAATTTCAATATGGTGATATTTTTGTTCATTTTAATTCATAAGAATTAATTTTTAGTAGAAACTGACCCCTATTTATTTCTGTGATAAAATTGTGAAATTGGTCACTAGACTCTAAATTTCTTCACTTTCAAATTATCAAATTAGTCCTTAATTTCTATTTATTAAATGTATATATATAAATCATTAACAACAGGTCGGGTTCAAAACAAATCGGGTCAATTAACAGGCGGGTTTAAAACAGGTCGGGTTCAAAACAGGTCGGGTAAAATCGGATCTCGGGTCGATTCGGTCGGGTAATATCGGTTATCTACCAGGTCAGTCTCGGGTTTGGGTTCGTTTCAATCGAGTGCAAGTCGGGTTTCGGGTCCACAATAATAGGTCCAAATTGGGTTCGAGTCGTTTTCGGTCAGATGCAGGTCGGGTTCGGTTACTACATTAATAGATCTAACTCGGGTTCGAGTCATCAAATCCTCGGGTCAAACCAGGTTCTGACTCAAGCAGGTTTCAGTCGGGCTTTCAGGTCGGGTCAACTTTTTACCTCCCTAGTTACAACACTGGTAACTACAAACATTCTTCAACGTATTGACGGCGAGGTGGAAATTAATGGCGGGAGTATATATTACGTTGTTCGTGTTGTAGAATTAGGATTCTCAGATAATTCTGGTGTAGCACAAAGGTACAAGAAGGAACAAAGATATGGAGGTGGGGAGGAATCATCTTCGGATCAGTAAAATGATAGTGAGTTAGAATCTTCGTCGGAAACTAACCGGAACTCACTGTCGGTTAATGGTGGAGACAATAAGTTGCCAGCAATGGAAGATGATGATACATTAATTTAGAATAGCTTTGGGAATGATTATGGTGATACAGCTAATAAAAAATCAATGAAGAATGGGAGACAATTAGGAGAAATGGATTTAATGGGCAGCGGGCTCAAGGTGACAACTCAAGGTGTGGTTGAAGATCAAGAGTTGCTGCATGGAGTGACTAAAAGAAGTGTTGATCAGAAAATGGGGCAACAAGAGCCTGTTCAGGTTTCGATTAACTGTGGGGAAAAGGCTGGAATTAAGGGCCGAAAGGAAATTAATGTTACACAATTTGGGCCTGAACAAAATGCTGAATTTATTGCACCCATTAAGGAGATGGAACAGGTGACTGCAAGGGCATTGGATGATATGAGGTGCATGGGTTTTAACTCAAACTCGAATGGGCTGGATATTGAGCCGGAGACTACCAAATCTACGTGGAATGCAACAGTAGTTGCTAGGTATAACGCATGTCTAAAAAGTTGTATTGCTGAAAATCCTATCGGGGTTGAGCCTTGTGAGGTTCATAGTGAGGAGGAGGAGGATAGGACCTTCTTCCCTGAATTAATTTCATCTACGAAAATTAATAAAGGGAAAGAAAAAAATACGGCTCTCTATTGAATTACCAAGATAAAAGCCTTGTCATAGCTTGAAAGAAAATAGAGGGATCACGCGTTTAGAAGGTGCAAGCTGGAGCAGAGGATTTAACACACTCAGAGTTTTCTGGGCGATCGCTATCAGATTCGGATCTGGCAGCGAAGTGGGATTAAGCGGCGAAAGAGGCTAAGAAGACACTAAAGCTAGGAAAAAAACTGGGGCTTCAAATTATAGGTGATGAGGAGGAGGTTGTGCGAGAATTAGCATTGTTGGAAGTCAAGTAGGTCGGTATATGCAAGAGGTAGGAGCGAGGGGTAGTCATGAAAATGTTGATAAGGTTTGTGTGAGGAGATAAGTTTAGATTTAAGGAAGATTTTAAGAGATCAAATAGAGGATTTGGCAATGCAAAAATAAATGAAGAGGTAAGCTATTTAGATTTCCTGGTGGTTGGTGTTTCGAAAAATATTGAAGCCGGTTGCTGAAGGGTGTGGATAAATATTCCTCATTGTGGAATCAGATTGTCAAGTGGTCTTAAAATTGGATTAGTAATGCTCTCCTAAGGAAGTGACGGCGGTGGTCTATTTTTGTCAATATTGATTGTTTGTCTCGAATGATTGGTGTGCTTCATTTTTGCTATGTGTCATGGGGCTTAATGGTTTGGTAGAGCATTTTTGCAAAAGCTGGAATGAAAAGATGCGACTCGACAAAGCTTGGTGGTAGTCTAGTGAAAAGTGCTAATGTATTTGGTTTGAGTGAAAGCATGGCTTTATGGTATATATACATATATACATATACAGATAATTGGGCGAGATACTTCGTAGTGGGGTCTTGGGCATTCGCATCATATTGCTTTTTGGTGTGTTTTTGTCATTTTGTAACATATTTTTTGTTTGTGTTGTACTCTTTTTTTCTATTTAAGACTAGAGAGGCTTTTAATGAAGCACACAACTCAGGCTTTTAATAAAATAAACGCTTAATTGTCGAGCAAAAAGAGGATGAAGTGGACATGTGCATTTTTCTTCTTAGTTCAGTCTGAGTTGTGATATGAGATTTTTTTTTCTATTTTATCAGGGTGACATTTGTAGTTTCCCATTTCAACTACCAGAGGATATCAAGTGCAGATTTAAAGGATCTTCTAGGTTTGGTTCTTCAATGCAATGGGATAATTCATCATCCTCGATTATTTTTCAGGTAAATAGTGTGAACCTATGAGGGATGTAAGATTTTATGAAAATGGGTGAATCTATAAAATTTCAGGAGTGGAAAGTTATAAAATTTTAGAGGACCAACTTGTCAAATTTTAGAGAATAGAAATAGATTTTCAAAAAAAAACATAAAAAATTTCTATTTTTTTAAAAATTATATACGAATTTTAAATTTTTAGGGGGTGACTGCTTCCGACCCCCTTGTCCATCCTTGGTGTGAACCATTTCATCTTCTTTTCATTTGAAATCACTTCTCTTTCTAACTTTTTTATGGGTCCCCAATATTTTTATTGAGGTTGCTACATGAAGCTTGCATCTCTGAACAATTACCGAATTATCAAATCCTATCCGAGAAATGCAAGAAAAAAAATACCATGTATGATTATTCTGTCATTCAAACAAACATTTTTTTTCTCAGCGGTAACAATATTATTATAATTAAAATCATAACATGAATATTATTATATATCTCATTAAAAATTTCTTTAATCTTAAATGAAAAAAAAGTACATTACGATAATATAAGTACAAGAACACCAAAAAAATAATAATAAGGAAACAAAACCTCACATCAAATCTCAAAAGCTTGCGTTTTGAATAATATCAAATTTTTTAAAAAGAAAATTTGGAGAACTGGTGGGGTTATCGTGGGGTTAGTAGTGAGGAAAGAGAGTGAAATTTTAACACCCAAGGTGTCATCTTCTTCACTCCTTTCTCTCTGTCGAAAGCTACCCATAGAAGGAAAGCCTTAAAAAGCTTGAGATTCTATGCTTTTTTGGGTTTCAATTCTTAGCATTCTTCAAGAATTTGGTAAGTCCATCTTGTTAAGCATTGTTATTGAGCTTGAATTTCATTTGAACTAGGATATAATGATCTTAGGTTTTGGTTATTCAGATGAATCCTTCGTTTGATTTAATAACTAAGTTCAATCAAGTTTAAAATGGTGATATTGTTAGTGAACGTTTCTTTGAATGGTGAATATGGAAAATTGAACCTTAGAACTTGAAATTTTAGTTTGGTCAAATGTGATGTAGAAAGAAAATTTATATAGAATTCTTTTGAAATGGATATAAATGGTGGGATATGATATAAAATTGAATGAAATAATATGAATTCAAGCATTAGATTGGGATATATAAATCTGGCCGAATATATTGAGTTTGAGATGGAATTTTTAGTTAGATGGAGGTTGCATCGTTGGCGGCTAAGTTCATGACCGTGTGATATGTGTTTTGTACCGAAATTATGCATAAATGGAGTTAAGGATATGCTCAAAACAATTTGTTTGAATGATTTCCTATTGAAACTAAAATGTTCTGGTAAAAACCAAGATAATAGGCTAGAGTTCGGATATGAAAAGTGGTATGAAGTTGCTGTGATTTTCTGTTTATATTGGTAGTAAGTTTAAAAATTCACAAAAAATTCTATAGGTCAAATTAGAGAATGGTCCTTATATATACAGAACCATATGTGATTCTGCATTCGTTTGCAACAGACGATGATCGATTTTGATTTGTGAATTAAAAGATATGAATTTTTGAATAAGGTCATGAAAATAGGGTAGCAGTTTGCCCCTAAATCTACATTAACAATGACTTTAGAAATTCACTATAAATTGTATAAGCAGTATAAAAAGCTATAATTTATATGGTTTAAATTTTTTTTTCAGTCTAGTTTCGTTTAAAACAAATGGAATCGAATTTCGAGTTATAGAACATTTTATAGAAATGATTCTTTAAAGACAGTGCAAGCTGCCTTGTGTATTTGATGATATGTTTCTTTAATGTTTGGTGAGAGAATGAAAACAATTTGATAGTGTATATGAAGTGGTAGGTCATTAGAATGAAATAGTGCTATTATAGGAATTGAAAATCATGTCTTGTAATGCTTTGTAAATTGTTTGGTGTTTGAGTGTTAGAATCTTTGTATGTTTTATGAATTGGTTGTTGTTGTGTAATTAAAAAGAGTTTTAATGCATGGTTTATACTTTGTTGTATGCCTAGACAAAGAGTTAGTGGTGAAACAAAGTTTTGAATGAGGTTAAGTAAGATGTCTTGTGGTTCGAGATATCTCGTAACTTTGGGATATTAGGCAAGTGTAGTATATGCATTCGGGGTGACACGGTGTCATTCTGATCTTTGCTTACTTGATTTGTTAAGTTTAAATCATGCTTTTTTTGCATAAGGCTCAAATAGACCACATCGGGGAAATACATTCATGGCGTAGCATCTTTTGTAAGTCTTTTGATTATGCCTGCATTACATATGCACATTTTACCTTGCTAAGATATTTATGTTAGATCAAAAAGATGGATTGGAAACCTTGTAACAAGCTTGAATCAATATGAATTTCTAGTTGGAGCTTAATGCTCACTTGCCATAAGACACCAAGAAATGCTAATTAGGCTTTAATGCCTTAAAAATGAACTCTTAAATCCTCTGGAGCAAAAGCTCAATTATGTCATAAGATACCTCTCATAACACCAAAATACAAAATGTATAAGTTGCCTAAACAATGGAATCCCTTGGACTCTTTGGCATGGTACATGATATACTGGGACTACGATTCACAGGCTATGGCTCAAGAATGACGATCCCATATTGTGATATATTGGCGATAATAAGAGGTAGCGAGGGAGATGTTGGAAGAGAAGGGAAGATTAATTGATATTCTTTAACAATAGCCATTGCTTTTTTGCTTTGTGCTATGTGTAACACTAGCCAATATGGTCAAACACTGACCAATGCTACCTATGTCCAAATGTGATCTAAGGAAAATATTGTTAAAATGCATGAACTTTGAAAGAAATTTGATAAGAACTCCATATGATCTCCGATAAGAGCAAGTATGTGTAATGTAACACCCAATTTCGATTTGGATCCAAAGTGCTACATCTGGGTCACCCAAAATCAACCCATCAAATTTTCAATTTAAAACCAAAGTTTAGAAATCAATTAAAAGCATTAAACATTCATAAATCCATGAAGGTAAATAAGTATTAAAATTAAGTTTACAAATTAAGAGCTCCAAGTTTAATACATCGTATACCAAAATAATATTTCAAATAGAGTTACAGACTCAACAGTGGTATTAGAGCTTAGGTTTAACCAGTTCTAGGAAACCTCAGGGTGGTATAAAGGTCGTGGTAAGGTGTCTATTGAATACAAGCCCTTAAAGTTATGTTGTACTCTTCCAAGACTGGGAATCCTGATGATGTTGCCTTGTTTCCTTGTGTTTTCAAAATGTTCGATGGCAGGTGAAGCCAAACGTAACCATGAAAGTCGTGAAGATAGTCATGTCTCTCAAGCGGAAGACTTCTGTAAGGAGTTTGTCCCAAATGTTGGGGACATAAGCTTTATGAGCAGTATTAGAGGTGGAGGGGTGAGCCACCTCCATGATCTTACCACTACTCTTATGCAAGTGGTGCAAGTTATCCCGAGGAAATCCGAGATACCTCACAAGACGCCTGTTGAGAGGCTTCACCATTATGGGCCAAAAGATTTCAAAGGTTTGGTTGAGGATGACCCGATCAAGGATGACTAGTTGTTAAGGGACACTCAGAGGATTATGAGATAGATGAGAGGGAGTCTGGAGGATGATCTCGATTGCATTGTCTCCCTTTAAAGGCAATGCACATGAGTGTTGAGAGACCTTTGAGTTGGGACTACAACCTGCACTTCCGACATGGGATGTCTTATTGGATGAGTTCAGGAAAAGTACATTAGTGAGGTCCATATGGATGAGATGAGAGATCAGTTCTTGCATCTAGTTTAGGAGGATAGGACATTGTTTGAGTATGAGCAATATTTCTTACGGTTGAGACGTTATGCCCCAGAGTTAGTTGCTACCGAGGAATTGAGGTGTAAGAGGTTCATAAATGGATTAATCAAATGCACGTGACAACGGGTCCACTTGGGACATTCTCCGAGTTAGCCAATAGTGCGAAGGTACTTAAGCAACTTCAGGGTTCAACATCAAGTTAGTTTGAGGACTCTAGAGGCCATGTTGTGAGGACTCAGGAAATCATAGGCTCTTCTCAAGCTCTGTCTAGAAGGTTCCCTGCTTTGAGTGATACGAAGAGAGTTGTTTAAGACTAGTTGCCAAGGGATGGTCGGAGATCCAAACTGAGGGTTCGTCAGAGTTCTTTAATTTCTACTCTAGAGGGGAGTACTGGTGGTTCAGCTGGTGTGTCGCTTCCACTAGCATTTGACCATTGCGGCCTGCATCACCATGGGGTGTGCTTCTTGCTCCGAAGGGTTTGGTATAGGTGTTAGGCACTTGGTCATATGGCGAAGGACTGCTCAGTTATAAATGATGATACACCTATTCAGTCTCAGAGGTTGACTTCTTCTCGGCATGGTCAGGGTTCTACGAGAGGCAGTGTTAGAACGTCTTCTGGGTATCAGGATGAAGGTCTTGTGAGATCTATCGTTAGATTCGATGATCGAGTTGTTGCTAAACAAGTTGCTTTTCAGGCTAGAGAGGATAACGTTTCCACCGATGATATGTTAGGTACATGTGTTTTTTTTTGTTTTAGTTGTTAGATTGATGGAAATTTGACCTCTCGTTCATAAAGTGGTTTTGGTTCTTGTTGGATAAGTGTTGTGGTAAGATCTAGAGGTTGATTTTGGGTATATTAGTTCATCAGTTTTGTAAGTTCTTATAAGTAATGTTTTTATCGTGGGTGGTAAGTGGGGATTGAGAGTAACAGTCCTCGTGGACTTGTTAGATTTACTCTTTCCCTAGTTGGTAGATGTTACCCTTACAGTAGGTTGATAGTGTAAGTTTGATGTATGCCTTGGTTTTTGAGCGAGAGTCTCGAAGTTTCGGGGTTCGAGATGAACTAGGTTGTTGGTAATGGACGCGATTAACCATTGCCTCTCTAGCACGAAGGCTATGTTCTTGTGATGTTTGTTCAATGAAGGTCTTGTAGGTTGCAAGACGTTCTTAGCTCACATAGTAGATACGAGGGTTGAGAGTTCGAGGCTTTAGAGTTGTATATGTTTAAGAGGTTGTTAGAGTGCTCTTCGAGGAATGAGCGAGCTTACCTTTTGATCTTGGATTAGAACCCATTATAGATGTAACCTCGAGTTTGTTGTTAGTGTTCATCACCTTGTGGTATGGCACCGACTGAAATTTTAGAGTAAGGACTCAATTGTAAAAGTGAGTGAATACGAGTGTCGTCGCCAAGTGGTTCACCTTGGGATGTGCCTGTGTTGGTAGGGCGAAGAGTGGTGGCGTTGGATGTGGCGAGTCGACGTGTAACGATAGAGGATTGTTCCTCATTTCTTGGGGTTGATGATCTCGTAAATGATTGAAGAGTTTTGATTTTTCCATTCGATCATTCAGAATTTGAGTATCGTAAGTTGAAGGTTAAAGAGAAGTTGTGATAAAGATTGTGTTGCACTGATGTTTGGACCTTAAGGGCAAGTCATTAAGTGGTTTTGAATCACGAGTACGTCGTTATAATCTTGATTTTGATGATTCGAGTGGTTGCTCTACTGAGTTTTTGAGATGGATTGTCTATATGTATGGTAAAACGGTGAGAATTTTATCAAAGTAGCGCAACATAAGTGTGTTCTAAAGGATATGGTTATGTAGAACAAAATTCTTGGGTTGAACAAATATGGTTGGAAGAACAGTTTGAAAATCCTAGAGGGCTTGTTCAAGTTTCAGTGAATTGTTCCTTTGAAATTAAGTGGTTAGGATTGGAAGAGAATAATCGAGCTTCTGAGGGTAGTTGGACGAGTCTTGATCTCTAGTAGAGTTTATGAGCGGCAATAGTTTTCTTTCGGAATCGAAGTCGCTCGGTTAGTGGATTTGCATGACCGCGACTTAGCTTTTATTGTGTTGTGGTGAGCTCAAGTAAGTGAAATGCTAAGTTCCGTCTTGGTTGGTCAAGCTAGGAAGAAGGGTTATTAGTTCAAGATAGGTTGATGGTAGAGTTCGAATGTCAGGGTTTCTCATTTTCTCGAAGCATTTGCTCAAGGTGTTAACATTAAACGAAGAAGCGTTCCTAATAGTATACCTATGAAGAGGTGTCGCATTCCAGACATAGATGAGGTTTGAAATACAATTGTGCCCTATAGATGTGAACTCTAAAGCAACCATGATCAAGCCTCGAAAACTCTTTCAGTCAATATATTTGCATGACCTATATATGTGAACTCTACAGATAAGGTTTAATGGCCAATAGCTATTTTAAGTTTGAATATATATTTTGATGTCAATATATTGATCATAACAATTTATAATGCCATTACTTGGATTGATTCATTTTATTTCATCAATGACATTATACTATGCTATCATATGATCATTACCTCACTAGGCTAAACAAGCCTAATGCATTCATTTTCATGCATTTACAAGACTGAAAGAGCTTTCGAGGCTTGATCGCGGTTGAAGGTTGCAAGTCACACATTTAAGTTTCTGAGTATCGATTTCATTTGCTTAGTTAAACTTCTTAGATGGTGGCATAACAAACTGTTTAGGAGCATACTAGTAAATAGTTTATTTTGATTACAATATATTAAAAGCATTAAATGGTTGTAAAAGGCCTTTTTAAAGTAACCAATTATGGTGTAATTCTCATGATACATTGATTGCATGATGCTTGCTCTGGATATTGTTAACATTAATATGTTTTTTTTGGTTAAGTGATTATTCATGAAAAAAATAAAAAGTAAGGCATGTTAGATCAAAGTCTAAATGGCTAATGATATGTTAAGTGAGTTTGGATTGACTCTAGCATAATTCGAAGTCTTTTGGTTTGAAGATATATGGTCTTAAAAGAAAACTATGATGTATTGACTAGTTTAAGTCACATAGTCTTCATCTAAAGCATGGTTAATGTATAATGAATTTGAGTGATCCTTAAGAAATATTCAAACTAGTTAGGAACACCTTTTGAGTTCTAATTGAGCTAAATAGTTATGCTTTTATAAATAAGCTTTGAATGGTAATGCATAGTTTCTTTAAGCTTTGAATCATGTCTTAACTAAGCTTATCATGAGCATAGTATAAAAGAAACCTTGGAAGCCATAGACATTGAATTACATTAATATGAATCAATCATATAGTTGTGAACTTATTTAAATGATTGACCTTGATTTATGATCTAAATTCATGGTATAGTTTGGAACTTTGTTACTTTGGTTCTTGTTGGGCTCGAATAATCAACCGAATTCGCCAAGAGAGGTGAATTGGCCTTTGAGTGATTGTGGTGAAAGCAATAGGAAATTAAAAATTTACACAATGATTTATAGTGGTTCGACTTCTTAATCAAGTCTACCTCCACTACCTTAGGTATCCACACTAAGGATTTTCCACAAATTTACTAATTTGTCATTACTTTTTCTAGGCTCAAGGAGATAACCTTTACAAACCCTTAAAGCTTATACCTCAAAGCTTTGAGACACACTCTCTCAAGAGAATACAAATTAAGCAAACAAGGAAAACCTCACAAGGCTGATATGTTTGCAATTTTAAGATCTTAACCAAAACCTAACACTTGAGCAAATATAATAATTAAGCTCACAAATGTGTTCTAATTAAAAAATAGACTTTACAAGCACAAAATACTTTCTCTATACATGAAAGTTGGAAATGATGTTTCTTATTATTCCATGGCTACTTGAAGAAGTCTTTTAAAACCTCTAATGGCTTCATGACCGTTACTAGTCGTTGGGGGTTGAATAGAGCCTTTGGGGACTTTATTTCTAGTATTAAATGTAATTATGGGCATGTCAGTATCAGTACACTCTTTGGGTATCAATACTTGCCTCAAAATAGAAAGAGCCGTTATAGCATTTTTGCACTGGTACCGATATACGATACTTGTATATTGGTATGGAACCACTCGTATCGGTATGGACTAGGCCATATTAGTACGACGTTTAGCTACTAGAAAATCAGAAAACCTGGGGAAAAAAGGGCATATTGGTACATGGGCAACCGTATCAGTACAAGATATTGAGTACCATTACAAGGAAGACTGTACCGGTACTCAAAGCCTATTTTTGACACTTCAGCTATTTTTAAAGTATTTAAACATGTCAAACATATTTTTAGGTTAATGGGATTTTGAAATATTTTTACAAATTAGTTTAAGTCAAAAAATTCATTTAAGTTATATCAAAATTAAATATCTCAACAGTTCTGATTAATAACATGTATGACTAATTCAATTAATAAAATATTTTTGATCTTCTGTTTAAAGAATCAAAAGTGATGATGTTTAAAACTAATATTATAAATTTTTGGGATTAAAGGTTTAGTATAAGTTTAAGAATCGAAGAATAAGTCTTGTTTGATCATTTTCGAAAGTAATCAAATTATGTTATGCTTTTAAATGAAGAAATTTTATAATGTTATGCTTTAGTAAGGTATCTTTGGCTATATTATGACCTTTGCTAAATGTTGACTCTGCAAGTTTTGGTTATGTTAATAACGAAATAGTAATATTTTAAGAAAAAATTTCGTAGGTCGGCTAAACTAATAAAAGTTTACGATTTTGTCGTAGGATTTTAGTTTCAGTTCTCTATTTCATTTTTTGGTGACATATCTTTGACTTGAATTCCTTCTGAACCGGGTTTAGGGTGTTACAAATTTTGGTTCTCTAGTCCGATTGGTTGTCTGAATTCTTTCGACAATGGTCAGATCTCCCTTGATTTCATCAATGGAAGACTAGTGGCTTCGATTGCTGACCCATGATTCTTTTCTGACCTTTCATCGGTCATCATGACTCAATATCTATTCATGGTGACTCTCCGATGGGTTCTTACTGCATTCTTCATGTCTAATGTATTGGTGCCCTCGATCTGACATGCAATTGAAGAAGGGTCTGATGGCTTATTGGCTTTGTGTTCCTTATGGTGGTGGAGATCTCTATGGGTCTTTCCTTATTGTGTTGTGTTGTTTTTGTCCCTGGTTGTCTTGCTAGTTTATTTTCTGAGTTTTTTTACTCAGTTTGTGTCCATGATTTTGTTATTTTTGGGGGTTTTATGTTCCCGTATTTTATGTTCCTTATTATGTTTAATAAAATTCCAGCTTATGTGTCTGCAAAAAAGTAGGCAACAAGGATAAATGAAAAAAAGGAAAATGGTTACACAAATGTTCCTAAAAAAAGGCTGACAGTGCATAGTTCTTAACCATGAAACTGCGTTGTTGTTATAAATACTATTGTCTTTTTCCATATTGTAACATGTTAATAAGGTACATGAGATTGTATTACTTGTCATCATCTTTTCTTGTTGCCTAGTATGTCATGGTCTCTCAATTCCAAAATTTTCACCCAGAATAAAAGCTTTAATAAAGGTCGTTGTAGTTTTTAAACTAAGAGGAGTACTTGTGATGTGATTCCGATTACGTGAGTTTCCGAAATAAAAAGTTTCCCGATCGTGAACGAAGTAAGTATTTCATAAGGTGCTGAAACAATTTCAAAGGGGCTATTATCTAAGGAAATAATGATGGAATTGGTATGGTTTCAGGAGCTGGTTAAGTGAAGTGATGGGAATGTAATAAGACAGATGGAAGATGATGGTGAAAGAATATGTGGATATTGAAGATGATAATGATGGAAAGTTGTTGTAGACATTGGTATGGTCAATGATGCAAACAATGATGTAGATGAAAAATGTGATGTGAATGATGGTTGTGGTTAATGATGTGAACGCAGATGAAATTGCGATGATAGGAAATGAAGGAATAATGGATAAAGATAAAAGTAACGAAGAAAGAACCGGCACTATAGAGAATGCCAACCTGATTCCTATTGAATGTTTAAAGGAACAAGCAATGAACCAACACTATGAGAGAGTGAATACATGTAACACCCCTTCCCGGCCTGGCCGGGAACCGGGTCGAAGAGTGCTATCGGTGAAAAATACGGTGATTGATGCAACAAAATTTCCAATTAATGATCAATTCTTAATCGATGTTATGCTTCCTAATCATTACCCAACATAAGCATTAGTCCAATTATTCAACATAAAACAAAGATCCATTACTTAGAACCAATTCTTAACTAATAGAAGTTTCAAGGACTAAACTATAATTTCAGAAATTTAGGGGTCCTTTCATGCAATTGAATATGAAATAATGAAATTTAATACAACATCAGTGAACTTGTAAATTTTCATGTCAATCCAATATCATTTGCCCTTCCAATTAAGCCTGACATTATTCAGTGACCATTTTGTAAACAGTGCAGAACTATAATCTATGTCTTTTAACAAAATTAACTATCATCGTATCAAAACACCTTGGTGTCGTATCGATATGGATGCACATGAATAAGAGTTTCATTTGAGACTACCAACCCCGTATCGATACAGCTAAGCCAATATCGATACTGGTTGACCAGTGTTGACCCGTTTCGGTACACCCTAAGACTGTACCGATACAATTTATTTCCCAAACCTTACAATCAAATTCCGTATCGATGCACTCTAGACCTGTATCGATACATTATGTTGACTTGCCTTTGACTTGGCCAAATATGCATAGCCGTACTGGAATAGGTGAATCCGTATCGGTACGCGCTGCACTGTAATAACAAATTTTAGCTGGTGTTTAGCCAATTTAACATGTTGAACCATGTTCAAATCTAATGAAATTTTACCAGCAAGATTCAATCACTATAATCTATTATCATGCCAAATTTTAGAGCCATATGAATCCATTTACTAGGTTTTCTCCTTTTAGTGCCCAATATGCCATTTTAACCATTTTTAAGCCAAACCAAAATACCATTTAGGGCCTCTAAGTCCTTTATACAACAAAGACATTACAAACATAGCAAACATATCAAAACCAACTTGTTCAACTACTTTTCCACCAATCTAGGAGTTTATAGGGACAAAACACGTTACTTTAAGCTTGTGGTGACTTGCCAAACTTCCAACTAGCTCCGATCTCAAACCAATAACTTTCTTAACCTGAAATGTATAGAAGATGAATGCATTAGAATTATATACTCTAAGTGAGGTAGCCATAAGAAATGAATGAACATAATATGCAATATGGCATACTTCAATAGTATCTTTAATGGCAACTTTAACATACGTAATAGGCAATATGGCATCAATGATTAACATCAAAACAATGATCAATATCAGTACATCACAACCATGATCAATAGCATTATTCAATAATATCCTTGGATCGATTCACGGTGTATGGATACACGAATTCCTCCTCCGCACCAAAAGCAACAGTGGTCTAGTCATATCCCTCTACCGCACCAATTTGACCAAATCACATCAACATCCCTCCGCCGTACCACAATAAAGGCCGTAGCCTGAACTGTACCAATAAGATCATGAATTCTATGGCATGCCAATTGTATCTAATACTCTCGAATCCAAGGTTCAATAATCAATAATTCAATAACGGTATTTCAAAAGCAATAGTTCCATAATAATAGATCAATAGCAATGATTTAGTAACTATGTTTTAATACGGTAATTCAATAACAATAAGCATATATCAATAATTCAATAGCAATATGCAATATTCAATGTCCAATACTCAATGACTCCATGTAACAATGATTCAATGATTTTGATGGTAATAACAACAATTCTTCGGACATGAATTCAAAGCAATATTTACCCATACTTACCAATATGGATTTTCGATAATGTTTTATGTGAAATCCTTCAATACAATGGTAAGCAATGCAATAATCGATAATCAATGATTCGAGTTAGGCACCTAGCCAACTCTCGAGACTCCAACTACACTCACCTTGACTTTCGATGCTTCTACGTCTCTCGGACTATAATTCCCTTAGTCATGGATTGTGTTGGAGATGACGGGGATATTTCTCCAATCCTTGAGCTAGGGAAATCAATAGGAGATTGTTACAATCAATATAACAATACCGATATTCATTTCTAAATCCAAAATAGCTATTGGATTACTCATAGGTCGAAACTTGAGGAACGATGGTTTAGCTTGAGAATTATAACTTGAAATTAAACGTTCAATAGTCTATGGAATTAACAATAGATTAAGGGTTTCTACTTACCCAACCCCTATCTATTCAATGGAACTCTTGAAGCAAAGAAAGCTCGAGTTTAAGGGATTCAATAAGAGAGGTGTATGCTTGAGATTAGTGAAGAAGATAACAATGGAGGTGTGTGCTTGTTTTCTCCAAACTAATAATAAGTTTGATTTCGGTAATATGCAAAACAAATGAAGAGAGATTTTCTTTATTCCTTTTTAAGGAAACCCAGCCTTTAATCATTTCCCACCTCACCAAAGACCAACGAGAAGGTTTCCCTTAGCAAAGGGAAAGCTTAATTTACTAATTTCTATCCTTCACACCTTTCCACAATTTAGGCAATCAAAGTGTCATTTTTAGGACAAAAGATGACTAACATCACGTGGGGTGGCAAGCAAGTAGGTGACTCATCCCTAACTTTCAATCTTCTCAAATTGGTCACTAAATCAATTTTCAGCAAGTACTCGTACCGATACGCCTATGGCCGTATCGATACAGTTAAACCAAATTTGGTAAGTTAGTTAAGAGTAGTTGAACTATACTGATATAGTACCTACTGTATCGATACGCCTAGCTAATTTTTAGAGTTCAAACATTTCAATAAGATCCTTCACTAAGAATTGGACTCAATCGAATTCCATAAATAATGATATTAACCACATAGTCAATAATAATACAACATTTTGACTTTTCGGTGTAGGGTTTCCGATCGTCAAAACTCAATTCTGACTAGACCAGTTTTTGGGGTGTTACAATTCTCCCATCCTTAAGAAAACTTCGTCCTCGAATTTTTATTTGAGATAGTGTTGTGATCATCCTTCTTCTCCTTGCCTCTCATGTGGTACATCCGTGCAGAAGCTTTAGATTCAGGTTTGTGCGATGCTTTGGATGAACCTCCAGACTTTCCAAAGGATCCTTGCCTCGTTCTTTTGCCTCAAAAGGATTGAGTAGGGGATGAATTAGCCAACACGGAAGTAGACTTGATAGTGTTCTTAGCGCAATCTTGAATGAGATTTCCCATCTCTCCACAAAAGATACAAGCTTCGGACTTCTTACGGCATTGCCCTTCAGGATGTCTGTGTCGGAAAAAGTTACAAACTGGAAGCTTCGTTTCTTGCTTAGAGCCATCAATGCTCTCAATGGAATTGGCACTAGGAAAGAACTGTGTCATAGCTTGAGGTTTAGCAAGGTATTCATACTCCGAAGGCTATGGATATATATTCTGTTTCGAATCATGGCACTTCCCTTTCTTAAAAGATTCAGAGCAATGAGATTCATCTTGCTATCTCTTTTCAGACTTGTTTGACCCATTGGTACTTTGAACCTTTTTAGCACCTTCGGTAGCTTTGACCCTATTCACAAGGTCTTGGAAATCAGTGATTCAGAATGCTGTGAAAATAGGGCGCAGATTATCATTCAACCCGTTGATGAACATCATGTACTTCTCTTCCTTTTTCTTAATATATTCAGGCCCATATCGACAGTACTTGCAAAAATCGTGAATATACTGCTCCATGGGTCCTCTTCCTTGCTTTAGGTGAAGAAAGATATCACGTCTCTTAGAAAGATAATATTCACTAATATACTTCTTTCGAAATTCATGAAGGAAGAACTTCCAGCTCACAAACTCTTCAGGGACTGCAAGAGTCGTAGCCTCCTACCAATACAATGCTTCATCAACTAACAAGGAGAGGGCACATTCAAGCTTATGTTCATCAAAACACTGCAACTGCTTAGTCAGGATTCGTAGAGTATTGTCTAACCAATACTCAACAATTTTAGGGTTATCATCATCTTGCCCGGTGAAAGAGTAAGCACGATGTTGAGGTAACTTTTCAATCGGAGCTCGGGTACTCGAAATAGCAACAATAGGTGGTTGAAAGGTTTGCTCAGCCTTCATCGAAGTCATAAACACTTTGAACATGTCAGCCATGTTCTTAAAACATTCAGCTTGAGTTGATTGTACCTCTGACTCTGAATTCTGTACTGGAGGGTTTTGCGGAATCAAAAGTTCCCTCATTCTAACTTCCTCCCCACGAGTTGAGGAGTCAGCGATATGCTCGTCCATTCGAGCTTGATTAGGGTTAGACATCTATAAATAAAGAGATCGAATTAGCTTTCATGTCACAATATACAATAAAATAACTCCTAGGTGGCAAAGTAATACAATAATCAATACAATAAGCTTCGATTTACTCCAGAACCGACTAAAATCTAGCTCTGATACCACAAATGTAACACCTGGTTCCCAACCAGGCCTGGAAAAAGATGTTACAAGACAAGTTTGCTATAATGTTCATAAGCAAATGACTGTGACCCACTAGTTAGCAAACTAGAACCAACTATATATGGAATAAAAGGATAAAGCCACAATGAGAATTCTTTTACAAGTCAAATAAAATTTTAGTTAAGAACTAAGAGATTAAACTCTCACAAATGTGTTCGAATTTTATATTCTCCTATAAGAAAATGTTATGGCCTATTTATAGTATTTACAAGATAGAAATAATTGAAAAGATTCAAAAGGAATTATAACATTTCTTTCAATATCATCGATAACAATATTTAAGCTTGTATTCCTTGGTAGCTGAATAGACTAGTAGGAGCCTCTAAAATGAGTGTAGACAAGTCCAAGATGAAAGTGGACATCTTTTCATCTACAAGAAAGAAACGTTTGAGCTCCCGAAGCTTTGATTGTCTTCTTAATGACTGAATTGGATGCACCCCTTGGTGAATTTAAAGAGTCTCTCTTGAAGATTATTATGACACCTTGAATGTTATCTTGAATGATGATTATGAAACTGATGCTTGTCGAATAGTGATACACTTCGGAGCAAGTATACTCGTCGTATCAAGTAATAAAGTGAAAGTAGAGTGTCGAACCAACAAGGATTGGATTAATAAATATGAAGATATCGTACTCAAGAATGTGTTTGCAAGTATAGGTGGATTTTGAATTAAGTAAACTAAATTTGACTAATCTATAGATAACTATGATAAAGACAAACATCTGCAATGACTTAACAATTAATTATGGAGGTTGGAATTATAGCTAAGGATATATGCTTGATTATTTACTTCAATGCTATAGCGATAGAAAATACATGTATGTGTAAACGCTTAAGTTCTTCATCTGCTCGACATGATTTTCTAAAGAAATTCTGACTCTCTCGATGCCTAGAAGTTAATAACTGTGTAATTAAGGTGAAACATGTCAATGTTAACCCTAACTACTCTATTATTTGTTAAGAACTCTTTCCCTTTTAGTCATTAAAACCCTAAACTTATGTCTAAGTCAAATTAAGGCTAAGTTAACATCTTAGCCCCACTACTAATGTTTGTTTAACTTAACTCTCTCGAATATTAAGCCATTGATCAATAGTTAATAGGCCTCTCTCGAATAGCTCTTACAATTAACTATGCAATAAGAGCATGAACATAATATATGAAGATAAAAATAACTAAAGCATTGAAATAAAATTGTAATGCCTCGGTTTTGGGCCTAGTGGTTTTAAGGGTTAGATTAGACAATCCGGTAGACCAAGTTTGAGATTCGAGTCGATTTCAGGATCATATATTTTTACAAGGGATAAAATATAGAAAAATGATCTAAAATCTTTATTAAATATATATTGATTTTTTGGTAAAGTCGATTTCAGAAAATAAGATTTGGAAATTGGACATTTCGGGTTAGTGACCAAAATGTAAAAAGTGAAAACTATTTTTAGTGACTGTTTTTAAAAGGGTTAAAACTTAGAATCTCTAAGGAGCTATTAACCCTAAATGTTTTTATCAGATTTCTCTCTTAATTGGATTAGTTTTAAAGTGTTTTAATAAATGATTAAAAGGATTTATTAAAATAATGGTAGTTATTTCCTAAAAACAAAATTGACGTGACTTTTCTCTCTTGAGTTTCTCTCAAAATCTCTTCAGCCAAACATCTATTTTCTCAGCAAAGGTTTGATGCAATGATCTTTTTTTCTTAAGCTAATGATTTCTAATGGATTTCTCAACTTGTTTCCTCAAAATCTCATTGATTTTCCTTTGTTTCTTTAGTGTAAAAATCGTCCAATTGAGAGAGTTTTCAATATTTGGAGGTGAGGTTTGCTCTTCTCCTTTAATGATGGTTCTTTATTGAAATTCCCAAGTTCTTAATCCTTTACAAATGATTTCTAATTAGTGTTGTGGATTTAATTGAAGAGAAATGGTTTAATTGAGATTTAATTGAGGTAATTATGAGATCTTCGTTTTAGATCTGTTTTGCTGAGTTTATGATGAGGTTATATAATGATTTTGATGTCTTATGATGATAATGATTGGTTTTATCAATAGAATCCCGAAATCAAATTAATCTCTAGTTGTTTGAGTTGTTAGTTATGAGTTTTTGAGGTGTTGTGGGTGTTTATTGGTTGCTGGAGGTATAAGGATGTTATGAGATGAGTTTTAGATGTCTTTTGATGTTAATTGATGTTTGGAAGTGTTAGGTTATGTTTGGGTTAAGTTTTTGATGTGAATCGAAGTTGTTTCGATTGTTTCAGATAGGTGTTTTAATGGTTTTAAGCAAGGCAATATTGAGGACTTGCTTGCTGGTGTTTTGAATGCATTATGATGCATTAATCCTATATTATAATGTGGTTAAAATAGGGGATAACGTTTCAGAAGCTACCGGTAAAGCTTTGGAGGCTTCGGACGCTTGATTGCGTGTCGACGAATCAAGGTTTTGCGTGTCAGTGAGTGAGAACGTGTTTTCCAAATTTGGAATTGTTTAAAAGGTGGTTTAAGGGAGTTTAAATCTAGTTTGAAATGCTGGTTTAAACTAGGAAGTAAGTGCAAAGGTTTTCTCTCTCGATCGTGCTTGTTTTACGAAATGATTTATGCACTTATTTTTATTTACATAATTTCCACTGTTGAAGCATGATTTCAAATATGATGTCTACTGTTTTTTGATAAAGTGTTCATAAAGGATGCATTGGTGAATGATCTTTGTAAGTATGATTTATACTTGTGAAAGCATGGTTTGATGCTTGGGTATGTTTTGGTAAATTGCTTTAAAAACAGTGAGGTTCATGGCTAATTGTGAATTATATTGGCAAGTGATTGTATGGAAATTGTTTTAAAATGTAATCGGATATAGTTAGCCGGATATAGGATTGAGTGCACTGTAAAATAAGTCACCTTGGGAGTAGAGGGGTTGATATGGGTACCGAATACTCTATCCAAGTACCCTAACGATTGAGGGGTTGATATGTTTTGGTAAATTGCTTTAAAAATAGTGAGGTTCATGGCTAATTGTGAATTATATTGGCAAGTGATTGTATGGAAATGGTTTTAAAACGTAATCAGATATAGTTAGCCGGCTATAGGATTGAGTGCACTGTAAAATAAGTCGCCTTAGACATAGAGGGGTTGATATGGGTACCGAATACTCTATCCAAGTACCCTAATGATTGAGGGGTTTATGGTACCGAAAACTCTCGTTAGTGGGTTATGCATCTACCAATGAGAGGTGTTGAGGGGTTGATATGGGTACCGAATACTCCACCATGGGTGTCACAACGGTTCAGGGGTTTATATTGTGTACTGAATACTCCCGTGTGTGAACCTTGTGTTGCCGGTGAGAATGTATGAAGTGTTGGGAGAACATTTGTGAATCCGCTATTCGATGTTTTGGTTTTGTAAATGGAACTTCTTGATGATCACTTGTGAGCCAATATAATTGTTATTGTATCATGTGTTGTATAATGGATTTATACATGTTTACTCTTTAAGCTTTGCATATGGTATGTTATGCACGAAAAGGCTTAAATTGACGTTAGCAATGTGAGTTGTTGTGGTTTAATATACATGTTGCATATGGTTTAATATGCTGGATTTTGAATGGTTAAAGTGCATGGTTTTGAAGGCATGATGTTTTTAAATGACGATTCAATCATGGATTGAAAAATGATTTCAATGTGGTATAGAAACCAGTTGTAAAACGCATTGATGGTGTGTTGTTTTTGAGCACTCTTCACTAAACCTAGTGTGCTTACGCTCTATTTGTCCATCAATGTAGAGAATTAAAGGTTCAGAGGCAGAAAACAAGTGAAAGTGATCCAAGGACTTCTTATACGAACGTATGTTTCCAAAGTAGACTATGTTTAATAAGGGCAATGGGGAATTCCTTATGGTTTTGGGAGATGTTGTTGAACTCCCTGCTTGAGCAAGTTTATATTGTTGTTTTCGTCTTGTAAATGGCATGTTATATTTTGTTTATGCCTTGGTATGATTTTTAGTATCTCGTTTGGCTTGGTTCATAGGTTGCATGCCTATAGTTTCCTTTTGGATGCAAGATAACACGTATGGTTGATGTTCCTTGTGTTTTGGCTGAGGTTTAATTCTGGTTTATGTTGCTTATGTCTGAGAAGCATGATTAAGTGGTTTGCTTAGCTTAATTATATGTTAAACCATCAAAAGATGTGATTTTGGGACCAGGCATATCGGTACGCGACCTAGCGTATCGGTATAGTTAAGCCTAGATAGGCTCAACGTATCGGTATGGGTTGGTGTGTATTGGTACGGGCCAAGGCCAAATTGGCTAGGCATTTCGGTACACAGGACCGTATCAGTACGGTTTTGTGCCACATGAATTTGGGAATTATGAACCATCGAGGGCATACTAATACAGTGCCCAAGTGTACCGATACGGTGTTTGGTAAGTTGGTTATTTGGAATCTTCTGATATTTTGTACCTTTACGTTTTGGTCAATGATTAATGTGATTGCAATTGAGTGAGTTTGGATGATCAATTTGAGCTGAAATTTGACATGCGAGTATAAAACCCGACTAATTGAATATTGGTAACTCTAATTTCACAATAAGTCCCTGTAATTTGTCAAATTTTCAAATCGGTCCCTAAATGCAAGTCGTTGCAATTGGATGTCAAATTGACACATGATTGAGTTGTAATTTCACACACTGCCAGTATGTACACTTAGGTTAATAATTTTGCATCTAGAAAAGATAAAAAGAAAAAAGGGTCATTTACCGAAGTGAACCTTCACAGGTTTTCTTCAGTAAACCCCGTGTAACCGTTCGGTCCGGTCTTGCGACTAAGCCTGGACGAAGGAGTTACAAAAAACAATCAAAACATAAAATCCTGGGATGCAATAATCCCAACTAAAAGACTTTAGCTCATGTCTGAGTCTAAAGCAACCATAATTAAAAGTATAAAGTACGACAATTTATCAAGCAAGAGAAAAAGAAGAGTCGACCATCTTCGACAAGATTCCCTCCAAGTTGTCCAACTGTGTTGCAGGCCTCCTCTCTATCAACCTCTCTAGATGACATTGTTCATTGAGGAAAATCATCTAGCTTCGCCTTGGTGGTTCTCCGAAAGCTTAGACTAGGAATGATGTCTGAACCATGCTTTCTATCGATTGTCCTCTCTTGAGTAGTGTCCAAGTCTTCTTTATATAGGCGGTGAAACTAGGGCTTTAGTACCCTAAAGTTGTGTGGCTTCATTAAAGAAAGCCAATTATTTCCTGCTTCATCAAATGTTACGTATTTGGGAGAAAGTCCATGTAGGCAAAGGTAGATTCATTTCCAACTCTTCATGCCTTGTCATCTCTAGGAATGCGATCTACTCCTCTCCTGCTCCAACAATCCTTCAGCATACTGCACATACACCACAAAGCACCACCTTCCCATGAAAAGCACCAATATATATGACAATTTAAGCACAGGCGGTGTAACTCCCTATCTATATGCAAATGTATACATCTTAACCTAAATGCAACCTAAATGAGCTTAAAACATACAAAAGGCAAGGATTAAGGGCATATAAAATAGGTCCAATATGCACTCATCAAATACCCCCAAACTTGAACTATTACTTGTCCTAAAGTAATGCAAAATGGAAACAAGAAAAAAATACAGTAAACAACCCATGAGTCCTAAGGTTCCACTAAGCTATGATTACAGTGATTCCAAGTTATGTTGTAGTAGTAATTTATTCCTCAGCTATGTTGATGATAAGCAAGTATATCAGAGCTTACAGTTTTATTCAAAAGATTAAATCTATTGTAAGTGTAGTGTGTGCTTGGTTACATGCATTCATCACTTAGTAGTCATAGAGAAGCTTAAGGGTTGCTTTCCTTTTCTACCTCAGCTTATGTTTTCCTTTTTTAGCATATTCTTACTCCCTGTTCTTTTTAAGTTTAAAACTATATCCTCGGGGCTTCAACTCATCACACTAACCCATTGGTACCTGAAGATGGAGTGGAGAAAATAGCCCACCCCCAAGCCCTATGAGCAGTGTCATCCCGTGAAGACTTTCATTCACTCTATTTCCAGAAGTATCATTCCTACCGTGTAAAGTTAAATGGAGCAAACACAACTCACCTAGTGTCCTAAGATAGCAAGATGCAAAGAAAAGTGTCCCTCAACAGTTTTGTTTAAATTATCAAGTTTTTAATTTCTTGATTTTTTATGAAGCGTTAAGCCTTTGTTTTGCTACATTGAGCATTTAAGTTCATTCCTTTTTAATTCATGCTTAAGCATAAGAAAGTCAACCTAGAGCACCCCTAAGATTTCTTAAGTTTCAGATTGCATGCAACTTGTGGTTTTAAAGGCTACAACAAATTTATCATTAAGTTAAAAAACTAGAAAGATCTTAACACCTTGCAAAGCATAAACATAGAATCATCATAGAAAGTCATAATCAACACAACATCAATTTTGAAAATCAAAGGAATCATAGCAAAGGGAACCTATTGGATAGATTAGGCTAATTACAGTTCTAAAAAATTTTAAAATTTTAAATTTTATCCTAAATTTAACATAATCTATGTGGGTATGTACTCCCCAAAACTTGAGAGGAGCATTGTCCCCAATGCCAAAAGAAAATAAATAGAAAGCAAAACAAAAACAAAATTAAAGGAAATGAAATTGGGCTAAAAAATGAAATGTGCAAATAGAGAACTACAAAAAACTATATGGAACTTCAACTAAAAATAAAAATAAAACTAACCCATGGAGTTACTGGGGAGGTGGTGCGCGGTGACCCTGGCTCTTAGTTTGCTTGCCGGCGCGTGGCACATAAGTTGTGGGTATTGGTGATGTCTGTTGAATTTTAAGAGGTGCATGTGATGCAGGGGCATCCTTGTGCAGTGGAGCAATTATGGATGTCGAGGATCTAGAGGAGGTAGATACTTGGGGTCGACACCCCAAGTGTGCTTGCAGCTCCTCAATAAGCTCGAGGACTCACCCTGTTGAGACCTTGGTGCAAGTGGTAGATGAAGATGGAGTTGTTGAAGTCTAGACAGGGAAGGAGTGGCCTGGCCCATGAATTGTTACACTGCCACAGAGTCATTGCTAACTAGGTCAACTAGGCTAGCTGGAGTTTGTTGGTCAGGGTGTATGGGGGCTTTGCCCTTGGCATGAGCTCTCTTCCGCTTACTTATTCGGCGGGGAGCATGTGCAGCACGACTGTCCTTCCTCTTCCTTGTCATTGTGGAAGCAGTGAGAGGGTTGGGGAATTTTTTTCCTTATCTTTGTCGCTCGACTCTTCTTCTTCTTCTTCTTCTTATTTTTCTTTTTTCTCTTTTTGTTTTTTCTCTCCTTCTTTTTCTTCTTCTCCATCTTCATCTTTCTCTTCTTCTTCTTCTCCTTCTTCTCTATCATGGTCTTCTTTGGGCGATCGGTTAGCAGGGAACTCAATGAAATATTGTTATGGAAACATCAAGAATGCTTCTATTGACTCTGGGGACAATTGATTTAGCACGACTCTTATAGCCAGATCATTTGCTCAGACATATTCAAAGAATGGCCGAAAGAATTATGCCATTGCACCCATTAGGGTGGGGCGCAACAAATTCGTGGCGGTGGTGCTAAATGGTGATAAGCTAGACATCAGTCACTTGATTCGGGGTATTTCCTTTGGGAGCATCCCTGTAGAGGCCTCTATGATCTCATCATCTGGGTTGGTTCGAACGCGTGCTTTTTCGCATAAAGCTATTATCAGGCTGGGAAAGAGTAAAGGCCTTTTCTTGCTAGAAGAAATTGCTTTGTTAACGACGAAGTTGTACGTCATCTTGCCAATATTCATTCGTCGTCCATTCATTACCGAGTGCAGGAGAAGCATTCTCTCAGCGAGGATTGTGGAGTGGTGTCTAGTGAGGCCCATTCTTGAGTTCATGAAGTGAATCTAGAACTTAGGGTCTAGTTTTAAGTTGACCCATTTCACAATCTTATGGTTAGTGGATTGTCATGTCTATACAGTCTTTGGAATACACAGATCTTGTAGGACTTCTTCATGGATGACGTTGGTTGTCGTTGCCACAACGTCCCCATGGTTATCCTCTGTATTATCAAGGTCGTATATTGTATTGATAGTTTCAGCAGAGAAACTTAAAATTTTCTCTCGGATGAATGTTGTAGTGTTTGTGGCTTTGGTAATGTGAGTGTAGAACTCGCGTACCTATGAGATGTTAACCCGCCATGGGTGCAGGACAAACTCTTCCCAGCCATGGGTCTCAATTACAGAACGAATGTTATCGTTGGATTGGGCCTTGTGTACACCAATGAACTCCAATCCTTCATTTGGAAGTAGTTGTCTGTGCTTGAAGGTCTCATATCTTTTCTCCATCTCTGGAGTGGAAAAGGTCCTATGAGGGTCGGCCTCTCGTGGGCTTTTTGAGGCTCAGCGAGAGGTCGAAGCAAGGGTTTTTCTGGACGGGGTGGTCTTGATTGGCTTCTGAGTTGCTGGTGAAGCACTAGATTGGATGTGGTTTGTCGTTCGTGTTTTTGCCATTGTCGAAAGGAGATAAGAGATTTGGGAGGATGATTAGTAGAGAATTAGGTAAAAATTTAGAGTGCAAGAAGTTTGAAGGATGGAGCCAGTTAAGTTGATGAAGGGGTTTTTGGGTAACGTGTTGAGGATGGAGGAAGAGTTTTTAATTTTGTGTGATTGATGGGAGGCTTGTGGCGACATGAGAAAAGTGTGTAGGGTAAAGGAAACAAGGTGGATTGGTATAAAAATGGGTTAAAAATCCTTTCTCCCTATTTTCAAGGAATATCCCCTTTCTGTTAAACTCTATTTTTCCTACCTTGAAGAGGGCCCCACAGATAACCTTGCGTGATAGCTACCAAAAATTAGTAAAGAATACTTTTAAAAGAAAGGTAAAGCTAAAAATAAAAACTGTGGAAAGTAAATTGCAGAAAATAAATGCAAGAAAGTAAAGGGGGATAGAAGGAGGATGTGTTAGGCATCCAATGGCGGAAACTCAATCTTATCACGTAGAATTGGTGCTCCCATAGAAATTGTCAACCATTTCAACAAATCATTAAGTTTGCCCAGGTTGGGAAATAGTGATTGATGGCGATCCCAAGAAGTATCTGAGATGAGGCAAACAAGACCATCGTGCCATTTGATAATTTCCAGTTCATCCATAGTTCTTTCAATTGAAACTAGTTTCCACGGTGGTATCATCCTTCTATTGTAAACACCTACAATCACAACCTTATGCATTTCCAAAGTAGGACTCACCTCCGCACAGTCAGTAAAATTTAGTCCAAGATGTTCATTATGTTGTAAAATTTTATTTAATACTCTAGCCTCTTGGTTAAGGTTGAAACTTGCAGGGAGGTCAACTGGCAAGGGTGCGTTCCCCTTTGGGCATAAATATTTCGTTTGTGCAGGAAGAAAGTGGATGTCAAATATTGGTGAATACCTAGGTGATGGGTTGGAAAAAGTACAACTAACATTATCTAATGGTCCAAAGATCATACATGTCTTATGAAACACAACAACAGACTGTTTGATATCAACTGTACCTCTTTCTATAACTTCATGTGTAGCCCTATCAAGATTAATGTGTTCATCAGGACTGAGCCAAGTGCCACAGTACATCTCAGGTAAACCTTCTTGAAGTGGAACAATTTTGGTATTTATGAGTTAGTAGTCTTTATATTCGTTTATGTGCGTGGGTGTGCTAAAGACGTTGAAGGTGATCTTTTCATCGTTCATCTTCATGGTGAAGTTGTCATTCTCACAGTTGATCACGATTCTTCCGGTGGCAATAAATGGTCTTCTCATGATGATGGGAGCATTCTCATCTACTTCACAGTCAAGGATGATAAAATATGTCGGAAAGACAAACTTATCTACCTTGACAAGCACATCTTCTATTATGCCCTCAGGTCATTTTTTGATCAATCATCCAATTGGAGGATTAATGATGTCGGCCTTGCATTTCACATCCCTAATCTTTTGAACACAATTATCGACATCATGTTCACACTTGCACTGAGATCACATAAAGCACGACCAGCATAGTTATGGCCTATAGAATATGGAATGGTGAAGCTGCCAGGATCCTTCATTTTGGGCGGAAAATCACTCAGCATAGCCACAAACTCGCTCATGGTCATAACAGTTTCAACATCACTCACCTTCATTTTTTGGTCACGATCTCCTTCAGAAACTTTGCATATATAGGCATGTGATCAATGGCCTCTAGAAGAGGACACTTATGTCAACTGTTTAAGTATCTCAAAAAAAATTTGGTATTGTGTGACACCCCTCGCCCGGGTTAGGAGCGATGAGCGTCACCGGAACAAGAAGCGAGGTAAATCATATTATCTAATACAAGTTATAACATACAATATTAGGGCCAATTAAAAATTTTCCATTTACTTAAAGAATAAGACATCTTTCAACTTCTAGGCAATTAGGTTAATCATCCAATTAGCTTATTGTTCAAGGTACTATTTGGCTAACTAGATAACAATTTCAATTAACCATTCATTTCCTATTAACTTCATTCATTTCAATTAGCAATCTAAGCCATTCATTCTTCATAACCAAGTTTACAAAACCTTATACTTATATGCGCAACAATTAGACCTTTTAGCTCATTGTTTTATCATGAACATTACATGTAGATTAGTCTAGATATCTATATCCTATAAATGAATTAAACTAACAACATAACTTCTTAATTTCATTCGATTAAGATCAAGATAGAATAGGCTTATCTTGAAGCAATTTAACACGTTTAATTCTATAGTTTATACAATCATATTCGAAAAAAAACTTATAAACAAAGTTCTAGTCATTCATTCATTAGATAATTTCATAACAGACCATTACATACTTAAATACATTTACATATCTCAAAATGCATGGTCCAATATTTTAGGGTTAACACATTACTATAGTTATCGTGTACATATAATTATAATCCTTAAGGTTCCAAACATATGAACTAACACGAGTTCTAAAGTTAATTCTACCCGCTACCATCTAGGAGTATCAACAACGAGTACCAAAATCATACTTGACTATGTTTGATTCTTGCTTCAAAATCCAAATAAGATAACTTGTTGATCAAGTACTGATTCGAGTATCTTTAAACTTGTGGTTTGGGAAGAAGGAAAAACAAGAGTGATAAGTACATAATGTACTTAGTGAGGTAGTTCCTAATCTATCAATTTATCAAGGATATTATCTTGTATTCCTTATTCATTTTAATCAAGATTAACCTAGCTAGGCTTCAATTAAGCAAAGTCATGACCTAGCTAGTTCCTCATGAAGCATTCGAATAGACAAACTTAGGCAATCAAGAAGTATTGCAAATCCACATAGAACAATCAAGCAAGTAGGCATCTTCAAATACTAGCTATTCAAGCAAGCAAGATTTGGCAAGTATCAAGCAATTCAATCATGGAGATCATAATTCCAATTTGAATAGTGTATTATACCATGTAACTTATTTTTCAAGTAAGGTTCAAACCAAGATAACATATTCATCATTCATTCATATTACAAGTCTTTTCTTTTAAGTTCATTTAATCTTGTTCTGCCTTGGTAGATAGTAGGACTAGGTAATTGAGTCACGTGTTAAGGTACACAAAGTACCATATCATGTTAAGGTGTCTTCTACACCACGTATTAGAGTACACAAAGTACTTGATCATATTAAGGTGTCTGCTACACCACATGTTAAGGCACACAAAGTACCAATCGTGTTAAGGTGTCATCTACACCACATTTTAAGGCACACAAGTACCTGAACATATTAAATCGAGCTCTAGACTCTAAGGCATGCCGTTCTATCTAAGGCCAACTAGCATCCAAGGACTTGTTAAGTCTTTCATTATTATGCAATCACACAACAAGTGTTTAAGCAACGAACATAGTAAGGTCAAGATCATTTTATAGGCTTTCATGCACTTCCATTATGTACACATTCAAGCAACCAACAATTTCAAGAACATATTCATTCAATTGAACACAATTTATCAAGCATAACCCATGTCAGCATTCGAATAGGGCATAGAATCTTAGGAAACAAACAATTGTTTCAATTCCACAAACACGCCATATTACAAGTATATTGAATTGTCAAGTCTTTAATTAGTCCATTCTTCCATTAATGCAATATTACCAAATATAATTTAAGTTCATTTAATGTTATCAATCATCAAACAAGTATTTAGACATAAAATTTTGGTTAGAACACTAGTTCCAACCCTAAGAAAGACTACACTCACAATACTCCAAGCTAGTCTTGTATTGCTATTCCCTTTTGTCTATCCCTTGATGATACAAACTTATTGCCTTCAGCAATCTCCTCTAATCCTTGGTCTAGCAAGTCATGCACAACATAGAAGGATCATCAGAATCAATACAATAATAATTCAAGCTCATTTAAACAGCATCATCCAAAACAGTTTCTGCTTCCAGGCAGTTTGCATACCCTTTAGTAATCTGTTCATATCTTTTAATCTACTCATTGGATTTTAAATTAATTTATACCACTAGAAAGCTTATTCAATTACCTTCTTAAGCATATAAGACTCATATTTTAATTCCTTCTATATCAATACAGTTTTCAATTTAAAGCCAGGTCCTTTTTCCAGTGACTATTATGCGAGCTTGTAGTTTAATCCAATTTAGTGAGCTTTTTATCCTAGGACCCTTACTAGTTCATTTTGGTACTTTTTATCATTGATTCCCCTGATTTTCCCCTGTTCTTACAAGTTAAGGTTTCCCCCTAATTAGTACACCTAGGTCCTCAAATTAGCAACTTTTACAGACTAGTCCAGATTCACCTATTCTGCCAATATACTCATTAAAGCTATTCATTTAACCTTAATTCATGCCAACCTAACTATCAAACATTCATTTTGCTCCCTCCCCTGTATTTTAATAACTTTTCCAGTCTTTATTCCAGTACAATTCAATCCCAAATTCACCAATTCATTCAAAAACAGTCTCTAATCATTTTGTAACTACAATTGTGACTAGTTTGCCTACCAATTCAATTTCTTCAATTCAACTACCAATCTAACTTGATCAGAGCCTCATTTAAACATATCACATGATTTCTTTTAGGTAATTTCAGATTATCATCTTCTCCTATTCATTTAACACATCAATACACTCATTTAAACCATTAGACCAATTCGGCTATAAGACTAGATGTTCTAATCTATTGTTTACACTAATTAACATAATACCCATGATTCATCCTTTCAATTCATCCAACTACAACATCAATTCAATCACTAACAAACATGTGTAATCATCTATAAACATTAAACAATACAATACACCCAATTACACTAGCTATTCGAATGGATCAAGGGTTCAAGTGGCTTACTTTGCTCCTTAGCTCAATTTCAATGGATGATCTTTACACATGCAAGCTCCAATCTTAGTATCAATGGTTTCTTTCTCTCAATATAGCTATTTCTCTCTAATTCTCTCTCTCATTCGGCTAAGGGAAAGGAAGAATGAAGATGACAAGTTATTATCCCACTAATGGAATTAGGAAATGACTTAATTACCCTTTGGTTAAGCCTTATTCAAATAATTACACATGGGCATTAGGGGAATGGATGATTTTGGCATGCAAACATCTTCTTCTTCATTTAATTCAAATAGGTCACTACAAATTGGTCACCCATTTCATTCATCTTTCAATTAAGTCCTTAATTAATTCGATTAGTCTAGGTTCAAGGTTTAATTAAATTAACAATTTAGGTAATTGGTTCTAATTCCTCTAGGCTAGGATTTAGGGTATTACATATTGTACATCTTGTTTCTGCGCTTTCAATATCTGTGGGAAACGAGGTGCTGGTCTAGGCTCATCTTGTGGCTTACGGGATATAGGTGCATCCATAGATTTGACTTAACTTCAGTAGCAAGGTTACTCATTGTATCAAACACGAGTTGGTTACTTTGGTGCAAGAGCATCAATGGATGACTTGCTTGGAGTAGGATCTACTAGAGATGTAACACCCCATCCTTAATTTTGTAGAAAAACCAAGTCTGAGGTGCTTAAAAAGAAATAAGGAAACTAACTTGTATCACAAGTTAGCATGCGATCAAGCATAAGGAAAGCTTGAAATGTAAGGTAAAACAAATTTGTAAACCAAGCAACCATTTCTAGAAACTTATACTACAAGGTAACCTACAAATAGACATAAGAACATATATGATCAATTTAATATTTGCTCAAATATGTTATAAACAAATGTTTTCCTTATTGTTAAACAATGGTCTTCAAGGATGATAAATAGGTGATTATATATTTTTTTATCAAGTTCACTTCTTATTCATTCTACTCATTAATTTCTTTGTATTATCATGGCAAGAACTTATAATGGCTAAACTACTTGCACACAAATCGACATCAAGCATTCACATACAAGACATGACTAAATTCTCAATCATACTCTTCACACACTCAAACAATCGAAAAAGCTCAAAACTATCGAATATAAGCATCTAATAAGCATCAAGTACTAGTCAACAACTATAAACACTGCAAGCATCACCATTAAAAGTACTTACATGCCAACCTTACAACCTAGATGGGTCTTAATACATATATACATGCCAAAAGTAAACTATATGCTCTAGCCTGGACCTTAATGCCACCATACTAGGAGTACTAGGAAACAAAACATACGTTAAGCTTCTTGTGACCTTGTCCAAGCTTCCCAAATCTCTAAACAAAATGAGATTAACCTGAAACGTGTCAGGAGGCATAAATAGGTAAGTAAAGTTTACTTAGTGAGGTAGTCGAACAAAACAATGAGAAATACGGAATAAACAAATCATTGAGTATTTTCCTTAACTCGAATTCAAGTCTTATATAGATAAGAGAGATAGCTAGAATTCGAATAGAAGTATAGTTCTATGAAAGGCTGAAAAATAAAATTGAATATATTGCTCGAGATAGTTTTAAGTTACCCTGAAATTCTAAACTACACTCACAGATTAAACCGAGCTACTCTTGTCCCTGAATAACGATTTGTTTTTGCTTTTCTTCAATTTGTTCGATCCCTTTATTGTCTAAACATAACAAGGATAGATCTATGCATTAGAACTAAATTTATCACCCAATTACTTAATCAATCAATAGACATATATATACATCAACCAAGCTGCCCAACTTACTATATAGCATGCAAGTTTATATATATAGATAATATAGAACATTCCAAATTAAACATACAAGCAGTCCACCAATATTGCCCGTGTATTTCCAACACTTCGAAAATGTTATAGCAACATGTATACTCATCAAACAACTCTTAAGGTATTAATACACATTCAAACTTGCTATGTTCATGTAAAAATAGTCCCAATCCCTTAACTTGTATTCGAAACAGCCACACATACAGCCATGGATATCCAAAACAGTTCCTTAAATCATTATACACATGAATTTCAATCCCAACTCATAGAATGTTTTTCCCTAAGCTTGCACGAGACCTATTAACTTGTTTTAGAGACTAAATTTGATTGATTGGTTACAATCAATTCATTGAACAACCCCAATTCATGATACATTTCCTAAATTCATTCACAATAGCAACTATTCGACTCAAACAAGCTTAGTGTTTGAGGCAATCATCGATTTCACATTTGGATTAAGTTGTCTGAATCTTTACAAGCATGCATTAATCATGGTTTACACATATTGCATGAAACATATAACCATTCTAATGGAGGGAAATCATCAAGAGATTAAAATTCAATTCAATAAATATTCTCATAACAAATTTATATAATCGTCACTCCTAAGTCTAAACACAAGAAAGTAGTAAGGATACTTACTCTCTTTCTCTATGAACCGATATATGGCTAAGATCCCAAGCTTGAGGGTTCAAATTTCTTGCTTCCATGGCTAAGGACATAAGCTCTCACTCTCTCTAGCATTCTGTTCCTCTCAAAGGAAAGGGGATGACCATTTTGGAAGTGGAATCCAAATGGCCGAACCCCTCCCTACATGGCTCCCTTCAATGCGCATATGTACAAACCCTCCTACATTTTTTATTGAACATGAAAGTCTTGAATTTCAAAACATGTTTAGTTTAGTCACTTAATTATGGTTCTCATGTCTTCCTTTCTTTCGATAAGGTCCTAATCTATTGATTAATCTAGGTTGCACAAGGAACAAAGTGTTCAAGAATTACACATTTGATAACATAATTCTTTCTAGATCAATTTTAGGGGTATTACAATTCCCCCTTTAAGGAAATTCGTCCCCAATTTTACTTGAGGAAAAGAGGTGAGGATATTGCTTCTTCACGTCTGATTCAGGCTCCTAGGTAGCTTCTTCACTTTTATGATTTCTCCAAAGCACTTTAACCAAAGGAACTATTTTATTACAAAGCATTTTGATCTCTCTATCTAAGATTTGGATTGGTTTTTCCTTGTAAGACAAATCTGGGTTGAGTTCTACTTCTTCTAGTTCTAACACGTGGGAAGGGTCAGAATGGTACCTTCAAAGCATAGATACATGGAATATGTTGTGTATCTTATCGAATTCCTTTGGAAAATCTAGACGATAAGCCACAAGACCAATTCTTTCTGTAATCTCGAATGGTCCAACAAAACGAGGACTGAGCTTTTCTTTTTTTCCAAATCTGAAAACTTTTTAAGTCGGCATAGGCTTTTTGTCTATCGAATACCTCTTTTAGTCTGCTGTGGATAATACGCACATGTTTCTCTGTTTCTCGAAGTAGTTCGGGTCCTAAGGCCTTAGTCTCACCCAGTTCGGACTAGCATAGGGGATTTCTACATTTCCTCCCATACAGAGCTTCAAAAGGAGCCATTCGAATGGATGCTTGGCAACTATTGTTATAGGATAATTCAATAAGAGGCAAGGATTTCTCCCAAGTCTTTCCCGGGTCAATCACACAGGCTTGCAACATGTCTTCTAAGATTTGAATCACTTTTTCAGATTGTCCATCTGATTGTGGATGGAAAGCTGTACTGAGGTTTGTCTTGGTTCCAAAAGCCTTCTGTAGAGAATTCTAGAATCTAAAGGCAAATCGAGGATCCCAGTCTAATATAATAGAGGTGGGTACCCCGTGCAAGCGGATTACTTCTTTTATATAAAACTCAGCTAACTGGTCCAGGCTTAAATTCATTCGAATAGGTATGAAGTGGGCTAAATTAGAAAATCTATCCACAATCACCCACACAACATCATTTCTTTTTGGCAATAAAGGCAATCCACATACAAAGTCCATGGTTATTATGTCCCACTTCTATTGAGGTAGTTCGATGGGTTGCAAAATTCCTGTAGGTACTTGATGTGCTGCTTTAACCTTTTGACAGGGTATACACTTAGAGATATAATCAGTAATGGATGATTTCATTCCCGACCACCAGTAAAAATCCTTTAAGTCTTTATACATCTTAACCTATCCTGGATGAATCGAAAAAAGACTAGAATGAGCTTCCTAAAGTATTTCTCTCCTTAAGACATCATCACTTGGTACGCATACTCTATTCCGAAAATAGAGTAATCCATTAGGTTTCAAGGAGAAATCTGGATTAGGTTCAGCTTCAAGTTTGCACAAGATTTTCTAAAGTTCGGGATCTGTTTGTTGCAGAGTTCTGATCCTCGAGGTTAAATCAGATTGAACCTGAAGTTCAAATAGGATCTTTTGATCTCTCTGCAATTTAAAGTGTGCATTGATTGCAGTCGGGGCTACAAATCAATGGAACATTTCTTAGATGGTAAGGTTCAAGGTTTTGGATGAACAAGATTTAGATATAATTCACTCATGATCTTACCAATTGAACATCGATGACTGAGCGCGTCAGCCACTACGTTTTCTTTTCCCGGGTGATAATCAATGATTAGTTCATAGTCTTTGAGCAATTCTAACCATCTTATTTGCCTGAGATTCAAGTCTTTTTGAGATAAGAGATATTTAAGACTTTTATGATCAATGAATAAGTAGCATCTTTCACCGAACATGTAGTGCCTCCAGATCTTGAGGGCGAAAACTACCATAGCTAGTTCAAGGTCGTGGGTCAAATAATTTAGCTCATGAGGTTTCAATTGGCGAGAGGCATAAGCTACCACCTTTTGTCTTGCATTAGAACACATCCAAGTCCTAGGTGAGATACATCACTGAAGACAGTGTAGTATTTTCCCGACTCGGGCTGTGTCAAGACGAGAGCATGAGTAAGAGCTTGCTTCAATTGTTCAAAGCTTCGCTGATGATTTTCTGACCAAATGAATGCCATGTCCTTTCAGAGTAGCTTAGTCAAAGTTGCAAATAAAGTGGAGAATCCCTTAACGAACCTTCGATAGTATCCAGCTAACCCTAGGAAACTTCTAACTTCTCGAACATTCTTTGGTGGCAACCAATCAACTATTGATTGAATTTTCTTAGGATCTACTTTGATTCCTTTAGCGGAAATCATATGGCCGAGAAAAGATACTTCTGATAGCCAAAATTCGCATTTGCTGAGTTTTGCAAAGAGTCAGTGTTCTCAAAGAGTTTGTATAACGATTCGGAGGTGGTTCAAATGTTCATCCTTACTTTTAGAGTAGACGAGGATATCATCAATAAAAACTACCATGAATTTATCCAAGAATGGCTTGAAGACCCGGTTCATAAGGTCCATAAATGCAGCAGGGGCATTGGTTAGGCCGAACGGCATCACAAGGAATTTGAAATGACCATATCGAGTTCTGAATGCCATCTTTGATACATCCAACTCCCTAACTTCCACTTGATAATATCTGGATCGGAGATCGATCTTTGAAAACACGATAGAATTCTTAAGCTGATCAAACAAGTCCTCAATTCTAGGTAAAGGATACTTGTTTTTGATGGTGACTTGATTTAGTTGCCAATAGTCGATGCAAAGTCTCATCGATCCATCATTCTTTTTGACAAACAATACATGTGATCCCCAAGGAGATGAGCTAGGCCTTTATCTTGCAACTCCGGAACTCCTACAACTGCTTCCGGAGTTCCTTTAGTTCAATTAGGGCCATCTGATAAGGGGTGATGGACACAAGATTGGATCCAGGTTAAACTTTGATCTTGAATTCTACCTCTCGAGTCGGAGGCAATCCCAGAAGTTCCTCAGGAAATTCAGAAACGGTTAGAATTGATTCTAAAGTAGGCTAAGCCTTATTAAACTCAAACATAGCAGCAAAAATAAATTTTGCTTTTTGGGACATATAATCTAACAGGGGCATGGATTCTTTACCCAACCCACGAAGGTAAAGTCTTTTCTTATCACAATCTACCCAAGCTCGGTTCCTTCCTAACCAATCTAACCCCATGATTAGATCGAATTTGTTAAAAGGCAAGACTAAAAGATCAACAAGAAAGGGAATGCCTTGTATGAACAGGGGGTAGTTCCTGCACATTCAATTTACATTAACCCTATCTCCTAAGGGGTTTGTGACAATAAGATTACATTCAATGGCTTCCAATGTTAACTTGAATCCTTCAATCAAGGTGGAACAAATAAAGGAGTGGGTTGAACCCAAGTCGAATAAAGCATAGATAAGATTAGCATATAATTCGATTGTACCTGCAATAACATCATGAGATTCTTCTTCTTCTCGTCCTCGAACATGGTATACTCGAGCAGGGGCTCGAGACTCTTGATGTATGGCGAAGGAGGCTTGGCCTCAATTTCTTCCAGAGTTCCCAGACTGGGCTTGTTTCAGTCCTTTACCCTGAGATGAATGCATAGGATTTGTGTTTAAGGACACACGAGCTGGCACTTTATTCAAATTCTGCGGATAATCTCTGACGTAGTAATCCAGCCCTCCACACTGGAAGAAAGCATTTGTTTGTTTCCTACATTGGCTCGAATGATAGTTCTGACAGAACTTGCAGATAAGAGCTTGAGACTCTCTGTCTAAATTCCCCAGGCTAAAAATAGAGTTGGAAGGCGTCGAAGGCCTAGCTATCATCGGGAGTTTGGGCATGAAGTTACCCTTTGAAGGGGAGAGTGGTTCGATGAACCCCTCCCTGATTCTTTTACTTCTTCGATGGCCAAGGAGGTTTATTGTCATTCCTCTACCTTTTATCATTACGGGAATAAGTCTCTTTCTTCCGCTCTGATGCTTTCATCTTGGATTCAGTGGCAATCACCCTATTGACCAAGTCTTGAAATTAGAGATCTTTAAAGTCATAAACATAGGGCTTAGTTCATCGTTGATCCCATCGATAAACATCCAACACTTGTCTTCTTCTTTCTTAATGTATTCAGATCCATACTTACAGTACTTGCGAAAATCACTGACGTGTTGTTCTATGGGTCTGCCTGCTTGCTTCAGATGCAAAAAGCATGTTCTGCGCTCGGCTAGATACTGCTCACTGATGTACTTCTTGTGGAATTCTTTAAGAAAGAACTCCCAGGTAATAGCATTCTCTGGAGCGGTTAGAGTCGTGGTCTCCTACCAACACAAAGCTTCATCTGCTAAAAGAGCTAGGGCACATTCGAGTTTATGCTCATTAGAACAATGTAATTGCTTAGTCAGAATCCTAGTTTTGGTCTCTAACCAATATTCTGCTACTTCAGGATTCTCATCATCGGTTCCCGAGAACGTATAAGCTCAATGTTGGGCTAACTTGTCAATGGGTGCTCTAGATTGGACTACCATAGGTGCAGGAGGAGGATTTTTCTTCAAGGAAGCAATGAAATGGTTGAACATTTCTGTCATACTAAGGAAGCACTCTCTTTGTACTGGATGAATTTGAGGAGCTTCAGGCTGTTGTTTAGTAGCCTTCCGAGTGCCTTGCTGCTCACGATTCATCCCCACACTTCCTCCATCAGCGGAGGAATCAGCTAGGCTTTCATTATCCTGAGCCAGATGTGTTTCAGATATCTAAAAAGGTTGATAGTATCCAAAATGAAGCTTTCTATTAGACATAGTCATAAGTATTAATTGAAATAACTCCTAGGTGGCACATTAAACGAAAGATGATGCAATGCAACATAGTTTAGTCCTAAGATCGACTAAACCTTAGTTCTGAATACCAAATGTAACACCACATCCTTAGTTTTGTAGAAAAACCAAGTTGAGGTGCTTAAAAAGAAACAAGGAAACTAACTTGTATAAGAAGTTAGCATGCGATCAAGCATAAGGAAAGCTTGAAATGTAAGGTAAAACAAATTTGTAAACCAGACAACCATTTCTAGAAACTTATACTACAAGGTAACCTACAAATAGACATAAGAATATATATGATCAATTTGATATTTGCTCAACTATGTTATACACGAATGTTTTCCTTATTGTTAAACAATGGTCTTCGAGAATGATAAATAGGTGATTAGATTTTATTTATCAAGTTCACTTCCTATTCACTCTACTCATTAATTTCTTTGTATTATCATGGCAAAAACTTATAATGGCTCAACTACTTACACACAAATTGAAATCAAGCATTCACATACAAGACATGACTAAATTCTCAATCATACTCTTCACTCACTCAAACCATCATCAAAAGCTTAAAACTATCGAATATAGGCATCTAATAAGCATCAAGTACTAGTCAGCAACTATAAACACTGTAAGCATCACTATTCAAAGTACTTACATGCCAACCTTACAACCTAGGTGGGTTTTAATACATATATACATGCCAAAAGTAAACAATATGCTCTAGCCTGGACCTTAATGCCACCATACTAGGAGTACTAGGAAACAGAACATACGTTAAGCTTCTTATGACCTTGTCCAAGCTTCCCAAAGCACCAAACAAAACGAGATTAACCTGAAATGTGTCATGAGGCATAAATAGGTAAGTAAAGTTTACTTAGTGAGGTAGTCGAACAAAACAATGAGAAATACGGAATAAACAAATCATTGAGTATTTTCCTTAACTCTAATTCAAGTCTTATATAGATAAGAAAGATAACTAGAATTTGAATAGAAGTATAGTTCTATGAAAGGCCGAATGAACTTAATTGATATACTTAACATACAAAAATAGAGATATAGGGTCTATTATAACCAACACAACTTACTTATGAAACAAGCAACATATTTGAGTTTCATGATCATATAAGCAAGATTAATACTAGTATCGCATATATTAAACAATATCCTTGGTAAGATTACAAGTATCATGCATTTCTTTAAGTGACGTAACCTTGATTTTAAATAGTCTAGGTACTCGGATCATATGACGTCAATAGTTAAACAAGGGTACCTGAAGTACCAAACAAGGGACTGTAGTCCGTTCTTCAAGGAGCTCTATTGACTCTATGGCATGCCAATTGTGCCTAAGACTGACTGAAACCAAGGCTTATTCTTTTATCATAACACGTCATTTTCATAACAAGATGAGCATAGCTCCACGTTTAGAGATTCATCTCTCAATGATTCAAAATTTCCACATAACATACATCATTTGATTGAACTTAATACATTATATGCATACTCCCTTTACACATATCATAAAATAGTCTTTGAAGCACTTACCTCCCTTCCAAGCTTAAGCACATGCATAATTTGAATAGCATGTAAACAAGACATAACAAAATTGAATATATTGCTCGGGATAGTTTTAAGCTACCCCGAGATTCTAAACTACACTCACAAATTAAACCGAGCTACTCTTGTCCCCGAATAACGATTCCTTTTTTCTTTTCTTCAATTTGTTCGATCCCTTTATTTTCTAAACATAACAGGGATATATCTATGCATTAGAACTAAATTTATCACCCAATTACTTAATCAATCAATAGACATATCTATACATCAACCAAGCTGCCCAACTTACTATATAGTATGCAACTTTATATATATATATATATATACTATAGAACATTTCAAATTAAACATACAAGCAGTCCACCAATTCTGCCCGTGTATTTCCAACACTTCGAAAATGTTATAGTAACATGTATACTCATCAAACAACTCTTAAGGTGTTAATACACATTCAAACTTGTTATGTTCATGTAAAAATAGTCCCAACCCCTTAAATTGTATTCGAAATAGCCACATATACAGCCATGGATATCCAAAACCGTTCCTTAAATCGTTATACACATGAATTTCAATCCCAGCTCATAGAATGTTTTTCCCTAAGCTTGCACGAGACATATTCCCTTGTTTTATAGACTAAATTTGATTCATTGGTTACACTCAATTCATTGAACAACCCCAGTTCATGACACATTTCTTAAATTCATTCACAATAGCAACTATTCGACTCAAACAAGCTTAGTGTTTGAGGCAATCATCGATTTCACATTTGGATTAAGCTGTCTGAATCTTTACAAGCATGCATTAATCATGGTTTACACATATTGCATGAAACATATAACCATTCTAATGGAGGGAAATCATCAAGAGATTAAAATTCAATTCAATCAATATTCTCATAACAATTTATATAATCGTCACTCTTAAGTCTAAACACAAGAAAGTAGTAAGGATACTTACTCTCTTTCTCTATAAACCGATATATGCCTAAGATCCCAATCTTGAGGGCTCAAATTTCATGCTTCCATGGCTAAGGACATAAGCTCTCACTCTCTCTAGCATTCGGTTCCTCTCAAGGGGAAGAGGATGACCATTTTGGAAGTGGAATCCAAATGGCCGAACCCTTCCCTACATGGCTCCCTTCAATGCGCCTTGTGTACAAACCCTCTTACATTTTTTATTGAACATGCAAGTCTTGAGTTTCAAAGCATGTTTAGTTTAGTCACTTACTTATGGCACTCATGTCTTCTTTTCTTTCGATAAGGTCCTAAGCTATTGATTAATCTAGGTTGGACATGGAACAAAGTGTTCAAGAATTACACATTTGATAACATAATTCTTTCTAGATCAATTTTAGGGGTATTATAGGAGAACTTCCCCCAAACAAGGCTTCTGTCCTCAATTTTGTACCACTACAAAGATTAAGGCATTACATTGCTCTGCATTAAAAGCGTTAGTGACTTCAATATTACTAGGTAAGCTGCCAAGTGATCTCATTTTCAGTATCTGGGCAATATGTCCTACTTGAGTCTCAAGGGACCTTATTGAGGCGGTGTTGTTTTGAATGATCGATTGTTGGTTTTGCAACATGGTAGCCTGCGTTGTGAGCAAATCACTATGATTCTTCAGATAGGCTACTTGATCTTGCATAATGACACGAGCAGTTTCCATAAATGTTTGATAAGAGTTATCAAAAGAATTATAATTGGTGTTAGAAGCTCTCTGGTTCTACCTTCGAGTCTTTTGTGGAAATCTAGGAGGGTCGTTAGATGTAGCTGGTTGCGCTTTTAAATTCCCTTTGTTGCCTCCCCAACCAAAATTTGGATGTTGCCTCCACCCTGGGTTGTAGGTGTTCGAGTAGGGGCTGTTGTTACGATTTGTGTTCCCTACATAGCATCCAAATTCTTGTTGTTAAGGGCATTCACTCAAAAAATGTTCCCCATCATAGTACTCACAAGTGTATTGCAACACCTTGGCCTCTCGGACATTAGAGGTTCCTTGCATGTTCTTGAGTAGATTGGTGATGGTCGAGAGTTGAGATGCTACAGTCTGAAAATTGTCCAATTGGAGGGTTCCAATTGCTTTAGGTCCATGCCTCAATCTCCTTTGGGGGAACTGGTAGATGTCATTGGCTATCTTGTCAAGTACTCTAAAAGCATCGTTAGGTTCTCTGTCGAGCAAAGTACCACTACCTGACGAGTCAATCATCATCCTAGTTGGTGTATTGACGCCATTATAGAATGTCGTGACTTGTAGCCAATATGTAAAATCCAAGAATCGAGCACTTCTGAAGCATATCTTTGTATCTATCCCATGCTTTATACATGGATTCATCATCGTACTAATGGAACGAGATGATGTCACTTCGCCTTTGATTGTGCATGTTTGGTGGATCATATCGATGCAGAAACTTGCTGTACAAGTTATCCTAGGATGTAATAGATACTACGGAACAAGTTTTCAACCATACTCTCGGTCGATCACGCAACAAGAAAGGGAATAGCTTAAGTTGTAAAGCACCAGTAGGTATATCTGGTTTCTTGAAACAATCATAGACTTCCAAGAAAGCTTGAATGTGCTCACGAGCATCTTCTTTTATGGATCCTCCAAACTGTCCAATGTAATTGAGCATGTTGAACATCACAGGCTGTAGCTCAAAATGGGTTGTCCCTAGATCAGGTACCACAATCGGTGGATTGAGATTGTTGATGATGGGCTTAATGATATCTCTAATGAATCTTCTGGGCCTGGCAGGTGGTGGATCCTCCTGTTGATTTTGGCCATTAATTTGAACTCTGCCACCAACTCCCTTTCCATCGACTGAAAGTATGTCGTTTGGATTATGCACATTTACGGGGTCGTTCCTTGGTGGAATATCTTCATCGTTCACCATCGTCTTGTTCTCTCGTTGTACTTTCCTTAAAGTTTTCTCAAGCTCTGGGTCGTACCGAAGAAGAGGTTCTTTGGTGGACCTTCTGGTCATGCACTGGAATGCACCTGAAAATAAAAATATAAACAAAAATTAAATGCAATAAAAATAAAAGTCCTAAGCGCAATTGCAGCATAATTATCAATTGTCAATCCCCGGCAACGGCGCCAAAAACTTGATGCTTGTTGATGTTACACCCCTACCCCGGGCTAGTAGCTTACTGGCTCGGGAGCGTTACATAAGCATGCAACAAGGACAAGGACAAGGCAAGCAAAGCAATACAATACAAACAATACAAGAACAAGCAAGCAACCAATCATACTTACTTATCATACAAGTAACCTCACATTTGATTCTTGATCATTATAGGTATTCGAACAAGGCATATCATTGTTTCCTTTCATACTTACATTATAGGTTACTACTTAACATTTCAATTAACTACAATTAAACTCTATCATTCGAATGACCCTAGGTGTAACATGTTTCCATTTCAATTCAAGATTCCTTAGTTTGTATTCATTTAAACATCTCATATCCAAATTGCTAACATGGCTCTTGATCATTCAATTTACATACAACTAGTTCCATTCAAGTCTTATTCCATGCCTAACCATTCAACAATCATCTATACTCATATTAGACCAATCGGCTTTTACCAATCAAACACACAACTTTCATTTCAAGCAAGACATGTACAATTACAAGGCATTCGAACATCAATGTAAGCTAGATAGTTCACTTGAACAATTCAGAAGTTTATTCAATATTTGTGCAGCAAACATCATCCATTACATGTTGTTTAAGTTCATTACATACATGTTACTAAATTCATAACATATTAGGCCCATCAAGAACAATATATACAAGTACCAAAATGCATGATCAAGCTAACTATATACATTCTAGTGCCACCATTCTAGGAGATATACAAAACAACTATGAAACCATACTTAGGCAAAGCTTGTATGAGTTGCTTCTAGCTCAGGATAACAGGCTTCAAGATCAAGCAACACTCGTATCCTTTATCCTATAGTTGGGAAGAATGAAAACAAGAGTGATAAGTACAAGAATGTACTTAGTGAGGTAGTACTAAATCTAACCATTTGTTATGTCAAGTTTTATGTCATTTAATCAAGTATAGACCTAGCTAAGGATTTCAAACATTAAGATAATCCTAGCTAAGGCTTTCAAGCATCAAGATAATCCTAGCTAAGGGTATCATACATTCGACTAGTATAGGATACAAGAATCAAACACATCATGCTTTCAAAACAAGTAATCAAGTTAAGTCATGCTTACATGACAAGTAGCATACAATACATGGCTTTCAAGACAAGTAACATTCAATTCATAGCTTTCAAGACAAGTATCATGTGTTATTGGATTGTTATTTCATGTGTTATCAATTAAAAAAACCCCTTGGTACTTAGTTTGTATAGGTAATCGAGTCTCCAACCAACTGTCGCCAGAAGATGCACCGTAGTGCTGGTCAACCCTCCTACTGTCGCCAAAGACCACATACGTACCCTCCGTCTATCACCAAATAGGAGCCTTAGCCCTGTACCGTAGTCCACCCTGACACAATGAGCTCTAGACTCTAAGGCATGCCCTTCTACCTCGTCCAACTAGCTACCAAGGTTGTTCGATTTACCATTTATACAAGTTTATCAAGATCATGTCAAGCAATTTCATTTCATATTAGGCCCTTAGGCCAATTGAGCCATAGCTCACATATCATGTAGTTTTCATGTTTCATTTCATCAAGATGAGATGTTACCTCAAACAAGTTCTTTAGCATTTGATCATATGCATCATGTCACATACAAGCATCAATGTACCATTTAAACATGCTTAGCATTCAAATAAAACATGTATTCAAGATGTGATCAAATTTCATGCATTACTAGTCATTCTTCCTTTATTAAGTCAAGTCCATGATTAGGTTCATTTAACATTTCAATAGTGTAACAAGTATGCGTTGGTTAGGACATAGTCCTAACCCTAGAGATAACTACACTCACAATACTCCAAGCTTAGCTAGTCCTGGATCCACACTCCTTTATTCTTGGCTTTAGGATGATCCACTCTATCCTCTTCCACCAAGTTTACTCTTGGTTCTATCACATTACACAACAAATACATGTCAAAACAAGATCATATGATCATTCAATCAAGGCAAGGTTTCAAACACATAACATACACAAATCTGGCAGCATGCTCATATACATTTTCCATTACACTTAACTACACTTATCTATACTCTAGTTAATGTAAAACAAGGTAGAATTAATGTCCTAAAACTGTTTACAAAATAGTTTACAAATTGCCACAAAACAGTGTGCAATTATCTATACAGCTGCCGCCAGGCAGCTTGCACTCTAGTCACTTAATCATGCATAACTTTCATTCCATATGTCAAAATTTCAATTGGTTTATACCGTTGGAAAGATAACGTAATTATCTTTATGACCATATAAGGCTTTCATTTTAATTCTTTGCCAATTAATACAGTTTTTATCTTAAAGATAGCGTAATTTGCCACACTGGACAATTTGCACTGTCCCTAGTTTTTCTTCTCTACATTTCAGTATACAACCCAGAATTCAGTTCTGTTTTATCCTAATGAATTTAGACATATCAAGGTGTTGTCCATAAAAATTTCAGCCTTAAATTCATTTTATAAAATATATAGTGATTTTTCAAAGTTACTGCCCAAAACAGAGCATTCTAGGCAGATTACACTAGGTTGAGTTTCTAGCTTCTTAACTCATTTTAACAAGGTTCTAACATGGCAATTCAATTCATTTTCATGTCCTTACATGTCTAGGTCATTATAATTCACCTAGCAATGTGCTTAAAACAGGGCATTATCATGTTGAACCTAATTTGATCTATTTGATCAACATTGCACATTCAATTTACCAATTGAGCAGTCCATTACCTAATTTAACTTGTCCAATTAGGTGTAGTCATTTCCCAGCAACATATCTATTCAATTCAATCTTCATTTCATCTAGATTCATGATCAAAACATGATTCTATGTTCAATTGACATGTTTACACATTTTCTCTATCAAAACAGTCCCTAATCAAGACTGTTTTCAACCATATACACATTTCTCAAATTTCCAGCAACTATACATATTTCCTTTATCAAATTGGTTACTAGAAATCACAATTTCAAGTTCAAATTGAAGCTATCATGAGCCTAACTTACATGGCAATCATCCAATTCAATTTAAATAACAAAAACATCATCAATTCAAGATTCAACCATTCTATATCATATAAAGTCAAGTATTATACCTTCTCCAAGCTAAATTTAATCAAGGTTGAATCAAGAAACATGAATTTGTAGGTAATCTATGAAGCTTTCTTTCCCCTAATGGATGAGCATGGTTCGGCCAAAGTGGAGGGAGGTGGAGTGGAGAAGATGATAGCAAGATGGCCACTTAGCCATGGTGTTATCACATGGCTTAGCTATTTGCCTCCACTTGTCAAACACTAATGAAAGCTACCCAATCCTAAAAGAATTCAAACAACCATTTTAAGAATTATGATGCTTTTAAATGCTTGAACTCAAAAGACTCCAATACATGTGGTTGAACTTAATCCTTCTTGATGTCCATTGGAGTACAGAATTTAATCAACCTTCATGCACCTAAAACACAAAAGACATGTAACAATACAACTTAAATGCTAAATATGTAATAAGTATGTATTTAAAGAAGATAAGTAATAATGTTGGAATTTAAATGGTGTAAATTAAAATCTTACTTAAATAAACTATCATATTAAATGAAGCAGATGCAATTAAGTAAACTAGCTTTACTAATGCAGGTAATAAATACGTCCCAGGGTTGTTGCTATATGTGAACTCTTGTAGGTAAAAAATATATGCAGCTAAGGTACGCGAACAGAAATTTACATGTGAACAGATTGCAATGCAGGCGAACAGAAATGCGAACTAAAATTGCACATGCAACACATTAATAATGTATGTAATACACATGCAACTATATACACCACATGCTTAAAATTAGCACACAAATTCAAGTATTAAAATGCATAAATATCATGCTGCAAATGATTAAAAGATAATCATGGCTCGATATTAAGTTCCACTACTTGAATAACCATATTTGGGTCTGAATTCTTTGCTTGAACATGATCATGAAAACTCTCAAGTTTCTCCAATTATTTGAGCAAGGCCTTGAAAATTTTGGTGCTGAACGGGTTCGCATAAGCTTGGCTTAGTCGCTAGAGCCTTTGCTTTTCATTCATGCGGCTTGGGACTGAATCCTTGTGGAGACTTTACTTTGTTTTTAGAATTTTCAACCAATCGAATGGTGACACAAGTCATTATCTGATTTGATAAAAAATATCAAATAAATTAAAAGTAATAGTAACATCCTCTAATCACATGGTGACATGTATCATCATCTAATTGGACGATTATTTTTTAATTAAATTAAAGGACTAAATTAAAATGATATGTAAATAACATGGACCAAATGTGTAATTATAACAACTTTTGTTAAATGTCATGTCATCTCCTCCATCAGGTTTTAACAACAAGTGACTTAATTGATATCATTTTAATAATTTAGTGGCATGGTTGATAAAAATAATAGATTAGTGGTTGTTAAGTGTTCAAAAGTACTATTTTTATTACCCTTTTTACTCATATTATTGTTAGACTTAGGCTCATATTAGTTGCATAATTAGTCATTCATGCATTAATTCATGTTTCTTTCCACCGTTGAGCTTGATTACATAACTTTGTGATTTTGGTGGAAAAAGATACTGCTTTGGTGTGTTTTTGTGTGTGCAGAATCAGTTGCTAAAGCAAGGCTGGAACCAGTTCCCAGGGCAATACAAGAAGGAGACGTCGACGCAGTTGCCAGGGTAGTGCATGAAGGTTATGCCGAGCTAGTTGCCAGGGTAATTGTCGATAAGGGATAAGATGATATGGCAGTCGAAATTGATGACTAGATAAGCCCAAGATGACGTGGAGCAAAGTTAAATCCCAAAGGAGTTTGATTTCCATGAAGAGGTCAAAGAGAAATTAAATCCCAAAAAGAGAGGAGAAGATCTAGAAGGAATTTAAATATAATAAAGAATTATATTCTTTTAAAGTATTTAATTCCAACTTAACTTCCTCCTCAAGAAGGACTTTAACCTAGCCATCTCCTATTTAAAGGAGACCAAGCCGTCAAACTCAAGGAGAGCAAGTGAGAGATTTCGACAAGGGAGAGCAAAGGGGAGAGATTTCGACAAAGAGGCTTCAACCATTCTTCGTCTTTTTCTTCTTTGTTCGATTAGGTTTATGTTAGGAATTCTTTCTTTTGTGTTTCTTTGGAACCTAGCCATGAACTAAATCTACTTGGCTAAGGTTACTGTGTTTTATGGTTGTGAGAAGCAATTGGATTTTGTTTAGGTAATAAGAGTTTACACTTTCAATTCAAGGTTTACTCATTCTTGGTTTTTATTCTTGTTTGCGAGTGAATTGGGAGAGGATCTCGTAACTTTATCTATTTATCTAATATCAGGAGAGTTAGATTCAAGAAACGAATGAGTATGGTCTTTATTCAATCTATTGATGGTGAAGATTAATACGGCTTATGAATAAGTTAAGGATTTCAACGACTAAGAGGAGCGCAAGATTGGTTGTTGCTCACCCTTGATTCATACAGGGATATATTATCAAGGCATGCACAAATAGCTAGAGTTTCGACTTAGGGATAAGAAGAAACCATTGAAGAACGCTCCACCGAACCTTGAAGTTGCTGCCCAGCCGCCCAAACAATTACCCAGCCAGTTGCCCAAGCAACCATCGATTAGTTGCCAAGGCAACCCAGCTGTGCAAGTTGCCACGGCAACTGATTTGCCCTTGCACTCTTTTACCAAGACGATCCAATCGGATATCACACCTCAACTCACGATAACCTAGCCTATTCTCTCTCATTTGATTACATCTTCTTTTACTTATTTGCTTTCTAGTTTAGTTGTTAGTTAAAACTCCTACAATTTTCTACTTGTGTTCTTTTACTTTTTATAGTGCAAGAGATTAGATTCTAGAAGTGGCACCAATCCCTGTGGAGACGATATCTTTTATACTATAACTTGCGACGTGTACACTTGCACAATTACGGAGCACTTATTACGCGTAACAAGTTTTTGGCACCGTTGCCGGGGATTGGCAATTGGTGTTAGTTGTTTTTGTTATTGCATTTTTTTCTCTTAGTTTTACTAACTTTTCTTTTTGTTTGTTTTATCAAAAAAATTAGGTGCGCTACAAGTTAAGGGACATCAACATGTCAGGAAATAAAAGCCGATCTATTCGAGAGTTGATGTTGGAAGATATGAATCAATCCAGTCAAGAGTTTCTTGCACCCTTCGATGATTACCTATACCAACCGAGAAAAGCATATACAGTGGAAAATTCATGCACTTGTTGTGGAGAACATCATGTGTTTGAAAATTGCCCTCACATTTTCGGTGCATATGACTACATGGAGGACCATAGAGGGAACCATCAGCAAAATCCTTCATGGTATGATCAAAAAGCTCAAATTTTTTTTACCATAACAATTTTGCTGTAGCAATAGACATGCCTCGGCAATGTAGTCCTTATCAGCAGCCTAGTGTCACGGCAACAACTATGCCATGGCAATGTAGTCATTTTCAAGAACATTACAATTCCATGGAAGAAACGTTGCTAGCTTCCTTGGCTAGACTTGACAGATCAATTGAAGAGATTCGAGAGCTATCAAAGAAAATAGATGCGAGGATAGCTCAATGGGATGCAACCTTGGGGGATTCAAAAGATCAATTGAGGAGATCCACATATGCCTTGGATAGCATGCACCAACAATCTATTCCTGGGATACTGACGTCCGAAGGCAAGAGGATAAGGAGTAATGCGAAGAGAGGTCCTTGATGTGTGGGGAACAACTAGAACCTTCAAGTCAAGAGGATGCCAATGAGAAAGACTACCCGACACTTGATGAGCCTGAGCAACAAATTGCCTCGACAATGATTGAGGAGCCTAAACAGAGAAATGCCGCGACAACACTCAGTGAAGCTGAGAACAACAATACTACAACAAATTCTGAGGAACCTGATGCCCAAAAGGTTACAACGTTGATGTTGAAGCATGAATTTGTAGATTGCTCTCATCTACAATTGCCACGGCAATTGCACGACCACATGCAAGATCAACGAGATGATAATACTTTGCCAATGGAATATGAGCAGTAATGGTTGAACCTTTTAAATTCTTTAAAAACTCACCTCGTCCATTGCAGGTATGTCTTGAGGAATCGATGTCGGTAGATTTGAAGTCATCGAAATCTCTACTGATGGATATGTTTAAGAGGCCAAAAGAAAACAGTGTTTGGACTCGTGAAGCTTTTCAAATAATTGGTTTTTCCCTTGACTTCCAGCAAATTTTGGCGACTGATTACCACAGCAATTGGCTTGACCAGCAATTGCCACGACAACAAAGGCTACATCCAACCATGATAGAAGTCGACAAGAATGAGGTAATTGAATGGTCGGGAATGGATATAGTTTTTCCTATTAATATATTTGTGCCTTCAAGAACAATAGCAAGGTGGAGGGCATGCATGGACTACAAGGGAACACGAAAGAAAGACACCTCCACCATGGTAACACAAAGGGGAGTAGCTGCGAGCACATTGGCCCAATTCTTTTTGGGCAATATTGTCACTCGATGGAGGGTGCGGATGGACTATAAGAAGTATCAGAAACAACCCTCCTCATGTTTTCTCAGATATGCAGTAACATTAGAAGATGCATGAAAAATGCTCTTTCTAAGATTTTTTAATTTTTGGAACTTTATTTTATTTTCATTTTTTTCTTTATTTATTTTTGGAATTTTTAGGAGATATTTTATTTTAGTTTTCTTCATTATCTTTAGTTTCCAGATTTTCTTTGTTTTCTTTTCCACAACAAGACTCACAACCACCATGCTAAGGAAATTTACTGCCGACTACTTGCCACGGCAATCGCAACAGAGGATGCCCCGGCAACTACCTTAACAGTTGCCTGATGCCCAAGCAACAACAATGGCTTCGGCAACTACTGATGCCCAGACAAGTGAACCTGCCTCGGAAAACATTGATCAAATTAAAGCAATGCTATTCACGCGGTACCAGCCACAAGCATTCAACCATCGACCGGAAAATGAATCAAGCAAACGGCACAAAGGAAATTTATCACTCAAGGTGACGACCTCTTCGACTAACTCATTTCATTTAGTTTCTTTTAAATTTTGTTTCACTTTTACATGCATTGAGGACAATACTTCTCTCGAGTTTGGGGGTGTTGGTTTCTAGTTAGTTTCATGTTTAGTTGCATTCATCTTTAGCAATCACATATAGGTTGTATATGTTACTTGCCATGCCTTTAATTGGATTTAATTGCTTAAGACTTGTTGAATATCCAATGATGAATTTTTTCCACTGCACTTAATTGAAAGAACCTTTAATTTTAGGAGTGCATGAAAAGAACTTAGAATTTTACTATGACACTGATTTTTTTTACACGGTTGTGGCTTGTTCATTGAAAGAAACTTAGTGAACTTAGGTTGCTTAAAATTTGGGTAAATTGAAAATTAAAAGTTAATTTCTTACTAGAGGTGCCCGAAACTGGCTCTAGTAGTTAATGCACATTAAAGAATCGCTAGAGGTATCCGGAATTGGCTCTAGTCGACTAAAATAAAATGAGAAATTGCTTACTTTGCTAGAGGTGCCCGAAATTGGCTCTAGTCGACTAAAATAAAATGAGAAATTGCTTACTTTACTAGAGGTGCCCGAAATTGGCTCTAGTGAAAATAAAAATAAATGCCCCGGTAATTAAATTGATAAAAACCTATTGTTCACATAGAATCTTGAAAATCAACTTGTACACAACTACGCACACACATTGTCACGAGCATTATAGTTTGATTCCGGTAATTTTTGTGCTATCTGAAAAAATTAAAAGGTGATCATACTTTGTGCCACGGTTCCGAGGTTTGAATTCAAGTTTGAAGCATGTCTTTGATGATTAAAGTCTTGGCAGGTAATTGTTAGTTTGCATTGCTTGAGGACAAGCAATAGTTTGAGTTTGGGTGTGTTAAGTGTTTAAAAGTACTATTTTTATTACCCTTTTTACTCATATTATTGTTAGACTTAGGCTCATACTAGTTGCATAATTAGTCATTCATGCATTAATTCATGTTTCATTCCACCGTTGAGCTTGATTACATAACTTGGTGATTTTTGTGGAAAAAGATACTGCTTTGGTATGTTTTTGTGTGTGCAGAATCAGTTGCCAAAGCAAGGCTAGAACCAGTTCCCAGGGCAATACAAGAAGGAGACGTCGACGCAGTTGCCAGGGCAGTGCATGAAGGTTATGCCGAGCTAGTTGCCAGGGCAATTTTCGATAAGGGATAAGATGATATGATAGTCGAAATTGATGACTAGATAAGCCCAAGATGACGTGGAGTAAAGTTAAATCCCAAAGGAGTTTGATTTCCATGAAGAGGTCAAAGAGAAACTAAATCCCAAAAAGATAAGGGAAGATCTAGAAGGAATTTAAATATAATAAAGAATTATATTCTTTTAAAGTATTTAATTCCAACTTAACTTCCTCCTCAAGAAGGACTTTAACCTAGCCATCTCCTATTTAAAGGAGACCAAGTCGTCAAACTCAAGGAGAGCAAGTGAGAGATTTCGACAAGGGAGAGCAAAGGGGAGAGATTTCGACAAAGAGGCTTCAACCATTCTTCATCTTTTTCTTCTTTGTTCGATTAGGTTTATGTTAGGAATTCTTTGTTTTGTGTTTCTTTGGAACCTAGCCATGAACTAAATCTATTTGGCCAAGGTTACTGTGTTTTGTGGTTGTGAGAAACAATTGGATTTTGTTTAGGCAATAAGAGTTTGCACTTTCAATTCAAGGTTTACTCATTCTTGGTTTTTATTCTTGTTTGCGAGTGAATTGGGAGAGGATCTCGTAACTTCATCTATTTATCTAATATCGGGAGAGTTAGATTCAAGAAACGAATAAGTATGGTCTTTATTCAATCTATTGATGGTGAAGATTAATCCGGCTTAGGAATAAGTTAAGGATTTCAACGGCTAAGAGGAACGCAAGATTTGTTGTTGTTCACCCTTGATTCACGCAGGGATGTATTATCAAGGCATGCACAAATAGCTAGAGTTTCGACTTAGGGATAAGAAGAAACTATTGAAGAATGCTCCTCCGAACCTTGAAGTTGTTGCCCAGCCTCCCAAACAGTTGCCCAGGCAACCGTCGATTAGTTGCCAAGGCAACCCCGCTGCGCAAGTTGCCACGGCAACTGAGTTGCCCTTGCACTCTTTTACCAAGACGATCCAATCGGCTATCACACCTCAACTCACGATAACCTGGCCTATTCTCTCTCATTTGATTACATCTTCTTTTACTTATTTGCTTTCTAGTTTAGTTGTTACTTAAAACTCCTACAATTTTCTACTTGTGTTCTTTTACTTTTTACAGTGCAAGAGATTAGATTCTAGAAGTGGCATCAATCCCTGTGGATACGATATATTTTATACTATAACTTGCGACGTGTACACTTGCACAATTGCGGAGCACTTATTACGCGCAACAATGGTCAAAACATAACTTGCCCATAATTAGGTGGTAATTCATGTAGTTTACCCTAAAAAATATGAAAAATAGTACTAGATCAATCAATATATATATATATATTTGGAGGGTGAAATTTAAAAATAGTCATTAAAATATTTTAATAGGCTCATTTGATCATTTAATTTTTAAATATTATAAAATGAATATTAAATTTATAATTTTATTATAAAATAATCAATGCGACCTTAATTTTCGTTAAGGAAGTGATATGACAGTTAAGAAAAATTGTATAATAACATATGTAGTCGTTCATATTTACATAATTAATCAATTTAGTTATGATTTAAAAAAAAATCAATAAACTCCTCCGATCAAATTTCATCATCCTAGTAAAAGAAAATAAATGGAAGAAAAGAAAGGAAATAGTGAGACAAAATCAATCATTGGCCATGAATGGCAACATTTTTTATATTTTACATCGTTTTTTATTGGTGAAAATTAAAAAAATTAAAGTTTAGTGATAAATTTGAACTAAAATTTATAAGGTTGAATGGTGGTGGACAACATTAAATGTTATTAAAATATGATCATCGAATTCAAGCATATGTATTTGCAAGATATATATTATTAAAGAATTTGAAAAAAGAATACGAGTAGATAATACCATAAACTTGGTGAATCATATGAGATAATCTCACTCTGAGATAACTCATCCAGTGGCTCACAGACAAGGGCTTGAATGCTTACAAGTTACATCATTTTTTATGGAAGTTGCATGCTCTTCTACAAAATAAAATCTAAAAAATATCCTACACATGATTTGCACAATATGCGTGTTAGACCGATCATAGATTCTCAGTTTTATAACTTCTGATTGGTTTAGTTTTAGTTAGTTATAGCAAAAATCAAGATTTTAAATCTTACCGATATTCCCATTTTACCTATTTAAAATAAATAATTTATTTTTTTGAAATAGATAAATAATTCATTTTTATTAAATTAAAAGAAAATTATTTTATTTAAGTAGAGTACAGTATTTGTTTTGGTTGTATTTTAATGAAAAAAACATCACTTTAATCGGTCGCCTCCTGCGGGAACAGCCTCCTTTCTTTTCAAAACCCCAAAAGCTCTTAGGTAAACTCTTTCATTATTTTCAGTCACTTTTGTCATTGCTAGCTCACTTTTTACCACAACTTTGTCCCCCCTCCCCTTTATCAGAATCATTCGAGCTTAAGGATATTTTGCTTTAGTGTCTACTTGGAGTGTGAACTGTACATTGTTGATTGTACAAGCACTTGGGTCCTTTTCATCTTCTTGACTTTTTTTTATCTGGGTTCTTTGGCATTTTTTGATATAATTTTACTGTTACTATACAAAACCCAGTTATTATCTTCATCTGTTGTGCGCGTTTTTTTTTATTACTTTATGCCCCATGGCTTCCTGGAACTCAGCTTTTCTTTTATGGTTTTAAGAATTTCAGGAATATTTTTCAGGTTAGTGGGATTTATAATTATTGACTTGAAATGTTTATCTTATGTATCGTCATAAATATATTACTTTGAATATAGCTAACAATGTTCATTCAATGGGTTTCCTCCCCCTTTTTCTAGTTGTTTTCCATGTATTTTCACTATTCCTGTATAATAGGTTTATATGCCTTTAGTATTGAAGAACAATTCATGTATTTCCACTATCAATTTCAGTATTAGCTTTTGTTTTGTTGACAGAAATTGATAGTGGAGGTTAATTATTCAATTATTGGCAGTAAGGGTTTTTGCATTCAAATTTCAGTTAGTTTATTTTCTCTGTTCAGTTAAGACTGAAGAAATCTTTGGTTGAAATGCATATCACTATCAATCATTTCTAAGATCTTCTCTTAAGATTAACTAAAGACTGGAAATGATCTTTTTTGAAAAATTAGATGTTCTTTGATCCTGACATTTTACCTCGTGCCGATGTATATTGGAGATCCTAGGGATGAGTGATGGTTTAGTCTGTTATTTACTATGAAATTTTACTATTGATTGTTTCATGGCATATTGGAGCCGTATTGAAATGGGAATTTAGATTTTGTTCTATTTGTGGCTCCCTAACATCTAACTGTAAGTCTTTCATTCGTAGAAGCCATCCGTCTCATGAGTTTTATGCTTTCTGTGTTAATCAGTGAATGGGGAAGTATGGTTGGACTATTTGGTCGAGTTAAAATAGTCCCCAAGCTTTATAGTTTTCATCTATAGTGTTGATCGCTGCTATTTTAGTGCCTCAAACATAAATTTATTATTTTTATAGGTTTTTGCTATGCCATTGAATTTAACTAAACAGGCAAAATCTGAATGAATGTAATATTTACCTTTTGTTATTTACTTATTTTTTGTTCCATCTTTGGACTGATTTCTGGGTTATAAGAAAAAATGCATTTAAAAAAAGTCATACATATATATGTTGGTTATGATCTACTCAACCATCCTATAGTATCTTCTCTTAAGCTGAAGAATCATTGAAAAGTTAGAAACAAGAAGTATAAACCTGAACATGAACTTCCTAATTCAAGGTGTAAAAGGGGCAGGGTATCTTGTGGTTTGGGGTTGGCGGGGGTGGGATGGGGTGATTCATATTTCATCTCTGAATACTGGATGGTTGTTGGCTAGGATTTATGAAGCAAGTGGGTGGAGAATTCTGCAAGTGCTAGTCACTATTTGTCTTCCCTTGACCATCCATTGATAGAACAGGGGAATAAAGAGGTATCACTTTTTATTTTCTTTTACATTTGGATAAACGCTATTTTCTTTGACCTTAACATATTGGAATATTCAAGTATGCAAATCTAGTAGCTTATAGGCGTATACCGGCTGTAAATGTCTCTTCCGGAGGAGAGTGATGAAAATTGGGCATCTTCGTTTGAACTGAATATAGTTGTCAATATTGAGAATTGAGATGGACAATGGCCTGATGTATTGATTTTTGTCTTCATCTTATTGGATGCTGGAATTGCAATGTTCAACCGACTTCCCTTGACATTCTGTTCATCAACCTTTTTCTTGGGAGTGGGGATGCAGTATATAAATAGGCATTTATCCTGCCAAGCCCACATTCCTGTCAAATTTCTACGATGAAACATATAAAGATGTCAAGAATTTTTTTTCATTTCAATTATGTTCTTGGTACAAGGTTGCTCAATCCTTTTCTAAAACTAGTAATGTCAAATCCAAATGTTTGGCTATCTGAGCTAATCATGTGTTTATCACAGGAGTTCATCTTCCCAGCTTTAAATTGGCATTCATTATTTATAGTGGAATTTAAGTTGTTATTTTTCTTGTTTACCGAGGGATTTTGCATCTTGTGTTGGTTGTAGTCAATTTCCTAATAGTGCCTCAGATCCTATAATACATAGCCTGACGGGGCTCTATTCATATTTTTGAAACAGCACAAAATGAAAGAAGTACATCTTGGTTCACATACCATAAGGTCCCATGGTGCCGCCGTTGCAAGGACACACATGCATGATTGGCTTATTCTTCTGTTGCTTGCGGTGATAGAGGTTATCCTCTATATCATTCATCCATTTTATCGCTGTTGGGAAGGATATGATGGAAGATCTAAGATACCCCTTTAAAAGTAATACGGTTCCTGTTTGGGCTGTGCCGGTAATTTTTGTTTGTCTTGCTTTTACAGTGAAGTTATTATTTTCTGTTTAAGTTACCCCTTTTACTCTCTCTCTCCCTTTTTCGTTCTTGCCCCCTGATAATTTAGATGCATGCAATTTTGTTGCCAATGCTGATTTTTCTCATTGTGTACATCCGTAGGAGGGATGTTTATGATCTTCATCATGCTGTACTAGGTAAGTGTACCTTTTGGATATTTCTCTGTTTTATCAACAAAATTTTCTTCGGCATAGTTTAAAAGGAGTATCATAACTTTGAAGTGATTACTAAAATTAGTTTGCTAATGCAGGCCTCTTATTCTCCATTCCAGTGACGGCTGTTATCACTAATTCGAAAAAAAATGCAGTTGGACGGCCTCGGCCAGACTTTTTTTGGCGCTGTTTTCCGGATGGAAAGGATGTATGCTTCTCTAGACATGCTATTCTGGGAATATAAACATTCACTACTACCTTGACTTTTTGTAATGTCAATGTTTATAGAAAGGAACTCAACTTAGATGCTTCACAGGCTTATGATCAATGGGGAAATGTCATCTGTCATGGCGATAAAGGTGTCTTTAAGGAAGGGCATAAAAGCTTTCCGAGTGGGCACACCTCTTGTAAGTTCCTCTTATACTGCCAATTAATGTTCATATTTGTTGAGATAATGAATATTTTCATATTGTTATAATACTCTTCAATTCTTCTAGTCATTTTTGCACTGTAATCGTTGGATGATTTCTGGATTCCTTTTCTTAGGGTCCTTTTCCGGGATGTGTTTTCTTTCACTTTACTTGTCTGGAAAAATCAGAGTGTTTGACTGCAGAGGACATGTTGCAAAACTATGCATTGTTTTTCTCCCCTTGTTGGTTGCATCGCTTGTGGGCATTTCTCGAGTTGATGATTATTGGCACCACTGGCAGGATGTCTTTGCAGGAGGTCTCATAGGTTGGTATTGCTCATACTATGGAGTCGTTTTCGTTCATGACCTGGTCTATTTACTTTTTCACGATTATCATTTGTAGGGTTCGTAGTGTCGACATTTTGCTATTTGCAGTTCTTCTCACCACCATACGATGCCAATGGTATGCTCCCAAACTCTTTTCTTTTCTTTTTTCTTTTTGTAAAGTATTCTACAATGTGTTGTACGCAGTAGTAAATGCATTGCCGGTGAGATTTCACAGAGCATATAACATAGCTAGAGTAGCATCTTCTCCTTTAGGGGTAAAAGGGGAACACATTGACTTGTGAATATCACTGAAATTTTCAATACATGGTTGATGTAACATCTCGGTAGTGTCGGGAAAAACATTAAAAAGTTTAGATTACCCCTGGTAGATGCGTAGCCATATCTGATACTCGTCAGACTCCGTATAACATGGCGTGTCACTCTTGACATTGAAGGTTGATGTATTATTCCCGTGTATGCAAGTAATCTAAAGTGTCTTAAAGAGAGCAAGTTGAGAAGCTGGTCATTAATTAATTTATTAAGTGAATTGTACTTTTAGACTTGAACGTCTAAGTTATCTGAACCGTTGCTCAAAATCATTTGTAGGTCGGGGGACTTATGCATATTTTCGAGTATTGAAGGAGTCGATTGCAAATACAACGAACACAGCCAATGCTGGGAATCTGCAAAATGCAATTGCTGGAGAGATTCAGATTGCGAACCAACAAAAAGAATGGAGTGATAATGGATTCATGGGGATGCATTTAGCACGCAACTCCAATTCAACGATGGGAGATGTAGAATCAGGGAAGAGCTAGCTGGGTGAGTTTCGTGATCCAAATGCGCGTGTAAATTAGGAATGGGTATATATGCACATCTCCCGAGCTGCATAGGTATACTGATACACGCTCATCTCATGAGCTGCAAACTTTCGAAGTAGTTATGGATTCTACTGCTATATTTTTGTATAGCCAATAACAATTAAGTAGCAGAGCTTTCTTTCTGTTTCTCCAATTGAACACAATGAAAAAAAAAATAAAAATAAAATCCCCTGTTGTTTTGTTATGTTATCAACTCGGTGCAAGAGACTGAGCCGGATGAGTATGCTCACTTATTTCTAATTAGACGGGAGGTCACTGAATTACGCTCAAATGATTTTTTGGTCAGTGAAGTTTCACATATCGCAAAAGTGGTCATTAAACATGTTTCTAAAGTTGGGGCAAAATTTACCAACACACCGTACCATTACCGTACCATACAGTTTTGTAGCAGTGATCACTACCTAAGCCAACATTGGTTCTGCACCAACACATAAAAATTCAAGGTAAAAGTATTCATGAATTCTATTGTGTGTAGCCACGATCGAATCCAAGAGTAATCTTTTTCCGCTCAATAAGATGTCAATAATTTAAATCCACTAAATCGTAATTTAGGTTGGAATAACACATGTATCGAGACACATTACATTTAATTTGAACTAAAAGTAAACTACCGGCTCAACCATTGTAATAATATTGGTTAATCTTAAACCTAAACCTATAAAATAAAATCTCCAATTCTATGTACCAAGATGTCTAAACAGTATATTCTCATGTTGGAATACGTATATAAAAAAGCCTAAAATTTTAGGGGAGGAAAGGGTGCGGTACATCAGCCTAATTTAAGGCTAAAAACGGCACAATTAAAATATTATCATAATTTTTACATTTTCAATTGGTACAAAAAATAACTTAGGTTGCAACTGAAATGTTAAAAAAATATAAAACCTAAAATGTTAACCACACAACCGAAATGTAATAGTTTTTTTTTATAACATTTTGATTGTGATCTTTTTAATCGTTTTTAACCTTGTTGTTCTTTATACTTATGAAGAAAGAGTATTACCTATTAGATTAAAATCCGTAATTGTGGGCACATATATGAAATGTATGATGCTATTATAAAGTATGACACAAATTAAGTGACCAATTATGTTAGGCGTGTCATGGGTATTAAAATATCATGGAAATAAAAATGTAGATATCATACGATGTATTTATGTTACGATGAATGGCAGAATTATAGATACCTAATAACTAATTTATATAAAGTGGTAGTGGTCCCAAGAAAGAAATAGGTCAATTTGTTTTTCTCTCATTCTTCGTCAGAGAGTTTTACATCAAGAGTAAATCTCTCTTCCTAGAAGATCAATACCATCAGACTTTCAACATCAAAATTCAAGATTTCTAGTTTACAGATATATTCAGGTACGCTTCCGCTTTCGGTTTATTGTTTCTTGATGATTTGACATAATAGATTATGGGTTTAGATTTCATATCTATTATGGTTTGGTTCTAACAAGTGGTATCAAAGCCTCGTCATATTGGATCATTGAGAATTATTTGACATTCTTCATTTTCTCGATTAATTCATTATGAGGATTTTTGGATTTTGATGTTTCGTATAATTTGGATTTTATTTTTGGGCTTTTAGGGTTCAATCAGGTTTATCCCTTAACCTCTCGATTACAATTATTAGGTTATTAACCCTATTTAAATTTATACTGCAATAATCCTTCTTGAATTATCACAAAGTATATACATGTGTTTGGGTTCTTGTGAAACTTTTAAAGCCCTCCATATTTAGAGCACAATTGGGATTTGATATATTTATTTAATTAAAAAAAAACTACGGAAAATCAGACGCACGTGCGCCTCTTGAAGGAAAGGGATAATAATGCCCTTAATTCTCTATATTCTCAATTCATTAAGTTCAATCCATATTTATCTTTTTGTAATTCATTTCAATCCAAAATAATTTATGGCTTCTGTAAATCAGTCCTACTTTAATTTATTATGTGCGACAAACCTTTTGTTGCTACTGTTGAATTTTGGGTTTCTGATACTAATGACATATTCATGTTATTAATTCACTTTTCCATGCATATTATAATCATATATATAATCCTATTGGGTGCTACGGTGGTAAGTCAGTTTTAGGATTTATGTTATAACTTGATAAATGCGGTGAATTGGGGAGGTAATTGATCACTCTATTGAAAGTTTCATGTTCTTTTGCCTTCAATCAGAGATATATTTTGGTTTTTGTATTTTGGTATTAATTGTTTGGGATTAAATCATTATACTGATTATGTTTGGTACTAAAACATATATTTTTTATATGATTTTAGATTTAGATTAAAGGGGCAATATTCAATCTTAAATTTGGATATCAATATATTTATATTATATATTTAAGATAAATTAATTGAAACATCAAGTCACCAAAGTAACCTCTATTGTAAAAATTATTTTATTTTAAAATATAAAAGATTTTGCGCATGTAATTCAGCTTATGTTAGTAGTAATCAGCCCAAAGAAAGATTAATATTTGGCATTGTTACATGTGCAACTGTGGTAATAAACATGTGATAATTATTTAGTTTTACATGTGAGCAATAAATCAGCCCAAAAGAAGATTTTTGTTTGACATGTTCTTATTATCAATGTTTGACTACTGTACCAAGATATCACTTGCAAGTTAATGTTTTGTCCAAAGATGAAATATTAATAGAGTGTCTGATATCTTGATATAAGGTTTACCTTAAATCAAATTTATTATTATTATTTTAGTTATGTTTTAATTAGATTGAAAGATAAAATTAAGAATGTAACACCCCCACCCCGGGCTAGTAGCAAACCGGCTCGGGAGCGTTACTTAGGCCAGACAATACAAGAACAAGCAAGCAACCAAACATACTTACTTATCGCACAAGCAACTCATATTTCGATTCTTACTTCGACCTAAAACCATTCGAATAGGTCACTAACTTAATTCCTTTCATGCTTTCATTTCAAGTTACTACTTTCATGAGTCAATTTAGTTCATCTACTATACCATAAGCATTCGAATAACTCTAGGTGTTCTACATAATTCCATTTCATTTCAATGTTCTTTAGTTAGATACATATAGCATTACATACCTAGATTACCAAACATGATCATGTTATCATACAAAATGCTTGTAACTAGTTTTCAACACCTAGGCCATTCGGCCTTTACCATACAAGTACACAATACACTTAAAAATCAAGGCATGATCACACACAAGAGAATCATATACTTTCCAAGGCAATTCGAATGGAAGGCAAGCAACATGGTTCGGTTATCCTACTTTCAATTCAAGCTTACACATGTACATTAAGCAAGGCATTTCGAATGGCCCAAGGTAATCTAGATCAAACATTAGATCACTTCATAATTAAATCCATATATGCGGAACAAATACCATTCATTACAAGAACTTTAGGTTCATTACATACTTAACAATAGATTCATAACATAGTAGGCCCATCAAGACATTATATACAAGTACCAAAATGCATGATCAATCTACACTCTAAACAATCTAGTGCCACCATTCTAGGAGATATACAAAACAAGTATGAAACCATACTTAGGCAAAGCTTGTGTGCCTTGCTTCGAGCTCAAGTAATCAGGCTTCAAGATCAAGCAACACTCGTATCCTTTATCATGTAGTTGGGAAGAATGAAAACAAGAGTGATAAGTACAATAATGTACTTAGTGAGATAGTACTAAATCTAACCATTTGTTATTTCAAGTTATGAGTCATTTAATCAAGAATGAACCTGGCTAGGGGTTTCAAGCATTAGATTGATCCTAGCTAAGGCTTTCAAGCATTAGAGTGATCTTAGTTAAGGCTTTCAAGCATCAAGATAATCCTAGCTAAGGATTTTATGCATTTGGCTAGTATAGGATACAAGAATCAAGAATTCATACTTCATGTTTTCATATCATGCTTACAAAACAAGTAACACACATTTCATGACTTTCATGTCAAGTAACATACAACTCATGGCATTCAAAACAAGTAATATATGATGTAGGATTGTTATTTCATGTGTTATCAATTAAACAACCCCCTTGGTACTTAGTTTGTATAGGTAATCGAGTCTCCAACCAACTATCACCACAAGATGCATCGTAGTACTGGTCAACCCTCCTACTGTCGCCAAAGACCACATACGTACCTTTCGTCTGTCGCCAAATAGGGGCCTTAGCCCTAGACCGTAGTCCAACCTTACACAATGAGCTTTAGACTCTAAGGCATGCCCTTCTACCTAGTCCAACTAGCTACCAAGGTTGTTCGATTTACCATTTATTCAAGTGTTTCAAGATCAAGTTCATGTCAAGCAAGTTCATTTCATATTAGGCCCTTAGGCCATTGAGCCATAGCTCACATATCATGTAGTTCTCATGAATTCATTTAATCAAGTGTGATAACATTACAAGCAAGTTCTTTAAGCATTGATCACATGCCACATGATGCATACAAGCACAATTGTTACCACTCAACATGCTTATCAATCGAATCAAACATGTATACAAGGTTGAGATCAAGTTTCATGCATTACTTTAATCATTCTTCCCTTATAGATCAAGTTCATAATTAGGTTCATTTAACATTTTCAAGAGTGTAACAAGTATGCATTGGTTAGGACCTAGTCCCAACCCTAGAGATAACTACACTCACAATACTCCAAGCTTAGCTAGTCTTTGATCCACACTCCTTTGTTCTTGTCTTTAGGATGATCCACTCTATCCTCTTCCACCCAGTTTACTCCTGGTTCTATCACATTACACAACAAATACATGTCAAAACAAGATCATATGATCATTAAATCAAGGAAAGGTTTCAAACACATAACATACACAAATCTGGCAGCATGCTCATATACATTCTTCACTACACTTATCTATACTCTAGTTAATGTAAAACAAGGTAGAATTAATGTCCTAAAACTGTTTACAAAACAGTTTGCAAATTGCCACAAAAAGTATGCAATTACCTATATTGCTACTGCCAGGCAGCTTGCACTCTAGTCACTTAATCATGCATAACTTTCATTCCGTACGTTGAAATTTCAATTGGTTTATATCGTTGGAAAGCCAACGTAAATATCTTTATTACCATATAAGGCTTGCATTTTAATTCTTTGCCAATTAATACAGTTTTTAGCTTAAAGACAAGGTAATTTGCCACACTGCACAGTTTGCACTGTCCCTAGTGTTTCTTCTCTACATTTCAGTATACAACCCAGAATTCTGTTCTGTTTTCTCCTAATGAATTTAGAAATATCAAGGTGTTTTATATAAAAATTTAAGCCTTAAATTCATTTTATACAATTTATAGTGATTTTTCAAAGTTACTGCCCAGAACAGAGCATTCTGGGCAGATTACACTAGGTTGAATTTCTAGCTTCTTAATTCACCTAAGCAATGTTCTAACATGGCAATTCAATTCATTTTCATGTTCTTACATGTCTAGGGAATTATAATACACCTATAAATAAGCTTAAAATATAGCATTATCATGTTGAACCCAATTTGATCTATTTGATCAACATTGCACATCCATTTCATCAATTAGGCAGTCCATTACCTAGTTTAACTAGTCCAATTAGGTGTAGTCATTTTCCAGCAACATATCTACTCAATTCAATCTTCATTTCATCTAGATACATGATCAAAACAGGATTCCATGTTCAATTGATATGTTTACACATTTTCTCTATCTAAACAGTCCCTAATCAAGACTGTTTTCAACCATGTACATATTTCCCAGATTTCCAGCAACTATACATATTTCCTTTATCAAATTGGTTACTAGAAATCACAATTTCAAGTTCAAATTGAAGCTAGCATGCTCCTAACATACATAGTAATCATGCAATTCAATTCATACAACAAAGACATCATCAACCACTCATTCAACCATTCTATAACAAGTTAGAATCAAGCATTATACCTTCTCCAAGCTAAATTTGATCAAGGCTCAATCAAAAAGCTTGAATTTGAAGGTGATCAATGAAGCTTTTCTCTCCCCCTTTCTCTCTCTACAAATCGGCCAAGGTGAAGAATTAGGGAGGAAGATGACAATATTTTTGATTATTTTCCTCCCTTTGGCCGTGAGTCACCCTAACTTGGCACATGTTCTCTTCATTTGAGAACATGTGTCAAGGCCCTTAATCTTAATCCCATTTGCATGAAAACTCTAATGTTTTGTATGTTTACATTTCCATCCTTCCATTAATGCCTTCTAGTTTTAATTTCAATTCAATTTGGTTCTAATTTCACTTATTTGATCTCAAGGATGGCCAATGTTCATTTTTCTTTAAATTGATTAACTTGTGAATTCAATTAGCGTATAGTTTATATTGTGGTAATATTTCTAGGCCAATTTTAGGGTATTACAAAGAAAAATGTATTAAAACAATTAAATTCATATTTTGGTTTCAGATATCTAATATTTAATAGATTAACTGAAACATAATGTCACTAAAGTGACCGCTTTAGTGTAGATTAATTTATTTAAAATATCAAGATGTTTATGTGTTTTTTTAATTCATGCGTTTATTAATGGCCCCAAAGGAAATCAATAAGTTACAAAGTGTTGATTCTTTTGTATAAGTTAGGACACATGTGAAGAAATTAAACTTCAAAAGCGAGCAACTATTTCGGCTATTTTGAGATCCATGGGCTGTAAGTTTTATGATACCATAATTATGAATTGTTTAAGGAGAGATCTATAACTTTTTTTAGGATGTTGATTTTGGAGGGAGAAATAAGGTTAGATACATTGCTTTTGAGGAGGAATTGGATTATAATTTAATTCCTACTGTCCCTTTTCATGATGTTTACGTTTTCACACCTATCATCGATCAAGAAGTGAATCCAGAACCTCAACAAGACAATATTGAACAACTCCCATGCAAGATAAGATAATTAATTCAGAAGAACAAACTCAACAACCTCAAAAACAAGTGTCATTAAAAAGGTCTATGAGAGAAATGAGAAATACTATTTTAGATTATTATATTGTATTTCTTCAAGAAAATATGGATAACAATGGAGTGATAGAAAATGACTCAATCATTTTTTATTAGTCCATAAAAGTTTTAACTCTCAAAAGTAGATTGATGTCATAAAAGAATAGTATAATTTTATCCAAGACAATAAAGTTTAGGAACTTGTCTCATTACCTGAAGGTGCAAACCAATTTGTTGTAAATGGATATTTAAAACCAAGATGGATACAAATGATAATGTGGATAAGTATAAGACATGACTTGTAATTAAAGGATACTGTAAAACCTATATTCAATTTTGATAAAACAATGAAATTTAAGGACTATTTTGTAAAAGGGATAAATTTTTATGTATTCAAACGACTCACAAAATTGACAAGGATTCAAACTTAAAATTATTTCTAAGTCAAAACCTTAAAACCCAAATATTTATTAAGTATTTTGGTGCTCGAATTAGCCAAATTGGTCCAAGCATATCGATACACAATTGGTCATATTGATATGGGTTTTAGCTACTGGAACTCGTTTTTATACTTGATGGCTGTATCGGTACGCCATTCAACCTGGGAATCAATTTTTTCTTAAGAGTATCGGTACGGCTTTATGCGTACCAGTACAAGGTGTTAAGATTTTTCAAATCTTTTGTTATAAATATTCGGTCGATGCCTTGTTAGTTTATTGGAACCATAACTTTGAAAATCAGTTATAGCGTACTGATACCCATATAGGCGTATTGATACGGGTTTTGTTGCATAAGATATCAGGATTCCAGTAAGCAATACTAGTACCGATACAGTACGTGTCGAACCGGTACGCCTTTGTAAAACCAACTCTCCGTATTGATACGACATTCTACGTATCGATACCCCTTTGTACGATGACTATTTCTTGTTTTGGTAGGTACCGATTCGGTAGCCCGCATACCGATACCCAGTGTTGGCAGATAGCATTTATTGGGAAAAATGCAACCCAACGACTCTATTCAATATCCAGCCACCCAAATGGTTAGAAATCAATGAAAGGGTATATAAACAAGTCACCAAAGCTACAACAACAACTATTGATCAAGTCTAAAGCATTCAAGCACATATCCAACAATCTTTGACCCATTTGGAGTCAAATCTTGTAACTCACTTGAGTGAGCATATTTGTAATGTTTTGATTCAAGTCTTTGGGTTGAGTGAACTTGTAATTGGGCAAACATTCTACATTTTGAGAGGATTTTTCAGTTTTCTATTATTCTTCTTGTGAAAGAGAGTTTTCTCAAAGCTTAGGGGTATAAGCTTTGAGATTGTAAAGGTTTCCTCTTGAGCCAAGAAAAAGGGTAGAAATTCATAATGAATTTGGGAAAATCTTTAGTGGGAAGCTAAGGTAGTGGATGTAAATCTTGTTAGAAGGTTGAACCACTAAAAATCTCTTGTGTCCAAATTTTCTATCTTTCCAATTTGCTTCCACAATTTTTTAAATTACCAATTCACCCTCTCTTGGCCCTTTCATCATTGATTGATCATCTCAATAATTGGTTCAAGGATACACTCGTTGGAAGGATTAACATCCTCTTGAGTTGATCCTAAGGTGATTCAATCAATCATCAATCAAGCCATGACCTCTACTTCCGGAAACAACCTCTACGAGTCTTAATCCATCACTAAACTGCCCTACTTCATTGGGGATAACTATTCTTATTGGAAGAATCATACAAGGCTCTTAATCAAATCTAATGACTACCTCCTATGGGATGTAGTGAAAGATGGATCAAGTACACCGATGAAGAAAGAAGGAGACCGACTCGTTCCCAAGTCCAAGTAAGAGATGACCGATGAAGATCGAAGGAAGTTGCAAGTCAAAGACAAAGTAATGAACATGATCTTTTGTGCTCTTGGACTGGATGAGTACTCGAAGATGTCTTCTTGCACAAGTGTAAAGAAGATATGGTACAAGCTCGAAGTTACATACGAGGGCACCAACGATGTCAAGGAGACCAAGATTGGACTCCTCAACTTGAGCTATGGAAACTTCAAAATGGAACCAGATGAAGACATCACCAAAATGTTCGATAGATTCTCCATCATCATCAACGGACTTAAAGGCTTTGGAGAAATCATCCTGGAAGACAAGCTTGTTCAGAAGCTTATCTATTCTCTTCTTGAGTCATGGGATGGAAAGAGGACCACCATCATAGAAGCCAAGGATCTCAAGACCTTGAAGCTTGATGCACTTATGGGGTCTCTTCTCACTTATGAGATCATGAAGAAAGAAAGAGAAGAAGATAGAGAAGAAGATATGAATTGCTCTCAAAGCTTCACAAGAGGATAGTGATTCTAGTGAGGAGGAAAATGAAGAACTGGCTATGCTAGCCAAGAGATTCACTTGATTTGTGAAATCCAACCGGGGAAGAAAGTTCCATTAGAGAGGGTATTTCAAGAACAAGAACAAAGAGGAAGAGAAGCATCAAACAGTTTGCTATGAGTGCAAGAAACCGGAGCACATCAAGTTAGATTGTCCCCAACTAAAGAACAAGAGCTTCAGGAAGAAGAAGAAGCTCAAGGCTCTTGTTGCTACTTGGAGTGATGAGGAATCATCCGATGAAGAGGAGCAAGAAGTGGCCAACCTTTGTCTCATGGCACTAGAAGAGGATCCTAAGGTAACCTCATACTCATCTGATCTTGATTTTACATTTGATGAGCCTTAAGAAGCTTATGATGTGTTGCAAGATGTATATGACGAATTAGTTTTGAAATATAATGGATCACTTTTGAAAAACAAGAAAATAATTTCTAATTTGAAAAGTCAAAATGATTATTTATTCAAAACTAATTTGGAACTTGAAAAAAAGGTTTTGGATTTGCAAGAAAATCAAAAGGATTTTGAAAAGAAAAACAAAGAATTGCACAACCTTCTTTCCAAAGTCCACGATGATCACCAAAAGGAAGTAGGTGATCTCAACGCTTCTTTAAACAAAGTTGGGAAATTTAATTTTGAAAAGGGAACTTCTTAAAACCCAACTATGTGAAAGGAAACTTTGGTGGCTATAAACAAAGAGGCTTCCAAAGGCCCTCTCATGGTAAGAGGATTAGACGTATTTGGGTTTCTAAGGAACTTGTCACTTCTAATAACATTATTGATATTGCTTCTTGGATTCCTAAAGGAACCAAGATTTTGGGAGCTAATACTCATGGACCCAAAAAGATTTGGGTACAAAAAATCAAGACGTAATCTTTTGTTTGTAGGGAAGCATTGCTACAAGGCCAAAGCTTCAACTGCAAATTCATGGTACCTTGATAGTGGATGCTTGAGACACATGACCGGTGACAAGAGTCAATTATTGGAGCTAAAACCAAAGAGTGGAGGAGTAGTGACGTTTGGTGACAACTCTAAAGGCCAAATTGAAGGAATTGGTTCCATGGGTAATCACTCTTCTATACTTATTGATAATGTCTTGTATGTCAACGGTCTTAAGCATAATCTTTTGAGCATAAGCCAACTTTGTGATAAAGGTTTCAATGTGCTTTTTGATTTAAATGGTTGCAAAATTATCAACATTGAAACTAACAAAATTGTGCTCATTGGTCATCACATAGGAAACATATACATGGTGCATTTAGATGGCATTCATATTTCCAATGCATGGTTTGTTGCAAAAGATTAGCATGATTCATGGTTATGGCATAGAAAACTAGGGCATGCAAGCATGAGTGTTTTGGAAAAAATGTTTTCAAATGATCTTGTAAGAGGTTTGCCAAAAATAAAGTTTAAATGTGACAAAATTCGTGATGCATGTGCAAAAAGTAAACATAAAAGTGTTTCTTTTAAACCTATTAATGATGTTTCTACAAGTAGAGTTTTACAATTTATCCATATAGATATTTTTGGCCCTATTAGAACAATGAGTTTGGGTGGAAAATCATATGCATTTGTTTTAGTTGACGACTACTCTATATTTACTTGGGTTCTATTTTTAAAAACTAAGGATGAGGCTTTAGAAAAATTCATCAAATTTTCAAAAGTAAATCAAAACGATGTTGGTTACGCCATTTCTCATATTAGGAGTGATCATGGAACCGAATTTCAAAATCTAGGTTTTGAAGAGATTTGTAACTCAAATGGTATAAGCCACAATTTTTCCGCTCCTCTCACACCTCAACAAAATGAGGTTGTTGAGAGGAAAAATCGAAATTTAGAAGAAATTGCTAGAACCATGCTTTGTGAAAATAATTTGCGTTAGTATTCTTGGGCGGAAGCCACTAATACGACTTGCTATATTGTAAATAAAGTAATGATTAGGCCTATATTAAAGAAAACACCTTATGATCTTGTAAGACCTGAGTTTTATCCGGGTACCCATATATATTATATATTATATATGTCACTATAAATAAAGCCATAAATAATAAATAAATAAATAGATACAATAAATCTAAAAATCATTCCAATGTCTACTAAACATAACCAAGGCCCAATTCTGACATTCATAAGCCCAAAATACAACTATTTATAGCTCACTTTGATACAACAAAACCAATTTTGAACTGAAAATTCATTTCTTCGCTCAAATCCACCACGTAGCACCCTCCCATAGGTCCAAACTTGAAGCCACAAATATGTGTTTTCTCCCTTTTAGCTGTTGACAGTTATACGATGATGTCATGACTATAATGTCATCCTTACATCATGATCCACCCACCCTATAAATAGTAAGAGAGATAAAAGTTGTCAGGAAATTAATGGCCACTAATTACCTACCAATAATAATAATAATATGATATTAAAGAGATAATAATGAGGAGAGAAAGTTACCTCAGGGAATGAGCTACCGGAAGCTGAAGAGCCACCACCGTGAAGCTGAATCGTCGCCGGAGATCTGAAGAGACGCCCAAGCAAGGGAGTGGCCATGGAGAGCACCTCCGTGAAGGTATTTTGCTTTCCTCCTCATTTTGTGAATCATGTAAACCACAAGAAAAACATGTTAGTTTAGTTAAAAAATAGAAATGAAAATAATAAAATAGTTGGCCAAAAATCTTATATTCGTGGTTGAAGTGGTTTAGGGTTTGTTGGAATCGAAAACGGGTGAGGTTTTGGGTAGTTTTAGGCTTAAGAAGGTGAAGTTGGGTGGTTCTATCGAACCAGGAGTATTTTTAGGATGTTTAGGGCTTGAAATTGGAGATTTCTGAGTTTTTTGGGTTTGAATGATGGTGGAGCACGACTGCTAAAAATCGTATGTGGTGGCCAGCGTTCGTCTGTGGCGGCTGATGAACGGCCAAAGGTCATTGGTGAGTGGCGGTGAAAGATCGAGCGGCAGAGGATAAAGAGGAGTATGGCTGAAGTTCATCGTGTTCTTCGTGTTTACGAAGAACACGGATGGATGTTCAAGCAAAAACATGTTTTTTGATGCATTCAGAACTGATTTTTGGGAAATGGGAAGCTTGTGCTTAGATGATTCTGGGTAGAGAGTGGGTAGTGAGAGGGAGTGAAATAGGATTATGGCCAAGCTAACTCGGTTCATGGACTTTTATACTCAGTCTGAAAAGGTGTTGTTTTGCACCAGGTTAGGGGAGAGGAACCGCGCATTCTTGAACCAGGTCGGGCATGGCTCGAGAATATTGGGTAATCCGGGATATTTGGGTTTTGGGCCTTAAGGTTTTTCTTATATTTCAATTTAATCCTCATTGTAATAAAATCAGTTTCAAGCTTTCAACTCTTTTCAAGTTAATCGTGTTTCTTTAATTTTTTAATTTAATTAAATTGCAATTTAATTATTTGTATGATGCATGTTTTAAATTAAGCATGTAGTATAATTGTTAGATAATTTAAACACTTTAGTTTAATTAAAATAACATTAAAGCCTTAGTCATATGTTCTTATTAGGGCTTGATAATTAAATTAGGAAAATCATTGTAGTAATTTAATGTTTGTTAAGTAGAAACTTTGGGGCTCAAATTTGGATGGTGTTTCATTGCTTGCAGCGAGGTGTTATCTCAACATTGATTTTGAAGAGGAACACTTAATATTCATTAAAACTTAAATTTAAATAAATAACCTAGTTAATTAATAGATCTTTAATTAGGAATATCACTTTAATTAATTAGAATGAAAATTAAACCAGTAAATATTATTTAAATTTAGAGGTTTTAATATGGATGATGCCCGAGCAATTGGGAGTTATCTCATGAAAGCCTTTAAATTTAATAATATTCATTGTATTAAACAATTTAATTAATTAGAGCCTTTTTAAGTTAAAAATTAAAATAATCAAGACAATAATAAATCATGCATTAAAACCTTTTATGTTGGAAATATTTTTTTTTGAATATGAATGGAGGTTCTTCATAACAGGGTGCTTTTAATCTCATATTCGGATAAAATATATATTTCATTATAAAAGGATATCTCCATTTGGAATTTAAATCTAGTTAGTCATTAAGGGTTAAATTAAATTCAAAATATTATTCAAAATGATAAAATGCCACGTAAAATTAAAGGTACCGATAACAGACGTTCGTGGGGTGCTAATCCTCCCCCCACACGTAATCGACTTCTGAACCCAAATTTTTAAAGCATGAATCTCTGGTTATTTTTAGGGTGTCCAGACTACCTCAAAGTGATTGGTGGAAACTCCAAAATTGATTTTCAAAATCGAATTAAAAAGTGCTAAATCCCTAATTTTCAAGAATGAATCGTCAAGCTATTTTATCGCCAGTAAAAAATAGTTTTGACAGCTTGGCGACTCTGTTGGGGAAAAATTGAGAGTAGGGCCTAATTAATTTTACGTGACATTTTGGCATTAAAGAATGATAATTTGTATTTATTTTTTCCAATAATTATTGGATAGATTTTTAGAAAGAATGTAGATAGCTTTTACTTTGTGTGATAGAAATTGTCATTCATGCATAAGCCTTCTACCCATGCTTTCTCCTTTAAGTGGAAGCGAGACATGATCCTACGTTGAATTATTCAGCTCTGCGATTGGAATTTTGTCTGTCTTCTTGTATACTAACCTTTTACAACGTGAGGTCGCACCTCTGCTATAAGGGGTCGTATACTCCCGAATCGATGTCTTACTGTTTCAATAGACAATAACGACAGTTCAGGTGCCCAGAGTCTAGAACAAAAACCACATGTTGTAATCTAGAAGCCTACCCCACTAGAGCCAAACAGAGGCCTAAGACAAAGTGCTGATGATTTAAATACTTTTCTCTAGTTATTTTCTCTGCTCAATATAACCTGCTTTACTGTTTCAATTTAATTTAATTTTTTTGCCTTCAACATTATTTTACCTTACTGACTCATTTCTCTTATTTTTTTGTTTTTTGTCTTTTATTTTTGCACTGCATTATCATTTCATAAAGGTATTGATTCAAAGGTTGTTATCATTAGAATACGATCATAGTAGATAAGTGAATTTGTAGTCCAAATGAAGGAAGATGCAAATATGAGGCAATGTCCGGGACAAACAACAAAAGGAATGAAGGGCAGTTCATCCAAGGGTAACACACCAGATTTTGTTAGTGTTGATACAGAGAAGAACTAAAAAGGCAAATAGCCAAGATGATGACCATGATAATGTCTATGACCAAAGAAAAGGGGCACAGTTGATTAAAAGGAGATCCAAACAAAAACTAAAACATGAACAAACAACCGTGTCCACGCAGCGTTACAATCAGCATCAACAAACCAACTCGAGGTGTAATTGAGTCAAATTCCAAGAAGGTGATGATAGGCCAGGAAAAAGCCCAAGTGGAAAATAATAGAGGATCTTTTAATTCAATTTCGATGACATATATAGAATTGCTTCATGTACTGGTAGAGAAAAATCTTGTGATCCGAGTTCTGTCCAAGTCTAAAGTGTCTTATTCACCCAAGAGCTATGACAATAATGTAGTATATGTTTACCATCAAGGAAGTTCAGACCATACTACCAAAAATTGTGAGGCTTTGAAGAACAAGGTTGAAAATCTTATCAGGGTAGGCATGTGGAGTTTTGAAGATGGAAGGCCTAAATTTCCTAAAATCCTGACAATTAATAGAACAGCTGGAGATGCAAAAGTGAAGGAAAGTATCAGCCCATCAGAATCAAGTAAGTGTCCAGGGAAAAGTTCAAATTCCAGTGTTTCCTTAGCAGATTGTCAAAAGACAGGAGATCATAAACATCATTTTGATCCAACTATTTCATAAAAAGAATTGTATCCTCAATTGTTGAAGGGCTGATTGGTGACACCATTTTTCCTTATATCTCTACAACCTTCGTATCCAAATGGTATAACACCAATGCTCGTTGTGAATTTCATAATAGAACTCAAAGGCATTCTATTGAAAATTGCATTGCTTTCAAACGTTGAGTTCAAGTTCTTTTGGAGTATAAGAAATGGAAATTTGGGATAGAAAGCCAACTTGATTCAACAGTTGAATGGGAGAGTCAAGATGAAAATACTAGAAAGAAGGGCATCGGTTCGAATATAAAGCTCAAATAAGAAAGAGAGAGAAAGTTTGAATGAGGATCAAAAAAGTTTGCAATCCAGTCATCAAGAACTTTGTTCGATGCTCAGAAACGCTGGTTTGGGTGTGACTCTAGAATAGTCAAAGAAAAGAATCAAAGAACTGAAGCATGAAGTTGAATACTGGAAAATGAGCTCTAAAGAAAGTGAAAATCGAGCTAATACACTCTCGTGTGATTTACGGGCAAAGGAACTACAACGCAATACTTTCATGGATGATCTAAGGGTTAGTCGGTCTAAATACGAGATGATGAGAAAGTACATGTAGATGTTTGAGGATACCAGTATCAAGCTGAATGGCAGTCAAGCTAAAAATGAAGCACTAAAGAAGAAGGTAGATGAGCATCTTGCGCTAATGTACAAAGATTTTGTTGATGATGTTAAGAAAGATTGTCAAGAAAGTGAAGAGAAGCGGCAAGTCTAATTTCAAAGATCAAGAATGAAGATACGGGAAAAGGATGATGACATGAAAATTGATGTTACATAAGCACAAGAAGTGGCTCAACAAGTGGAAGACCTAGCTGCTGTAGCAAAGACACTGAGTCGGGATATGGATCCAACATTAGATTACGGGGGGAAGCCGACTTGGCTCTTAGGGGAAGTTAGTAAGTTGGGAGTTAAAGCTCACCAATATTTGAAGTATCTGATGTCTGATGAAATGAATCCTTTTATCTCAATGAAAGTTGTTCTATGATGATCACTTTTAGAATCAACACCTCTTGCATTCACACATCTTGCATTTTAACATATTTAATATTTCGTATTCATCATACATGTTGCTGATGGAGAAGAATTTGCATCCTTGAAGGAAGAAGCTAATACAAATCCAAAAAAATAATTTCTCGTCGGTATAACTTTGGAAACATGAATGATGGATAAAGTGGACAAGCTTGAAGAATTCCAAGAACAACTAGTTCAAATTCAAAAAGAAATGATGGAGTACGTCAAGAAGTTTCAAGATGAAACAAAGGGGCAGATCAATGAGCTGATGGGTATGGTAGTCACCGTATTTAAAGAAAAGGGTTTAGGAGAAGATTCTTTCATGCAAAAAGACATGAGAGATACAAGAGATAATTGTAACAACGATTTTGTAGTATATACAACCTTTTTGGTGAGGATCAAGCTATCATCAACCAATATGAGATAGTTTATACTACTTCAGAATGTCCCACTGAATTGATATTGGATAAAATCGAGGACTCTCTCTTGAAAATCTTATCTTCTCCAGTGAACAGAGACTTGGATAAAATGGAGCTGCAAGTTGGGGAAAATGAAAAATGCAACAAGAAGATGAAGGTGTACAAGATCAATCTTTTGCCTCAACAATTTCAAAACCTTATCAGTTACCGGTTAATCAAGATTCTGGTTCTCAAAAGAAGAAAGAGAAATTGAAGGACTTCTAATTTAGGTATACTCCCTTCACGTACCAAGAATTGTTTTCCAAGTTGCTACAAGCTTGATTTGTTGCACCATTCTTTGTTAAACCACCTTCACCTCCTTATCCAAGATGGTTCAAGGAAGAGGATCATTGTTAAACCACCATCACCTCCTTATCCAAGAAATGTATAAGTTTTAAGCGCAAAATTCAAAATCTTTTGGATCTCAGGGTATTGGAGTTTGAGATCAATTATCCAAGTATAATCAGCCTTGTGAAATTAGACAAAGGTCAAGGTAAAGTGGACAAAAAGAAGATAGGTCTTTCCAAGAGGGTCAAATGTAAAGTAAGATTAGCTGAAAATAAGCAACTACAACAAGACGTGCTTCAAGGGAAGAAACCTATCAAAGTTTTCCAAATGTCTATCTCAATTTTATCTCCCTATCTGATACAAGGGTAATATCTCATCCCTAGGCCGATGGAGGATATGTTAGATCCATTGCTTTTTAATTATAATTCGAACAGTGTTTGTGATTTCCATAGGGGGCATCAGGGCACCCTACTATGAGATGTTGGAATTTGAAAGAGGAAATAGAGAAGTTGATTTCTAATGGAACACTAACACATGAAGTGGTGAAGCAATAGGTTGAAAAATGATCGGACAAGCTGTCGCAACAGTTGAAGAGCCAAAGAAAACAAATTTGTACTTCTAGGATGGTCTGAAATTTGGATGCATGAGTTTTTCTTCTTGTTCATGTTTTTTTCATGTCAGAAGTGGACTTCTTTAAACTTTTATGCATTTTGAGTTTTCTTTTGAAAGTAATACATGGAATCAATCTTGTGACTTCTGGACCGAAAGTAGTAGAGATCGTTTTCTAACGGCATATGTCATGTTTGTTGGTTTTCATTTCAATGGAAGGATGTTTTTAAAAATCCATGAATATATGCATATCTCATCTTACCCTTGTAGGCCCATGGATTCTAATTTCAAGGTGCGACATTGATTCTGATATGAATATCATTTGGATGTTGTAAAGACGATGAAGTGAAATTTACTTCTCAATTTACTCTAGTCAGCAAAGTAAGAAAAGGTCAGATTACTACACCTTTGATGATGATCAATGACAAATCTTTAAAATTCATAAACAGTGAAGTGGACTAGACAATTTTAACCAAGTAGAGTTGCTTGAAATTGAAGTTCGAAGCATAGTCTTCTATACCTTAAAAACACAAAAAAGAGAGAAAAAGAGAGAAAAGAAGAGAGAAAAGAAAAAAAGAAAGAAAAAATAAAAAATAAAAAAAAATAAAAATAAAAAGGAAAGAAAAATAAAGACAGGGAAAAAAAGATAGAAGAAAAATAGAGAGAAAAGAAAAAATAAAAGAAAATGAGAGAAAAAAGAGATGGGAGATAAATAATGGACTATTGAATAAATAAGTCTCGGAGCATTTTAATAGAGCTATAGGGTAGTCGACAAATCTAATAAGGAGCTATGCTCCACCTGTCCAATACCCTAGCGTCAGAGATGTATCTTTAAAGACATGTGTATAACAATATGATAATAATATCTAGTAACAATTAGAAGCACACACATGCATTTATAAAATTTTACTTTTATAATGATATTTTTGCACTCTACTAGTTAAACAAGTCCGAGAAGCTTGAACTCATTTATGAATGGAAAGGAATGAAGAGAACGGAAAAAAGTTGTGTCTGACTGGATCAAGCAATGCGGTAATCATAGGGTGTGAACCGAGTGATCTAGAAGAAATTTCTTGACTCGCCACAACATTTACAAGTTATGCTAATCACAAGAGGCTTGAATCTGAGACGGTCTTGTACTTGATATCCAGGGTATCCTATTCTGTTTTCTTTCTTTATATTAAGACTCTATTTTTTCAGGTCTTGTAAGGTAGCCTTCAATGAAATGCCGATCAGCAAGTTGCCATTTTTTTTACAACACAAAGATTTCCTGGTATTGCCTCAGAGATAAACTTCAAAATGCAAAATTATGGATGCAAATGATCAACATGACATGGTCAAGATATAGCTGAGTATGAGACGCTCATCTTCGATCGGCAACCTTTTGTCTAAAAAAGAATCACCCATCAGGGGTCATGATGAGGACACTTACCATAATGCATATATCAGATAGTTCAAGGACCTAAAACAAGTTTCTGCCAAGAAGTTTTTGTTGACCTTTGAAGTTAATGAATGAATCTGAAGAAAGTTTAGGGACTTGAGGCATTTGCTTGCCCTACATGATGAACGATGGGTAAATTCTACATGATAGGACAAGAAACAAAGAGATTAGTGGGGCATTATTGACCATGAACAATGAGATTTTTCAAATGTAAGAGTTCAAATAGAATAGATAAAAAAGGATACGGATCCTAAAAGAATTTGATTATTGAAGAATTCAAGATCTGCTCAAGAAGAATAAGAGCTCAACAGTAAATTTTGTCAGGGCATGAAGACAGTAAGAGCTTAAGACAAATTTGAAGAAGATCACGCTAAGCAAAATTTGATAAGAATAATCTCAAGAGATGAGGTTCCTTTGCAAAAGAAGCAAAAAACTTAGGAGAAGCAAAGAAGATCACAGCTCATCCAAGTGGTCCTCAATTGTCACAATTCATGCATCATGTATAGTTAGGCATCTGTAAGATAGGAGCGTACTAACTCATGCATTCAAAGTATTTTTGTACATTTTGACAGGAATTTACAAGAATCAACAAAGAACAAACAAAGATTTCAATTTACAACTTCGAGATTGGAGAAATAGACTCTACAAAGATTAGAAAAGAATTCAATTCACATTTTCATGAAATGAAGACATCAACCCATTTGAAGAAGCGGATTTCAGCAAAGATTTTTTGATTGTTTGCACAAGATAGAAAGTGCAGTACAACCCTAAAGCCTTTGGGTCATCAGTAAGTCCTTCGGGCGTGATGTTAAGTCTTTCGGGCCATCACCTTCGGGAGTGATGAGACATTTGATTGTTTGCACAAGACAGAAAGTGTAGTACAATTCTAAAGCCTTCGGGTTATTAGTAAGATCTTCGGGCATGTTGCTAAGTCCTTTGGGCCATCACCTTCGGGAGTAATGAGAACTTTGCATATGTCATCACAATAAGATAGTGGGGGCATAGTATAGGCAAAAGATATTAACCTTTTGGACCGTTAGTTTCAAGGAAAAGAAGGAAGATCAGAGGTTGGAAAGCAAGACAGATCAATTTCAAGCCTAAATGAGGATGATTCACAGTTTAATTGGCCAAAAGTTTTAGCGTCTTTTTGAAACACTTGAAGTTCCTTAATGATTCACCCAAATTATATATTTACCCTGCAATTAATGTTGAGAGATTAGTGATAGATTCGACTTTTGCAGGTCATATATGTTTCAAGCATAAAAGAAGATTGATTAACAAAGGAAAATAAACAAAAGATTTGATGCGAGTTTTAGACTGAAAGATCTAGACATCTTAGGCAAAAAGGTAGTGACTCTAAAAATCTCAGTGCTCCAAGCTGAAAATTGAAGATATTTCACACCACTTTAAGTTGGAATTTTATTAATTGATGGTATTTCTTTTTGTAGGTTCAGTTTTTCCCCAGAGGAAGAGGTGAATCAACATTCTTAAAAAAGAATATAAAAATCTTAATGGGGAAGAGTTCGCTTAGCAAAGAATGAAAAGCTCCTAATGGGAAGAGCTCGCCAAACAAAGAATGAAGAGCTCATAATGTTAAGAGTTCGCCTAGCAAAGACATAGTTCATAATGAGAAGAGTTCGCTCAACAAAGACTGAAGAACTCCTAATGTGAAGAGTTTGTCCAACAAAGAACATGGAGCTCCCAATAAGAAGAGTTCGTCAAGCAAAGAATACCGAGCTCCGAATGTGAAGAGTTCGCCCAGCAAAGAATGATGAGCTCCCAATAAGAAGAGATTGCCCAACAAAGAATTCAAAGTTCCAAATGAGAAAAGTTCGCTTGTTTAACACCTTTATAGAGAGGTGGATCAACATTTCAGAAAAATGAAGAGTGTGTTCTACTCCAGGCTTCGTAGCGTTTCAGAAGAATGGATAGTTCAACTTTTTTAGACTTTATCAACATTCCCAACAGTGAATGAGGATCAACTTTTTTGTAAAGAAGAGTGGAACATTACAGAAAAGCTTGCTTATTCAACACCTTTACAAAGAGGAAGGTTAGTGTTCACAAGAAGAATGATGACTTCCAAATAAGAAGAGCTTGCCAGTTCGTCACCGTTGCAGAAAAAGTGATTAGCATTGCCTAGAAGAATGAATGGGTTCATGAGAAGAACTAGTTTAGATTTCGCGGTCAACTTTGGTAGAAGAATTGGGAAGTTCATGATAAGAAGAACTTGTTCAAGCTTTCTAAAGAGGAAGGAGTGAAATTTCGTAATAGGAATAACTTGCCTGATGGATCGGTCAAATTTGTGTTTTATAATATTTACCTAGTTCTTGTTCCATAACAACGAGAAAATAGGGGCAGTTGTAAGACCCAAATTTTACTCGGGTACCCATATATATTATATATATCACTACAAATAAAGCCATAAATAATTAATAGATAGATACAATAAATCCAAAAATTCATCTAAAATAGTCCAAAAATCATTCCAATGTCCACTAAACATAACCAAGGCCCAATTCTGATATTCATAAGCCCAAAACACAACTATTTACAACTCACTTTGATACAACAAAACCAATTTTGAACTCAAAATTCATTTTCCCGCTCAAATCTGCCATGTGGCACCCTCTCATTAGTCCAAACTTGAAGCCACAAATTTGTGTTTTCTTTCTCTTAACAGTTGGCAGTCGTATGATGATGTCATGGTTGTGATGTCATCCTTACGTCATGATCTACCCACCCTATAAATAGAAAGAGAGAGGAAAGTTGTCAGGAAATTAATGACCACTAATTACCTACCATTAATAATAATAATAATAATAATAATAATAATAGTAATATGATGATGATATTAAAGAGATATAATAAGGAGAGAGAGTTACCTTGGAGAATGAGCCACCGAAAGTCGAAAAGCCACCACCGTGAAGCTAAATTGTCACCGAAGATCTAAAGAGACGCCCGAGCAAGTGAGTGGTCGTGGAGAGCACTGAAGTGAAGGTATTTTGCTTTCCCTCCTCATTTTGTGAATCATGTAAACCACAAGAAAAACATGTTAGTTTATTTAAAAAAATAAATGAAAATAAGAAAAGAGTTGGCCAAAAATCTTATTATGGTGGTCAGAGTGGTTTAGGGTTTGTTAGAGTTGAAAACGGGTGAGGTTTTGGGTAGTTTTAGGCTTAGGAGGGTAAAGTTAGGTGGTTTTATCGAACCGAGAATAGTTTTATGATGTTTAGGGCTTAAAATTGGAAATTTCTGAGTTTTTTGGGTTTGAATGGCCAAGGAGCACGATAGTCGGATGGTGGCCAGAAATTGTATGTGGTGGCTGGAGTTCATCGTGTTCTTCGTGTTTACGAAGAATACGGATGAATGTTCACGAAGACACATATGAATGTTCAAGCAAAAACATGGGTTTTGATACGTTCATAATAGATTTCTAGGAAATGGGAAGTTTTTAGAGGATTTTGGGTAGAGAGTGGGTAGTGAGAGAGAGTGAAATGGGATTATGGCTGAGCTAACTCAGTTCATGGACTTTTATACTCAGTCCGAAATGGCGCCATTTTGCACCGGGTTATGGGAGAAGATCTGTGCATTCTTGAACCGGCTCGACCATGACCCGTGAAATTTGGGTAATCTAGGATATTTGGGTTTTGGGCCATAAGGTTTTTTGTTGTTGTGACACCCAGAAAACCGGTCTAGTCGAAATTGGATTCTGGCGATTAGAAACCCTATATCAGAAAGGTCCAAATATTGTATTGACTGTGACCGTGAGGTCAATTGTATTAATATTGGACTCTAATTGAGTCAATTTTTTGTTTAAGGGCCTCATTGAATTCATTGAAAGTTGCTTAGTGACCAAATTATGAAAATTAAGAGTTTATGTGGCAATAGTGTGAAATTTGTAAAGTTGAGGGACTACCCTTGCAATTATCCTGTTTTTGGGTGAGTAACCTCTTTGCTTGCCTCCATCCCATGTGATGTTGGTCTCTTTGTGCCTAAGAAAGATGACAATTTGGTTGTCGATAATCATGGTTGTTAAAAATAGGGAAAAGATGGAATGAATTAAATATAGATTACCCTTGATGAGGGAAACCTTTTCGGTTGTTAAGAAAGAAAAAATAAGTGTTTTAAAACACTTAACAAACTCACCGAGACCACCATCTAACACTCTCTCCATCTTTCCCAAAGTTAAGCATACACCACCATTGTTATCTTTTTCAAGATCCTAAGTGTAACACCCTCTACCCAGCCTAGCTGAAATACCAGCATAGAACGTGTTACTAAACAAACCTCTAAGACTTTTGCTCAAAACAATGTAAAGCTGAGTCAAGTTTTGGTACTGACTAATTTAAAATTTCCCTTATAAACATTCTTTGAATTATTAATTCATTAAGAACATATTTCACACAAAGCAATTTATTAAAACCAAAAGCTCACTTGTTGCACAAAAGAAATTGATTAACATACACATTTTTATTTTTAAACACTTTGAGCATAGCATACTAAGCAACAAGATTCATGTTGAAAAGGATTGGGCATCTGCATAGAGAATTAGGGTCCTAACATCTTATTATTTATTATTAGCTCACCGGAGGGTCTAACTTACAAAGCAAGATTTCACTTGAACATTACAATTCTTGCTTAAACTTGTATCCGTGAATTCTTTATTACAATACCAAACTTATGAGTTATAAAGGGGATTACAAGCCTTAAAGACAATTTAACTAAATTTAACTTTAAGCACCATTCAACCACATCACACATGTATATACACGACTCACCAATGAACAATCAATTAAATCAATAGAACATCATAACTATATCCAAAACAATAAATTGCCATTCACTTATCAAAATCACAAATTTTAGACATTAAACAATCATTTGGATTATTCTAACATTATTAATTTCAATGAAATCATTCGAACTCCATGCCACATAATTTCTTTTACGTTTCAATCTTTCGAACCTCAAAGCATTGTTCTAACCATGACTCATTGGCCATACATCACACTTAATACCCAAAAAAACATTCAATTATCATATATATATATATATATATATATATATTCAAGTCCATAAGCCCGTACAGCAAGCTCCCAAGGAATGCGTTATTTTGTTCATACGAGCATATGTTACTTAAGATCTTGATTACATTTTTGTAACCAAGAATGATCTGCAAGATTTGTCTTAATTCAATACTTTTATACGACCCACTAACTTAAGTCGATTTACAATGTATACCTAGATTATAAATTAATTGATTTAAATCAAACTTAAACCACATGTTATTATATAAGTCACATTTTAACATAACTTACTAACCAAGAATTGTTTGGATCCTTTAACTATTAACTTGTTTCATAATCCCATTATTCGAGTATCAATTATGTTTACCCAACAAGCCAATATTTACATATTATACATATATAATTTGTACTCAAAGCTATTATTTGAATTCACTGCTACCACACATGTCATTCATACCTTCAAATCACACAATCAATCATGGATATTTATCTAACTATTCGGATCATTTAAGCAACTTAGGTATTCCTAAACCACACAAGGATATACCAAACAATTCCCAATTTATTATTTACATGCCAACATGATTTAAACTGGCTTCGTAAACAAATACAAAGTGCCACCATCCTAGGAGTCTTTAAAATAATTTCTAAATTCTACTTGAATCCGAAGCAGCAACTTGCGACCTTTGAATATGAATAGATTACGTGGACTTTAAGTATCCTACAATGCATGATTATGAAATGCATTAGGCTTATATAGTCTAAGTGAGGTAGCAATGACAAGTAATTAGCAATAAAGGACAATGCATAAAGAGAAACCAAGCAATTTTAAGATTGAGATCACACAAGAACTTTCTTGCGAATTAAGTTAGCTTATTCATGTCTAGTTTATTAGGAGTTCTTCGGAGATTTTGATCTTTTAAGCATCATTCGAATTTAAGCTTGTATCAGTCAATTGCTCTCCAAGAGCTATTATCTTACATTATGCTCACCATGAGCCTTATAAACTTTCTTGCTCACAAGGAGCTTTACATAACACTTTGCTCACCAAGAGCTTTACTAACTTCTTCGGAATTCTTAGTTGATTTCACATTAGGTTCATGTCTTTACTTGTTTGCCTTGGATCACTTTTGTTCATGAGTAACAATAAATCGTAATTAACCGTAATGGTCCAAGCGATACTTAGCCCCAAAGCACATAGCAATGGCTAGTATCGGAAACATATCAATTCTATCTCCTTAACTATCCAACCAACTATCGCCAATCTCCGTACATCTCTACCGTTACCTCCTACTATCGCCAATATACATCACATATAAATGGGGCATCCCCGAACCGTAGCGCATGGACCGTAGTCCCTGAAACATATACCGTTGTAGCAAGCCAAATTGTCCAAGGTCTTCCGTTCTTCAGGCAACTTACGTATCTTATTCTTTGAAGTTTAGCGGGTATCTTATGTTACAAGCAATCTTATTATTTCTTCTTTTCGATAACTTGTGGAACAAGTTGAACTTCTTGCTCCTTAAGACTTTAGGATTTAGGGATTTATAATTTTGATATTCAATCTTTTATCAGAATCTTATAATCTTATTGGCCAGTAGTCAGCTTCGAGCTTTGTAGCAAAATATACACATCATCCATCATGAACATAGCATAGCAAGACACATAATATTTATGTAATGCTTACATAACCGAGATGTTTATCAAAGATGCCATGCTATGAATGCTTTCACATGTTATGTTGTACGTGAGCCATATGCTTATGCTTATAAATGAATCATAACGTATTAAATCACAAGGTTCGGAATGACACCATGTCACCCGAGACAAAAACAACTACTCACCTTATATTCCAATGCTATGGAATACCTGAACCACAATTATTCCCAGCTTCCAACAAGACCTTCTTTTCTTCCCTAACAAGGTATGTACCTCAATAATAATAACAAACTATTAATAATTAACTCAATGCATTCATCACTCAGAACACTCCCAAAATACTTTACTAACAAATCAGTAAATTAATTCACCTTCATGCAAAACAGTCCACCAAACTCCTAGAAGTTCAAAAGAGTTTAATTAATTCGCAATTAGTCCATAGTTTAGAATACAAAACTGCCTACTTAAGCTTTGTCACAATGCACTATTTTACATTCGCAAAACTGCACCCTTCTTATTAACCAAAACTGTATACAATTGCTTTAAACCGCTCTCAAGGCAGTTCAAGACTGTTTATTTAAATTTCAGACCGCAAAGTTTTTAGACTCAAATCTGTAATATTTTAAACTCGAATCTGCACAGTTTTTAACACTTAAAACCACACAGTTTTAACATTCAAATCTGCGTAGTTTTTAACACTTAAAACTACACAGTTTTAACATTCGAATTTGCACAGTTTTAACAATTTAACTACATTGTTATATATACTAAACTGCATCATTATAACATACCAATACTGCCCTAGTTTTGTTACCATATATTCTGCTTTCATATCTTCAAAGCTGCCAGGTTTTGAGAGTACTACGAGCAGTCTTTTTTGACCTTAAAACAATCTCACCCCCTTTTTTTTACAGAATTTATCCTTCCATTGGCTCATAAAAAACAGCTTATTTTAATTTCAAAAACAGTCCCCTACCTAGCTTAGTTATCCATGCAGTTTAATGATTTAAAAAGCAGTCCCAACTTGATCTATCAATCAGTCCTCATTTGAACTCCATAACAGTTCTTTAGCTAATAGCCTTAAATTACAACAGTTCCTAAATTATTTTCTTTTTATCAAACAATGACCCATTCAAGCATTTCACTCCTTAATCACCTAGGGCTTACTATCGAACAATTTTAACCTCTTATGCTACCATAAGATTTCATAATATCATGGTGTCTTAGTATAGGTTATAATTGAAATGGCTTAATAATTTTTAACGTAAGTTTACCTTCTTAACAATTCCTATAGCCATGATTAAGCATATATAATGGACAAACTCTAGACCTTAATCCAAATCATTACTTCTTAATAGACTTTCGAAACAGTCCAAAACTAGTCCCATTTAACAATTCACATAGCATACAAAGCCATTGAACATGTGTTCAATAATGCAACTTAATCACTTGTTCGATCATGCTATGACTGAAACAAATTGGAAACAACCATTCTAAAAACTTTATCAACAATGGCCCAACTTGATATCAATCGAACATGCATGTATGCATATCTACCTAAGCAGTCCAAAATTTGTTATGTACTTCATTTCAACAAATCCTACTCTTTAACCATGTTTCAAACACTATGGATGAAAAAGAACTTATCTCAATGCCAAATTAGGAACTATATGACTCATAGAACATCAAAATAAACCAGCTTGAGAGAGAGCAAAAAAAAGAAGAAGAATGTTACCTTCCTCATGAAACAATTCTCAATAGCATCATTGTAAACCATTCGGCCTAAAATCTCCAAGAGTTTCCATGGAGATTTCTCCTTCTCCCTCTCCCCCTAAATTTTCGGTTTTCTTCCCTCTCCAAAAGGAAGAAGATGAAGGTTAATTATCCTTCATTAACCGCTCCTAATTACACATGCCCCTTACTAGAATGTAACATGTGTAAAGACCCTTAAATCTTCCCACTTTAGCATGCATTCGTCCAATAATGCATGGTGTACAATTTGGTCATTCATAATTAAACTATGCATTTTAAATTTTATTACAAAGTGGTCCCTTTGCTACTATTTTTTTTATAAAAATAGGTAACCATTTCCATGACAACAATTTATGGTTAGCTTATAGTATACGTTCTAGGAAAAGCTTAAAGACAGATAAATCTGATTCAAACCATATTTGAATTAATAAATTTCTAGACCGTAATTTGGGGTATTACACTAAGCTAACATCTCTCTTGTTAAGCATCCAAAGTTAAAGCTTCCTTTGATCCATTGATACTATTGAATAGCCATTGGTTGGGTAAGAGCAAACCCCTTATTAATTGATAGTTTCTATGGATTGTGGATGCTTAATTTCAAGCTAAAGCTGTAACACCCTAGATTATAAAGTAAAAAAAAGAGGGTGTAAAATGAATGAATTAATGAAGGGCGCTAGTTGTGGGAATTAAACCCACAACCTAAGGCTATTGAGCTTGTTTCCCAACCAACTATGCTATAGAAGCTCTTAGTGTTAAGCTTCCCCGGCTTTGTTTTATCCTTTATGCTTCAGGTAATATAAATTAAATAATAGAAAACAAAGTGTGATATAGCCCTAGCTACCCTCTTTATTGCGATTAATACCTCATTTTAAATCTGGAAATATCCAGAGAATCCTAAAAGTCGACCCCCAAAACCCATTTCCCGTCTATCTTCTCCAATCTCATCCACCGCTCGTCAGTGTTGTGTACTACCACCATCAACGCAACTGTCACCTCTCATCGATCGAGCCACTAGCCTCCACTCGCGGCGAAGCCACTACATTTTCCATGAAATCCCAGTTAAAAGCCCGACAAATCCAACCCCCCAACACCTTCTATTTTTGCCTTTTCTGGCCTTTCCCGTTGTCGGTGTGAGTTGTCGCCCTCACCATTGTGCTCGTGGTGTCGAGCCAGGTAAAATCCTGGCCATTGAACATTCGTCTATCGTTGTTTGGAGCGTTGCTAGAGCTTCGTCGTTCTAATCTCGTTTCCTTTATTCTGGGTAAGTTAGGTAAGATTCTAGCTTAAATTGAGGTTATTTTAGTTAATCATTGAGTTTGGGGTAGTTTTTTGCTCTTTCTAGTATGTTTTCTCACCATTCAGGCCACGTGTGGCTTCTACGCATTGCCGCTGGTGATCTTCGGCCACCATGGTTGGTTCACTTGTGAATCGAGTCGGTTCAGCTCTAAACTGGACTGGCTAATCCCGAGTCGAACTGAGCCATCTGAACAAGCCCAACCCAAAACAAATCGACCTGAGCCCAATGGTAAACCAATCTCATTTAAGTTGGTCCAAGCCCGAAACTCAAGTCTGACCTGAACCCATATCCAACCTGACCCGTCTAACCCAAACCTGACCCGAGTTGTCCAGACCTAACCCAAAACTCGTTGACCAGTGACATCAACATTGACTAGTGATGTCAACATGACGTTAGCATTGACCTTTGACCGTTGATTTCAACCAAAAAGTCAACTTTTTCTGTAAACCCCTATTTTATGTCTTTTGACATCCTAAGTCTATTTTTGAAGTCTGTTTCGCGAAATTCTAACCCCAAAACCTCAAAATCTGACCTTGAACCTAAGAATGCATGTGTTTAGCTTTTCAATATAAGAGTTATATCATCAAGCTAAAGATTGATTATGGATTATGTTTAATTAAAGGTATTCACGTAGCTTCATATCTGATATGTTAAGGACGTCGAATTTGGGTTCAAGATTGTTTGAATATCGTTTCAAGGGTCGAACGATCTAGCAAGTATTCAAGGTAATACATTACTACATCTTCTATGCTTTATAAACATATTGGTATTCGGTTAATGCATGCACACTTATGGTGAGGTGTACAGTTAACTCTGCTTAAGTCAAATGAGATATGAAATATAAGTATGATAATTTAGATAAGTTTGAAATACTCGAATGAGAAGGTTAATAAATCCGAAGGATCTGAAGTTTAATAAATAATTAAGAAGGCAGGTAATCTCCAAACCCGACCAATAGTGTTAAAGGATTCAATGTTAAAAATATTTGGATATGAAATTACAAAAATGCCCTTGAGGTATAAGAATGACTAAAATACCCCATGACAATGAAAGTGGTCTGGAAATTTACACTAGATCCAGTAAAACAACTAATTCATTTGAAAACCTCGAATTACTTGGAAAGTTATGGTAGCAAGACTTAAACCTTCGAGAATGTATAATACTTGGATTTTCTTGAATTCTGAATAAATCTCTGAAGATAAATTTATGTAAAACTTTTCATATGCTTGGATTAATCAAAGTGGTGTAAAGTAATAAATTAATCGAAATGACAAAAAGGAATGGAAATATTGATAAGGTTGAATTGATTTGAATGATTGTAATGACCAAAGGACTGAAGTATCCCCGGGCACCGAAATTTCCAAATTAATTGGAATGGTGAATAAACCCTTGAGTTCTTGAATGGATGAATTGTTTGGAAATTCTGAAGTACCTAAATGACTGAAACACCATCGAGTACTTAAATGATTGAAGCACCTACGTAACTTAAGATAAATGGATGCTTGGAAAATCTTGAAATTTTAGATAGATCGCAAATGACTGTAATGCCCCATGTGGGTTTGAAGCCTGACTTATGTAAATCAGTTATTCTTAATAAAGTTACAATAATAGAAGATTTCTACACAAATACATGTTCAACCATTCGAGGGTCGTTCTAGGATAATTTGTGACGGTGACCTGTTCAACTATACCACACAGCTAGAACTAAATATTGACCACATGAGAAGTGTACCTACTGGAATGCTTGGAAGTAACGCATTGATGAGACATGTTTAATGGAATGGACCTAGAATCCTGGCAAGCCGTCAGTAATCTTTAGCACAACAAAACATCAACTTACCTTATGGAGGTTAAATTGTGAAAATGCCCCTAGAAGTCAAATGACCAAAATGCTCTCGTTGGTCAAAATGATCAGAACTTTCTTGATATATCTAATATCCTGAATAATCCAAATATATCAATTCTTGAATGTTGGGTTGGAGATGTTGGTTTCCAAGCCCCTTTTAATAGGGACCTTGTTTCAAAAATCCGTTCAAATTTTTTTAGAAGTTTAGTGTGTTCCCTTTTTTGTAAATATCAAGTATCTCCGAGAAATAAGTTGTTCCATCTAGTGTGTTCTAAGTGCACATGAATATTTTCTCCATTTTAAGCCTAAGCCTGTCTCCTGATCTAAATCATGACTTTTATCTGTCTGAAATATACCTCAGTATCTGAATTGAAAAAAAAAACGTGCTCTTTGGTTACTATTTTACTAAAAACTAAAGTTTGCTTTATACCTATTGTTATTAACGATTACTACTGATTACTATTATTACTAATTATTATTGTCATTACATGTTATTACTGCCTAGACTGTTACTTGGGTACTTGGGATAGAGTGAAGTTACCGCAGGTTCAGCCCTGATCCGGCTGGTAATTCCTTACCGTTTCAGGTTCCGATGATTCGGCTAAGGTGATTCCTACGGTACCTAAGTATCCCTTTAGGCTAGCACCTACGCCCAATGGGCCTGGGTTAACGCCCCCTATAGATGCAGTTCTGGGGAACTGCATACTGGAGTTTGGTTGGAGGGTAGATAGGAAATTTAAAATGAACTTTACTACTACTATTATGTGTGAGTGAAATAAAATGTTCACTCCACTGTTACATTGTATGTGTTAACTTTGCACTATTGGAACACACACTAAACTCTTTGGTTCAACTTCTATAATTTATCTCTCTTCAGATTCTCTGGTCTATATGTTTCTAGTCTAGTACTCAATGATTGAATAAAGAACAATTATATTATCTTCAAACATATCGCTTCATTGAAATATCAAATCATAATTGGAGTCTGTTGTTGCCTGAAACATCATGACAGTGTTATGCTTTCCATATACTTGCATTTGCTTACAACATCTTTTGGTAGTTCTGTATTACTGAGTTTTCCGAAGCTCACAATGTTTTTACCATTTCAGGTTAGAATAAATTAATCATGGTTTAGTGATCGACCTTAGTGTTTGGAGTTCTCTCGGCGTGGCTTTTGGAGTACGGTACCGGTACAGTTAGTGGGCATGTATATCGTGTATTGTTTTATGACAATGTCTAATATATTTTTTGAACTACTGTTATATGTTTAAATGATTTTCTAAAATGGTATTTTGAACAGAAGTTTGTTTTACAATTTTTAAAGAATTTGAAGAAAAAGACATTTTTCATGTGGATTTTATTGTGGGTCGCTCTAGTGACCCTAATGTGACCTCCTAGATTTAGATGTGATGCATAGCTAGGTCTAGGGGGTTACATTTAGTGGTATCAGAGCTTAGAGTTGCGTCTTTCTGGTTAGATTAGTCGATCGTGTGTCATAGGGTGTCTAGTCTGTACATGCCCCTAGATCATTACCGTATCAACTGAGCTGGGACTCTGATGTTAACTCATTTCATATAATAAGTGCATCTAAAAAATCTGTCCATAATAGCTCAATTTGTACTGGCAATAAGTGCATGTAATGTTCGTATGTGATTTGGATTAAACTGATGGATTTGAAAATAGATAAAGAACCTGAGATAGTTCATGCATGTGAAATTGAAGATCTAATTTAGATTGAGAATAAATGTTTGATTATATGAGGTAACCGATATAAGATTTCATGTGAGGCTATTCAATGATAATGATTATGTTTGAGAATATTCTGATAGAAATTTGATAAAAGTAATATGAATTAAAAGAAAGGTGTTCGTGAACGTGATGACACTTCTGTGGAGACTCCGTTATACATGAAGGAAACATTTATCTAAATATTACGCTAAAGGTAAGTGACATCCGTTTAAAACCTTGGTTATGTATGATCGACTTGAAGAAAGACATTTTAGGGGGAAAAGTGGCACGGTATACCGTTATATGTATCCTAAGGATTGAAATATGATGTTTACATCATGATTCTAGAAGGCCCTATTAGAGGCCTAGGGTACTCGTTTGAACTACAGTTACAATTCTTTATTCGTAAATTGAAGGAAAATTGAGTAGAGTAATTCAGATTCTAGATGAGATACTTCAAGGCCGTATAATTGACTTCCGTGGTAGTTGGGAGGATTTCTTGCCCTTAGCTGAGTTTGCATATAATAACAGTTATCAGGCTAGTATTCGTATGAGGCTTTATATGGTCACAAATACCGTACTCCTATATTCTGGACTGAGTTACATGATATGAAGTCCTTGGGTTCAGAATTGGTCTAAGAAACTGGGGAGACTATTAGGTTGATCTGTGAGAGCTTGAAAGAGGCTTTTGATAGATAGAAGTCTTATACTGATCGAAGGAGGAAAGAAATTGAGTTTGAGTTTAGTGATTAGGTTTTTCTGACGGTATCCCCATAAAATAAATTTATGAGATTTGGACGTAAGGGTAAGCTGAGTTCCCGATTCATTGGACCGTACTGTATTTTGAATAGAGTTGGACCTGTTGCTTATCACCTTGAGTTGCCTCCTCTACTTAGCCATATTCATGATGTATTCCATGTGTCCATGTTAAGGCAATACCATCCAGATCTGAGTCATGTTATTCAGATTTAGGATGTGGAGCTGAGGCCCGATTTATCTTATGAGGACGAGCCTGCTCAGATATTGGATCGAGATGAGAGAGTTCTAAGGAACCAACGTATTCCTATGGTTAAAGTTCAGTGGAGTAATCATAGACTAGAATAAGCTACATGGGAAACTCTCGAGTCAATGGAAGAGCAATTTCAACACCTGTTTAAACTAGGTAAATTTCGAGGATGAAATTTATTTTTAGGGGGAGAGTTGTAACACCCCTAGATTATAAAGTAAAAAATGTGTAAAATGAATGAATTAAGTGAAGGTGTTGGTTGTGGGAATTGAACCTGCAACCTGAGGCTATTGAGCATGGTACCCAGCCTACTAAGCTATAGAAGCTCTGGGTGCTAAGCCTCCCCAGCTTTGTTTTATCCTTTATGTTTTGGGTAATATAAATTAACTAATAGAAAACAAAGTTTGATATAGCCCCAACTACCATCTTTATTGCAATTAATGCCTCATTTTGAATTTGGAAATATCTAGAGAATCCCAAAAGTCGCCCCCCAAAACCCATAATCGTCTTTCTTCTCTAATCTTATCCCCCACTCGTCGGTGTCGTGCACCGCCACCATCAACGCAACACCAATCGCGCACCTAGCCTGCACTCGCGGCGAGGCCATGGTGTTTGCCATGGAATCCCAATTAAAAGCTCGATGGAAACAACCCCCTGACACCTTATATTTTTGCCTTTTTCGGTCATTCTCATTGTCGGTGTGAATTGCTGCCCTCACCATCGTGCTCATGGTGCCGAGCCGAGTAAAACCCTGGCCATTGAACATTCGTCCATCGTCATTTGGAGCGTCGCTGGAGCTTCGTTGTTCTAATCTCGTTTTCTGGGTAAGTTAGGTAAGATTTCAACTTAAATTGAGGTTATTTGAGTTAATCATTGAGTTTCGGGTAGCTTTCTACTCTTTTCGGTATATTTTTCGACCGTTCAGGCCGCGCGTGGCTTCTACGTACCGTCGCTAGTGATTTCTGACCATCATGATTGGTTCACTTGTGAACCGAGCTGGTTCAACTCTAAATCGGCCTAGCTAAACCCGTGTCGAGCCGAGCCATCCAAATCGGCCCAACCCAAACCAAACCAGCCTGACCCCAATAGTAAACTGAGCCCATTTAAGTTGGTCCAAGCCTGAAACTCGAGTCTGACCTGAACCCATATCCAACCTGACTTGTCTGACCAAAACCCGACTCGAGTTGACCATACTTGACCCAGAACTCATTGACCAGTGATGTCAGCATGACGTCAACATTGACTAGTGATGTCAACATGACGTCAGTGTCAACTAGTGATGTAGTGTTGACCTTTGAGCGTTGACCTTGACCATTGACTTTGACCAAAAGGTGAACTTTTTCTAAAAACCCCTATCTTATGTTTTTCGACATCTTGAGTTTATTTTTGAAGTCTGTTTCACAAAATCTAACCTAAGAGACTCTGAATCTGACTTTGAACCCGAGATTATATGTGTTTAGCTTTTTAGTATACAAGTTATGTGATCAAGCTAAGGATTGATTATGGATTATGTTTAATTGAAGGTATTCATATATGTTCGTATCTGAGATGTTAAAGACGTCAAATTTGGGTTTCGACTGATCTAGTAAGGATTCAAGGTAATTCATTACAACCTCTTGTATGCTTTATGAACATATTGGTATTCGATTAATGCATGCACACTTATAGTGAGATGTATAGTTAACTTTGCTTAAGTCAAATGAGATATGAAATATAAGTATGATAATTTAGATAAGATTGAAATACTCGAATGAGAAGGTTAATAAATGCCCTCGAGGTATAAGAATGACTAAAATACCCTCTGACAATGAAAGTGGACTGGAAATTTACACTAGATCCAGTAAAACAACTGATTCATCTGAAAACCTTGAATTACTTGGAAAGTTATGGTAGAAAGACTTAAACCTTAGAAATTGTATAATACTTGGATTTTCTTGATTTCTGAATAAATCTCTGAAGATAAATTTATGTAAAACATTTCGTATGCCTGAATTAATCAAAGTGGTGTAAAGTATTAAATTAATCGAAATGACAAAAGGAATGGAAATATTGATAAGGCTAAATTGATCGGAATGATTGTAGTAACCAAAAGGACTAAAGTATCCTTGGGCACTGAAATTTCCAAATTAACTAGAATGAACGATAAACCCTTGAGTTTTGAAATGGATGAATTGTTTGGAAATATCGAAGTACCTGAATGATTGAAACACCATCGAGTTCTTAAATGATTGAATCACCTACGTGACTTGAGATAAATGGAAGCTTGGGAAATCCTAAAATTCTGATAGAACACAAATGACTACAATGTCCCTTTGGGTTTGAAGCCCGACTTATGTAAATCAATCATTCTTAATAATGTTACAATAATAGAAGATTTCTACACAAATACATGTTCAACCATTCGAGGTTCATTATCGGATAATTTGTGATGGTGACCTGTTCAACTATACAACACAGCTAGAACTAAATATTGAGCACGTATGAAGTGTACCTATTTGAATGCTTAGAAGTAACGTATTGATGAGACATGTTTAATGGAATGGACTTGAAAGACTGGCAAGCTGTCAATAATCTTTATGACAACAAAACACCAACTTACCTTATAGAGGTTAAATTATAAAAACGCCCCTAGAAGTTAAATAACCAAAATACCCTTATTGGCCAAAATGATCAGAACATTCATGATATATCTAATATCCTGAATGATCCAAATGTATCAATTCCCGAATGCTGGGTTGGAGATACTGGTTGCTAAGCCCCTTTTAATAGGGACCTCATTTCAAAGATCCGTTCAAAATTTGTCAGAAGTTCATTGTGTTCCCCATTTTGTAAATATCAAGTATCTCCGTGAAATAAGCTGTTCCATCTAGTGTGTTCCAAGTGCACGTGAATATTTTCTCCATTTTGAACCCAAGACTATCTCCTGATCTGAATCATGACTTTTATCTGTCCAAAATATACCTTTGTATCTAAACTGGAAAAAACGTGCTCATTGGTTACTGTTTCACTGAAAACTAAAGTTTGCTTTATATCTATTCTTTTTACCGATTGTTACTGATTACTATCGATTACTGTTATTACTCATTATTACTGTTATTATTGTTATCACTGCTTAGATTGTTACTTGGGTATTTGGGTACTTGGGATAAAGTGTGAAGTTACCGCAGGTTCAGCCCTAATCTGGTTGATAATTCCTTACCGTTTTAGGTTCCTATGCTTCGGCTAGGGTGATTCCTACTGTACCTAAGGTATCCTTTTAGGATGGCATTACGCCCAATGGGCCTAGGTTAACGCCCCTTATAGATGTAGCTTTGGGGAACTACATACTGGAGTTTGGTTGGAGGGTAGATAGGAAATTTAAATGAACTTTACTGCTACTATTATGTGTCCGTGAAATAAAGTGTTCATTGCACTGTTACATTGTATGTGTTAACTTTGCACTGTTGGAACACACACTAAACTCTCTGGTTTAACTTTCGTAATCTATCTCTCTTCAGATTCTTCGGTCTATATGTTTCTCGTTTGATACTCAAGATTGAATAAAGAACAATTATGTTATCTTTAAACATATCACTTCACTGAAATATCGAATCGTGATTGGAGTATGTTGTTGCCCGGAACATCATGACAGTGTTATGCTTGCCACATAGGTGCATGTGCTTACAATATCTTTTGGTAGTTCTGCATTATTGAGCTTTTTGATGCTCACATTGTTTTTACCATCGTAGGTTAGAAGAAATCTATCATGGTTTAGTGACCAACCTCAATGTTTGGAGTTCTCTTGGCATGGCTTTTAGAGTATAGTATTGGTACAGTTAGTGGGCATGTATATCGTGTATTGTTTTATGACAGTGTCTAATATATTTTCTAAACTACTGTTATATGTTTAAATGATTTTCTAAAATGGCGTTTTGAACAAAAGTTTGTTTTACAGTTTTTAAAGAATTTAAAAAATAAAAAAAACATTTTCATGTGGATTTTACTATGGGTTGCTCTAGTGACCCTAATGTGACCTTTTAGATTTAGGTGTGATGCATAGTCGAGTCTAGGGGGTTACAAAAGCTATTGAATACTTATGCTAAATTCAATATCTAATGGCTATTTAAAGCTTAGATATTGATTTTGTTATCGATATATTGATCGTAACAATCTCTTATTGTTTTACCTAGCTCAAAAATTGGAAAAGGAAAATCCATCATCTCCATCACAGGCTAGGAACAAAGGAGTGGTCATGCAAGAGCCGTAGGAGCTTTGAAAATTAAAGGTGGGTGTAGTCGAAGCCTCGGGATTAAGCTATGAGCTTTCCCGATTTCATTGTAATTGGATTTTGCATAGCTAACCATTTGTTAAAGGATATTGCATCAAACCCTTTTAGAGGCATCATTGGTAAGCTTTGGTAAGATATTACATTGAGATATTGTTCATAGAAACATTTTCGTTGCCTTTGTCATCATCGAAGCATTGAATTATAGAACATTGACGATTGGATATTGATAGTGTTATTGTCATATACATTGAACATTGATGTAGGCATTGTATGGTCATAGATATTGATATTGCCATTACTATTGAACACCGATAATGTTATTGTCATTGCTATTGAAACATTTCCATTGATATTTTCATCATCGTTGATATCAACATTGTTATTGTCACCAATATTGCTATTGTTATTGAACCTTGGTTTCGAAAGGACATTGGATACAATTGGCATGTCATAGAATTCATGAGCTCATTGGTATAGGAGAACTACAGTCCTTGGCTACGACCTTTAATGTGGCAAGGCGGAGGGATGTTGTGATATTGGTCAATTGGCGAGGCAGAGGGACTAGACCATTCATTAATTTGGCGAGGCGTAGGAAATCGCGTATCCACTATCTTGATTCGATCCAAGGAATAATATTGAAATATGTTATAATTGTCATTAAACATGAATCATTGCATTGTTATTGTTAAAACATGATTTGAAATGCATCTCACTGATTTTGCTATTGTTTATGACTACCTCACTAGGCAAAGTATGCCTAATGCATTTCATCTCATACATTTCATGTTAAACGAGTCAACGTTGCGAGATCGGGAAGTTGAAGGTTTTTGGCAAGTTACTACAAGGCTAAAGTAATGTATATTATCCTTACGAACTCCTAGTATGGTGGAAAAGTAGTTAAACTAGTTACTTTTAGCCCTTTTGGTGTTTATGTAATGCCTATGTTTTGTATAAGTGTTTAAGGCCCGAAAAGTGATTTTAGTATTGGCTAAAAGTGACTAAACTTGCATATTTGGCTCATAAAGGTGAAAATATACTAAACGGAATCGTATAACTATGAAATTTGGCATGTTAGTAGATTATGATATTTTAGACTTGTCTGCAAAATTTCATTGAATTTGGATATTGTATGATAGGTCAAAATGATTAAAAACCAAATGAAATTTGTCATTACAGAACAAGACGTATCGAAAAAGGTGTTGGTGTACCGATATAAGTATACATATTTGGGACAGATCAACACTGGTCACATAGTGTACCAATACACACTTTGGTGTATCGGTAAGAAAAGTAAACACTAGAATTTGGGATTAGAAAACACATAGGTATAGCTTTAAGGCGTATTGAAACAGGTCAACTCGTACTAATACGGCTAGAGCTATATCGATACGAGTTTTGGTCACTGGAATCTAGAAATTATAAAATGTGCTTGGCATACCGATACGAGCCCTCAAGTATCAGTACCGATATAGGTAATTCCATAATATGTTTCTTGAAACACTTCTAAAAAGTTATAAATTGGTCACTGATTATTTATAGGCTTAATTGAAGGGGTAATTGAACTCTAATTGATGTGAAAATTTGCATGCTCTCTAATTATAGGTTGTATTTCATTTTGGTAAGTTTACTTCTAGTAAAGTTTCTCTTAAACACTAAAATTACATATTAGTCCCTAAAGCTTGTAAAATTTTTAAATTGGTCCCAGTCTGAGATTAGTAAGTTATATCGACCCACTATTGCATTGCATGTTTTAAGTATTGTCCTAAGACATTGAATTAACTGTTGTATAGTTGTTGACTCACTGGATCATAGATCAAAAGTTAAAAAATTATTTCGATTACCGTATTGTTTATCAGTAACACACTCCGACTCTGTTCTCTTCTAGGCAGGGAAGGGGGTGTTACATTTGTGGTATCAAAGCTAGATTTTAGTTGATTCTAGGACTAAACCGAAGCCTATTGCATTACTATTGTATTACTTTGCCACCTAGGAGTCATTTATTGTGTATATAGTGACTTACCGACTAACCCGATCTCTTTATATTATAGATATGTCTGAGACTAACGAAGCTCATATTAAAAAGCCTGCAACTGGCTCCTCAACTCACGGTGAGGATATTAGAGGAGGAGACCCTCCAAATCCACAGAACCCACCTGCTCAGGGCGTTGAGCCTAAAGCGCAGACTGCTCAAAATAATGTTATTGGAACAGGCTGAAATGTTCAAATAATTCGTGACTTCAATGAGAGCTGAGCAGGTTGTGCAACTCACCGCACCTGTTATCCAATATGCTTGGGCCCCTATTAACTAGCTATCGCAGCACCGAGCCTACACCTTCACTGGTCAGGATGATGATAATCCTGAAACTACTAAATACTTATTGGATAACACAATGAGAATCTTGAACAAGCAACTGTAGTGCTCGGATGAACAAAAACTAGATTGTGCCCTCACGTTGCTTGCTAATGAGGCAATATACTAGTGGGAGACTACTACCCTTACGGTCTCCGAAGACACTGTAACTTGGTAATTCTTTCTTTGAGAATTCTACAAGAAGTACATTATCGAGTTATATCTAGCAGAAAGGCACAATATCTTTCTCCATCTTAAGCAAGGTGGACGCCCTGTCGAGCACTATATCCATGATTTCTGTAAGTACTGCAGGTATGTGCCGAGTACATCCAAAAGGATGAAGAAAAGTGCCAAATGTTCATTGTTGGGCTCAGTGACGAGCTACACCCTATGTTCACTGCATTGGGAATCACTGATTTCCAAGACTTGGTGAAATGAGTCAAAGTTACTGAAGCAACATGGAAAGCCCAAAGGACTAGTGGGTTGGGCAAGTCAGATAAGAGATTCTGAGATGATTCTCGACCTCCCAAGTGGAATAAGAAGGGAAAGTACCAAGGCCCTAAGCAGAATGTGTATCCACAGGCTTCTCATTTAGGGAACATCGAGAAGCCACAGACTATGACTCAATCTTTTGCCAAGGCGGCCTCAGTTGGTAGCACTAGAGGCTCAAACCGAAGCTCTCAATATCCTATTTTTAACTATTGTCAAAAGCGGTATCCAACAGGACAATGTCGCAAGCAATCAAGAGCTTGTTTCTACTATGGTGAGAAAGGCCATTTCATTCGAGATTTTCCTCTCAATGCTACCAAGTCCACAGCTACACCAGCCAGCATTGCTTCACCTGCTCAATCCTTTAGAGGCAAGGGAACAAGACAAGGATCATCAGGAGCTGCGGGGAGACCTAGTGGCTCTGGAAAGATATCGAATAGATAGGAATCAAAGGCCCCTACCTAGATGTACCATGTGAGGAGCAGGGAGGAGGAGAATGAACCCGATGTCATTGAAGGTACCATTGAGTTGTAGTAAGATTCTTTATATGCATTGATTGACCATGGTTCTACTCATTCTTTTATAAGCACCATGTTAGTTAAAAAGCATAGATTGTCTTCTAAACCTATATTATCGAGAATCTATGTAACTAATCGAGAATCTCTGTAACTAATCCATTAGGTGATTGTGTCACCATGAGCCTTGTGTGTAAGAACTGTCTCTTATTGATTCAAAGGATTCCATTTCCAGCCAATTTATGGCATTATCGATCCACGAGTTTGATGTTATATTGGGTTTAGATTGGCTCAGTGAGCATCAAGCTTGGGTAGATTGCAGTAAGAGAAAGTTGTACCTTCGAGGCCTTGGTAAGGAAATTGTTGTTTTGATGAATTCAAGAAACCCTTCCTTGTATGCTTTGACATTGGAAGCTAAGGATGAACCTCGATTATCAGACATTGACACCGTATGTGAATTTCCTGATGAACTTTCGAGTTTACCTCTAACCCGTGAAGTGGAATTTGGCATTGAGGTATAACCTGGAACTTCCCCAATTTCGATTGCACCTTATCAAATGACAGTCGTTGAACTGAGAGAATTGAAAGCACAGATTCAAGAATTGCTTGATAAAGGCTTAATTCGACCGAGTTATTTGCCTTTGAGAGATTTGGTCCTCTTTTTAAAGAAGAAAGATGGTTTCATGAGGCTATGTATGGATTATCGACACCTGAATAAAGTAACCATCAAGAACAAGTATCCATTAACAAGAATAGACGACCTATTCGATCAACTCAAAGATGCCTTTATGTTTTCAATGATTGATTTAAGGTCCAGGTACTATCAAATGAGAGTTAAAGAATGTGATGTACCCAAAACTGATTTCTATACAAGATATGGTCATTACGAATTCTTGGTAATGCCCTTCAGGCTAACCAATGCACCGACAGTTTTTATGGATTTAATGAATCGGGTTTTTAGACCTTATCTTGACAAGTTTTTAGTGGTGTTTATTGATGACATCTTGATATATTCTAAGAATGTTGCCGAACATCGAGATCACCTCCGCATCATGCTTTAAACCCTTCAGAAGAAGCAGTTGTTTGCCAAATTCTCTAAGTGTGAGTTTTGGCTCACTGAAGTTGCCTTCCTTGGGCACATTATATCGGCTTCGGACATCTAAGTAGATCCGAAGAAAATCCAAGCTATTCTCGATTGGCATTCACCGAAGAATATTGGTGAGGTGAGAAGTTTCCTTGGTCTTGCTGGTTATTATAGGAGATTTGTCAAAAGATTTTCTATGATAGCAACTCCATTGACTAAGTTCTTGAGGAAAGAAGCTTTATTTGTTTGGATCGAGGAACAACAAAGAAGTTTTGATCAATTGAAACAAGTCTTAACCCACATGCTGGTTCTAACCCAACCTGAGTCTAGAAAGGACTACACAGTCTATAGTGATGTTTCTCATCTCGAGTTAGGATGTGTATTGATGCAAGAAGGCAAGGTTATAGCTTATGCTTCAAGACAACTAAAGCCACATGAGATGAACTACCCCACTTACGATCTAAAGTTGGTTGCAATTGTTTTTGCATTGAAAATTTGGAGACATTATCTCTACGGAGAGAAATGTTACCTGTTTACCTATCATAAAAGCCTCAAATATTTATTGACTCAAAAGAAGTTAAATCTTTGGCAACAGAGATTGATGAAACTCCTCAAAGATTTCAATTTTGTCATTGACTATCACATGGGTAAGGCCAACGTTATTGCTGATGCACTCAGCCGCAAACCTCTACCTGGTAAGTATTGTTAATGAACATTGAAATCCTATGCATTGTTCAGTACACTGACTTATTGTAAAGTTATTATATTGTAGCTCCTCGAGCTATTAATGCTCATTTCTAACTCCGAAAGCATCATTGTCTCATAGCTAAGCTTTAGGTCCAGTCTACTATTGTTTCAAGAATCAAAGCATTGTAAGACAAAGACTCCAAATTCCAATATATTGTTTCTAAGTTGCAAGATAATCCTGACTTATGAATTAGTTTTGAAAGACTCCTTTGTTTTCGTGATCGGGTCTGTGTGCCAAATGATGAATCTTTACACACCGATATTCTTAGAGAAGCTCATTCAAGTTCTTTTTATGTTCATCCGGGTTTTGTAAAGATGTATAAGGACCTTCAAGAACTCTATTGGTGGTCGGGCATGAAACAAGCCATAACTGACTTTGTATCCAAGCGTCTTTCATGCCAACGTGTTAAAGCGAAGCACCGTGTCCCTACCGGGTTATTGCAACCTATTGATTTACTACAATAGAAGTGAGAGAAGATCGCTATGGGCTTTGTTAGTGGTCTGTCTCTAACTCCTACTAAGCACGATGCTATTTGGGTTATTGTTGACCGTTTCACCAAGTTAGCCCATTTTTAACGGTTAGAATAGAATACGATCTTCCTAAGATGGCTGACTTGTATATCAAGGAAGTTACTCGACTTCACAGAGTACCACAATCTATCATCTCCGATCGAGATCCTCGATTTGCTTCTCGATTTTGGAGAATATTGCAAGGAGCTCTAGGCACCAGAATTATTTTTCACCCTCAATTTGACAGCCAGTCAGAAAGGGTAATCCAGGTAATCATCGAAAATTCCTTCCTTTGAATCATTGAGAAGATGTATCGTTATTGAACCTTTTCGTACAGATTCTAGAAGACATGTTACGCATATGCATTATTAATTTTGGCAGATCTTGGGAGAAATCCTTACCTCTTATCGAGTTTGCCTACAACAATAGATATCAAGCTTCCATTAAAATGGCACTGTATGAAGCGTTGTATGGCAGACGTTGTAGAACTCCATTGTGTTGGTCTAAGCTTGGTGAAGGTAAAGTGTTAGGCTCTGACCTACTTCGAGAAACTGAAGAACGGGTTACCATCATTCATGATAGCTTGAATGTTGCCTTTGACTGACAAAAGGCTTACGCTGATCTAAAGCGAATGGATATACGATATGAATTTGGTGAGAAAGCCTTCCTTAAGGTTTTACCATGGAAGAAGGTTCCGAGGTTTTGCAAAAAGGGGAAGTTGAGCCCCCGTTTCATTGGACCTTTCAAGGTTATTGAGAAAGTTGGCCCTGTGGCTTACCAATTACCGTTACCCTTAGAACTTAGCAAGATCCATGATGTATTCCATGTATCGATGCTCCGAAAGTATCACTCTAACCCTTCGCATATCATCGAGCCTGAATCCGTAAAGATTCAATCATTTTTTTTCCTTTGAAGAAGAACCAATTCAGATTATTGTGAAGAAAGTTAAAAGGCTTATAACAAATCTGTTCCATTGATTAAAGTGTTCTAGAGGAGCCACACCATTGAAGAAGCAACCTGGGAACCGGAGGAAGCAATGATGAAGCAATACCCTCATCTCTTTGGTTCAGGTAAAATTCTAGGATAAATTTTTCTTAAGGGGAGAGTTGTTACACCCTGAAAATAGGTCTAGTCGAAATTGGGTTTTGGCGATTAAAAACCCTATATCGAAAAGGTTCAAATATTGTATTGATTGTGGCTGTGAGGTCAATTGCATTAATATTTGACTCTAATTGAGTCAATTTGTTGTTTAAGGACCTCATTGAATTCATTGAAAGTTATTTAGTGATCAAATTGTGAAAATTAAGAGTTTGAGGGGTAATAGTGTAAAGTTTGGAAAATTGAGGGACTACCCTTGCAATTATCCCATTTTTAGGGTGAGTCACCTCTTTGCTTGCCTCTATCCCACATGATGTAGGTCTCATTTTGCCTAAGAAAGATGACAATTTGGTTGTCAATAATCATGGTTGTTAAAAATAGGGAAAAGATAGAATGAATAAAATATAGATTACCCTTTGGTGAGAGTAACCTTTTTGGTTGTTAAGAAAGAAAGGATAAGTGTTTTAAAACAATTTATAAACTCGTCGAGACCACCATCAAACACTCTTTCCATCTTTCCCAAATTTAAGCATACACCACCATTATCATCTTCTTCAAGCTCCTAAGCTAACACCTCTCTTGTTAAGTATCCAAAGTTAAAGCTTCCTTTGACCCATTGATACTATTGAATAGCCATTGGTTGGGTAAGAACAAACCCCTTATTAATTGATAATTTCTATGGATTGTGGATGCTTAATTTCAAGCTAAAGCTATTGAATAATTATGCTAAATTCAATAGCTAATGGCTATTTAAAGCTTAGATATTGATTTTGTTATTGATATATTGATCATAACAATCTCCTATTTGATTTTGTTATTGATATATTGATCATAACAATCTCTTATTGGTTTACCTAGCTCAAAAATTGGAAAAGGAAAACCCATCATCTCTATCAAAGGCTAGGAACAAAGGAGTGGTCGTCTAAGAGCCTAGGAGCTTTGGAAATTAAGGTGAGTGTAGTCAGAGTCTCGGGATTAAGCTAGGAGCTTTTCCGATTTCATTGTTATTGGATTTTGCATAGATAACCTTTTGTTAAAGGATATTGCATCGAACCTCTTTGGAGGCATCAATGGTAAGCTTTGGTAAGCTATTACATTGAAATATTGTTCATAGAAACATTGTCATTGCCATTGTCATCATTGAAGCATTAAATTATAGAACATTGACCATTGGATATTGATAGTGTTATTATCATAGACATTGTACATTGATGTAGGCATTGTATAGTCATAGATATTGATATTGACATTGCTATTGCTATTGAACACCGGTAATGTTATTGTCATTTCTATTGAAACATTGCCATTGATTTTGCCATCACCATTGATATCAACATTGTTATTGTTACCGATATTGCTATTGTTATTGAACCTTGGTTTTGAAAGGGCATTGGATACAATTGGCATGTCATAGAATTCATGAGCTCATTGGTACGGGAGAACTATAGTCCTTGGCTACGGCCTTTATTGTGGCAAGGCGAAGGGATGTTGAGATATTGGTCAATTGGCGAGGCGGGGGGACTAAACCATTCATTGATTTGGCGAGGCGTAGGAAATCGCGTATCGACTATCTTGATTCGATCCAAGGAATAATATTGAAATATGTTATAATTGTCATTGAACATGAATCATTGCATTGTTATTGTTAAAACATGATTTGAAATACATCTCACTGATTTTGCTATTGTTTATGACTACCTCACTAGGCAAAGTATGCCTAATGCATTTCATCTCATACATTTCATGTTAAAGGAGTCAATGTTGCGAGATCGGGAAGTTGAAGGTTTTTGGCAAGTTACTACAAGGCTAAAGTAATGTATATTATCCTTACGAACTCCTAGTATGGTGGCAAAGTAGTTAAACTAGTTACTTTTAGCCCTTTTGGTGTGTATGTAATGCCTATGTTTTGTATAAGTGTTTAAGGCCCTAAAAGTGATTTTAGTATTGGCTAAAAATGACTAAACTTGCATATTTGGCTCATAAAGGTGAAAATATACTAAACGGAATCGTATGACTATGAAATTTGACATGTTAGTAGATTATGATATTTTAGACTTGTTTGAAAATTTTCATTGAATTTGGAAATAGGGCGTATCGATATAGGTAATTTCATAATCTACTAACAAATTTTTGTGACAAATTATGTTTCCCTCCATTTTCTGGCGTACCTTACAACAAATAATGAGATCTAAGTTTTGTGACAAATTATGTTTGTAGTTATATATTTTAATTATAGTGACAAAACATATAGTCATAAATGTTTCCCTTCATTTTCTGGCGCAAAAAAGTCATACAGTGACAAGTTTTGTAACTATAAGTTATAATTATTGTCACAAAAAAATTTGTCACAACAAATAATGAGATTTAAGTTTTTTGTGACAAATTATGTTTGTAGTTATATATTTTAATTATAGTGAAAAAATATATTGTCACATATGTTTTCCTCCATTTTTTGATGCCAAAAAAGTTATATATGATAAGTTTTGTAACTATAAGTTATAGTTATTGTTACGTAAAAAATTGTCACAAAAAATAATAAAATTCACGTTTTTTGTGACAAATTATGTTTTTAGTTATATATTTTAATTATAGTGACAAAATATACAGTCACAAATATTTCCCTATGTAATGATGATCAAAACAGTCCACACATTTCCCACATACTCCCTAGTGCTCACAATATTAGAAAATCTATTAATATGCACAATTGAACAGATCAAAAGTGATTTCATTTAGAAGTATACAAACAAATCATAATTAATTAGAATAAATAACATTTTTTTTAAATAAAAACAATTACCTCAATTGAAATTACTAAGAATCAAAATGAAAAGGCTTAATTACTAGTCGGTTTAGTGAAAATGACCTAATTGAATGAGATTAATCATATGGTTATTTTATTAAACAAACATGCAAAACAATGGTCTAAATGCAAAAGAAACTAAAGTTTAAGGCTCAATTAACAACTAATTAGCTAATATTTAAGACCTAGTTGAAAGAAAATTAAACCTGTATGCTAAAAATCAATCAAATTAAAATTAAATATGACTAGATTGCATTAGATCTAAACCTAAAAGACTAATTGATGACCTAAATGAAGATTCCTACAAGGCGACAAGACTTAAACAACAAATAACCCTAAAAATTAAAAATAACGTGAGTCTCTTGCGGGTTAGACTGACGGGTAATCAGGTAAGTATATAGGTTATGTCACACCTTAAAACTCGGGTTAAAATTTTTCATCGTAATAAATCTTATTTATAATTAGTTTAATTGAGGAAATTTGGAATTTGAAGACTAAATTACAATGATTTGGGAAAATAGGATCAAAATTGTGAACTCTGAAAAGCTGAGTGTCACCTTAAAAATCTTGGTTTAGATTGAAGACTTGCTTAGAATTTACCCATTTAAAATTTATTTGAAACAAAACTCTTAATCGCTGATTGAGGTGTTCAAAATTACTGACTTGAAATACCCGACTCGTCGATCCGATGTTTAAATTTAGCGTATTTTTAGTATTAGAAAAAATTTCACAGGTTAGGTACCTGGCCCACTAAATATAGCGGGTTCAAGGGTTGAACTTGAATCACAAAAATATAACTTAGCGGGTACCCTTAATTTCCGATTAAATTTTTTATAGGGTAAACTATCTAAGTGACCGCTAGACTAATTTGGGATATCTATTTTGACCACCGAACTATCGAAATCGTCAATCAGACCACTAAACTTATTAAATCAACCTATTTTGGCCACCGCCGTTAAAAACCTAACAGATGGGTAACGGAGGGATAACGTGGCAGTTAACAAAAATTTATAAAATTACACATTTAGTTTATGTTATTTACCTATAATTTCAATTTGGTCCTAATTTAAATTAAATTAATTAAAAATAAAAAATCATAAATTATTAATTAAATTAAAAAATCGTTTCAATATTATATATATGAAATTATTAAACTAAATGTGAGTGAAAAAAGTATTCAATTTAATCTAAAAATATAAAAACCATAAATTTGTTTTCATTTTAAATCTTGCTTTAACTATACTTTAAATATATTCAAAATACTTTAAGTTCGAATCCTCTCTCGGTCATTTTTACTTCTTTTTCCCTAACAATTACAATATTATAAGATATATATATAAGGGTGTAATTTGTATCAATATAGGTGGTTTGGCCCAGTGGTAATAGCTTGGGGTATTTTACCTAGGAGGTCCTAGGTTTAAACCACTTCAAGCACACTCTTCGTCTCTTTAATTTTTTTTAACCAGGCGGTGACACGTGTCGCCACTTAATAAGAGAAAAAATTAATATATTAAATATTAAATAAATTAAAATAAACTGTCTAATCGGGTGATGACACGTGTCGTCATCCGATTAGATGATTAATTTTAATTAATTTAATTTAAATTAGGAGCAAATTGAAATTATAGGTAAATAACAGGACTAAATGTGTAATTTTACAAATTTTCGTTAACTGCTACGTTACCTATTCGTTAGTTTTTAACGGAGGTAGTCAAAATAGGTTGATTTAATAAATTTGGTGGTCTGATTGACGATTTCAATAGTTCGGTAGTCAAAATATGTATTCTTAATTAGTTCGGTGGTAAGTGGGTTAGTTTATCTTTTCTATTTTGCCTTCACGATTACTTTCCCTAAAACTAAACCAACACCCTAAAATTTAATTCAGTCTCTCGTCTCCTCAGTTCATCATCACTGACCTCTTTGACCACCACCAGTGACCATCATACCGTCCGGCAGCCACACTGTTGTCAGTCGCCACTCGCCAGTATTATCTCACCCTCCACCTCACTCGTCGTTCGTCTTGAAAAGTAAGTCAGCGGTCGTGTTTCCAATTTTTTTTTTCTTGATTGCTCTGTTTTTGTCATTAATTGATTTTTGTTTTTGGATTGGATTCCGAGTATCACTTTTTAACTCATTGATTTACTACTTTGGATTTTTTTAAGATGGATAAATTAACTAGAAAGGTTTCTTGGAATTAGCTCGCATACAGGGTGCCATTGGTCAAAAGGGTTGGCTCCAAGATTATTTCGAAGCTTGATTGTCGCCAGATTTTATCCTGCCAAGTTTTTTTTTTAATTGCTTGAAGTTGGCACCTTTAGTGCCTTTTGATATTCTTCCACCTACTTGCTACTAAGTGAAAAGGAGATTTACAGTTGGAAGATAAAAATTGTTTTGAGAGATAGAGAAAGTATGAGTCAAGTCATTAATGGCCAAATTTTACTTTAAGAGATGAAAAAAGAAGAATTATATGCATCATTCCAGGTTAGTTAAATGATAGTTTGAAATATAATCGACTTATACTAACATTAGATGCTTCAATGTTCAGTATGAATAAACTTTCGTGTCTAGCTTCTTTAGCTACAACAAATTTTAACTCTTAGATACAGGTAACGATATATAGCGACTGAACCGGGTACCCTATGACCAGGAACCCGGATTTGGTGGTTAACAGATTAGAGGATACCCGAATTTGATGGGTCAGGACACTAGGCGCTTTATCTAGTATCCGAAAAACCGGGTACTCGGCTATGAACACCACCACCGATTACTATTGAAAATCCATTATTATTATTATTATTAATTTAACTGTATATTTTAGTTTTACTAATTTATTAATTTAATTGTATATTTTAATTTATTTTTGCAATTCCTGTAGTGGGTATTGTAACCAGTATTTCCCTTCCCCTTGAACCCAAGACTTTTTACCCTTGAACAATGTACCTACTGTTTTGTCATTATTATTTTTATTAGTAATGGTAAAATTTGTTATTTCCAACACTAATATCTATTGTTTTAATTATTACAAATTATCATAGTTAATTAGTTTCATTATATTCGTCCTTTCTTATTTCCATCAAATCAGATTATAACGAAACATGTTTTTAGGTAATCTGATGACTCCCGGTTGGACATTGAAAGTTCAAAACAAGAGTTCAGGTCGCGCAAGACCTTATACCACCGTCGGGTGCGATAAAACCCCTACTCAATAATTTAGTTAATCGAGCATTGATACCCAGGTGCGTGTCTTCCTTTATGAGTGCAACAATTGATTTGATTTAATTCTAACAATTTTTGTTTTAGATTAAATAACATCTTAAACTTGTATCTTGTCTTGAGTGTTCATTGATACCGAGGTAACATTTTTGGATCTTTGGGTGTTTCCTTTTGTTGTGCTATGAACTGTGTTCTGAGTTGTGTATGATTGATAGGCAATTACGTGTTTAGAAGTTGAATATTGTTATGTTTTGTGTTAATTGCTAAATACTTGGAAACCATGGCTCTTGCCTTCAACTATCTATGTTTATACGTGCTCCTGAGAATATTTTGATTATTGAGTCACATGCCTTGTGATGTCCTGTATTCTGTATAAGCTTCGGACGAAAGAGTAGTGCTTGGTAATAAAATCTCATCTCCACCAATCATAGACATCGTCCCACGAGAGATTTTGGCCCATCCAACAACCCCTTGACATCATGTATCTTGTTTCTTCTTCATCTTTCTTTCCCTTTTAATATAGTTTCCACTCTTCCAGCTTTAAATATTAGCCTAAACAGTAGTAAGCAAAAACAGCTCTTCTCAGAAGTAATATTTGTATAATTTGATGACTATGGATGGTTTTTTTGCTTCATACATCCATATGGTAAGTATAATACTTGACCATCTATTTATGTATATCAATTTCCATCTATAGTTATGGCTGTTTTCAAGATGATCATGTGTGTATGCAGGTGCACCATCTTATAGAAGAGTGCATGGAATCTTTGTCTAAGCATGCATGTGTTAAACCAATCATTACTTCAACATGATCAACTCATCTTTTTTCTTTCTTTATTATACATGACATTAAAGCACACGCTCCATGAACATTGTGTGATATAAAGACTAAAAATTAATGGTTTTATATTAACTTTTCTTCTTCTATGATCTCAGTGCATGTGGTTTTGGTTACAGTGTAGAATGAGTTGGAAAAAGAGAACAATTAGTTCTTTGAGGCTTGCACAAAGCATACATACCAGAGAGCTGCTGAAATAAAGAAAAGGCAAAGAATCCAATCCAAGCATGACAGCTTCATGAAGGAGAATGTCATTTGGGACTACTTTGATTAATGCACAACCTATGGCGCAAATCAAGATTCATGAAGTAGTTTAGTTTTATTGTGAGAAAATAAACTCAAGCTAATTGTGTCAAAATGTATTTTTGTGATGAAATAAATATTTTATTTTAACAAATATTTTTTTCTTATAAGTAACATTTAATGACGAAATAAAAGTAGTGAGAAATTAAATGTTGTTGTAATATGTATTTTTGTCACGAAAACTTTTTGTTCGATGAAAAAATTTAAGTTAATTGCGACAAAATTTAATTATTTTTGTTATGAAATAAATATTTTATTATAACAAATATCTTGTCTCTATAAGTTACATTTATTGACAAAATAGAAGTAGTGAAATTAATTTTTGTTGCAATATGTACTTTTGTCACAAAAATCTTTTATATTTAATGTTAAAATACAAGTTAGTTGTGACAAAACGTACTTCTCGTGATAAAATAGTTAATTTATTGTGATAAGTTAATTATAGTAACACAATTTCATTGTTACGTTAAATAGTATAAAATGGTAACAAACACAATTTCGTCACAATATACTTTACATGACGAGGTTGTTCTAACAAACAAAATTTGTCAAAATAAATATATCGTGACAAATTTAATGCTTTTAGTGATAAATAATTTTGTTGTAATATTATAAATTTCTTGTAGTGTCTCTACCAGGTCGGGAAGGGGGTGTTACACTTGTATTTCAATTTAGTCCTCATTGTAATAAAATCAGTTTCAATCTTCCAATTCTTTTCATTTTAATCTTGTTTATTTAATTATTTAATTTAATTTAATTACAATTTAATTATTTGTATGATGCATGTTTTAAATTAAGCATGTAGTATAATTGTTAGATAATTTAAACACTTTAGTTTAATTGAAATAGCATTAAAGCCTTAGTCATATGTTCTTACTATGGCTTGATATTTAAATTAGGAAGATCATTGTAGCAATTTAATGTTTGTTAAGTGAAAACTTTGGGGCTCAAATTTGGATGGTGTTTCATTGCTTACAATGAAGTGTTATCTCAACATTGAATTTGAAGAGGAACACTTAATATTCATTACAACTTAAAATTAAATAAATAACCTAGTTAATTAATAGAGCTTTAATTAGGATTATCACTTTAATTAATTAGAATGACAAATTAAATCAATGAATATTATTTAAATTTAGGGGTTTTAATATGGATGATGCCCAAGCAATTGGGTGTTATCTCATGGAAGTCTTTAAATTTAATAATATTAATTGTATTAAACAATTTAATTAATTAGAGCCTTTTTTAAGTTAGAACTTAAAATAAACAAGACAATAATAAATCATGCATTAAAACTTTTTATGTTAGAAATATATTTTTTGAATATGAATGGAGGTGCTTCGTAACATGGTGCTTTTAATCTCATATTCGGATAAAAATATATTTCCTTATAAAGGGATATCTCCATTTGGAATTTAAATCCAGTTAATAATTAAGGGTTAAATTAAATTCAAAATATTATTCAAAATGCCACGTAAAATTAAAGGTACGATAACGGGCGTTCGTGGGGGTGCTATCCTTCCCCACACGTAACCGACTCACGAACCCAAATTTTTAAAGAATGAATCTCTAGTTGTTTTTAGGGTATCCGATATACCTTAAAATGATTGGTGGAGACTCCAAAATTGATTTTCAAAATCAAATTAAAAAAGGCTAAATCCCTAGTTTTCAAGAATTAATCGTGAATCTATTTTCCCGCCGGTAAAAAATGGTTTTGATAGATCTTTTCAAAAATACAAAGCTAATATTAGTTATTTTCATCCATTTGGTTGTAAATGTTTTGTTTTAAACAATGAAAAAGACAATTTACGCAAATTTGATGCAAAAAAGTGATGAAACTATTTTCTTAAGTTACTCTTTAAACTCTAAAGCCTATTGAGTATTTAATAAAAGAAATTTAGTAGTTGAAGAGTCTATTCATGTAGTTTTCGATGATAACCTCCTTCCGAGGAATGATTCTTGTGATGATGATGATGTAGGAATTTTTGATGCCAATGATGGTGGAGGACAATCATCAAAGGTGGATGAAGTTTCAACTAAAGAAGAAGCACAAGATCCACCTCTAGAAGCCTTGAAGGACATGACTCTAGAGGAAAAAGATGTGACCTACCCAAGGGAGTTCAACTATGTCAAAGGTGGTGAGATTTTGGGTGATCCATCCAAAGGGGTAACCACTAGATCTTCTCTTAGAAATACTTGTAACTTTGTTGCATTTATCTCATGCATTGAGCCTAAAAATATCAAAGAAGCATTAAATGATGATTATTGGATGCAAGAAGAGTTAAATCAATTTGAGAGAAGTAAAGTATGAACATTAGTTGATAGGCCTAGTAATAAATCTACCATAGGAACTAAATGGGTTTTTAGAAACAAACTAGATGAGAGTGGAAACATAGTGAGAAACTAGGCTAAACTTGTTGCTTAAGGTTACACTCAAGAAGAAGGAATCGATTTTGATGAAACCTATGCACCCGTAGCTAGAATGGAAGCTATTAGGATGTTGCTTACATTTGCATGTTATCATGAATTCAAGCTTTTTCAAATGCATGTTAAAAGTTCTTTTCTAAATGGTTTTATAAATGAAGAAGTATATGCAGAACAACCACCCGGTTTTGAAGATTCAAAATTTCCAAATCATGTTTTCAAACTTTCAAAAGCTTTATAAGGTTTGAAACAAGCTCTTAGAGCTTGGTACGAACGTTTGTCAAATTTTTTAATTGAAAAAGGTTTTGACAAAAGAATTGTGGATACTGCACTCTTCATAAAAAGAAAAGGCAAAGACATTTTAGTAGTACAAATATATGTTGATGATATTATATCCAGTTCTATTAATGAATTGCTTTTCCAAGATTTTGCTAAGTTGATTCAATGTGAGATTGAAATGAGCATGATGGGAGAGCTCTCATTCTTTTTGGGGCTTAAAATCAAACAAAGGAAGGATGACATCTTCATCAATCAAGCTAAGTACATGAAGGACATGCTCAAGAAGTTTGGCTTAGAGAATGTGAAACCTCAAGCCACACCAATGAGCTCTTCTACAAAACTTGACAAAGATGGACGAGGTAAGTGTGTTGATTTAAAGCTTTATAGATCAATGATATGATCTTTGCTTTATTTTATCGTAAGTAGATTGAATATAATGTTTAGTGTTTGCTTGTGTAGTCACCTATTTTATTTGGCCCTTTATTCGATTCTTTTTACTGGAAATCATAAAAATGTAAATATGATACAAAAGCCCAAAAAAGTATGTAAAATGCAAAAGCCAAAAAAATCCATGTGCATTAGGCCCAATTAGGCCTCATATGTGAGAAACCTAGTTTTGATTGTGCAACATTCCTTTTATTCATATCAAGCAAATTAGGCAGGAAAATCATATAGATACTAGGGTTTTACTAGGGCTTTATTAGGGTTTTATTTTTCCCCTTGTAATTGGCTATAAAAAGGACAAGTATTCACCCATTGTAAAACACACACAAGCAATTGTAATACAGAAATTGAAGAGCAATACAAGCAGTTTCTTTGAGGTATTTTGCCAAAATCCTGTCTCCACATATTTTATTTTTACTTTTTTTTGTTTTCTTGGGTATTTGGTCTCGGATGAGGAAGAAAAAAGGGATACGAGTCCTCGCTAATCAAAGCTTGCGAAAGCTTCTTGTCGCCCGAAGAGAAAGTCGACGCCATTACCGGAGGAAGAGCAGCGGTAGTGTGCTACCGGTGGCCTGCAGCGATCGACGGCCAGCAGCAGCGGCATGCTGCCCGCGGTGACTGGCGGCCGACAGCGATAGTAGTAGCTCGTACCCCGTGCTGATGAGCTCGCAATTCAATCCACAATTTGTAATTTCTTTTCTCTCTTTACTTTTAATTCAGTTTTCTCATTTTTATTGATTGTTTGATTTGTTCAAATTCTTTGTTTAATTCATCTTTTCACCTTCTAACTTGGTAAGGCCTTAGGGTAAATAAATATCTTAACTCATATTTTAATAAAGGCTTGTTAACTAGTTTTAAATAAATACCTTTAAATTTGTTTCCTTAATAGATAATCTAAATATTAGTATAATATACTTTACCGATATTAATTTAATTAATTATCTAGATCTAGATTCCTAAAACAATGTACATCTAATAATAGACAACTTCAATATTTCACCTTACCTTAATTGTAGATAGTTGAAATAAACCCTTATGTAAATTTTCTTAAAATGTAAATATTTTATTAATTGTAAATATTGGTAAATAAAAACTAAATTAGTAATTCCTTTAATAAAAAGTAAATAATTCTTTAATTGTAAATAAAACTCTTTAGGTAATTGTTAGAAAAGTAAATAATTCATCTTCATTAAATGTAAATAATTAGATAGAGCCTTTAGGATTAGTGTCTTTAAACACATACTTTTAAGAATAATAATAAACATTAAACATTAAAATCACTCAGAAAATTAAAAAGTGTCAATAAAATATCATTTAAAAAAGGGTTTTTACTGCATCATGAAAAACGAGATATTTTCTCAACTAGGGTTAATATGGTCTTCCCCTAGCCGTTGGGAAACGGTTATATTTCTGGATTTTAGTGATTAATACCTTAATCCCCTTGTGTCTAGATTGATTCGGGTTTTCTCAACCGTGAGAGAATTCGAGTCAATTTTAGAACTTTGTGGATTTTTGTATTAATCCTTGCACGCATTCATCCGGGTTACAAGGAAAATATTAGTGATCAAGTAAACGCCGTTCTGCGGGTGTGATGGGGGTGCTAATCCTTCCCCACACGTAACCGTGCCCCGAACCCTTGATCTGGTTGGTTTTTAGGTTTCTGGTACGCCTAATACAATAAAAAGGGACCAATGGCGACTCCGTTGTTACAGCTTGTGTGCTAGATTTCAAGCTAGTCCTAGAGAATCACACCTACAAGACGTTAAGAGAATCTTTACATACCTTAGAGACACACCTTGTTTAGGTCTTTGGTATCCTAGAGACTCTTCCTTTAGTTTGCATGCTTATTCAGATGCAGATTATGGAGGTTGTAAGATAGATAGAAAGAGTACCTCCGATACATGTCAATTCATAGGTAGTATGCTTATATCATGGTTTTCTAAGAAGCAAAATAGTGTAGCGTTATCTACCACTGAGGCAGAATACATTTCGATCGGAAGTTGTTGTGCTCAAGTCATTTGGATGAAGCAAAAATTCCAAGATTATGGAATTAATGTAGGTATCATCCCCTTAAATTGTGACGATAGTAGTGTTATTTATCTCACTAAGAATCCCATCCAACATTCTAGAACCAAGCACATAGAGATAAGACATCATTTCTTTAGAGATCATGTCTTGAAAAATGATGTAGTTTTAGAGTATATCGACATCTTGAACAATTAGCAGATATTTTTACCAAACCTTTAGACAAAGAGCGTTTTTGGTCTTTTAGGGGGAGTTAGGGCTTACTAGCCTTTCTTGAACCTTAAAGCCTTATTTGGTGTTTAAAATTTGCTTGAATTTGGTAGATTTCCTTGCTTGTGTGAATTTGCTCTTATATGCATCTATTCATGTTGTTAGGGAGTATGCATATGTTTTTGCTCATTCATGATGATCTCGTATCATATACATGTATATCGATTCGAGTAAAATTGATTTTTTTGGTCCCTTGCTGCCAATACTTTCGTTTTAGTTCAGGGGTATCGATATGGGTCATAGCTGATAACTCCTCAAAAGTACTACATTTTTCATCTATTTTACAATGCTTTTTGCTAGTTTTCGAGTACACATGTTTGCATTTAGTATTAGTTTTATGCATTTTGCATAAAAAGGAGTTTACCAGGTGCCCCTTTACGGTTTGAAGGTTTTTTATTGTTTTTGGCACAAGTTCTATGCCAGTTGGTGTGGCAAAGGAATAAGGGAAAGTAAAGGTCAATGCCAGGAAAGATTGCCAAGGCATGACTAGCAGTGCAATGCAGATGGACCAGCAGTTGCATGCCAAGCCCCTTGACAATGATGGACAACCCAGAAAAATTGGAAAGGATAAGGTTCCGAAGAACACGCGAATAGACCTAATCTGAAAAATCAAGAATGACTAGTCGGCAGGAGTTTTCTACCATGACCTTTGGCATCACAATGGTGACTAATGACGTCAACCCTATACCATCACATGTCAGCCCTACTCGGTGATAAGCTGATAAGGAGATCAAACACTTATCAAGGAGCCTTAGCCGAAATTTAAAATTTGAATTTCTCATAGGGTTTTCTCCTCACTCATCTATATAAAGAGATCATTTCCAAGCACGAGGTGCATGGGAAGCGAGCTAGCTTAGGATCATCTCCAATCACTTCCACCACCGGTTGAAGTAGCCACACCGAGGAGGGCTGGAGCAAGAGAGGTTGCGTCGACCGACCCCTTTTCTTCCCTTTTTCCTTTGGTTTATTTTAATTTTGAAGATGATGTTTGCAAATGATGAAGTTTATTTTGTGGTTAACCCCCTCATCATGAAATAATTTAATAGTTGGTGAGGGGTGGATGGATGAAACGTTGTTTTTTGCTTGCTTTTATTAAGAATGCTTCGGCATAAAGTTTATTTATTTGGCAATATCTTTACTTTTTCCAAAACTTCTATGCCAAGCAACGGCTGGCATAGCTTGCTTATTGCAACTCAATATCATAAATGACTTGGGAGGCAATGATTACTTCCCAAATTCTAAGGCAATAAGCTTCGACAGAAGATGTTCAAGTAGCTAAACTTACTTCGGGAGTGAGTCTACCCCTTAGAGAGTAAAGATTAGAATTAAACTAAATAGTTAATGGGAAACATGCACTATGGACATATAGGGGTTTTTACATGATTAGTTTAAGGATTTCTATCGACGGAGGCAATGACCATCTTTTGATTATGCTCAATAGAATATTGCCAAAGCATGACATTATTAAAGGTTGGCATGACATAAACAACGTGAAAACCATGCATTCCTTGCCAACGCCCATCATCCACTTTTTCAAGCTCTTCTTGCCAACACTTTTTATTTATTTCATTTTCTTTAAAATCACTTTCCAAAGCAATCATTTTCACCTCAAAGGCAAGTAACAATTGAACAATTAAATTCCAAGACAATCCCTATGGGATCGATACTCAGCTTAACTGTTGTATTACTTGTTGACCGTGTATACTTGCACAAAAAAAGTCTCAACTTGGCATTGTTTTATACATTTCCAATACTCATTTTATACCTTTTTCCAAGCACATTCTGGTCATAACAACTTTTTAGCGCCATTGCCGGGGATTGCAACGGAGTTGATTGTTTTAAAATTTTATTTATCCGTTCTTTTACTTTTTTGTTGTTTATACCGGTGTATGACCAGAAGTCGCCTTGTGGTGGATGAGTGGCCATACGATCTGAAAATTGAGAAAACCTTGAGGAGGTTAAAGAAAAGATTTCGAGAAATGAATAATCAAGGGAATGGTGTGGTGAATAATGAATGGAATTTACCAAACAATAATCCACCAGCACCACCTGTTGCCTCAAATGAAGAGGAGAAGAGACCTATTAGAGAACATTCGGCACCCAATATTGACAATTTGATGCCAGGATTCGTTAGCACAGAGGTAAATGTTGTCAATTTTGAACTTAAGCCGGTTATGATTTCTACTCTTTTAAATGTAGGTCAATTCGATAGAGCACTCACTAGAGACCCAAGGCAACATTTGAAGCAGTTCATGGAGATTTTCCAATTATTCCAACAAACTGGAGTGCCTGATGATATTGTGAAATTGAGGTTATTCACGTTTTCTTTGAGAGATAGAGCCAAGACATGGATTAATTCTTTGCCACCAAGTTCGGTAAGTTCATGGGCAGACCTACGCCAAAACTTCTTGACAAGATTTCAGCCGCCCACACTCACTGCCAAGTTGAGGGGTGAGATCATTACATTCAGGCAGGCTGATGATGAAACATTATATGATGCCTTAGAGAGATTTAAAGACTTCCTGAGAAGGTGTCCTATGCACGGATTTCCAAACTGGACCCAAATATAAACCTTCTATAATTGGTTGAATGCACAAACACGTATTGTTGTTGATGCTTCAGCAGCCAGTTCATTGCTTGATAAGAAATACTCAGAGGCTGTAGAAATCCTTGAGAGGATCTCAATCAATGATTTTGAATACCCTGTTGCTAGACTTAGGATTGGAACCAAAACCAGTAGAATATTGAAAGTGGATGAGCTGACATCCCTTCATGCTAAAATTGCAAATCTCACCAAAATGGTGAAATCTTTGCAAAAGAACAATGAGTCCCGAGAAGTTCAAATGTTAGATCCATTTTGTACAATCTGTGGAGAAAATCATCGTTCAGAAGATTGCCCTGCCAATCCTCAGTCGGTAAATTATGTTGGCAATTATAATCAAAATTACAATTCTAATTCCACCACTTATAGTGCAGGTTGGCGACATCACCCTAATTTGGCTTGGGGAAATCAATGAGGCAATCACTACAATGCTCAGCGACAGAACAATAATGCTCAGCGGTAGAACAACTAGAGGCAAAATAATAGTGCAATGCCATCATTCTTTCAGAATGCAATGCCAGCAAGAGCCCAGAATAATTTCCAACAAGGACAAAACCAAGGGAACTCTCTTACTGATTATACAAAGAGAAATGATGCCAATTTTCAGAGTTTGGTAGAATCAATGCGTAACTTGGAAGTTCAACTTGGACAGATTGACAATTCTCTTAGCAATCGACCTCAGGGAACTTTGCCAAGTGACACTAAAGATACTAGGCGAAAAGGCAATAAGCAATGTAAAGCAGTAACACTTCGGAGTGGTAAGCAATGTGAAGCAGAGATGACTGTCAAGCCCTTAGTTCAATGCCAAACTAACAAAACAATGCCAACAGAGGATTCTAATGAAATAGAACAAGGAATAAATGATGCCAGACCACATTCAGATCCTAGCCTGTCTACAGAAGCCAAAGCACATGTTGACGCTGAGCAACAGAGCGATGTCAGGTAGAAATCTAATGCCAGCATTTCTTTGACAAATCCAACACAGCCTGCAATAGTTTATCTGCCACCACCTTTTCCGGCTCACCTTTAAAAATATAAGCAAGATCATCAATTTAAGTATTTCTTAGAATTTCTTAAGCGGCTGCAAATCAACTTTCCCCTAGTGGAAGATCTTGAGCAGATGCCCGACTATGTGAAGTTCATGAAAGACATCCTAACCAAAAAGTGGAAGTTGGAAGATTTTGAGACAGTAGCCCTTACAAAAGGATGCAGTGCCATGATTCGCAACCGTTTACTACCAAACCTGAAAGATCTAGGGAGTTTTATAATTCCTTGTACCATTGGCAATAAATTTGTTGGAAAGGCATTATGCGATTTAGGTTCTAGTATTAACTTGATGCCACTGTCTGTTTTTAGGAAACTTGGCATTGAAGAAAGGCCGACAACGGTAACACTTTAGCTGGCATATCGATCATATGCACATCCCAAGGGTAAGATTGAGGATGTGTAGGTAAAGGTAGACAAATTTATTTTTCCTGTCGATTTTATCATATTGGATTATGAAGATGATGTAAATGTACCAATCATCTTAGGTAGTCCTTTTCTTGCCACGGGTAGAACTCTTATCGATGTTCATAAAGGGGAATTAACAATGCGTATGAATGACCAGCATGTTACATTTAATGTGTTTCAAGCTTTGAAATGTGCAGATGAACCTGAGGAATATCAAATGGAGAAAATAATGGAGTCGATCTATAAGCTGGATTTGACACAAATATGCCAGCATCAGTCTGATGCCAGCATGATTGAAGGCATTGCAGAACTATTTGAAGAACCCGATGAAATAGCCTTGGAGGCTGAAAACATGAATTAATTTAAACAACCGCATCCATTTGAGTTGGATGGAAGAGAGATTGTGTCACCCAAACCATCCATTGAGGAGCCACCAACATTGGAGCTGAAAACATTGCTAGAGCACCTAAAGCATGCTTACTTAGGTAAACACTCAACTCTCCCTATAATCATTGCTACTGATCTCACTAATGATCATGAGGAAAGATTATTGGGAATATTATCAACCTATAAGCAACCCTTGGGGTAGACCTTGGCAGACATCTGAGGTATTAGCCCAACTATTTACATGCACACGATCATACTTGAGGAATATCATGGTAAGGCTGTTGAAGGACAAAGACGGCTAAACACTAGTATGAAAGAGGTAGTAAAGAAAGAAATCATTAAATGGTTAGATGCCATGATCATTTATCCTATTTCTGACAGCTCATGGGTTAGCTCAGTATAGTGTGTGCCAAAGAAGGGTGACATGACTGTAGTCCAGAACAACAACGATGAATTGATTCCCTCTAGGACTATCACAGGATGGTGGGTGTGCATGGACTACCGAAGACTGAACAATGTCACAAGGAAGGACCACTTCCCACTGCCTTTCATCGACCAGATGTTAGATAGGCTAGCAGGTAAAGCATTTTATTATTTTTTAGATGGCTATTCTGGATATAACTAGATTTCCATTGCTCCTAATGATCAAGAGAAGACCACCTTTACTTGTCCTTATGAGACGTTTGCCTTTAGAAGGATGCCATTTGGGCTGTGTAATGCATCGGCAACGTTTCAACGGTGCATGATGTCTATTTTTCTGACATGATTGAGTATAACCTGGAAGTGTTTATGGATGATTTCTCAGAGTTTGGCAAAAAATTTGAGGAATGTCTCCTGATTTTAGAGCAGGTCTTGAGAAGGTGCATAGAGAAGAACCTAGTGTTGAACTGGGAGAAATGCCACTTCCTGGTAAAGGAAGGCATTGTTCTCGGTCACAAGGTTACCAAGAGTGGTTTGGAAGTCGATCAAGCAAAAGTTGAGTTAATTAAGCAGTTGCCTCCACCTACCAACGCGAAAGGTATAAGAAGTTTTTTAGGTCATGCTAGTTTTTATCGCCGATTCATTAAAGACTTTTCAAAAATTTCTAAGCCTTTGTGTTTACTTTTAGAGAATAATACAACTTTTGCTTTTGACGATTATTGTTTAAGAGCTTTTGAGGAACTAAAGGAGAAATTAATTAACGCACCTATAGTCGTGGCCCCTGATTGGAATGAGCCATTTGAGCTCATGTGTGATGCTAGCAACTATGCCGTAGGAGCAGTCCTAGGACAACGACATGGCAATGTTTTTCATGTTATCTATAATGTCATCCAAACACTGAATGGAGCACAACTTAACTACTCCACAACTGAGAAAGAGTTTCTTGATGTTATCTTTGCTTTTTAAAAAAATTAGATCTTATCTTATTGGTAACAGAGTTATGGTTTTTACAGATCATTCATCTCTGAAATACCTCTTGGCAAAAAAGGATGCCAAACCAAGACTGATCCGATGGATACTCTTACTGCAGGAATTTGATCTTGAAATTTGAGATACGAAGGGGAGTAAAAATGCAGTAGTCGACCACCTATCATGCCTAGAACATCATTTGGAAGATGGTAAGTATGATGCCATAAGGGATGAATTTCTTGATGAGTCCTTACTTGCAGTCAGTGCTATGCCATGGTACGCTGACATTGTCAACTACCTGGTAAGCAATTTGATGCCACTAGACTTGGCATATAACTTGCAGAAGCGTTTCCTGAGATAGGCTCGGCAGCAATATTGGGATGAGCCCATACTATTTAAGCAATGTGCCGACCAGGTAATTCGCCGGTGTGTGCTAGAAGAAGAACAACATAGTATTTTGCAACTATGCCATGCAACATCGTACGGAGGTCATTTTGCTAGAATGAAGACTACTGCCAAGGTGTAGCAGTCTGGTTTCTTTTGGCCTACACTATACCAAGATGCTCACAATTTTGCCAAGGCATGTGATCGATGCCAACGAATAGGGAACATTTCTGGCAGACACCAAATTCCACCTCAAAACATAATGCCTGTAGATTTATTTGATGTTTGGGGGATAGACTTCATGGGCCCGTTCACCCCTTCATTTGGTAAATTGTATATATTAGTAGTGGTTGACTATGTTTCCAAATGGGTTGAGGTTGTGGCCTTGCCAACCAACGATGCCAAGGCTATTGCTAAATTTTTGCACAAAAATATTTTTACTAGATTTGGTGCCCCGAGAGCTATTATACATGATGAGGGCACTCATTTTAAATGTCGTTTAATATCTAGAGCTTTGTGTAGGTACAGAATTTAGCAACGGATTGCTACAACATACCAACCACAAAAGAATGGTCAAGCTGAGATATCGAATAGGGAAATCAAAAACATTCTGGAAAAAACTATGAATCCCACAAGAAAGGCTTGGTCCCGACGGCTAGATGAATCTTTGTAGGCATACAGGATTGCCTTTAAAACACCTACAGGATGTTCTCCTTTACGACTCATTTTTGGGAAGTCATGTCATTTGCTAGTAGAAATGGAACATAAAGCCTATTGGGCAATTCGAAAACTTGACATGGCATGGAGAAATACTGGAGAGAAGAGGTTGCTAGACCTCAACGAGTTGGAGGCCAGACTTTACAAGGAAAGAACAAAGCACTAGCATGACCATGTTTGAATTGAGAGACATGTAAAACTGAATAGCCCAAAGTTAAAGAACCCAAGAGTAGGGCGTGGGTTCTCTATTGGGTCGGGTTCATGCGCGGGTCAGGGTATGTAAACCCTAACCGGTTTAAAATTTAGCCCTTTTCCTTTCTTTTTTTGCTATTTCTCTCTAGCTCCCTATCTCTTTAAATTCTCTCTACCCTCTCTCTAACAAACACCCAAAACCCAGATTTTTCACCTAAAATGGATCCTAAACCATGCAAAACCATGGTGTTCATCGAGGGTTCATCAAGAACAAGATGATCTTGATGAACACCGGCAAACAACAGCCGTTAGCGTCGCTGTTTGATCTCCATCAGCCCAACTCCGATCAGTCTCCATTGTTCGTCGGCAACCACGCATAAGCTCCGACCACCGACCGAAACCCTAAACTTTCCCTATTTTTTCAATTTTAAACTTAAAATCACCCAAAAACTACCCGATTCGATAGAACCACCCTTTCTTCCCCAACCTAGGACTAGATCTACCCATTCCCGGCCTTTTCAACTCCAACAGCCATTAAAAATATTTCGTCCACCGCGATAAAAAAATCTTTCAGCCACTCATTTCTTTTTCCAATTTGCTTTTAATTTCTATTTTCCCTTGTTATTTGCTTTCGATCTAATTCTTTTTATGTTAACCGCGATAAAAATATTCCGGCCTTTTTCCAATTATACCTTTCAGTGAACAAGGATGACGGTCGGACCTCTTTTCCAGTGACCGTCCAATTCCCCAGCGACATTTGATCTCCACAGCCGGTTCAACTCCCGATGGCAGGTAAGATTCCAATAATGCCCTTTCTATCTCTTACTTTTTATTATCTTATTATTATTATTATATGGTAAGTATTTAATGTAGTCATTATTGGTGATAATCCTCTGGCTGATTTTTCTCTCTCCCTATTTATAGGGTGTCAAATACTGATGTCATACAAACAAAGATCCATGTGAAGCAAGATAGACCAATAACCAGACAACACATGTCCATTTGGAGGCAAATTTGGGCAGGAAACTAAGTTCTGGATTAGATTTGTGTTTGTTTGGATTCAATTTGGGCTTGCATGGGCTTTCGGATATTTGTAAAGTGTATTTGGGTATTCAAATGTAATCTGGACATTGTAAGGACTATTATTTATTTATGGATTTAATTATTTATTATTATTTGGTTTTATTTATATCGAATTACTAGTATATATACGTATACCCGGACAAAATTAGGGTATTACAGCTGCCCTTCGTTGCTCATTGCTGTGGAACAGGATTAAGGCAAAGACTGAAAAGACACAAATTTTGTCTGAACCATCTGAACACCGAAGCTTGAAGTTGTTCTTCTGATTATGAAGTTCTTCAATCTCTCCTATTTTGTCGATCCCTCTTTGTAAAGATACCGAACAAGCAAGTTATTCTCATTATGAACTTCCTCATCTAGGGGTTCTTCAACGAACTCTTCTCATTAGGAATTCTTTCTTTTCCAGGCGAACTCCTCTCATTAGGAGTTCTATCTTCGCTGGGAGAACTCTTCTCATGAGGAATTTTTTCGTCCCTGGGGATGAACTTTTCACATTAGGAGTTTTGGGAGAGAGTTCTTCTCAGTAGGAACTATGGGGTAAACTCTTCTCATTAGGAGTTCTTCATTCTTCATTGGGCGAGTTCTTCTCATTATGAACTCTAGATTCTTTACTGGGTGAACTTTTCTCATTAGGAGATCAAGGCGAGTTCTTCTCATTAGGAACTCTAAAGTCTTTACTAGGCGTACCGATTCATCTCCTCATCTGGGGAAAAATTGATCCTCTGTAAATAGAATATCTTGAGATCCGCCTCTGTAAACAGAATATCTTATGATCCGCCTCTTCAAACGGGTTGATATTTTGTTGAGATCCGTCTCTTCAAACGGGTTAAAATCTTTGTTGAACAAAAATGTGACTGAAGTCTTTGCTAATCTTTGTTGGATCTGCCTCATCTATCTCGAAGTTGTAGATTGAAATCTTGTTTGTTCTTTATTGGATCTTGGATAGGCTCTGATCTTCTTAGCCTTTTTGTTGGGTTCTCTGCTTCTCTTGCAAAAATCTCTCATTTCAAACTACTCTTTCCAAATCTATCTGGATCTTCTTGAGTCTTTGACTTTAGTGTATCCTTATTATTTTCACGTCCGACAAGATTTGCCCCAAAATTTGTTGTTAAGCTCCTATTCTTTCTGAGCAGGCTTTGACTTTTTCAGTTATCAAATTCTTTCCAGGTTCTTTGCTCTATCTTTCTATTTTGATCTGCACTCTTATACTTAATGATGCCCCACTGATCTCTTAGTTTTTTATCTCAACATGCAGAGTTTTGCCCCTCTTTCATTATTTAGGGCGATCAAATGTCTTAAATCTGTGACCTTCCTTCAAGTCTCTAAACTTTCCTTCATGTTTCTAAACTTTCTTCAGGTTCACTCTTTAACCTCTTTGATTATCTCTTGCTCATTCTGCTCAAAGAATTTCAATTTGTAGTTTGCAGGTCGTATGAAATCTTTTGCTCCACTTTTTCTGTTGATCAACTTTCTTTATGCTTGGAGCACATGTGATTGGGTCTATCCCTTCAATTCTGTAAGTTGTGATCTTTTCTCGTTCCTTGTTGGCTCTGTTAATTCCTACAAAAACTCTGAATATATGAGTTAGCATGCTCTTATCTTATGGATGCCTAACTATGTACGATGCATGAATGATGTCAATTGAGGACCACTTGGGTAAGCTTTCATCTTCGGGGAATCTCAAATTTTCTTCTCTATTTTTTCAGACACTCATTTTGCTACCAAAGTAACACATCTCCCACTCAGGTTCAGTCTTCAGGATCTCTGCATCTTTTGCTCTAAAGCACCTTTTTAGGTTTTCATTTTAGATTGCTTTTCTCAAAAGCGCCCTTTCGGGTTTTTACTTTGGCTTTTTCTTTTTTCTTTCTCTTTTTCTCAAGGCGCCCTTTCAGGTTTTCACCCCAGTTTTCTTTTTTTTCTATATTTTTTTCCTTTTTTCTCTTTTTCTCTTTTTTTACTCTTTTAAGTCAGGCTGATCACATCAATATCCTGGCAATTGATAATTCTAATTTCCTTTCTTGACAAAAATCATGGGGCTGCAGATCTGACAACTATGGTTCTGCATATAGGGGTACCATCAATACCTCAGAATCATCTTCAAACTTCATAAACTGTCCCAACTGAGATACTGCCAAGTGATCATAATCAGTAATGAATATATGGTGCTCCTTTGATACACATAGGACAGAGAATGGACAAGCTTCGATCATGATGATGTGTTGACCTTGTGGTTCAAATCAACTCAACATGAGCACAGAGATAAAAATCATTGTTTTTCGAGTTTCAATTCTGATGGAAGTCATACTTGTCTTTCACAGATTCATTACATAGGGTCGCATTTCACATCGGAGAAATTCGAGTACCGATGTCAATTTCTTTCTTGTAAAACCATTCTTGCTAAATCTTCATTCAACTTCTTAGGCAACGTTTTCTTATGGTTCCAAAAGTGATTATCACTTCCGTTCTTCAGCTTGTGGACTCTATTTACTGGAATAAGATATCTTCTTTGGCAGTTTTCTTTATTGCATTGCCACACTCTTGAATTCTACTGTCATCTTTGCTCACTTTCACATTCACAAGGCTTTCTTGTCTTGTATCGCCTTAAAAGTAATAATCTTCAGAAGTGATGATCTTTGCCTTTGAATAGGTTGAACCTTCAACGTATTGATCTTGTTGTAGCCTTTTGCCCCCCCCAAAAAAAATGGTCCATGCTCTCCCCTTTTCCCCAGGGTTGTCTGTGTCACTTTCTTGTAGCTTTGTTTAAATATTCCTGACACTCAGAGTTGTGTCTTTTCCTCATCATACTTTTCATCATTAATTAAGTATCGAGGCCACCTCCCGTTCTACCTGCACTTAAAGGATTAGTACATCATAATAATACCTATGAAATCTTTTGTTTTTCTTATGTCTAATCGATTTATCTGAAGATGCTTGTTGGAATGATAAGTGAAAGGCTCAGAATATTGTTTTACTAAATTGGAATGTTTTGATAAGTCATGGAAGACATGAGAATGCAAAAATAAAATTAGGCCTTTAAATACCAAATGCAATAGAGTCTTTGAATCAAACCTAGCAAAGATCAACTCAAATGTGACCCCTTTGAAATTATTAGACTTTCGAGGGAAACATTTCCCATATACCTAATTCTATCCCATTTAAGTGGCTCTCTTTGCCTCACTAACTCACCAACCCAATCCTTCTCTCTTTTCTAGTCTCAAACAAGCATTAGAAGTCTGGAAATCCTTAAAGAAATGTTAACCCTGATAAGCGGGATATATTTTGAAGATAAACTTCCCTTACTCCAATACTCGTATATGATCAAAATGGTCTTTTGAGGCTTGTAATAGGGCTATGTCTCATAGCTATGAAAGAAAGGATATATAGGCTCAAAATAGTGTTTTAAGGGTGATAAAACCAAGGATCATTTTTTTGAGCAAAATTTTTTTTGCACTCTTTGATCTAAACATGCTCGTATAAAATACTCTTTTCTTCTTTTCTTTTTCTTTTTTTTTGGATCACTCTAGACTGCCCATTTCTGGGTTTTCACCCTAGAGTTCATTTTCTTTCCTCAAGTACAAAGATAATCAATCCTCCATGACTCCTTCAGATAGAGATTTTTGAATGGAAGATCTCACACATGCCCATTGCTTTCCTTGTACTTTTCGACTTAGTGCTTTCTCTTTTAATTATTTCAACTTTCATGTCAATAATTTTCAACTTGATTCTGTCAACTTTTGAACACAAACTTTTGACTAGTTTTTTCTTTCTATTTTCTTTATTTCTTTTTCTCTTTCTTTCTTTCTTTTTTCGTCCATTTTTCTTTTTTGGACTTGATTTTGAATACTTATCTTCATTTAACTTGTCCTTCCCGCTCTTGTACTCAAAACATCAACTTTTTGTTTCTTGCCCCAGATTCATAAGGCATTGCTATCATAGCATGATCAAAACGACACATAAACAAATTCACATCCTCTTTGCCCTCAATTTGAGAGTGATCCTTGGTTTGGGTTGAACCGAAAGAAAATTACTAGGCTCAAAAGGGACAACAAATGATTATTTTTCTTATTTTATTTCTTTGTGAAGGGAGATGAAGGAATGCCAAATGTCCTCCCATATATGAATATCTTCAAAGAAAAGCGGTGTTCAGGTGGTAGATGTTTTGGGTTATCACTTCATTCAAGGACCTCAGTCAATAATGCCTGAGAGGAAAATTCACTAAGAGTTTGTATATGGGATCTTCGTGTGAATCCTGAACACTCGTTAATGTTTTCTCGTTGGCCTAAATATCTTAGAAGTGAGACACATTTCAGAATTGATCATTGAATTTGATTCTTGGTCTCTCCTGCAGCAGATATTCAAGGACCTAATAAAACAATTATGAAGATATATACATATATGTATGGGAGAACAAAAACTAACCCATGACAAAGAATAAACGAAATACTAAAAGAATCAACAAATGCAAATTGTTTTCCATTTGAGAAAAATTATGTAGGAAACAAGCATCTATGCAAATAAACCAATTAACCTCCCCTAAAAAGACCCCGAATGCTCGCGGGCAAAAGCAATTGGGATGTTTCAGGGTATTATTCTGTAACGGTCCTAAAAGTGAAGACAAATCTCCTGCGGTCAAACTGTCAATCTTTGCTCGAGTGAATTTTAGCCTCGGCAATTCTTCAATTTTCTTCTGCTAGCACAATGTCATGCTTCATCTTGTTTACTATGTTGTTCTCATCGAGACCTGAATTAAGATCATCGTGTCAATGAGTTTCCTAGTCTCTTCAATCAATTATTTGCTCTTTTCCGTAGAATATTTGATCATTTGCATGTGGAAATTGACTTCTTCTGGTCGATGCCTAAATGAACTCTGCTTTTTCTTGCTCTTGACTGGATTTGTTTAAGCTTTTAATAGGCATATCTGTTCGAGATTTCTTCATTGTTTGCTGCTGATTCTCAACCCGTTTCACCTTTCTCATTCCTCTTTTTTTTCTTGATGCCTTTCGGCACTTTCACTTTCAGGCGTCCCAATTGTATTGGATCCAATCAAATGAATACCTCTTGTGTTACAATTCTTAATGGAGTGGCCATCAGTGTCCACCTCCAAAATCCCCTGGTCTAGAAACTTATAAACTTGTTGCTTGAAAGTGTAACAGTCCTCAATGCCATGATCGTGGACTCCATTATGATATTTACAAGAATTCCCGATATTGTAACAAATTGGATGATGGGGCTTGGAAAATCTGTCATGATGCGGCGAAACTCCATGCAACTTAAAGTACAACTCACGACAAGAGACATGAATTCGATCCAATTTAGTCCTTGATTTTCCACTGACAATAGCACCTTAGGTATCTGACTCTGAGGTATTCTTCATTAAATGAAACTTTGAGGAGGTAGATGTCTGAACATTACTGCTATTCTGGTAAACCCTAAACTATGAAGGATTGCCCCCGAAGGGTTACTGTAAATTCTGCCTTTTTTCTTTTATTTCGATTCTTCTAGCAAATGTTGGTCTTTTATGGAATCAGAGTTCTCCGTAAATGTTCATTGCCGATGAGGCCACTAACTATGTATTTCAGAAACATACAATCTTCTATAGAGCGATTGAAATCTCCTCAATAATAAACGCAAGTATTTCTTATGTCATAGAATGACTTATAAAACTTCAGTGGAACTATCATCAACAAGTGACTTCGTACAAGGTATGGCAACATATCTAAATATGGTATTGGGATAGGAATAATTGTCTCCCTTTTCTTACTAAACCATCCAACCTCCTTGCCTTCTACTTTTGTGCTTGTTGCCCCTCTTTTCTTTGACGGAGGCAATTCCATTGTGAGAAAATTTCTGGCATCAATTGAATCCTTGGCCTTCATCCTTTTGGAGAAACATTCTAGACACGTATGTAGTTCTGTAACTCTGTTGGAACCATCTTGTTCGTTATCAATCTCACAACTCTTAGACAACACATGTCTGGAGCAAACTTCACAATTATGGCTTTTACTTGGACCTCATGTATTTGTTTGCTTGATGACATTCAGTTTAGCTCTGTCAAATCCTGTTAGTGCACCGAGGCTAAGAACATCATCTCAAAAATTTGTTTCCAAATTCTCTGAATCATTGACCAATACTCTGACTGTGCTACTTTGAACCTTTTTTAGAACTGTTCCTTCAAGTTGAACCATTGCGTGAGATAAGTCTTCATCTTGATCACCAATGTTGGTATTTCTATCTGAATCTTTTTCTTTCTCGGCTTTCCTAATTTCAAGCAATGTGGCAGCTCGAGTTATCACCTCATTTTGGGACTGGTCAATTTTTTGCTCCATTTTACCCAAGCGGTCTTCAACAACTTTCTAAGATTGCCTTACCCTAACAAGCCTATTTCCCATGTTTCTCAAAATATTGGTTTTTTAGCTTTCGCACTAAAAATAATGCGATATTATTTAAACAAAATGCAATGTTATGATGTTATTTGAAAAAAATGTGACGATCTTCTAAAATGTAATATTTAAGCAACGCAATGTATGAATGCTCGAGGTATCGATTTTCAAGGACTAGTCTTTAAAGCAACATTCATTAGCCAAAAGGTTGAATACAAGAAATAGACAATCTCATTACAAAAATGTCCAACCCCTATTCCTGGATAAATCATTTCGTTCAGCAATTGAGTTAGCATTTGTCCTAGCCCAATGTCGATCTCAAGGTATTGTTACAGGTTCATGGCATCAATAGTAATAATAATAATAATAATAATAATAATAAATCTACACAAATTGGGCAATTCTCTGCACTTGGCTTCTAAAATTAATCGTTTCATAATTCTGCCTTTAGATAGTCTGGGTAGCCACCTCAAGCTTGCCTCTCAGTGCCTTGTCCTCCATTTGCAATACCCCTACAAGTTGGCATTTTCAAATGTTATGCATCACTTTCCAATTCTGTCACATTCTTTTTGTAGCCTTTTGCCCCCCAAAAATGGTCCATGTTCTCCCCTTTTCCCCAGGGCTGTTTGTGTCACTTTCTTGTAGCTTTGTTTAAATATTCCTGACACTCAGAGTTGTGTCTTTTCCTCATCATACTTTTCATCATTAATTAAGTACCGAGGCCACCTCCCGTTATGCCTGCACTTAAAGGATTAGTACATCATAATAATACCTATGAAATCTTTTGTTTTTCTTATGTCTAATCGATTTGTCTGCAAGATGCTTGTTGGAATGATAAGTGAAAGGCTCAGAATATTGTTTTACTAAATTGGATTGTTTTGATAAGTCATGGAAAACACGAGAAAGCAAAAATAAAATTAGGCCTTTAAATACCAAATGCAATAGAGTCTTTGAATCAAACGTAGCAAATATCAACTCAAATGTGACCCCTTTGAAATTATTAGACTTTCGAGGAAAACATTTCCCATATACCTAATTCTATCCCATTTAAGTGGCTCTCCTTGCCTCACTAACTCACCAACCCAATCCTTCTCTCTTTTCTGGTCTCAAACAGGCATTAGAAGTCTGGAAATCCTTGAAGAAATGTTAACCTTGATAAGCGGGATATATTTTGAAGACAAACTTCCCTTACTCCAATACTCGTATATGATCAAAATGGTCTTTTGAGGCTTGTAATAGGGCTATGTCTCACGGCTATGAAAGAAAAGATATATAGGATCAAAATAGTGTTTTAAGGGTGATAAAACCAAGGATCATTTTTCCGAGAAAAAATATTTTTGCAGTCTTTGATCTGAACAAGCTCGTATGAAATACACTTTTCTTCTATTCTTTTTCTTTCTTTTTTGGATCACTCTAGAATGCCCATTTATGGGTTTTCACCCTAGAGTTCATTTTCTTTCCTCAAGTACAAAGATAATCAATCCTCCATGACTCCTTCAGATAGAGATATTTGAATGGAAGATCTCACACATGCCCATTGTTTTCCTTGTACTTTTCGACTTAGCGCTTTCTCTTTTAATTATTTCAACTTTCATGTCAATAATTTTCAACTTGATTCTGTCAACTTTTGAACACAAACTTTTGACTGGTTTTTTCTTTCTCTTTTCTTTATTTCTTTTTCTCTTTCTTTCTTTCTTTTTTCTTCTCTTTTTCTTTTTTGGACTTGGTTTTGAATACTTATATTCATTTAACTTGTCTTTCCCGCTCTTGTACTCAAAACATCAACTTTTTGTTTCTTGCCCCAGATTCAGAAGGCATTGCTATCATAGCATGATCAAAACCACACATAAACAAATTCACATCCTCTTTGCCCCCAGTTTGAGAGTGATCCTTGGTTTGGGTTGAACCGAAAGAAAATTACCAGGCTCAAAAGGGACAACAAATGATTATTTTTCTTATTTTCTTTCTTTGTGAAGGGAGATGAAGGAATGCCAAATGTCCTCCCATATATGAATATCTTTGAAGAAAAGCAGTCTTCAGGTGGTAGATGTTTTGGGTTATCACTTCATTCAAGGACCTTAGTCAACAATGCCTGAGAGGAAAATTTACTAGGAGTTTGTGTCTGGGATCTTCCCGTGAATCCTGAACACTCGTTAATGTCTTTTTGTTGGCCTAAATATCTTAGAAGAGAGACATTTTGGAATTGATAATTGAATTTGATTCTTGGTCTCTCCTGCAGTAGATATTCAAGGACCTGATAAAACAATTATGAAGATATATACATATATGTATGGGAGAACAAAAACTAACCCATGACAAAGAATAAATGAAATACTAAAAGAATCAACAAATGCAAATTGTTTTCCATTTGAGAAAAATTATGTAGGAAACAAACATCTATGCAAATAAACCAATTAACCTCCCTTAAAAAGACCCACAATGCTCGCGGGCAAAAGCAATTGGGATGGTTCAGGGTATTATTCTAACGGTCCTAAAAGTGAAGACAAATCTCCTGTGGTCAAACTGTCAATCTTTGCTCGAGTGAATTTTAGCCTTGACAATTCTTCAATTTTCTTCTGCTAGCACAATGTCATGCTTCATCTTGTTTACTATGTTGTTCTCATCAAGACCCGAATTAAGATCATCGTGTCAATGAGTTTCCAAGTCTCTTCAATCAATTGTTTGCTCTTTTCTGTAGAATATTTGATCATTTGCATGTGGAAATTGACTCTTTCTGGCCGATGCCTAAATGAACTATGCTTTTCTTGCTCTTGACTAGATGTGTTTAAGCTTTTAATAGGCATATCTGTTCGAGATTTCTTCATTATTTGCTGCTGATTCTCAACCGGTTTCACCTTTCTCATTCCTCTTTTTTTTCTTGATGCCTTTCGGCACTTTCACTTTCAGGTATCCCAATTGTATTGGATCCAATCAGATGAATACCTCTTGGGTTACAATTCTTAATGTACTGGCCATCAGTGTCCACCTCCAAAATCCCCTGGTCCAGAAACTTCTAGACTTGTTGCTTGAAAGTGTAACAGTCCTCAATGCCATGATCATGGACTCTATTATGATATTTACAAGAATTCCCGATATTGTAACAAATTGGATGATGGGGCTTGGAAAATCTATCATGATGCGGCGAAACTCCATGCAACTTAAAGTACAACTCACGATAAGAGACATGAATTCGATCCGTTTTAGTCCTTGATTTTCCACTGACAATAGCACCTTAGGTATCTGACTCTGAGGTATTCTTCATTAAATGAAACTTTGAGGAGGTAGATGTCTGAACATTACTCCTATTCTGGTAAACCCTAAACTATGAAGGATTGCCCGCAAAGGGTTACTGTAAATTCTGCCTCTTTTCTTTTATTTCGATTCTTCTAGCAAATGCTAGTCTTTTGTGGAATCAGAGTTCTCCGTAAATGTTCATTGCTGATGAGGCCGCTGACTATGTATTTCAGAAACATACAATCTTCCATAGAGAGACTGAAATCTCCTCAATAATAACTGCAAGCATTTCTTATGCCATAGAATAACTTATAAAACTTCAGTGGAACTATCATCAACAAGCGACTTCGTACAACGTATGGCAACGAATCTGAATATTGTATTGGGATAGGAATAATTGTCTCCCTTTTCTTACTAAACCATCCAACCTCCTTGCCTTCTGTTTTTGTGCTTGATGCCCCTCTTTTCTTTGACAGAGGCAATTCCATTGTGAGAAAATTTCTGGCATCAATTGAATTCTTGGCCTTCATCCCTTCAGAGAAACATTCTGGACACGTATGCGGTTCTGTAACTCTGTTGGAACCATCTTGTTCTTTATCAATCTCACAACTCTTAGACAACACATGTCTGGAGCAAACATCACAATTATGGCTTTTACTTGGACCTCTTGTATTTGTGTGCTTGATGACATTCAGTTTAGCTCTGTCAAATCCTGTCAGCACACCGAGGCTAAGAACATCATCTCAAAAATTTGTTTCCAAATTCTCTGAATCATTGACCAATACTCTGACTGTGCTACTTTGAACCTTTTTCAGAACTGTTCCTTCAAGTTGAACCATTGCGTGAGATAAGTCTTCATCTTGATCACCAATGTTGGTATTTCTATCTGAAACTTTTTCTTTCTCGACTTTCCTGATTTCAAGCAATGTGGCAGCTCGAGTTATCACCTCATTTTGGGACTGGTCAATTTTTTTCTCCATGCTACCCAAGCGGTCTTCAACAATTTTCTAAGATTGCCTTACCTAACAAGCCTATTTCCCATGTTTCTCAAAATATTGGTTTTTTAGCTTTTGCACTATTATTTGAAAAATAATGCGATGTTATTTAAACAAAATGCAATGTTATGATGTTATTTGAAAAAAAATGTGACGATATTCTAAAATGTAATATTTAAGCAAAGCAATGTATGAATGCTCGAGGTATCGATTTTCAAGGACTAGTCTTTAAAGCAACATTCATTAGCCAAAAGGTTCAATACAAGAAATAGACAATCTCATTACAAAAATGTCCAACCCCTATTCCTGGATAAATCATTTCGTTCAGCATTTGAGTTAGCATCTGTCCTAGCCCAATGTCGATGTCAAGGTATTGTTACAGGTTCATGGCATCAATAGTAGAGTAGTAATAATAATAAATCTACACAAACTGGGCAATTCTCCGCACTTGGCTTCTGAAATTAATCGTTTCATGATTCTGCCTTTAGATAGTCTGGGTAGCCACCTCAAGCTTGCCTCTCAGTGCCTTGTCCTCCATTTGTAATACCCCTACAAGCTGGCATTTCAGATGTTGTGCATCACTTTCCAATTCTGTCACATTCTTTTTCGACTCTTCATTTTCCTACCGAAGATCAGCTTTGTAGAACCCTTGCTCTATTTGTGAAACTTGATATACTAGTTCTAAATTCCATGCATGTTCTTCCTCTAATCTCTACCTGCTATGGCCATGTGAATTTTAAATTCCTTCATCTTCTTCTTCGCTGTCTTCTTAGCGTCTTCATATAACTTTTTGTGGCTACTCGCATCTTACATGTGATTTTTCTGAATGTTGTCCCCTTTCTTGTGTTGGACTCCACCTGACCAGGTCCTCAGCAATATATCGTTTTCTCCTTAATTATCAGGCCTTTTAGCCTTTACGAATACTGCCTACTAAGCTAACCCTCGAATCGATACCTTTAATGAATGCAAGATGATGATGAATATATGAAAAGAAGACAGCAAAAGAAAAAAAAATAGTGTCAGTATAGTAAAATAATATTGAAGGCAAAAAAATTAAATTCATACAATAAAGCAGTTTATCAGGCAAAGAGAATAACAAGAGAAAAGAATTTAAACCAACAGCACCTGTCCTAGGTCCTTGTCTAGCTCTAGCGGGGTAGGCTTCTAAAACAATATGTGGTGTTTGTTCTAGACTCTGGGTTCCCGAACTGTCGTTACTGTCGACTACAATAGCAAGACATCGATTCGGTAGCATAGGTCCCTTGCAACGGAGGTGTGGGCCCCACGATGGAAGACAAAAATCTGAACTCAGAGATGGAGAGCATCACGTCGGATAATGTCTTTCTCCCACTTAAGGGTGAAAAGCCTGGGTCGAGAGCTTATGCATGAATGAAAGATATACCATACATAAAAATTACCCCCATTTTTCCTAAAAACTCATCCAATAATTATCGGAAGAAATTAAATTCAAATTATTGTTTGGAATGCCACTTGAAACTATTTTTTTAGGCCTAACTCTCTTTTTAAGTCCCTGGCGGAATCGCCAAGCTGTCGCGACCATTTTTGAAACCAAAACGTGTAGAAAAATAGCTTGACGATTATTCTTTTGGAAAATAGGGTTTTAATCATTTTAATTCATTTAATCTTAAATTTAAGGTTTTTTCGTATTAAATTAGATTTTCCCTTCAAAAATCAATTTGGAGTTGCCACCGGCCACCTTGATAGACTGGACACCATAAAAATAACCAGATATTTGTTTCTTTAAAATTAGGGTTCAGGAGTCAGTTATGTGTGGGGAAGGATTAGCACCCCCACAAACGCCATTATTGGCACCTTATTAATTCCACGTGGCATTTTGGCATTTCGAGCAATAATTTGAATTTAATTGAATCTTTAACTGTTAAATGAATTTCATTCCAAATGGGGATATCCTTTTGTAGGAAAATACATCTTTAACGAATACAAACTTTGAAACATCCAGTTACTTTAGGATACTCCAATTTATATTCAAAAATGTATCTCAACACAAAAGGTTTAAATGCATGTCAAATTATTTTCTTGTCAATTTTAAGTTTAAACCTAATTAGGGCTCCCTTAATTTAATTAATTAAAGATCTATGAATATTACCAAATTAAGGGTTTATGTGATAATACCCAAATAATTGGGCACTACCCATATTAAGCCCTAAATTAATAATATTTCTAATTATTAGTGTCACTAATTATTCATCCCTAATTCCAATTTTATTAAATTAAACTAACTATGTGTAATTTCCATTTTCTATGTTCAAATGAAATATTGAATTTTTACTAAAATGCCCCTTTGATGATTAACATCACATTGCAATGTGACACTAATCAACCTAAGTCATTAAAGCTTTTATTCAATATTCATTTATTTTCTATAATGACCTCACATATTAGATTAAATTTAATTAAAGAACCTATACTTAAAAGGCTCTAATTATTTATTCTAAGTGAATTAGTCACCTAACCAAATATACTACATTCCCATTTAAAAATATGCACACATACATTTAATTAGGAAAAATTAAATAAGGCAATTAAACAAAGGCAATTTAAAATATTTAGGGACTGAATTGCATTAAAATTGAACTAGGGTGCCCAAATTACAAAAAAAGGACTGAATTGAGAGAGATGTGAAACTGAATAGCCCAAAGTTAAAGAACCCAAGAGTAGGGCGCGGGTTCTCTATCGGGTCTGGTCCATGCGCGGGGTCAGGGTATTTAAACCCTGACTGGTTCAAAATTTGGCCCTTTTCCTTTCTTTTTTTGCTCTTTCTCTCTAGCTCCCTATCTCTCTAAATTCTCTTTGCCCTCTCTCTAACAAACACCCAAAACCCAGATTTTCCCCCTAAAATGGATCAAAAACCATGCAAAACCATGGTGTTCATCGAGGTTCATCAAGAACAAGATGATCTTGATGAACACCGGCAAATAACCGCCGTTAGCCTCGCCGTTCGATCTCCCTCAGCCCAACTCCAGTCAGTCTCCAATGTTCACCGGCAACCAAGCATAAGCTCCGACCACCATCCGTCCCTGGCCGGCCACCACCGGATCCCTAAAATTTCCCCATTTTTTCAATTTCAAACTTAAAATCACCCAAAAACTACCCAGTTTGATAGAACCACCCTTTCTTCCCCGACCTAGGACTAGATCTACCCATTCCCGACCTTTTCAACTCCAACAGCCATTAAAAATATTCCGGCCACCACGATAAAACAATCTTTCAGCCACTCCTTTCCTTTTCCAATTTTCTTTTAATTTCTATTTTCCCTTGTTATTTTCTTTCGATCTAATTCTTTTTATGTTAACTGAAGGAAGTAACAAAAATTGAAAGGATTTTACCTTTTAGTGAACAAGGATGACGGTTATACCTTTCTTCTGGTGACCGCCCACTTCCCCGGTGACGTTTGATCTTCACAGTCGGTTCAACTCCCGATGGCAGGTAAGATTCCAAAAATTCCCTTTCTCTCTCTTGTTTTTTATTATCTTATTATTATTATATGGTAAGTTTTAATGTAGTCATTATTGGTGATAATCCCCTAGCTAATTTTTCTCTCTCCCTATTTATAGGGATGTTAGATGTTGATGTCATACAAACACAGATCCATGTGAAGCAAGATAGACCAATAATCAGATGACACGTGTCTATTTGGAGGCAAATTTGGGCGGGAAACTAAGTTCTAGATCAGATTTGTGTTTGTTTGGATTCAATTTGGGCTTGTATGGGCTTTTGGATATTTGTAAAGGGTTTTGGGTATTCAAATGTAATCTGGACATTGTAAGGACTATTATTTATTTATGGATTTAATTATTTATTATTATTTGGTTTTATTTATATCGAATTACTAGTATATATATGTATACCCAGTCAAAATTAGGGTATTACAGTACTCAAGTCAAAAACCCTAGGGTATGAGTGTAAATGGGTTAGTTTAGTGATGTAGTATGGACTAACGCGGGCATTCGTGGTATGCTCCCTCTTATGACTCATGCCAAACAGTGCATGACGCGGCCCCACTTTCATGCTAGCATCAGAATACCCTTGGCAGAATAAAAAATTATATAAATACAAATCTGAGTATGTGCAGTAAGGAACCTTAAGGGATTTGATGTGAGCTTGATGCATGTTGCCCGCACTGATGCACACTTTAGAACCTTAGACTAGGTCTTTATTTGTTGCACTTGAATTGTTGAAATGTTGGCATTGATATATTGGATTCTGAGGACAGACCTAGAGTCAATTACAGCTTGCTGGCATGTGTTGGGAAGTCATTCATTTCTGGTGAGGTACCTTTTTGTTTTACTGTTTTCTTGCATTACTTGAGGACAAGCAATGCGCTAGGTTTGGGGGAGTGATAACTCCTCAAAAGTACTACATTTTTCATCTATTTTACAATGTTTTTTGCTAGTTTTCGAGTACACATGTTTGTATTTAGTATTAGTTTCATGCATTTTGCATAAAAAGGAGTTTAACAGGTGCCCCTATACGGTTTGAAAGGTTTTTATTATTTTTGGCGTAGGTTCTATGCCAGACGGCGTGGCAAAGGAATAAGGGAAAGTAAAGGTCAATGCCATGAAAGATTACCGAGGCGCAACTAGAAATGTAATGCAGATAGACCAGTAGTTGCTTGCCAAGCCCCTTGACAATGATGGACAGCCCGAAAAAATAGAAAGGATAAGGTTCCGAAGAACACGCGAATGGACCTAATCCAAAAAATCAGGAGCGGCTAGTCGGCAGGAGTTTTATGCCATGACCTTTGGCATCATAGTGGTGACTGATGACGTTAGCCCTAGACCATCACATCTCAGCACTACTCGGTGATAAGCTGATAAGGAGATCAAGCACTTATCAAGGAGTCTTAGCTAGAATTTAAAATTTGAATTTCTCCTAGGGTTTTCTCCTCACTCATCTATATAAAGAGATCATTTCCAAGCATGAGGCACACGGGAAGCGAGCTAGCTTAGGATCATCTCCGATCACTTCCACCACCGGCTGGAGTAGCCACACCGAGGAGGGCTAGAGCAAGAGAGTCTGCATCGACTGACCCCTTTTCTTCCCTTTTCCTTTGGTTTATTTTATTTTTGAAGATGATGTTTGCAAACGATGAAGTTTATTTTGTGGTTAACCCCCTCATCATGAACTAATTTAATAGTTGGTGAGGGGTGGATGGATGAAATGTTGTTTTTTGCTTGCTTTTATTAGGAATGCTTTGGCATAAAGTTTATTTATTTGGCATTGTCTTTACTTTTTCTAAAACTTCTATGCCAAGCAATGGCTGGAATAGCTTGCTTATTGCAACTCAATATCATAACTGACTTGGGAGACAACTATTACTTGCCAAATTCTAAGGCGAGAAGCTTCGACAGAAGATGTTTAAGTAGATGAACTTACTTCGGGAGTGAGTCTACCCCTTAGAGAGTAAATATTGAAATTAAACTAAATTGATAATGGGAAACATGCACTATAGACATATAGGGGTTTTTACATGATTAGTTTAAGGCATTGCTATTGACAGAGGCAATGACCATCTTTTGATTATGCTCAATAAAACATTGCCAAAGCATGATATTATTAAAGGCTGGCATGACATAAACAACGTGAAAACCATGCATTCCTTGCTAATGCCCATCATCCACTTTTTCAAGCTCTTCTTGCCAACACTGTTTTCTTTTATTTTCCTTTCTTTAAAATCACTTTCCAAAACAACCATTTTCACCCCAAAGGCAAGTAACAATTGAATAATTAAATTCCAAGACAATCTCTGTGGGATCGATATTCAGCTTAACAGCTGTATTATTTGTTGACCGTGTATACTTGCACGAAAAATGACTCGACTTGGCATTGTTTTATACATTTACAATACTCATTTTTATACCTTTTACCAAGCACATTCCGGTCACAACAATAGCGTATCAATACAGGTATCAGGGCAGTGTTTCGGTACATGTTAGCTTGTACCGGTACGAGTCGAGGATCGGTACAGGTAAAATCTCTATTGGTACGCAGTTTCGATATGCACTTTAAGCGTATTGTTACGCGTAGCCGCTGTAGCTTTAAAGAGTCATTAAAAAGGTTTTCCTAAATCAAATCAAAATCTAACTTTTCTTCAAAAACCCTAAACGACCATACCCTATTTAAACCCTTCATGTCCCTTGTTTTTCATTACAAATCTTCAAAATCTTTTGGGGAATTTAATTTTCAACATCAAAACAAAGCCATTATCATTAAGCTTGTGCAAAATCATCTATTCATTCATCCATCATCCATACTCAAGGTATAAACTTAACTTACTTTAAATTTTGTTTTGTATAGTTTTTATGTATAAAATTTGTATATTTAGACTGAATATAGATTGGGTTTCAAAGTTTTTACTAATTTTTTAAAAAAAAGCTGAAATTTTTTGAGTCAAATATATTATTATATTTGTATATTTTTATTGTTCAGTTTTCAAGTTTTAAAATTACCAAAATTTTTCTTTATACTTGTATATGATTTTAAACTATACAATATAAGATTTTCCTATTACCTTGATCATTGGGTTGATTTATTGGATTGAATGTGATGTTTATGCATACATATGTTCTTTGTGGCTTGAATTTTTCAGGTTTGTACTATGGGTCCTAAGAAAAGAGTAAGAAAAAAGATCGGATCTAGCTCTAGAAATCCTACCAATCCAAATCCCGAAAACATTGGTACAAAACCAAACCTTAACCAACTTTATCACCAATGTTTTAATAAACCGAAAAATCAAAATGGTTTGGATCGTTTTAAACATTTTCAAAATTTCAAAGTCCGTTGTGAACGTGTTGTTTCCATACCATTTATGACTTCTGATAAATTTAATTTTCGTTATCTTGATTTAATGCGAAAATGAAAGTTCATGCCTTTTTTAAGTATACTCGACATTCTTTATAGAAACCTTGTCCTTATCTTTTGCTCTAATGCACTTGAGTCTTACCTTATGGGAAAAACTTTTCATCTTGATTCTAAAACTATAGCCAAACTTTTGGGGATGGATGATACGAGTATAGATGATGAAAATGTATTGCCTCAAATCTATGGTGGTTTTGTAACCGTATTAGATGCCCATGAGCATTTCCTTCACTTCCTTATCACTTGGTGGTTTCGACCATCCGGTGCTAAGTGGTCTACTATTTGCCAATTCGATGACTTTTGGCTACATCGTTTTCGTGAGGGAACATGTCCAAACCTAGCCCAAATTATGTTTTCCGAGATTGTCTTCCTTGTCCAAAACTTTTACACCTCCTTTGTCACCTTTTTCACCTATGATACCGCTTTGAGCTACATATTCCACAAGTTTGGGATTGATTGCTCCTTAGATCTCGGATTGCCTCTCACCGATCCTATCTATGGTTATTCTCTCCGGTGAGCCAAGTTTACCATCTACAATGGAGAATGGATTCGTATTGCAGATCTTCCCCGTGATGCTCAACCCGATCCCGTGGAGAATGTTCCCATTGCTTCGATAGATCTCGTGGCTATGGTTGCTCAACCTTCCCTTGACGTTCTCATGGCCTATCTTGATGGGAATTTTGCCACTTTGGATGCGAGGTTAGATTCTAGCTTTGCTCTTTTGGATTCTCGTATGACTTTATTGGATGCTAGAGTTACCTCTATGGAGACTCGTCAAGCTTTGATGGACATGACTCTTACCGATTTCATGGAGAATGACATGGTCATGCTATTGTTAATGATCTTGAGGAAGATGAAGATGGGGATGATGAGGATGAAGACGCTCCTTAGGCTTTTGCATATCATACATATTATATCATATTAGGATTTGAGTTTTATGCACCTATGTTCTTTATTAGAATTTCTATGACTTTATGTTACTTTCTTTGGTTTATGTCTTTAAGTTTTAAGTTGGATTATTATGTTGCTTTGAATAATGCTTTGAATTTACAATATCTATGTTGTTTATTTATGCTTGGAGTTCTTTATTGCTTATCTTTATATTGCCCTATTGATTTTGATCTAACAAAATGGAGAAAAGTATGCGATTAAACTTTCAAAAGGTTTTCAAAAATAAACTATCTTTTAGCCTTAAATAAAGAGGGAGTAATTTCAAAAGACTTATAAATTTATTTTGGTTTTGTTATATTAAAAAGGGGAAAATTGTAAAACCTATATTCGATTTTGATATACCAAGGAATTTCAAGGACTATTTTGTAAAAGGGATAAATTTGTAAGTATTCAAAAGACTTAGAAAATTGACAAGGATTCACACTTAAATTTATTTCTAAGTCGAAACCTTAAACCCCAAATATTTTCTAAGTATTTTGGTGCTCAAATTAGCCAAATTGGTCCAGGCATATCAATACACAATTGACTATATCAATACGGGGTTTAGCTACTTGAAATCATTTTTATACTTGATGGTTATAGGGTACCAATACACATATAGCTGTATAGGTAGGCCATTCAACCTGGGAACCAATTTTGCTTAAGAGTATCGGTACGGCTTTATGTGTACTAGTATGAGGTGTTAAGATTTTTCAAATCTTTTGTAATAAATATTCGACTGTTGCCTTGTCAATTTATTGGAACCATAACTTTGAAAATCAGTTATAGCGTACCGATACCCTTATAGGCATATCGATACGGGTTTTGTTGCATAAGTTATCATGATTCCAATGAGCAAGGCCAGTATCGATATGGTACGGATCGTACCGGTATGCCTTTGTAAAATCAACTCTCCATATCAATACGGCTTTCCATGTATCAATACCACTTTTTACAACGGCTATTTCTTCTAGCTACCGATACGACAGCTCGCGTACCGATAGTAGTGTTGGCAGATAACATTTATTGCGGGAAAAATGCAGCCCAATGACTCTATTCAATATCCCAACCACCCAAATGGTTATAAATCAATGAGAGGGGTATATAAACAAGTCTTCAAAGCTACAACAACAACTATTGATCAAGTTTAAAGCATTCAAGAACATATCCAACAATCTTTGAGCCATTTAGAGTCAAATCTTGTAACCCACTTGAGTAAGCATATTTGTAATCTTTTGATTCAAGTCTTTGGGTTGAGTGAACTTGTAATTAGGCAAATATTTGAGCCATTTAGAGTCAAATCTTGTAACCCACTTGAGAGGATTTTTCAGTTTGCTATTATTCTTCTTCTAAAAGAGAGTTTTCTCAAAGCTTAGGGGTATAAGCTTTGAGATTGCAAACGTTTCCGCCTGAGCCTAGAAAAAAGGAAGAAATTCACAGTGAATTTGGGAAAATCCTTAGTGGGAAGCTAAAGTAGTGGATGTAAACCTTGTTAGAAGGTTGAATCACTATAAATCTCTCGTGTCCAAATTTTCTATCTTTCTAATTTGCTTCCACAATTTTTTAAATTGTCAATTCACCCCCTCTTCGCCCTTTCACCATTGATTGATCATCCCAACATATACACTATAAAAGAAGACATTAATTTTGTAGAGACATTTTCTTTGTTTTTATTGAAAGACTCTTTCAAGATAATCATGACGCTTGTTGCTTATTTTAATCTTGAGCTACATAAGATGGATGTTAAGTTTGTGTTTTTCAATGGCGACATTGAAGAAACGAATTATATGGTGCAGACATAGATTTGTGTCTAATAATACAAAATCAATGATATGTAAACTACAGAATTCATCTATGAACTTAAGTAGGACTCTCATTAATGAAAGTATAAATTTCATATTGATTATCTCATTCGATTTTGAGATAAATTTGGTTGACAATTGTATATAGTACAAGTTTAGTAGGAGTAAACCAAGTGATACTCATATTGCTAAAGAAGACAAATTTTGTCTTACTCAATGCCTTAAAAGTAACCTTGAAATTTTAAAAATACAAAAGATTTCATATTCATAAGCTATTGAGAATCTAATTTATGCTCAAGTATGTATGCGTTCGAATATTGCGTACATTGTTGGAATGTTAGACAAATATTTAAGCAATTCTAGTTTGAACCATTGGATAGCAGCCAATAGGGTTATGAGATATCTTTAGAGAACAAAAATTACATGCTCACATATCAGAGTTCTGGTAAGTTAGAGATCAATAAGTTTACAAACTTTGATTCTATTAGAATATTGATGCAAAAGAATTTTGTTACATGGGCTGCTAATTATACATTGAATAGAAAGACCACTACAGTTATTTTGTGCAATAAATATGCATTCATTTATTCTATAAACAATAGGAACACTTTAAATTTGAAGCACATAAATATTAAGTTCCTAGTTGTTAAAGAAAATTTAGAGTGGTTTTGCGTCTATAGAGCATGTTGGTACAAACTCCATAATTGCGCGCTTATTAAGAATCTGCCACCTTAGGTCTTCCATGAGCACACTAGTCATGTGAGTGTAATGTTATTTAAATATATTCAATTTGTTATTTTTGAAAAATGCTCATTCGTTTTAGACACAATATCGATTACTTCAATTTAAGGATATTTTAAGATTATTTTATGCAGAAATAAAGTTCTTTTGGTTTATGCACACTCTGAATTCAGTAAAGTTTGATCTCAGTAAGGTTTAGGAGGACCAGTTGAAAATAGACATGTTCGGTTCACATTTCATGTAATTTTCCATGCTATGCATCCATGATTGATCTATGTCATTTGGCTATATTTGTATATGGGACCATTGATGGGTCTAGTCATGATAAATATGGCAAAGGTTGCTTTGATCCTATATGAATATAGTTGATGTACGAGATTGTTATAAAATATATATTATATAATAGCAAATTTTTGAGCTCATAAGGTTGTACATTTATCATGAATCATGTGTTGCCAAAGTAGGAGATTATTGGATTAAAGTCCGCAATTATGGGCACATATGTGAAATGTATGATCCTATTATAAAGTATGACACAAATTAAGTGACCAATTATGTTAGGCGTGTAATGGGTATTAAAATGTCATGGAAATAAAAGTGTAGATACCATAAGATGTATTTATATTTCGATGAGGGGCAAAATTATAAATACCTAATAACTATTTATTAAATTAGTTATATAAAGAGGTAGTGGTCTCCAAGAAATAGTTTAACTTGTTTTTCTCTCTTTCCCCGTCGAAGAGTTTTACATCAAAAGTAAACTTATCTTCTTGGAAGATTAATATCAAAAGATTCAGACTTTCAACATCAAGATTCAAGATTTCTAGTTTACAGATATATTCATGTACGCTTCCGCTTCCGATTTATTGTTTTTGATGATTTAACATAATAAATCATAGATTTAAATTTCATATCTATTATAATTTGGTTCTAACATTATCCGTTGTACGAGAACCTAATATGGTGGATGTGAAGTTAATTAGGCAGCCAGTTCCAAGTTGATTCAGTGATGGAAGCTGACAACAGACAAGTGAACTCCCAGCCCAGGTATAGATTACATCTACATGCACCCACCACTCTCTTATCTAATCTCTATAACAATCTTTCCTTCTTTTTTGGCTCCATACATTCCTACTTTATTTATATTTATAATTCATTAATTTTCTGTTCAATAATATAGGAATAACTCAAAAATGATTATTGTGTCATTCTTCTCTTTTTTTTCCTACATAAAAATGGGTTTGTTGTTGGAAGCTACTGACGCAAGAATTGAACAACCAACGCCTTTTCTCAACAAAATCTTTTCACTTCATTAAATAATACACCATGTGATAACCACGCCTCGTTTGTTATTAATTAATTAATTAATAATCAATAATGCAACAGAAACATGAATTCATCATCTCAAGAATGGACACAATTAAGCGCAAGCTAGTGGAAAAAAACAACATTCAAATTAAGTTTGTTAATTTTAATAATATTATATAAATAATTATTTGATATAAGTAAAAATAAGAAATTATTGTATGTCTATAATTATTATTTTAAAAAACAAGAGATAAGAAAATTTATTAACTTTATCTATGAATTTTTTTTTAAAAAAATTAAGAGTGTTTTAAGTCTCTAAACTTTTTTTTAAAAATAATTAAGTTTCTGAATTTCTTAAAAGTTAATTAAGCTCATGTATCTAGAAATTGAACTAATTAAGCCCTCGTATCTATAGATTAAATCAATTAAGCTCTTTGAATAATTTTGACAATTAAATTTTAATAACTTTTCCCTTCGGATATTACTACAATGTGAAACATTACAGTTATACCATATGACATTTATAGATTTCTTTTTTAAAAAAAGTCATTTTAAAGAAATTTTTTAAATAAAATAAAATATTAAATTTTTTTTGAAAATATTAAGTGATAACGTTATGAAGCAACACAATACACGAATTGATCTAGAAATTTTGTTAAATTTACAATTAACGTTAATCAAACAGGTGAATTGATTAAATTTTATAATACATAAACTTTGTTGAACATATTTCTTTTTAAGTTTAGGAGTGAGTTTAAGGTACTTAAAAAATACTGTCCTCGTATCTAATGAGCTTGATTAATAAGCAATGATTTTAGCATATTCCGAAAAATCTCTAGAACTATATTTTAAATTAAAACCCTTAGAATTTTGGTTCAACATTTCAAATAATGGGTTAAAAGTGTTCATTATTTTATAATTGAAAAATATATTATGAATAAAAGAAAATCATCAACCCACCCAACTAACTATTGTGGGAGTGCCTTGATTACTACATTGCAATTGTCATTAATTTAGACACTACATTACACTTTAAAACCTAGAGAACGAAAGGTTAAAAAGGATAGAATAGGGAGACTCATAAAGGTATTTTAGTGGAAAAGTAATTGATGTTATTTTTGTGTGATTCGAGTTCAAACATTTGTTTGCACAACATATACATCAAGATTATTATACGCCTGGCAATTATGAAACTAAAACATAGGTATAGAATTGAATAGTGGTAGCGGTTGTTGGTTATATAATAAGATATTAGGCAATATATCTTGATGGGGGAGGGCCATGGTTAGTTAAAGCTGTGAAATAGAAGCAACTAACAAACACAAAATATAATCATTATTAATCTCACCTAAAAATGACTTCCATTAGCTAACTCATGATAGTAAATAAAATGACTATGCAATAGAAGAATGAAAAATGATATTAAAAATGATATTATTTGATGTATTATTAGCGAAATTATTTTATACATACATCAGTAGAATAATGACAAGTGTTTTATTGTAAATTTAAGATTTAAAAAATATATAAATGAAATATTTGTCACCATTTTAATTTTATTTATGTAAAAAATTTCACCGTCAACGTATCATAATAATAATCATTAAAAATATTAAAAAGATATATATATTTTATGCATTGATGGTAAAAATTTGTTTTCCGCAATCACCTAAATTTTAGGGTCTTAGTATTTAGAGTTATGTTTTAATGTTTAGGAACATATTTTGTGTTTTAAAGTTTATAATTTATGTAACCCAAATGATTACTGTATTAAAACTTATATAAAATACTGTTAGTGTATTAAAACTTATATAAATATAAAAGAGTTGTAGATGCATAAATTTGTCCCCCATACCTCAACGACATGTTATATAATTAACTGTTAGTGTAAATTTATATATAAACTGTGAATGAGGTATAAATTCAATATAATTATCTTAATTATGATTAAAATTTACAAGGATAGGAATTATGGGATAAAAGAAAATTCCTCTCACCATTTCTTCTCCAACTCACATTCTTTGATACCACGCCAAACATTCCCTGCAACCAAACGCCTCTCCCCCCCCCCCCCCCCCACTCACCTCTGTAGCTAAAATTTCCATATAAATATGTCTTTTATTTTATCCTTATTATTTCTCACCTTTTCTTCCTTCTACGCCAACTTCTAATTAATCCACAATTCTTTATTTAAGACCATTAACGGTCTCCTCAGCTTCCTTGTCGGGAAACCAAGTCTTCATCATGGAGAAACCAACATCTCCGTCTTCCGATCTAAACACCACCGCCACCTCCACAGTGGAGAACCAAAACTATGTATCGCCACCAAAGCCGTCTCCGCTTCAATATTATCGTGATCAGGATCTAACCACCGACTTCTCTTCGATGTACGACTTCATTTTCTCACCAAACTCTACTAGTACTCTCCCTCACTCCCCTTACTCTTGCTCTTCCTCGGATGACCTGAATCTCGCATCGGACAATGTAGCCACCGAGCACCGCCTCAACCACGCTCGTCTCATCCTCGAGTATCAGCAACTAAGTGACCACTTCGACCTTTGCTTTTCTCGCCTACAGTCTCTCATGGTAGAGCTTGAAACGCTGCGTAAAGAAAACATAGATCTTCGGGCGGCCAACACTGAGTTGATAAAGCTCTTGAGCCTGTCGTCCCAAGCTGCCATGTATAATCGGAATCTCCGATGCGAAAAACTTCCGGAGCAGAAGAATTCACTTCCGAAGAGCGTTTCATTCAGGCCACGCAGGTATCTCAAGGTCAACCCACAACAAAGAGTCGTCACTCCTTCAGTGACGGTGAGTCTCTTTTTTATTTTTAGGCATTCATTCAAATTTTAATTTAGTTCAAAACTTTTAACGTTTTAACTAAACTATCGTAGTATCGAGTATGCTTAAGCACTTAATATCTTTTTTCTTAGGGTGATGGGATTGTGGATACTATAAATATTGTACATTGAATGTCAAAAAAATAATTTAAAGATATTTGATGCAATTAACTTTTACTAACATATTCAAAGATTATATTTAACCAACAATCAATTGGTCTAATTAGATAAGATGCTAGGTCTCTTAAACAATGTCAAATGTTCGAATCATGATGTTGTGAATGAAGAAAACTGGGTTGAGAGGGTTGTCTGCATAATGAAGCTATGCAAAACTCAATCCGAATTAGTCAGTTAATGAATCGGATATCGGTAATTATAATATATATATTTAAGCATTTTCTTTTAAATGTATTTATGGTCGGATAATAAATCCTTAATTTATCCCAAGGAAATCTTTAAAAATGCGCAGCCCGGAGTGTATGTAGCATCAGTGGGAAGAAGGGAGAAGGGCATTGAAATGGAGGTATACAATCAAGGAATGGTGAAGACGGAGCTATGCAACAAATGGCAAGAGACAGGCTCATGTCCTTACGGCAACCATTGCCAGTTTGCCCATGGTATCACCGAGCTACGTCCGGTTATTAGGCATCCAAGGTACAAGAACCAGGTTTGCCGAATGGTTCTTGCCGGCGAGGCCTGTCTGTACGGTCATAGGTGCCACTTCCGTCATTCTCTTACGGAACAAGAGCAACTATTAGTTTCGCCCTAATTCTTATTATTCAACTTAAAATCAATGTAAATAACTAAATGTCTTAATTCGGGAATGCCATGCCATGAAAATAATAAGTCTCCAATGTCGTAATTATAATACAATAATATTTAGTGATCGATGGGGTTATATACCTAATTTATATGTGTGAAAGGAACTGTTTTATTGTCTGTACGTTATGTAAGGGTATTGTTTATAAGAGAATTGATTTGTAATACATGCCAAAAAAAATACAATTTTTTTTGGTATGTTTGAGTTGAAAACTGTTATTTTGGATGAAAATTTTTTGCCCCTTCCCCCGCCTTTTATTCTAATTTTTTAACACATGTAATTTACAATAAATTGTTTCATATTGTTTGTTTAAGGATGTTTATTATTTTTTCTTTCATTTAGGTGAAAATTTATAATCACTAATTTTATCCTGGACGTTAACCCATTTTACATTTTTATCAATTTTGCAGTAATGAGCCTCTTATATATATATATATATATATATACACTATTATGTGTTGGTTTGATTAAAAATAATAAAAATAAAAAAGAGAGAAAAAATATTATGCTAATTGGTTCTAATTGTTGTTGTATTATGGGTATATAAGTATTATGCATGAGTGTGTTAATACATGTATGTTACCTAGGTGTCATTATTATGTGTATGTGTTGCTTGTATGTATGTACTTATATTAATGCCATTAGTATTTAAATGTATATATGTGTGTACGCATATTGCGTATTGTATGTTATATTATATGTATTTATTATTATTATTACTATTATTATCATTATAGGCTAAATTGAATAAACAGACCATATATAGTAATTAGAAACCCATTTAGATTAAGATACCAAGGTCCAGTCCATTACATAATCCATTTTTTAAATAGTATATAGCCCTTTGGCCCAATAGTAATAATAAAAACCCTAATCTAATATGCTATTTAATCTCTGCGCAGCCGTTGGATCAAGTATGATCCAACGGCCCCAAAAGAAGATGAGAGACCCTTTAGCTCCCGTGTGTGATGCACGCGTTGGCTCTCCACCTTCCCAGGCACGAGTGTGATCCACACCCCAGACTCGTCAGCTTCCACACGCGCGTGTGGTACACGCCCCATCCGTTCGACTCCTTCACACCCCCACGCGTTTGAGCCGGTCCATCCTCTCCGTCCACGTGGCCGTGTCGCCGAAAATACCGCTGTCGCCGTCCTTTCATTGGTTCTCCAACCACCATGAAAGACAAAACAATAAAAAGGGAAAAGATATCAGAAGAAATCCTAGGCATCACCAACAGTTTATCCATTTAATATTTGCTTAAAATTGTAAACAATATCAAATATAAAGAAGGCAATCCATTGTAATCAGTATTTTTAGATAGAAATCAATAGACAAAAAAAGCCTCAAAGATTTCAGAGGTAACTTTCTTTCCTCTTTGCATTTTTGGAGCATAAAAAGAGTAATAAAAAATAAAGGGTCAGGGTTTTAAACTTTTACCTTCGCGGCCGTCGGCCCTTTGTTGTCACTGGGCTTTGTTCACGCCGGCGATAAGCCTCTTGGCCTTCCCGAGGCCATGCATGGTGAATCGCTGAGCAAACAAAACTGGGAAAGGAATTTTTAAACCCTTTTCGGTCTCAGTTTTTTAGATTCCAAAGGAGGGGGCGTTGATTTTGTATGAACCAGTTCAGATCCGTATTCTAAAAGTAAAAAGGGTTTTTAGGGCTTGTTTTTTGAGTTCGACGGCCGCCGGTGAGTGGCGGCTGACGTGGCGACGTACGAAAGAGAGATCGCCAATTTCTAAAAATCACGACGGAAGAGCCGTCGAAATCTAGGTTCTCGAAGAACACATCAGATCATTTCTGCTCTCTTTTTTGGGTAAAAGGGGATAAAATATTTTGTTTTAAAAAATTTAACTCTTATACTCGGCCCCTTTCAAAAAATGGTTTAATTACATCTTAAATCCCTCCGTGTTCCCTAAATTACCCCTGCAATCCTTTCGTGTTTTTAAATCCTCTCCACAATCCCTGCAAGTTCCCAAAGTTTTACAATCTCGTCCCCATTTTTATTTAATCTGATTTAAAATGGTTTAATCCACTATTGAACCCTCTGAATTTCAGTTTTTGTTCAATTTAGTCCTAAATCCAGTAATGAAACCCCCCCTTTGTAGCCTCATTCATGCATATTTAATTTCCAATTCTATTTATTGTTTATGTTTGGTCTTTTTGCCTTGTTATAATAGATGTGTATAATATGGCCTTGGTTATATTAGTATAATATACGTTTTTTATATAATATATGGTTTAATAATGCATAATATATGTTTTTATACGCTATACATATGTACATAATATAAAGTTATGATGTATATATGTATTATGTATATGTTTTATATATTATACGATAGGTGGTTATAATATACAACGTAAACACATTATAATTATATATATATACCATATGATTATATATAAGTTCTTTAAATATGGTATATAGTTTTAGTATATATATATAATATAGTTTTAATGTATATGTATATATCATATTATATGGTTTTAATATACATATACTATGTAGTTTTAATATATATACTACGATATATGGTTTAATATATATATAATATAGTTTTAAATATATATATTATAATATATGGTTTTAAAGTATACATTATATGTTTTTACATATTATATAATATATGGTTTAAAGGAAGATATGTTTATATTTAAATACATATGTATGATATCTTCTTATATGCATATAAAATAATTTTCGCATAATTTTAATGTTTGATATTTGAGTCCTCTCTTTAGTGTTTGTTAGATTGGGCTTTTTAGGTTAGTTTAGGGAAATTTAATTAATTTAAAATGTGCTCTCGACTTATAGGGGCATATTTTTAAATTAATTAAATTAGATTTAGGGTTAGATTTTTAGAGCCTGAGTTAGATTTAAGGTTTGAATTAGTGTAATTAATTTAAATTTATCCTTGGCTTATTGGGATAAATATTAAATTCATTAAATTAGTTGAACATCTCTTAATACCCCTTTAAAGATAAATTTGACATGGGATTTAGACGAACATTTAATTAAAAATTATGATTAATCATTTTGATTCGTTTTAAATAGGATCCTTGGCTCATTGAGATACTAGTTTAAAATTAATCAAAATAATTATAATGATAATCCATAAATCATTAGGTTCTTTTAGGGTTTAATTAATTTAAGATTAATATTAGAATAGCCTAGTTAATAATTAGTTCACTAATTGAACTTTCATAATTTGAGCCTTTTTAGGTTAGGACTTTAGTGGGCCAGGGTTTTAATTTCCAAGTTCTTCTTTGTCATGCATTTATAATTGCCACTCATATGACCTTTAATATTCTAATTGCATATGACAATTAACGAATTTAAACCACAAAATGAGGTATTTATTAATTTTGATATTTGTGTTGTAATAGTCTGGGCTCAATGGATGTTGACTAAATATTTGAATCAATTCTTACCGTCTGAAGGTAAACATCAACTAAAAGTTAACAAGTCATAACATCATACTTAAATGCTTGCATCATGCATAAAGGTAATGTACGAAATTCGAAACATAAATCAACACGACAGTTAGGCTTATTTGATGTCGGTTTAATCTATGGTTCGTTGTATTGTCACCCTTGTTAATTAAACATTTAATTAATTTAGACCCTCCAATTTGAAAAAGCCCGTTTAATTAAGGTTCATATTCAATTAAGAACATTTAATCAAATTCAATTTAAATTTCAACAATTTCCATCGATTAAAGCAACATATATTTTGTTATCGATCTCCGGGCTTGATGGGAGTGCTAATCTTTCCCCACACGTAACTAACTCCCGAACCCTTTTCAAAATGATTCTCTGGTTTTATGGTGTCTGACCTACCTAAGTGGCCGGTGGCAACTCCAAGCTTTTATTGTTTTCAAAAACACAAATTTTCAAAAAGAAATTCCTCAAAATTAATTTCAAAAAGGTAGGGATAACTCGTAAGCGAGATCCTTCAAGAAAAGGTCGCTACAGCATGGTGACTTCGCTGGGGACGACCTTTGTTTTTACAAAACAAAAAGAGAGTTAGGCCACAAAATTATGTTTGCGCTTTAATCGATGGAAATTATCAAAAATTAAATTGACTTTGATTAGTTTGTTCTTGCTTGAAGATGTGACTTTGATTGCGTGAGCTTTGCTAATTGGTGGTTTTTGGATTAATTAATCATTTAATTTCTAAGGAATCACCGACATGTGTTGCATCATGATCATCAAGCTCTACACCATGGGTCGGTAATTCACTTTTAGAATCCACGTCTTTGACACGTGAGTAGTCTTCCACGTCACTAGGTCGCGTTTTCCCTCGAACCGAATCCAATTCGCAAACTTGTAGTGGGCCAGAATTGGGGTTCTTGTTGCCTTAGTAGGTGATGAGATAGGTTCGAGTACCCTTAATTAGAACCGAACCCATGCGTGGGAATTTAGGAAGCCCACCCCAATTAGAGCCATGCAGACAACCATAGTGAACTAGAATTCATGTGATTAGGGTTTTCTTTCTGTTTTTGCCTAATTTGTTTGTATTTATCTATTTTTACTTTTAAATTTATTGTTTATCCTATGACTGACACATTTTTTTCTCTTGTCTTTTCCTTTTTACTTTTTATTTTGCATGTTTTGTCATATCATGAAGAACACATTGAGTCAGAAATAGTCTGAAATTAAAGGCTCGATCAATGGGAGATTTGGTCCGTAGCAATGACGAGAAGAATTCTGATGTGCAAGAATGGTCAAAAGGAGAGCAGCTCCATGATGGAGACATTATTTTTGCCAGGTTTAGGTCTACGATACTTTCATGAATACAGAATACAATGATGTGTCCAGATTGAGGTTGGTATGGAATAGTTGGGATTATGAGGCAAGAAATGCTTTCAAAAGCGAGTACGACGATATTGCATACTTGCTACTTCAAGACTTGGTAGGATTTTGGAATTCAGCTTACAGTTATTTCATGATTGACAACATTGATTTAACCCCAACAATTGAAGAGTATCAAACCCTCGTGAATTGCAAGAAGATCGATGAGAATCGAGTCTACTCTAAACTGAACAAGAAAAAATATTTTTGGAACAAGCTTGGTAGGATCTTGAACACTTTTCCATCTTGGGTCGACAATCAAGTTACAACTTGGAACAAGAAAGAGTACCTCAAGGGGGTAGAATTATGGTCTTATCTTCGGTACATCCTATGGGTCGAGTTCAACGAGACTTATTTGCACTTTTGATCTATGGGTTAGTGCTATTTCCTAAAGCATTAGGGTTTATCGACCCGTTAGTATTGGATTTGTTTGATCTTTTGGGTGGTGGAACCAATCAATACCCGTAATTTTGTTAGAAACTTTTCAGTCATTGAGGTTTCGTAGAGAGCACAGTGGGGGTCATTTTTGAGGTTGTCCCTAGCTTTTGATTGTTTGGTTTTACAGTCATCTTTGATCTGATGTCAACTTCTTAAGGCCTATCTATGATGGCAAGTTCTCACCATTAGAGGAATTCATGCGAAAAAGGGATTGGCCGATGAGAAGATCCGAAGAGGTATGACTGGACGTTCTCCAAAATCTAAGGGAGGAAGATATAGTTTGGAGAGCTCCATGGTTGTCGGTAAGGAATATCCTTTATAGATGCGGGGAACACTCTTGGGTACCTTTACTTGGCCTTTGGGGCATACCGCTTACGCACCCCTTTTGGTTTTAAGATAGTATGGTTCGAAGCAGTTTGTGCCGGCCAAAAAAGGATTGAAAAAGTTCAATATGGACTATGAGAAGGAGAAAGGTTACAAAGGGGTGGTGTATAACGCTTTTTCGGCCTGGAACAATGCAAGGCGGGTTAGGATTATGAATGCTCCCTACATGGTCACCCCCGAATACGAAGAATGGCGATTCAATTGTGTCAATAACAATATTCCTCAATTGAACCCCGATGGTAGGAGGTCTGTGGAGGAGAGGTTGTTTACGCTTCCCACCGAGGCTGATTTGATGAGAAAATAGCTTAGAGAGGAACAAAAGAGGTATATTCAGCTCAAAGAGAAAGGTAGTCAAGAAAGATTCGACTTTGAGCTGGACAAAACATAGTTCGAGGGAGTGATTAAGGGTCTGTAAAGAAGGAAAGATGAATTGGAACTCGAACTTAAGTTGGAGATAGAGGAAATCCAAAAACTGCAAAGATTAAACAAGAGCAAGAGAGTTGCGAAGGATGGACCGAGGGAAGAAGCGGTCCAAGTGTATCAGAGGCCGACTTTGGAGCAACTACAATTTGCCGCTTACACTATTTGGAGGCAGGAGCAATAATTAGTTCAATGGACAACTCGAATGCAAGAGGTTTCTTGGAAGATACAGTTTCTAGTGAAAGATGCAACCGAGCTTCACGACTGCATGGATAATGAATCCGAGAAAGGATTGTTTGGATCTTGAGGGAGATCGTCGACCTAGGTGCTAGCTTCGGACCCCATGCATAGCAGGTTTTCTTTGATTATTGTAACTAGACAATGATTCTTTTAATGCAAGTCGTTTAATGATGATATTTGCCAAACTCTGTGCTGCTCTTTGCATTCATGCATAACATTTATTTGCATACTTTATTAAATTACTAAAATTGATTGAAAGATTTCTTATTTTAGAGAAAGAGATAACATTTTGGTTCTTTAAATTACAATTATTCATCATCCATATCGTCCTCGTTTACAAGCAAGGATAATGGAGAAGGGATTTGCAAGATTGGAAGCAGATCTTAAAGGTCAGTTGGAGCAAACTCAACAAGAATTGAGGGACACCAGCATTAAGTCCCAACAAGATATGATGAAAGAGATATCTCAGATGCTGCAATCCTGTCTAGGACAGGATCTAAGAGAGAAGGGTGCCATCGAGAGTCCTTCCCAAACCTCGGGGGACCGCCCATATACCCCAATCTTTATAAACCCACTCTTTACTAACCCTTCACCAAATCCTCTGCAAGGGATATCTTCTTCTCAAGTTAGTGCCTTGACCCAAGCTCAGCCGGGCGTGACCTTTGTGAATGTCAAAAATATCGGGGATAGCATCCCTGATTTTGATGAGTTGGGGAAATTAAACCAAATGAAGGAAGAATTCACAAAGCAGTTGGAAGATACCTGGAAGGATCTCGAGGACAAATTCTGAGTAAAGGAAGTGGGGAAGGTTCCTGTGGACTGAACGCTAGAGAGCTCAGTTTGGTCCCAGACGTGGAAATTCTGCACAAGTTCAAGACCCCAAAATTTGAGAAGTTTGACGGGATGAATTGCTCCACAACACACGTAGTTATGTTTTGTCAGAAAATGGCCAGATTCACTGAGAATGAGAAGCTCTTGATTCACTGCTTTTAAGACAATTTGGTGGGATATGCTTCAAGGTGGTACAACCAGCTAACAAGAGCCCAAGTCAAGTCGTGGAAGGATTTGGCCAAGGCCTTCATCGACAAGTACAAACATATAACTGATATGGTCTCGAATCGACTTCTATTGCAAGGAATGGATTAAGAAAGCAATGAGAGCCTCTGAGAGTACGCTCAGAGGTGGCGTGATATGGCGACTCAGGTTCAACCTCCGCTTCATGAAAATGAGATTTCTCCAATGTTCATAGACAAGCTAAAGGGAACACTCTATGATCGTTTGATCAATAATCCTATTAGCAGCTTCGCGGAGATGGTTATGATTGGCGAGCACGTTGAAGCCACCAGTAAAAGTGGGAGAATTGACGAAGGGGATCATTCATGCAAACAACACAAGAAGAAGGATCACGAGGTTAACAATACAAGCGCTTTTGATGCCGCCAAGAACTACACTATATCCCAGCCCCAAGCTACAACAGGGAGCTCCCGAAAGTTCAACAAGAGGGAAGATAAGGGACCTAAGAAGGAAGGGGAGAACATGTCTTTCACCCCGTTACCAATCTCTTATAAAGAACTTTACTTGCAGTTGTACAAGGCCGATTTAGTCCGAACGTATCATGTGACTCCTTACAACCTATCGTACCCAACGTGGTATGACCTCAAGGTACATTATGAGTACCATGCCAATGTTCTGAGTTATTCAATTGAATGCTATGTAGCATTCAAGAAGTTTGTTCAAAATTTGAATCGGACTGGAATATTACAGTTAGAGAAGCCAAGTACAGCTAACAACCCCTACCAAATCATGGGGGGCAAGGTGTAAATGCTGTTGAAGAGAGGTATGCCAAAAAAGCTAAAGTGAGTGTATCTGAAGTCCAGTACCCCTTGAGGTGGGTTTTTCAACAATTGTGTATGGCGCATCTCATCAACCAAGGAATGGTGGTAGTGAAGAAGAGTTGTGGCCCATATTGTGAGTATCATCAGTTAGGGGATTGTGAAATTCAAGATTGCAAGGAGTTTCATGAGCTAATTCAGAATATAATGGACAATAAAGAAAATGAGTTTTCTGAAAAAGATGAAGGAAAGAAAGAATTAGAAGTTTGTGCATCGGAGAGCCAAGAGACCAAGTACAGTGCAAAGAGACCACTTGTCCTAGGATTCAAGCCAAGCGAGAGGAATGCCCCAAGCGTGGTCCCCAAGATTATAATTGCTACCTCAAGATCCTTCCCTTTCAAGGATACACGGATGGTTCTGTGGAATTACACCGCAAGCATTTCAATTTCGGGCTCCTCCGATTCACAAGAGGTGGAGAATGTGGTGATGGGGACGAAGCCAACTCAAGGAGAACCTTTGGAACCAAATTTCGGAGAGGTAAACGATGTGGGGCATCTCACGAGGAGTGGTTGATGTTATGCTTCGGAGAATCTAAAGGCGCTAGAAGAACAAAAGGAAAAGGCAAGGAAACCAGGACTGAACCCGAGAGGATGTTCGGAGAGGAGTTACCTCCAAAGATCAATGAACCAGTCACAGAAATCCAAGCTCAAGAATTTTTGAGATTCTTGAAACACAACGAGTATAATGTCGTCGAACAACTTCATAAGCAGCCAGCTCAAATTTTGGTACTCGATCTCCTGCTAAACTTAGAAAAGCATCGTGACACACTGTTGAAGGTTTTGAATCAAACTTTTGTCACCAGTGATATCTCGGTCGGGAAGTTGGACCAGATCATCAGTCATATCACCACCGATAATCATATTACCTTCAGTGACAATGAAATACTAGGGGAAGGAAGGGGATCCACCAAGGCCTTAAATATTACAACTCATTGCAAGGGTTATGTGCTACTGGGAGTGCTACTTGATAATGGCTCCGCTTTGAATGTTATGTCGCTGGCTACTCTACAACGGTTGCTGATCAATAGTACACACATGAAGCCCTGTCATAACACCGTACAAGTATTTGATGGAACCCAACGAGATGTGGTCGGGAAGATAGAAGTACCCCTACTCATTAGCCCTACCAAATATATGGTTGATTTTGTGGTTATGGAGATCCGACCATCCTAGAATTGTCAGTTAAGAATGCCATAGATACATTCGGTCGACGCCGTCCCATCTTCGCTACATCAGAAATTGAAGTTTGTTATCGAGGGGAAGTTAGTCACAGTGAATACCGAGCAAGACATCATAGCTTCGACGACTTCAGATGCACCATACATCTATACAAATGAAGAAGCAATAGAATGTGCTTTCAGGGCTTTTGGATTTGTCAATGCAACCTTTTTCGCTGAGGGAAGCCGGTTTCCTTGTCCTAAACCGTCAAACTGCACCAAGGTGGTGGTATTTGAGACCTTAGGAAGAGGAGCGAGAAAGGGAAGAGGCTTGGGAAGAAGTCTACAAGGACGCCTTTGGCCTATCAATGTGATCCATAAGGTTGACCATTTTGGGCTCGGCTATAGGCCCAATTTCCTACAAAAGAGACAAGAATAGAGGAAGAGACAAGAGCAAAGGAAGGCCCGACCTAGAAGGGAGGACATCCCTTGGGCCCCTATAACCTATGCAGATTTTGATGGTATTTTCATATCCGGTGGGATCTGAAACCCCGAATTGGAAGTCCAAGAAGCGAGCTAGAAGGTGAAAGATGCCTCTAAGAAGAGTTGATTTGCGAAGCTTTGGGGAAGATGGGTGTGAATATGACCTGTGATGGTGGCAAGACTGACCAGCTTTTGGCCAAGATTCACCCATGCTTCCTGGATGAAAAACTCAACAATTGGACCTATGTGGACATGCCTATGGTTTCTAGGACTGAATCAAAGTAATGCCCAGAACAACCCCGTTACTTTTGCCCGAAAGTAACGTGCATCTTTTATAAAATGGTGGCTATGTCATTTTTATCTGCTTTCAATGAAATGGACATTTTCTACTTTTATTTCTCAAATGACAAACATATCATTCATTTCATTCATTCATCCATTATTTATTTATTTATTTATTATTATTTATTCATATCATAAAATGTCCCTTTCTATTCCCAATGTATACTTTCAAAAATCGTGCAGGTCTCTTAATATAAACTGTATGAATGATGCAGAACCTAATCCTGAAGTAGATTTCGAGCGACCTACGTGCTAAAAAAAAATCAATGAAGAGGATGACGAGGTACCGGACGAGTTGTTAAGAATGGTGGCAAGTGAAGAAAAGCAAATCCTTCTGCATCAAGAGAAGGTAGAGATTTTGAATTTGGGGACTGACGTAGAAAAGAAAGAAGTGAAGATCGGTAGTACCCGATTGTCAGAAGTTAAGCAAGAGTTGGTGGAACTACTTATGGAATTCAAAGATGTGTTCGCATGGACATACCAATATTGGTGCCATTTCCATCCGTAAGCTTTCAATGCTTACCAATACCTTTTTCCAACTCTCTCTGCAAGATTTCAAGCTTATCATTCTATTTTTTTTATTTCAATTCAGTTTACTTAGCCCAAGGTATCGAATTAAGAGATTCTATGTACACGAGTCATCCCCCCATACCCAACCTTTCTTGAGTATGTATATTATTTGCACTCTACCGGGAGTGCTTAGCACCAAAGTGCTTCTGTATACTTATCAGAGTATACAATATATCCCTCATTGAGTTTTTATGAAATTACTCCGAAGTGCTTAGCACCCTTAATAAGTCCGTATACTCAAACCATGCATGAGTATACTCCTCAATGAGTATTTATAAAATTTGCACTTTACCTGAAGTGCTTAGATTAATTATACAGCTATTTATGACTCTATGGCTAGCCAACTATACCTTTGAACCTCTATATCATACTTGGACTTTATATCATCAAATATTTCATCCATGACAATGTATATCAATTTATATTAACATGAAGCAGTTCATAACCGAATAACATTAATAGTAAATCATCATCAATAACTAGTGATCAATGCATTTATTTTCAACCTTTGACATATTTAAAGTATGTCAAATGTATGATCAATGACATAATTATCATGACAATATATAAACCAGGTAGACTCATCGCAAGTCCTACCGGTGATGTATGAAACATCCATGTATAATGTTATGTATGCATTGCACTCACCTGGGCCATGTATTAGTATGCCTCACTAAGTCCTCTTTGATCCTTTCCTTCATTCTACCTCGAACCTCCCTTGATTCGAACTTAACTTCATAATTCAAATAAGTAAAATATTTGTTCGATCTCAATCTAACAATATTTTAGACATATTGTCCAATATAATCATTTGAGCACAAAATCTCCAAACATTTTCTTTTCTTCCTTGTATTGTTCAAAAACTCATTATGGTGCTTAGTGACCAATTTGAACTTCCATTAACCCTTTTCAAGCTTACTAATCAACCTTAGATACAAAGTGTATCAATTCTCATTTTCTGCCAGTTTGCAGTACCTCCAAAGAAATATTTCTATAAAATAATCTACAACTCAGAATTCAATTCCGTTTGTTCTGATAGAAACTAGATTCAATAAGCTTTTGAACCATATAAATTAATAGCACAAATTCAACTTGTACGATTTATGGAGAATTTTCAAAGTCAATTTCGAGTATTGAATTTTGGAACAGCCTGCTATACTGTTTTCTGACCTTTCAGCACTTAAAAATTCATATCTTTTTACACGGAACTCAAAATCAGTTTTCGTTTATTGGACACGAAACTAGATGAACAAATATTTACATCGGTATAAAATTTACCTTCTAACCATTTTTGTAGAATTTATGGTGAATTTTCAAAGTTACTGTCATAAACCAGTTTTTCTACACAAATTCCATAAACAACTTCAACTTTTATACTTACTTCTCTACTTTTCAATTTAGTCCAATCACTATCTTTAAACCACCAACTCATCACATTCTTCACCAAATAATTATTCACAATAATTCTCCCTAATTTTCCTTATTTACAGAAATAGGTACTAAAATGCAAAGATAAGGATTCATGCTTCTTAACTTTGCAATTTTGTCCTCAATTCAACATTACTACCCTAATTCCATCATTACAACTAAAAATTAGATTTAGCCCCCATACAAAACTTCCATTTTGATTTGGTCACTTAACTTTGACAAATTGTCAAAATGGTCACTAATTCAATTCAACATCAATTTGGCATTCTAACTTCATTTTCTTATCTCTAACATCATTAATAACATAAATACTCTCCAAATTCTAAAAATTCAGATTTGGTCCTTCAACTTTTCAATTTGCCAAATGGTCCCTACACAATTTAACTTAGGGTTTTGCTTCCAAACCGCAATTCAAGCTTACTAGATCATTATTTCAACATCACAAACCCTAAATTAAACTTGAATCCATAAACCCTAATCATCTTCATAATAATCAAAACATGTAAAACTTAAATCCCAACTAAATATCATGATTTTTAACATCATAGTAGCTTAATTTCAACTTGAATTCAATCATGGGATCATAAAATCTCAAAAGCCCCAATTTGATCCATAAACCCTATTTTATTTCTCATTTAAATTCTCATCAATCAAGCATGGATTCCATGAATTATTGATATCAAAAGATAGAGCTTGAAGAGTAGAACAACTTTGTAGTTCAAGAGATTACCTGAAAACCGAGTTTCGGGGCTTGAATCGAGCTTGGAAAAAATTTCTGTTTCTTTCCCTAGACCTCACGTTTGTTGCTGGAAAAGATGAACATTTGGTTCATCTTTTTACCATTATTTTACACATATATCTATTAAATGAATATTATATTCGTTTAATAGTGAAATTACAATTTCGTCATTTTTATCCAATGGTTGAGATTGATTTTATCATCAATCAAGGGCCAAGATTTTAATATTCCATTTTATCTTACCAAAATTGCCCTTATAACTTTTTAAATATTTCAAAATTGCCGTTGGGGCCAAATGACCAATTTGCCCTCCAACTAGTTTTTATTTACTAGTTTGCCATTCTTGTAAAATTTCAACTAAATCTAGTTGGAATCCAACCAACTATAATAAAATATTCATAAAGTAATATTTTATGAATTTTTCCATATCTTTTGGACCAGTCTCCAAAATTTCCATTCGATCCAATATACTGATAAATAATCCTTTACTCAGAAATAAACTGTAGGATTCATCTTGAATCGAACTAAAAATATTTCCAACACTTGGAAATGACTTTTATAACCTTTCTCTGTCATATTGTAAAATTTCAAAAATTTCCAATTTGATCCAGGAATACGAATTCCACTTAAACTTTAATTACGATTTTCCCAATAATCGAAGTATCAGATCGAACAAAAAATTCCGCATTCGATTCACACCCTTAGGTGATCTATTTATTTATGAAATAAAAACCCTTAACTTTTAGGAAATTACAACTTTAGTCCCCAAACTTTTCCAACGTTTATACTTTAGGCATAAAATTTTCAAAATTTACATTTTGGTCACTAAACTTTTAAACTTCAATTTCCATTCCAATTTTCCTTGGTATTCAACCAAAATTTAAGAACACCTTATTCAATTAACTATCTATCACATGATACCTTTAAACCTTAGAAATTTCCTTTCCAAAACCCATAATTAAAGAAATCCCAACTTTTGTCATTTTAGTCACTAAGTTAGCTTTTAAGGTATTATCTTAGTACTAAATGACCCTTAATCAACTTAGTAAATTTTGGGGTATTACAATTCTCTCCCCTTTAATAAAATCATCCTCAAATTTTCAACACGCACCTGATTCAAAAGGTGAAGAAACTATGTTCTTATATTTTCTTCTTATTTCTCTCAAATCGTTTCTTTAATCTTATTATTTTTTGTCAAAGAACTTTAACAAACATGATTGTCTTGTTTTCTTAGTTCTTTGACTCCATGTGCTAGGATATTTACCAGTTATTTTTCATAGCTTAAATCCGACTTGAATCTCTATTTTCTAGAGTAACAACATGTGAGGTCTAATCAATATTTCTAGAGATCGATACATTATGAATCTTGTTCATTTCCATAGATAAAGCTAACTATTAAGCTTAACTATCAGACTAACTCCTTCACAATTTCTTATAGCCCAATAAATTTTGAACTTAACTTTCTCTTTGTCTAAACCATAACACTTTCTTCCAAGGTGAAACTTTTAAGGAATACTTTATCCTTAACTTCATATTAAATATCTTTCCTTTCAGGGTCAACATATAGTTTACATACAAATATCTATCAAACCTAACTTCCAAGTTTTCAGTTTCACTCTTTTCCACTTGTTTGAACCTTGACAACATTTCTCATCCCTTCTTTAAAGATATCGTATTTAATCCAATATGGTAAATTTTATTCTTAACTTGACAATCAAAACACCATCTTCTTTTAATGCAAATCTTGCATTCATAACTCTTAAGACAACAATTGTCTTTCGACTGAGAGCATCAGCTATCACATTAGCTTTTTCTGGATGATAGTCAATAACCATATCATAATTCTTAAGAAACTCAATCCAACTTCTTTGCATCAAGTTCAACTCTTCTTCAGTAAGCATATACTTTAAACTTTTATAACCTATATAAAAATAGCATCGTTCACTGTATAAATAATGATGCTATATCTTTTAAAGCAAATACAACCATTACCAAGCTCCAAATCCCAAGTAAGGTAATTGCTCTCATATATCTTAGGTTGTCTCAAGCATAGACCATTACTTTTCCTTTTTGCATAAGAATGCATCCCAAACCGTTATGAGAAGCATCTCTATATACTATATAATGTTTACCCGATTCTGGTTGTACTAGTACCATGGCTATTAAGATCTCCTTTAATGTCTCAAAGTTTTCTTGGCATTTATCTACTCAACTGAATGGCATTTCTTTCCTCAATAACTTGGTCAATGAGGAGGCAATCATCAAGAAATTCTAAACCTCTAAAACATTCTTGAGAGGTTACCATTCAACTATAATTCATACTTTCTCGAGGTCTACTCTTATTCCCATTGCCAAATCCACAGATCTAATAAAACAGCCTTTGACAACCAAATTCATACTTGAACAATTTAGCATATAACTTTTTTTTTCTCGAAAGGTCCAAAAACAATGCAAAAATGGGCATCTTATTCTTCCTTTTTCCTTCAATATACCAAAATATACTCAGTGAACTCTACCAAAAATTGGTCCAAGCAAAATTAAAATACCTGGTTCATTAGGCCTATAAATGCCATAGGCATCATCAAGAACTCATAGTATTCATATCAGGCGTCCGAAAAGCTATCTTTAGAATTTCTTCTTCCTTGATTTTTTTAACTAATCAAAAGATCATCAGTCTTTGGAAGAAGATATTTATTCTTTACTATTACCTTCTCGAGCTGATAGAAATCAGTCTTTCTCTTTCACAATTAACACTGGTGTGCCCTCAAGATGACACACTTGACTTTATAAAACATCAACCTAACATTCCTTTCAATTTGTACCTTTAAATCTTTCGATCGAAGCCATTTTATATGGGGCCATTAATTTAGGCGCAATACCTGGTATCATCTTTATTTTGAATTTCACTTCTCAATCTAGAGGTAATTCCGAGTAACCCATCTGGGCATACATCCAGATATTTTTGGACAGTCGAGTTATTTTCCAATTTAACTTTAACAGCCCGAGTATCCAATATATTTGCTAAGAAAACTTAACAACCTTATAACAACAAATTCCTTAATAAAAATAACTGAAATTACATTGGAGAAGGGATTTACCCTTTTATCAACGGCTACTATTTTTGTACCTTCCATGTTTTTCAATACTAATCGCTTTCTGCGACAATTCATCATGGCCTGACAGGAAGGTAACCAATTCATGCCCACAACATCTTAGACTCCTCAAAAGATAATTCCATTAAGTTTATCGGGAACTCTATTTCTTATGTTTTTATCGAACAATTCCACATGTTCAGCTCGCCCTTACATTACAACCCAACAAATTCGTGACCGCTATATTACTTGAAATTGGTTCTATAAGGATATCTCATTCACCATTCAACTTCGTACTTCTATACGAATGTGTAAAGCTAGGACCCATCAGCATTAATACATGTTTATCCAAAAAGATGAGATGTACCTTTTATGATTTTCGAATCATCCCAATCTTTATCACCCCGATGTTATAAACTCGAACTGATATGTACAAACCAAGCTATGAAGCAAATTCAGATGGTTTTCTAATCTAGCTTAAATCTCGGAGCAACAAAACAAGCTCCATCCAATTTCTCGTTATCCAAACAGTGGAATCTGTCCAGTGTAATCCTTAGTTTATTCAGTTACAAATCAACAATCACTGGACCTTAATATGCTTTTCCTTTCAATTCAAGTGTTTCTAAACTTTTCAGTTCCTTAATCCGGCACAGCCACTTCTTGTTGTAGTAGTGCCCCTTTCTTGTTCAGATTTATCCGAAGGGTTATTATTAACCTTATTGTTACTACTCTTGATTCCTTCCAAAGCTTCCAATTTACCAGTTCATCACGCTTTCTTGACTCAAATATTTCTTATAATTCCTCCCAATTTACATTAGTAAGGAGCGACATCAATCAAATCGTAAAAACATCATATCAAAAATATTGATATCCTAGTGGCATGTATACTCTTTTTAACATAAAACCATTTTCATTTAGGCCGTGAATCGGCTAAACTTGTAGCTCGATACCAATAAATGTAATACCCATTTCCCGTATTCATAGCTGAATACGAGTCGAGACATCACAAAACATTTGTAAAACCCTCTACATTAGTAGCTCGGTAAAATTTTGTTTCTTTAAAAATGTTACAATGTATTTAGTTTTTATTTACAAATCTAGTTATTCACGTAAAGTTTAAAAAATAATATTTTCATCTTCAAATTGAATTTATTTTTAGGCAGAGCTTATCAATTTAATTTGTCTTGATATAATTAATAAAACTTCCTAAAAACCGATGATTTAAAATCCATCCGGATACCAAATAAAATACAAATTCTATCAGAGCATGCATACCCTTTTAATATAATGCCAACTAGTAAATATCAAACAAGATAAAAAGATATCTTATTGATACTATGTACTGTTATTGATTGATGATGTCCATATATGCTTCTTACTCCAACCATTTCTTCTTTTCCTACGTGTAAAACATTTGCACGCTAAGTATTTACTTAGTGAAACAATAATTCAAATTTAAGTGCAATTATCATAATATCAATATTAATTATTAATTATTAATAATGCATATGATCACCTTACCATTACATGCTCATTAACATAATTAAATATGTAATAGCATATATGTATATCAAAGTGATAGGATTAGATCTTACCAATATTGGTGCCATTTCCATCCGTAAGCTTTCAATGCTTACCAATACCTTTTTCCAACTTTGTCTGCAAGCTTTCAAGCTTATCATTCTATTTTTTTATTTCAGTTCAGTTTACTTAGCCCAAGGTATCGAATTAAGAGATTCTATGTACACGATTCATCCCCCATACCCAACCTTTCTTGAGTATGTATATTATTTGCACTCTACCGGGAGTGCTTAGCACGAGATTGCTTCTGTATACTTACGAGAGTATATAATATATCCTCATTGAGTTTTTATGAAATTACTCAAAGTGCTTAGCACCCTAATAAGTCCGTATACTCAAACCATGCATGAGTATACTCCTCAATGAGTATTTATAAAATTTGCACTTTACCCAAGTGCTTAGAATAATTATACAATTGTTTATGACTCTATGGCTAGCCAACTATACCTTTGAACCTCTATATCATACTTGGGCTTTATATCATCAAATATTTCATCCATGACAATGTATATCAATTTATATTAACATGAAGCGGTTCATAACCGAATAACATTAATAGTAAATCATCATCAATAACTAGTGATCAATGCATTTATTTTCAACCTTTGACATATTTAAAGTATGTCAAATGTATGATCAATGACATAATTATCATGACAATATATAAACCAGTAGACTCATCGCAAGTCCTACTCTGTGATGTATGAAACATCCATGTATAATGTTATGTATGCATTGCACTCACCGGCCATGTATTAGTATGCCTCACTAAGTCCTCTTTGATCCTTTCCTTCATTCTACCTCCAACCTCCCTTGATTCAACTTAACTTCATAATTCAAATAAGTAAAATATTTGTTAGATCTCAATCTAACAATATTTTAGACATATTGTCCAATATAATCATTTGAGCACAAAATCTCCAAACATTTTCTTTTCTTCCTTGTATTGTTCAAAAACTCATTATGGTGCTTAGTGACCAATTTGAACTTCCATTAACCCTTTTCAAGCTTACTAATCAACCTTAGATACAAAGTGTATCAATTCTCATTTTCTGCCAGTTTGCAGTACCTCCAAAGAAATATTTCTATAAAATAATCTACAACTCAGAATTCAATTCCGTTTGTTCTGATAGAAACTAGATTCAATAAGCTTTTGAACCATATAAATTAATAGCACAAATTCAACTTGTACGATTTATGGAGAATTTTCAAAGTCAATTTCGAGTATTGAATTTTGGAACAGCCTGCTATACTGTTTTCTGACCTTTCAGCACTTAAAAATTCATATCTTTTTACACGGAACTCAAAATCAGTTTTCGTTTATTGGACACGAAACTAGATGAACAAATATTTACATCGGTATAAAATTTACCTTCTAACCATTTTTGTAGAATTTATGGTGAATTTTCAAAGTTACTGTCATAAACCAGTTTTTCTACACAAATTCCATAAACAACTTCAACTTTTATACTTACTTCTCTACTTTTCAATTTAGTCCAATCACTATCTTTAAACCACCAACTCATCACATTCTTCACCAAATAATTATTCACAATAATTCTCCCTAATTTTCCTTATTTACCGAAATAGGTACTAAAATGCAAAGATAAGGATTCATGCTTCTTAACTTTGCAATTTTGTCCTCAATTCAACATTACTACCCTAATTCCATCATTACAACTAAAAATTAGATTTAGCCCCCATACAAAACTTCCATTTTGATTTGGTCACTTAACTTTGACAAATTGTCAAAATGGTCACTAATTCAATTCAACATCAATTTGGCATTCTAACTTCATTTTCTTATCTCTAACATCATTAATAACATAAATACTCTCCAAATTCTAAAAATTCAGATTTGGTCCTTCAACTTTTCAATTTGCCGAAATGGTCCCTACACAATTTAACTTAGGGTTTTGCTTCCAAACCGCAATTCAAGCTTACTAGATCATTATTTCAACATCACAAACCCTAAATTAAACTTGAATCCATAAACCCTAATCATCTTCATAATAATCAAAACATGTAAAACTTAAATCCCAACTAAATATCATGATTTTTAACATCATAGTAGCTTAATTTCAACTTGAATTCAATCATGGGATCATAAAATCTCAAAAGCCCCAATTTGATCCATAAACCCTATTTTATTTCTCATTTAAATTCTCATCAATCAAGCATGGATTCCATGAATTATTGATATCAAAAGATAGAGCTTGAAGAGTAGAACAACTTTGTAGTTCAAGAGATTACCTGAAAACCGAGTTTCGGGGCTTGAATCGAGCTTGGAAAAAATTTCTGTTTCTTTCCCTAGACCTCACGTTTGTTGCTGGAAAAGATGAACATTTGGTTCATCTTTTTACCATTATTTTACACATATATCTATTAAATGAATATTATATTCGTTTAATAGTGAAATTACAATTTCGTCATTTTTATCCAATGGTTGAGATTGATTTTATCATCAATCAAGGGCCAAGATTTTAATATTCCATTTTATCTTACCAAAATTGCCCTTATAACTTTTTAAATATTTCAAAATTGCCGTTGGGGCCAAATGACCAATTTGCCCTCCAACTAGTTTTTATTTACTAGTTTGCCATTCTTGTAAAATTTCAACTAAATCTAGTTGGAATCCAACCAACTATAATAAAATATTCATAAAGTAATATTTTATGAATTTTTCCATATCTTTTGGACCAGTCTCCAAAATTTCCATTCGATCCAATATACTGATAAATAATCCTTTACTCAGAAATAAACTGTAGGATTCATCTTGAATCGAACTAAAAATATTTCCAACACTTGGAAATGACTTTTATAACCTTTCTCTGTCATATTGTAAAATTTCAAAAATTTCCAATTTGATCCAGGAATACGAATTCCACTTAAACTTTAATTACGATTTTCCCAATAATCGAAGTATCAGATCGAACAAAAAATTCCGCATTCGATTCACACCCTTAGGTGATCTATTTATTTATGAAATAAAAACCCTTAACTTTTAGGAAATTACAACTTTAGTCCCCAAACTTTTCCAACGTTTATACTTTAGGCATAAAATTTTCAAAATTTACATTTTGGTCACTAAACTTTTAAACTTCAATTTCCATTCCAATTTTCCTTGGTATTCAACCAAAATTTAAGAACACCTTATTCAATTAACTATCTATCACATGATACCTTTAAACCTTAGAAATTTCCTTTCCAAAACCCATAATTAAAGAAATCCCAACTTTTGTCATTTTAGTCACTAAGTTAGCTTTTAAGGTATTATCTTAGTACTAAATGACCCTTAATCAACTTAGTAAATTTTGGGGTATTACAATTCTCTCCCCTTTAATAAAATCATCCTCAAATTTTCAACACGCACCTGATTCAAAAGGTGAAGAAACTATGTTCTTATATTTTCTTCTTATTTCTCTCAAATCGTTTCTTTAATCTTATTATTTTTTTGTCAAAGAACTTTAACAAACATGATTGTCTTGTTTTCTTAGTTCTTTGACTCCATGTGCTAGGATATTTACCAGTTATTTTTCATAGCTTAAATCCGACTGAATCTCTATTTTCTCTAGAGTAACAACATGTGAGGGTCTAATCAATATTTCTAGAGATCGATACATTATGAATCTTGTTCATTTCCATAGATAAAGCTAACTATTAAGCTTAACTATCAGACTAACTCCCTTCACAATTTCTTATAGCCCAATAAATTTTGAACTTAACTTTCTCTTTGTCTAAACCATAACACTTTCTTCCAAGGTGAAACTTTTAAGGAATACTTTATCCTTAACTTCATATTAAATATCTTTCCTTTCAGGGTCAACATATAGTTTACATACAAATATCTATCAAACCTAACTTCCAAGTTTTCAGTTTCACTCTTTTCCACTTGTTTGAACCTTGACAACATTTCTCATCCCTTCTTTAAAGATATCGTATTTAATCCAATATGGTAAATTTTATTCTTAACTTGACAATCAAAACACCATCTTCTTTTAATGCAAATCTTGCATTCATAACTCTTAAGACAACAATTGTCTTTCGACTGAGAGCATCAGCTATCACATTAGCTTTTTCTGGATGATAGTCAATAACCATATCATAATTCTTAAGAAACTCAATCCAACTTCTTTGCATCAAGTTCAACTCTTCTTCAGTAAGCATATACTTTAAACTTTTATAACCTATATAAAAATAGCATCGTTCACTTTATATAAATAATGATGCTATATCTTTTAAAGCAAATACAACCATTACCAAGCTCCAAATCCCAAGTAAGGTAATTGCTCTCATATATCTTAGGTTGTCTCAAGCATAGACCATTACTTTTCCTTTTTGCATAAGAATGCATCCCAAACCGTTATGAGAAGCATCTCTATATACTATATAATGTTTACCCGATTCTGGTTGTACTAGTACCATGGCTATTAAGATCTCCTTTAATGTCTCAAAGTTTTCTTGGCATTTATCTACTCAACTGAATGGCATTTCTTTCCTCAATAACTTGGTCAATGAGGAGGCAATCATCAAGAAATTCTAAACCTCTAAAACATTCTTCAGAGGTTACCATTCAACTATAATTCGTACTTTCTCGAGGTCTACTCTTATTCCCATTGCCAAATCCACAGATCTAATAAAACAGCCTTTGACAACCAAATTCATACTTGAACAATTTAGCATATAACTTTTTTTCTCGAAAGGTCTGAAAAACAATGCAAAAATGGGCATCTTATTCTTCCTTTTTCCTTCGAATATACCAAAATATACTCAGTGAACTCTACCAAAAATTGGTCCAAGCAAAATTAAAATACCTGGTTCATTAGGCCTATAAATGCCATAGGCATCATCAAGAACTCATAGTATTCATACTGCGTCCGAAAAGCTATCTTTAGAATTTCTTCTTCCTTGATTTTTTTAACTAATCAAAAGATCATCAGTCTTTGGAAGAAGATATTTATTCTTTACTATTACCTTCTCGAGCTGATAGAAATCAGTCTTTCTCTTTCACAATTAACACTGGTGTGCCCTCAAGATGACACACTTGACTTTATAAAACATCAACCTAACATTCCTTTCAATTTGTACCTTTAAATCTTTCGATCGAAGCCATTTTATATGGGGCCATTAATTTAGGCGCAATACCTGGTATCATCTTTATTTTGAATTTCACTTCTCAATCTAGAGGTAATTCCGAGTAACCCATCTGGGCATACATCCAGATATTTTTGACAAATCGAGTTATTTTCCAATTTAACTTTAACAGCCCGAGTATCCAATATATTTGCTAAGAAAACTTAACAACCTTATAACAACAAATTCCTTAATAAAAATAACTGAAATTACATTGGAGAAGGGATTTACCCTTTTATCAACGGCTACTATTTTTGTACCTTCCATGTTTTTCAATACTAATCGCTTTCTGCGACAATTCATCATGGCCTGACAGGAAGGTAACCAATTCATGCCCACAACATCTTAGACTCCTCAAAAGATAATTCCATTAAGTTTATCGGGAACTCTATTTCTTATGTTTTTATCGAACAATTCCACATGTTCAGCTCGCCCTTACATTACAACCCAACAAATTCGTGACCGCTATATTACTTGAAATTGGTTCTATAAGGATATCTCATTCACCATTCAACTTCGTACTTCTATACGAATGTGTAAAGCTAGGACCCATCAGCATTAATACATGTTTATCCAAAAAGATGAGATGTACCTTTTATGATTTTCGAATCATCCCAATCTTTATCAGTCCTGATGTTATAAACTCGAACTGATATGTACAAACCTGGCTATGAAGCAAATTCAGATGGTTTTCTAATCTAGCTTAAATCTCGGAGCAACAAAACAAGCTCCATCCAATTTCTCGTTATCCAAACAGTGGAATCTGTCCAGTGTAATCCTTAGTTTATTCAGTTACAAATCAACAATCACTGGACCTTAATATGCTTTTCCTTTCAATTCAAGTGTTTCTAAACTTTTCAGTTCCTTAATCCGGCACAGCCACTTCTTGTTGTAGTAGTGCCCCTTTCTTGTTCAGATTTATCCGAAGGGTTATTATTAACCTTATTGTTACTACTCTTGATTCCTTCCAAAGCTTCCAATTTACCAGTTCATCACGCTTTCTTGACTCAAATATTTCTTATAATTCCTCCCAATTTACATTAGTAAGGAGCGACATCAATCAAATCGTAAAAACATCATATCAAAAATATTGATATCCTAGTGGCATGTATACTCTTTTTAACATAAAACCATTTTCATTTAGGCCGTGAATCGGCTAAACCTGTAGCTCTGATACCAATAAATGTAATACCCATTTCCCGTATTCATAGCTGAATACGAGTCAGAGACATCACAAAACATTTGTAAAACCCTCTACATTAGTAGCTCGGTAAAATTTTGTTTCTTTAAAAATGTTACAATGTATTTAGTTTTTATTTACAAATCTAGTTATTCGCGTAAAGTTTAAAAATAATATTTTCATCTTCAAATTGAATTTATTTTTAGGCAGCAGCTTATCAATTTAATTTGTCTTGATATAATTAATAAAACTTCCTAAAAACCGACTGATTTAAAATCCATCCAGATACCAAATAAAATACAAATTCTATCAGAGCATGCATACCCTTTTAATATAATGCCAACTAGTAAATATCAAACAGTATAAAAAGATATCTTATTGATACTGATGTACCTGTTATTGATTGATGATGTCCATATATGCTTCTTACTCCAACCATTTCTTCTTTCCTACGTGTAAAACAGTTGCACGCTAAGTATTTACTTAGTGAAACAATAATTCAAATTTAAGTGCAATTATCATAATATCAATATTAATTATTAATTATTAATAATGCATATGATCACCTTACCATTACATGCTCATTAACATAATTAAATATGTAATAGCATATATGTATATCAAAGTGATAGGATTAGATCTTACCAATATTGGTGCCATTTCCATCCGTAAGCTTTCAATGCTTACCAATACCTTTTTCCAACTTTGTCTGCAAGCTTTCAAGCTTATCATTCTATTTTTTTATTTCAGTTCAGTTTACTTAGCCCAAGGTATCGAATTAAGAGATTCTATGTACACGATTCATCCCCCCATACCCAGTATGTATATTATTTGCACTCTACCGGGAGTGCTTAGCACGAGATTGCTTCTGTATACTTACCGGAGTATATAATATATCCCTCATTGAGTTTTATGAAATTACTCCGAAGTGCTTAGCACCGTAATAAGTCCGTATACTCAAACCATGCATGAGTATACTCCTCAATGAGTATTTATAAAATTTGCACTTTACCCGAAGTGCTTAGAATCTTTATACAATTGTTTATGACTCTATGGCTAGCCAACTATACCTTTGAACCTCTATATCATACTTGGGCTTTATATCATCAAATATTTCATCCATGGCAATGTATATCAATTTATATTAACATGAAGCGGTTCATAACCGAATAACATTAATAGTAAATCATCATCAATAACTAGTGATCAATGCATTTATTTTCAACCTTTGACATATTTAAAGTATGTCAAATGTATGATCAATGACATAATTATCATGACAATATATAAACCAGGTAGACTCATCGCAAGTCCTACCGGTGATGTATGAAACATCCATGTATAATGTTATGTATGCATTGCACTCACCTGGGCCATGTATTAGTATGCCTCACTAAGTCCTCTTTGATCCTTTCCTTCATTGTACCTCCAACCTCCCTTGATTCGAACTTAACTTCATAATTCAAATAAGTAAAATATTTGTTAGGTCCTATTCTAACAACATTTTAGACATATTGTCCAATATAATCATTTGAGCACAAAATCTCCAAACATTTTCTTTTCTTCCTTGTATTTTTCAAAAACTCATTATGGTCCTTAGTGACCAATTTGAACTTCCATGAACCCTTTTCAAGCTTACTAATCATCCTTAGATACAAAGTGTATCAATTCTCATTTTCTGGCAGTTTGCAGTACCTCCAAAGAAATATTTCTATAAAATAATATACAACACAGAATTCGATTTCGTTTGTTCTGATAGAAACTAGATTCAACAATCTTTTCAACCATATAAATTAATAGCCCAAATTCAACTTGTACGATTTATGGAGAATTTTCAAAGTCAATTTCCTGTATTGAATTTCGGAACAACTTGCTATACTGTTTTCTGACCTTTCACCACTTAAAAATTCATATCTTTTTAGTCGGAACTCAAAATTAGTTTCCGTTTGTTGGAAAAGAATATAGACGTACAAATCTTTACATCGGTATAAAATTCACATTCTAACTATTTTTGTAGAATTTATGGTGAATTTTCAAAATTACTGCCATAAACTAGTTTTTCTACACAACTTCCATAAACAACTTCAACTTTTATACTAACTTCTCCTTACTTCTCTACTTTTCAATTTAGTCCAATCACTAGCTTTAAACCACCAAATCATCACATTCTTCACCAAATAATTATTCACAATAATTTTCCCTAATTTCCCTTATTTATCGAAATAGGTACTAAAATGCAAAGATAAGGATTCATGCTTCTTAACTTCGCAATTTAATCCTCTATTCAACATTACTACCCTAATTCCATCACTACAACTAAAAATCAGATTTAGCCCCCATACAAAACTTCCATTTCGATTTGGTCACTTAACTTTGACAAATTGTCAAAATGGTCACTAATTCAATTCAACATCAATTTGGCATTCTAACTTCATTTTCTTATCTCTAACATCATTAATAACATAAATACACTCCAAATTCTAAAAATTTAGATTTGGTCCTTCAACTTTTCAATTTGCCGAAATGGTCCCTATACAATTTAACTTAGGGTTTTGCTTCCAAACAACAATTCAAGCTTACTAGATCACTATTTCAACATCACAAACCCTAAATTAAACTTGAATCCATAAACCCTAATCATCTTCATAATAATCAAAACATGTAAAACTTAAATCCCAACTCAATATCATGATTTTTAACATCATAGTAGCTTGATTTCAACTTGAATTCAATCATGGAATCATAAAATCTCAAAAGCCCCAGTTTGATCCATAAACCCTAGTTTATTTCTCATGTAAATTCTCATCAACAAGCATGGATTCCATGAATTATTGATATCAAAAGATAGAGCTTGAAGAGTAGAACAACTTTGTAGTTGAAGAGATTACCTAAAAATCGAGTTTCGGGGCTTGAATCGAGCTTGGAAAATTTTTTTCTCTTTCTTTCTCTAGACCTCACGTTTGTTGCTGGAAAAGATGAACATTTGGTTCATCTTTTACCATTATTTTACACATATATCTATTAAATGAATATTAAATTCATTTAATAGTGAAATTACAATTTTGCTCTTTTTATCCAATGGTTGAGATTGATTTTATCATCAATCAAGGGCCAAGATTTAATATTCCTTTTTATCTTTCCAAAATTTCCCTTATAACTTTTTAAATATTTCAAAATTGCCTTTGGGGCCAAATGACCAATTTGCCCTCCAACTAGTTTTTATTTACTAGTTTTCCATTCTTGTAAAATTTCAACTAAATCTAGTTGGAATCCAACCAACTATAATAAAATATTCATAAAGTAATATTTTATGATTTTTTCCATATCTTTTGGATCAGTCTCCAAAATTTCAATTCGATCCAATATATTGATAAATAATCATTCACTTAGAAATAAACCGTAGGATTCATCTTGAATTGAACTAAAAATATTTCCAACACTTGAAAATGACTTTTATAAACTTTCTCTATCATATGGTAAAATTTCAAAATTTTCCAGTTCGATCCAAGTATACGAATTCCACTTAAACTTTAACTGCAATTTTCCCAATAATCAAAGTATCAGATCGAACCAAAAATTTCCTCATTCGATTCACACCCTTAGATGATCTATTTATTTATGAAATAAAAACCTTAACTTTTGTGAAATTACAACTTTAGTCCCCAAACTTTTCAAAGTTTATACTTTAGCCATAAAATTTTCAAAATTTACATTTTGGTCACTAAACTTTTAAACTTCAATTTCCATTCCAATTTTCCTTGGTATTCAACCAAACTTTAAGAACACCTTATTCAATTCACTATATATCACATGATACCTTTAAACCTTAGAAATTTCCTTTCCAAAACCCATAATTAAAGAAATCCCAACTTTCACTTTTTTGTCATTTTAGTCACTAAGTTAGCTTTTAAGCTATTATATTAGTACTAAATGACCCTTAATCAACTTAGTAAATTTTGGGGTATTACATGGAGGCTTTATTTTAATGGAGCATCGAACGCCTTAGGCCATGAAATAGGGGCAATATGGATTTTTCCCGAAAATGTCTACTACCCCTTCACGAGTAGGTTGGAATTCTTCTACACCAACAATATAGCTGATATGAGGCTTCTTCCATAGGGCTTTGGGCAGCCATAGAAAAGAAGGTTAAAGTGCTTTGGGTCTTTGGAGACTCTTCCTTGGTAATTGAGCAGCTTTAGAAAGAATGGGAGACTAGAGATTCAAAGCTAATTAAGTACTACGATTTGATCCAGGATTTGGTCAAAGATTTTGAAGAAGTCAGCTTCACCTACTTACCAAGGGAGGATAATCAAATGGCCGAAGCTTTGGCAACATGGGCCGCCAAGTTCAAAGTAAGCCGGGCAGCTGAGATGAAGTTGATTGAGATGCAATCTTTTGAGGTACCGGCCCATTGCTATAGTTTGGAAGAGGAGGAGGACGACAATCAATGGTATCACAATATTCTCCAGTACATCAAGTTCCAGACTTATCTGAAAGAGGCTGACGACAATGATAAAAGAACTATCAAAAGGTTAGCATCGAGGTACGTCTTTGACGGGGAGGTTTTGTACAAAAAAAGCAAAGATCAGATATTGTTAAGGTGCGTCAATGCTCGAGAGGCTGAAACCATTTTAGCAGAGGTTCATAGAGGTTTGTGTGGAACCCACACCAGTGGATTCTCGATGGCTAGAAAAATCATGAGATATGGTTATTTCTGGTCAACCATGGAGGGAAATTGCATCAGTTACGCGAAAAAAATGTCATAAATTTCAAATCTATGTCGATAAGATACATTCCCCACCAATGCCACTTCACGCCATGAACTCACCATGGCCGTTTGCCGCTTGGGCAATGGATATCATTAGTGAGATACACCCGAAGGCTTCCAATGGGCATCGCTTCTTCTAAGTAGCTATCGATTACTTGACCAAGTGGGTAGAAGTCGCCTCATACACTAACATCACAAGAGCGACAGTTTGCAAGTTTCTCAAGAAAGAAATTATATGTCGCTATGGTCTGCTTGAAAGAATCATCACCGAAAATGCTTCCAACTTGAACAACAAAATGGTGACCGAGCTATGTGAGCAATTCAAGATTGTGCATCATAACTCTACTGCTTATCTACCCAAGATGAATGGAGCAGTAGAAGCGGCAGATAAAAATCTTAAGAAGATCATAACAAAAACTACAGAGATTTTTAGGGATTGGCATGAAAGGTTTTCCTTTGCCCTATTTTCTTATCAAACCTCTGTAAGAACCTCCACCGGGGTAACGCCGTACTCTTTGGTATATGGCACAAATGCGGTATTACCCATTGAGGTAGAGATCCCATCACTTCAAATTTTGAACGAAGTAAAGTTGGATGAAGCTGAATGGATGCAAGCTAGGATTGATCAGTTGAACCTCGTTGAAGAAAAAGATTGAAGGCCATCTGGCACAGCCAAATGCATCAAAGAGGATGATGCAGGCTTATAACAAAAGGGTTCACCCGAGGGAATTTCGAGAGGGGGATATGGTTCTTAAGAGGATCTTGTTGAATCAAAGAGACTTATGGGGGAAGTGGATGCCTAATTGGGAAGGGGCATATGTTGTAAAAAAGCTTTTCTCTAGCGGAGCGTTAATCCTAGCAGAGATGGATAGGAAAGATTTAAGCAATCCCATAAACTCAGGCTCTGTCAAGAAGTACTATGCCTAGAAAAGGAAGAAAAAAAGAAAAAAAGGAAAAAAAAGAAAAAAGTAAAAGGGGAAAGAAAAAAGAAAAGGAGGGTTTAAGGTGAAAACCCAAAAATGGGTGCCTTAAAACCAAATGAGGGTCTGAATTGAAAATCTAAAAAGGACGGTTCAGACGAATTTGAATTTTGGCATCCAGCTAACGGGCTTTGTTTTAGTTGAGGGGTAATGTTTCAGTCCTCAGATTCGGGAGTAACGACCAAGGGTGTCCAGCAAGAGATCTACCCAGGTCGATGGGTTCTCATCATCCATGCAGTTGACACCATCTATATCTTTTTCATTTTCTCATGTTTGCCATGACTTTCAAAATTATCCTAGTATTCCTTTGAGTATCAATAAAATTTTATTCTAGTTTCTATTATCTATTTCACATGCTTCCCGCATATAGATTGACATAGATTATGAAAAAAGCAAAGGATTTCTCGGTATCACTATGATTTAACTTATTAAGTGCAGGTTCGTTCCCAGGTAGGAAAGGAGTCGGCCGAGGTTAAGGCAAGAAGACCTTAGAAGCGAAATTGACAAGATCTGCCAAGAAAAGGCATCGAATGCTGCTCATGTTAAAATCCAAGGGACTAGCGCTACCCAGTTTGTTTTTGCCGTTTTGGGAAAGTAAGTTATTTTGATTTGTTCATTGCCGCTTCAGAGTAACATGTCGTCTTTGTCTGGTTTTGTTTATGCCATTTCGGGGAAATAAATTCTTCTTTCATTTGAAGTTATTCACTACCGCTTCGGAGGGATAATTCATCTGGAGATTACCTAGCTCCTCTATTGCCACTTCAGAAAGATGTACCCGTGCCGTAAGCAGACTGAAGCATGCTTCTATTGTAGAGAACAAGGTCATTTTGTCCGTGATTGTCCTTTTGGTGCCACCTAGTCTACTACTGCACCGGCAAGTAATGCAACCCCTACTTAGTCTTTCTGAGGTAAAGGGTCAAGGCAAGGTTCATCGAGAGCTACCGAGAGACCTAGTGGCTCTGGAAAGGCACCGAGTAAACAAGAATCCAAGGCTCATACTCAAATGTATCATGTGAGGAGTAGGGAGGTGGAAGATGAGCCTGGCATCATTGCAAGTATCATTGAATTGTACTCCTATTCTTTATATGCATTGATTGATCCTGGTTCTACTCATTACTTCACAAGCACTGAGTTAGTTAAGAAGCATGGGATGTCTAGTGAACTGATAACATTGAGAATCTCAATAACAAATCCATTGGGTGACTATGTCACTGTAAGCCTTGTATGCAAGAACTGTCCTTTAATGATTCAAGGGATTCCTTTTGTGGATAACCTATTGTCTTTACTGATCCACGAGTTTGATGTTATATTGGGCTTAGACTAGCTCAGTGAACATCAAGCGTTGGTAGGTTGTAGCAAGAGAAAATTGTATATCTGAGGCCTTGGCAAGGAGAACATTATGTTGATGAGTTTAAAAAAACCTTCCTTGTATGTTTTGACATTGGAAGCCAAGGATGAATCTCAACTTCAAGATATTGATGCTGTGTGTGAATTTCTTAATGTCTTCCCTGATGAACTTCCAGCTTTACCCCTAACTCGTGAGGTTGAATTTGGCATTGATATACAACCTAGAACTACCCTAATTTCCATTGTACCCTATCAAATGACAGCCATTGAGCTGAAGGAATTAAAATCCCAGATTCAAGACTTGTTTGATAAAGGCTTCATTCGACCAAGTTCCTCGCCTCGGGGAGCTCTAGTTCAATTTGTGAAGAAGAAGGATGGTTCCACGAGAATATGCATCAATTACCAGTAGTTGAACAAGGTGACCATCAAGAACAAATATCCATTGCCAAGGATGGACGACCTATTTGATTAGCGTTAAGATGCCACGGTGTTCTCTGAGATCGATTTGAGGTCTGGATATTACCAAATGAGAGTTAAAGAGTGTGATGTGCCTAAAACTACATTCCGTACGAGATACGGTCACTATGAATTCTTGGTGATGCCATTTGGGCTAACCAATGCACTGACAATTTTTATGGATCTAATGAATCAGATTTTTCAGCCTTACCTTGATAAATTTGTGGTGGTGTTTATTGATGATATCTTAATTTACTCCAAGAACCCTGCTGAACATCGAGACCACCTACACATTGTGCTTCAAACTCTTCGAGAGAAATAATTGTATGCCAAGTTTTCTAAGTATGAGATCTGGCTCACCGAAGTTGCCTTCCTTGGGCACATTGTATCGGCTTCAGGGATCCAAGTGGACCCAAAAAAACCCAAGCTATCGTTGATTGGCATCCACCGAAGAACATTGGTGAAGTAAGAAGTTTCCTTAGACTTACTGGCTATTATAGAAGATTCGTCAAAGGATTTTCTATGTTACCAGACCCATTGACTAAGTTGTTAAGGAAAGAAGCTCCGTTTGTTTGGACATAGGAACAACAAAGAAGCTTCGACCAATTGAAACAAGTTTTGACTCATGCACTAGTTCTAGCCCAAATTGAGTCTGGGAAGGACTACGCTGTTTATAGTGATGCTTCATATCTCGGGTTAGGATGCGTGCTGATGCAAGAAGGCAAAGTCATTGCTTATGCTTCTAGACAACTAAAGCCACAAGAGATGAATTACCCCACTCATGATTTAGAGTTGGCTGCAGTTGTCTTTGCATTGAAAATCTGGAGACATTATCTCTACGGATAGAAATGCTACCTCTTCATTGATCATAAAAGTCCCAAGTATCTTTTGACTCAGAAGGAATTGAATCTTTGGCAACAGAGATGGATGGAACTCCTCAAAGACTATGATCTTGTTATTGATTACCATCTAGGCACGACCAATGTTGTAGCTGATGCGCTCAACCGCAAACCTCTGTCTGGTAAGCAATATTATTGATCATTGAAATTAATGTGTTGATTAGTGGATCGACTTATTGTAAAGTCCTTGTATTGTAGCTCCTCAAGCTATCAATTCTCACTTTCGTCTTCGGAAGCATTGCTGTCTCGTACCTTAACTTCAAGTTTAGTCTACATCATATCAAGAATTCAAGCATTACAAAAACAAGATCCTAAACTTCAAGCCATCATTTCCAAGTTGCAAGGCAACCCCGACTTCAGAATGAATTCTAAAGGGCTTATATGTTTTCGTGATCGGGTATGTGTACCCAATGATGAATCTCTCTGCACCGATATCCTCAGGGAAGCTCATTCAAGTTTTTTTTCTGTTCACTTGGGGACTGTGAAGATGTACAAAGACCTACAAGAGCTTTATTGGTGGCCGAGCATAAAGCAAGCCATAGTTGAATTTGTATCTAAGTACCTTACGTGCCAGCGTACTAAAGCTGAGCATCGTGTTCCTACTGGCTTATTGCAACCCATCGATCTACCACAATGGAAGTGAGAGAAGACCACTATAGATTTTGTCAGTGGTCTACCCTAAACCCTAACTAAACACGATGCCATTTGGGTCATTATAGACTGTTTCACTATGTCAACACATTTCTTACCAATTCGAATAGAATATGGTCTTCCTAAATTAGCTGACTTGTATATCAAGGAAGTTATTCGACTCTACAGAGTACCCCGGTCTATCATTTTAGATCGAGATCCACGATTTTCATCTCGGTTCTGGAAGTCATTGCAAGGAGCTATGGGAATTAGAGTTAATCTTAGTACTACCTTTCACCCCAGTCTGTTGGCCAATTAGAAAAGGGTAATTCAGGTAACTATCACAAGTACCTTTCTTTGAACCATCAATGAAATGTACCGTTATTGAATCCTTCTTCGTAGATTTTGGAAGACATGGTTCGAGCATGCATCATTGATTTTGTAAGCTCTTGGGAGAAATCCCTACCTCTTGTTGAGTTTGCCTATAACAACAGTTATCAAGCTTCCATTAAGATGGCACCGTATGAAGCTCTGTATGGCAGACGATGCAGAACTGCATTGTGTTGGTCTGAACTCGGTGAAGGCAAGGTGTTGGGCCCTGATTTACTTCGGGAAACTAAGGAATGGGTTACCATTATCCATGATCGATTAAAAGCTGCCTTTGACCGACAGAAGGCCTATGCTAATCTAGTGAAGGGATATACAATATGAAGTTGGTGAGAAAGCTTTTCTTAAAGTCTTGTCGTAGAAGAAAGTTCTAAGGTTTGGCAAGAAAGGGAAATTAAGTCCCCGATTCATTAGACCTTTCGATGTTATTGAAAAATTCGGCCTTGTGGCTTATCACTTATTGCTACCCTCAGAATTAAGTAAAATCCACAATGTGTTTCATGTATCTAAGCTTCGGAAGTATCATTCTGATCCATCACACATTATTGAGCTTGAATCTGTGGAAATTCAACCAAACTTGTCCTACGAGGAAGAACCAATACAGATTTATGCAAGGGAAGTCAAAAGACTTCGTAGCAAGACTATTCCATTGGTTAAAGTGCTCTGGAAGAGCCACACCACTAAGGAAGCAACATGGGAAACAGAGGAAATAATGCGGGAGCAATATCCTCATCTCTTTGATCTAGGTAAAAATTGAGGACGAATTTTTCTTAAGGGGAAGATTTGTAACACCCCAAAAATTAGTCTAGTCAAATTCGAGTTCCGGCGATCGAAAACCCTACATTGGAGTTGTCTAAATATTGTATTAAATTTGACAACAAGGTCAAATGTGTTGATATTGACTAAAATTGAGTCAAATTATAGTTTAAGGACCTTATTGAAAGTATTGAAAACCTGTTTGGTGGCTAAATTATAGAAATTGAAAGTTTAGGGGGCAAAAGTATAGAGAATTGAGAGTTAAGGGACTAACCTTGCAATTGGTCCCTCATCAATTATAATCACCCTACGTGGGCTGATCAAATTAAATTCCTTCATATGGAGGAAATAATTAAAATAAAGTGAATAGCTAAGAATAGAGGACTTACCTGATTACAATAGAAAGCTCACACCTCCCTTGACTTCATCTTCTTCATCTAAGCTAGCACCTCCATTGTTGAGGTTAGAAAATCTTGAGATTTATTCAGTTTATCGACATCGAATCATTGCTATCGAATTAGTAAGCTTAATCCCCCAAACAATTATTGAAATCCATGGAGGATTGAGAGTAATCTCAAGCTAGGTCTTTGCTATCCAAGGATAATTCATAGATATTGTTTATATTGAGTTCAAATATTGATTTTGATATCGTTATATAGATTTCAATATCGTAATATTGATTCTAACACAATCATATTATTTACCTAGCTTAAGAAATTGATAGAGAGCATCCATCGTCTCCACTGAAAGCTAGGAACAAGGGGATTTCTATCCGAGAGCCGTAAAAGCTTCGGATTATCAAGATGAGTGTAGTCAGAGTCTTAGGATTAGGCTTGGTGCCTTTCCCAACTTCATTGTTAATGAAATTGTCATTGCTAACTTCATCTCTAAGGATTATTGCATCGATACGGTCTCAGGGTGTTTCAGAATAGGTCAACTCTAGTCGACCCCTATCGATACAACCTAACTGTACCGATACAGACATTGGTCAAAGAAGGTTGGAAGTGACTCTGAGTATTCCCGTACCGATATGACATGACCGGTATTACAGTTATAAGACCATAATTAGCAAGTCAAAGTTGGTCAACCCGTATCGATACGGTCCTAACTGTATCAGAAAAGACTTGACAGATTCAATGCGTTCTAAATCCTGTGCACCCGTATCAGTACAGTCCCAAGGTGTATCGATACGGTGGTAGTTAATTATGTTAAAAGACACTGAATACAGTTTTAAAATGTTCATAGAATGGTCACTGAATGTTGTAAGGCCTAATTGGACAAGTAAATTATATCGAAATAATATGGAAATTTACAAGAACACTAATATGAAATTGAATTTCATTGCCGTGTAGTTAATTGCATTAAAAGACCCCTAAGTTTTTGAAATTTACAATTTAGCCCTAAAACTTATAAAATTTTAAGAATTGGTCTTAGATGTTAAATCATTTTTCCGCATTGGGTAAAATGGATTAACACCCATACTTGGTAATGATTTAAAGTATGGCATCGATTGAGTGGCAAGATTTTATTTAAATTTCATTACACCGATCATCGTTTTGAAGTGCTTCATGCTTTGCATGTCTAAGAATGATGAGTTTTGGGTGTATAACATGTTGTCCATGGTTGCTCTTGGATTAATTGTTATTGTTGTTAAAAGTGTGTTTAAATGGTTATAGTATGGTAATAAAAATCCTAATAGACTTTAGAAAGCATGTAACTATTCTTATGGGTGGAATCCCTTACCTTGAGAAGCCATTTCTAGGTTTCAATACCGGTACGCGAGAAACTCGTACCAGTACCACTTATTATAGGTGATGAATAAGGATTATTTAAGTGTGGGGTATCGGTATGATCTTCAACCAATACCTGTACGCCACTCAAGAAGTATCCGTAGAAGTCAACCTATATCGGTACTCGTAGGCTTATAATTTTCAAGTAACCAATTTTGGTATCAATATAGTGGGGTTGTATCGATACCTAAGCCCGAGGATCAGTACGATCGATCCAGTACATGTACGAGCTTTTTCAAAATTCTAGTAGCGTATTTTTGTATCTATACGAGCATTCGAGTACTGGTACCCAATGAAGCTACAACCCAAATTTTTTAGTAATTCTTGTGTTGGCTTGGTATGTGTGGGAAAGAGGCTATATCGGAACAGTTTCAAACATTATGAATTTTAATGACAAACCTTTTGTTGAACTATGACTTTGGATGCTCTTATGGAATGATCTTTCCTTGCCTTGTACTGTATTGGGCTTTTTGAGCCTTGGATTGATTTCATGACCTGATGATATGGGATCCGTACCCCCGAATATAGTATTGTAATACATTTGTTCTTTTGTACACTCGATGTTCTAGGTGATCCCGAGTGGCACTTACAACTCGATGTTCTAGGTGATCCTAGGTATGTGACTATTACCTCTCTAAAAGTACAGTTTTTAATGCCAATTTTACAATGCTTTTGCTTGTTTTTAGGTACATTTAGTTGCATTAGGTTGTTAGAATCATGCATTTGCATAAGGAGTTTAGTGTTCTGTCTATACCAATGTGAAGGGTTGTTTTGCGGCTATTTTACAAGTTTGACATAGGATTAGGCTCAGGAAAGCAACACAGTTAGGATTGTCAAGGAGAATGCCAAGTGTTGTTGGCACAGAAGGACCAGACAGTGTCAAGCACTTGTTGGCAGAGAATTGAACTTGATGCCATGCCAAAAGGCTATTGAACCCCAAAAATAGAATAAGATCAGGCTCTTAAAAGATTGCAAATGGATTAATCTCTGAAAAAATAGTGGATAAGGTGGTGCCATGTTATGTTGGCAATGACATGCCAAGGCAACATCGACATGTTGATGCCAGCCCTAGCCTGATAAGTTATCACACCGATCGGATAAGACTCTATCTCTTATCCTTTGAGCATTTTAAATTCAAATGAAGAAGCTATCCTATTTCCTTCTTGCACGCCTATTTAAACAACAACTGATCAAGCATTTGAGAGAGAGGATCGTGAAGACTTAAAGTGATCGGAGTGAGGTGTTGGAGTGCTCAATGAGTGACGGTTAGCTGCACCGAGGAAGGTGGCTCAACCACTTGGCCGAGAGCCTAGATTGAGGGCTGCATTGTGAGACTCCTCGTGCCTATTCTCTTGGTTTTAAGTTGTTTTACTTTTATTTTTATGATGATGTATTTGAAAACAGTTATGGTTTTGTTGGTTAAATCCCTCACCATGAACTAATTTCATAGTTGGTGGGGGATGTTTGGTTTAAAAATTGATTTTATGCTTTAGTTTATTTAATGATAAATCTGTTTTGACAAAGTTTTTCTATTTGGCATACTTGAATTTTTCCTAAATACTCTACCAAGCGAGAGCTGGCACTGCTGGCCTATTGCTCCTCAATATCTTAACAGACTTGGGGTGGCAACGGTTGAGTTTCTAAATACTAAGAGGAGAAGCTTCGAGAGAACTCGTTCAAGTAGATGAACTTACTTCAGGAGTGATATCTACCCTTTAGGAGTATAGATTGGTTCTTAATCAAATCAGTTTATTTAAAACATGTACTATAGAGATATAGGGGTTTTTATATGATCGACTTAGGGCAATGACCATCGAGAGAGGCTTTGCTAATTTTGAATCTGCTTGGCAAAAAATGCCAAGAAAAGTTGACATTAAAGGCTGGCACGACACGAAAAGCGTAGAAACCATGCATTCCCTACCAACACTCATCATTTATTAAAAGTCTTTACTTGCCAACGTTTTACTTCATTTTTCTTTTCTATTTAGTAATTCCAAATCAATCTTCAAAGCAGACATCTTTTCTTCCAAGGCAAGTGTTAAGTGTTCAAAAGTACTATTGTTATTACCCTTTTTACTTATATTATTGTTAGACTTAGGCTCATATTAGTTGCATAATTAGTCATTCATGCATTAATTCATGTTTCTTTCCACCGTTGAGCTTGATTACATAACTTGGTGATTTTTTTGGAAAAAGATACTGCTTTCGTGTGTTTTTGTGTGTGCAGAATCAGTTGCCAAAGCAAGGCTGGAACCAGTTGCCAGGGCAGTACATGAAGGAGATGCCGACGCAGTTGCCAGGGCAATGCATGAAGGAGATGCCGAGCTAGTTGCCAGGGCAATTGCCGATAAGGGATAAGATGATGTGACACTCAAATTGATGACTAGATAAAGCCTAATATGACGTGGAAGAAGATAAATCCTAGGAGAATTAGAGATTCAAAGGGATATTAAATTCCAAGAGTTTTATGAGGAGTTTGAGGATAAAGATAAGAGAGATTAATTATCTCTTTTACCAATTCAGTTCCAACTTAAACTCATCCTTATCAACAACATAATCTGCAGAATTGAAGAGTTTAAATTGGATTAGGATCTTATCTCCATGGAAATTGAATACAATCCAACCTCTTCTACCATCACAAACCGATCAGATCATCCCCTATAAATAGAAATGGTTCATGCATAGGGAGGGGAATCGGTCAAGAGAGAGAGCTGATCACACATCATCATCTTCTTTATTTTTAGTTCATTAGATTCATGGTTTGGGTATTATTTTTTGTATATCTTTTGAACCCAACCATGAACTAACTTGATTGGTTGGGGTTATTGTGTTTTGTTGTTGTGAGAAACAATTGGATTTTGTTTAGGTAATAAGAGTTTGCACTTTCAATTCAAGGTTTACTCTTTCTTGGTTTTTATTCTTGTTTGCGAGTGAATTGGGAGAGGATCTCGTAATTCTATCTATTTATCTAATATCGAGAGAGTTAGATTCAAGAAACGAATGAGTATGTTCTTTATTCAATCTATCGATGGTGAAGATTAATCTGGCTTAGGAATAAGTTAAGGATTTCAACGGCTAAGAGGAGCGCAAGATTGGTTGTTGTTCACCCTTGATTCACGCAGGGATGTATTGTCAAGGCTTGCACAATTAACTAGAGTTTTGACTTAGGGATAAGAAGAAATCGTTGAATAACACTCTGTCGAACCTTGAAGTTGCTGCCTAGTCGCCCAAGCAGTTGCCCAGGCAACCGTTCGATTAGTTGCCAAGGCAACCCAGTTGCGCAAGTTGCCACGACAACTGAGTTGCCATTGCACTCTTTTACCAAGACGATCCAATCGGCTATCACTTCTCAACTCACGATAACTTGGCCTATTCCCTCTCTTTTGATTACATCTTTATTTTATTTACTTGCTCTCTTATTTTATTCGTTAGTTAGAACTCCTACAATTATCAATTGTGTTTTTACTTTTATAGTGCGATAACTAAAGCAAAGTGGCCCAAACCAATCCCTGTTGAGACGATACTCGATACTTATCATATCACTTTATTACTTGCGACGTGTATACTTGCACCATTTGCGTAGCACTCAATACGCGCAACAAGTTTTTGGCGCCGTTGCCAGGGATTGGCAATTGGTGTTAGTTGTTTTTGTTATTGCATTTTTTTCTCTTAGTTTTACTAACTTTTCTTTTTGTTTGTTTTATCAAAAAAACATTTAGGTGCACTACAAGTTAAGGGACATCAACATGTCAGGAAATAAAAGCCGATCTATTCGAGAGTTGATGTTGGAAGATATGAATCAATCCAATCAAGAGTTTCTTGCACCCTTTGATGGTTACCTATACCAACCGAGAAAAGCATATACCGTGGATAGCTCGTGCACTTGTTGTGGAGAACATCATGTGTTTGAAAATTGCCCCCACATTTTCGGTGCATATGACTACATAGAGGACCATAAAGAGAACCAACTGCAAAATCCTTCATGGTATGATCAAAAAGCTCAATTTTTTTACCATGATAATTTTGTCGTAGCAATAGATATGCCATGGCAATATAGTCCTTTCCAAGAGCATTCCAATTCCTTGGAAGAAACGTTGCTAGCTTCCTTGGCTAGACTTGACGGATCAATTGAAGAGATTCGAGAGCTATCAAAGTCCATGGATATGAGGATAGCACCCTTGAGGGATTCAGAAGATCAATTGAGGAGATCCACATATGCCATGGACAACATGCACCAACAATCCATTCTTGGGGATACTGACGTCCCAAGGCAAGAGGACAAGGAACAATGCTAGGAAGGCTCTCCGATGTGTGAGGAACAACTAGAACCTCTAAGTTAAGAGGATTCCAATGAGAGAGACTGCCCAACACATGATGAGCCTGAGCAACAAATTGCCTCGACAATGATTGAGGAGCCTGAACAGAGCAATGCCGCGACAACACTTAGTGAAGCTGAGAACAACAATACTACAACAAATTCCGAGGAACCTGATGCCCAGAAGGTTACAACGCTGATGTTGAAGCAAGAATTTGTAGATTGCTCTCATCTACAGTTGCCACGGAAATTGCACGACCACATGCAAGATCAACGATATGATAATAATTTGCCAATGGAATATGAGCAGGTAATGGTTGAAACTTTCGAATTCTTTAAAAACTCACCTCGTCCATTGCAGATATGTCTTGAGGAACCGATGTTGGTAGATTTGAAGCCATCGAAATCTCTACCGATGGAGATGTTTGAGAGGCCAAAAGAAAATGACTTTTGGACTCGTGAAGCTTTTTAGAAAATTGGTTTTTGCCTTGACTTACAGTGAATTTTGGCAACTGATTGCCACGGCAATTGGCTTGAGCAGCAATTGCCACGAAAACAAAGGCTACATCCAACCATTATAGAAGTTAACAAGAATGAGGTAATTGAATGGTTGGGAATGGATATAATTTTTCCAATTAATATATTTGTGCCTTCAGGAACAGTAGCAAGGTGGAGGGCATGCATAGACTACAAGGGAACACGAAAGAAAGACACCTCCCCCATGGTAACACAAAGGGGAGTAGCTGCGAGCACATTGACCCAACTCCTTTTGGGCAATATTGTCACTCGATGGAGGGTACAGATGGACTATAAGAAGTATCGGAAATGACCCTCCTCCAGTTTTCTCGATGCGGTAACCTTAAAAGATGCATGAAAATGCTCTTTCTAAGAATTATTAGTTTTTGTTTTTAATTTTTGAAGCTTTATTTTATTTTCGGTTGTTTTTGTTTTTTTGTTCTTTATTTATTTTTGGAAATTTTATGAGATATTTTATATTTTGTCTACAGTGTTCTTTAGTTTTTAGGTTTTCTTTGTTTTCTTTTCTTTTCCACAACAAGACTTACAACCACCATGCTAAGGAAATTCCTTGCCGACTACTTGCCATGACAACCGCAACAGAGGATGCCCCGGCAACTACTTCAGCAGTTGCCACGACAACAAAAACTGGTGATGCCCAGGCAAGTGAACCTGCCTCGACAAACATGGATCAAATCAAAGCAATGCTATTCACGCGGTACCAGGCACAAGCATTCAACCACCGACCAGAAAATGAATCAAGCAAACGGCACGAAGGAAACTTATCACTCGAGGTGGCGACCTCTCTGACTAACTCATTTCATTTAGTATCTTTTAAATTTTGTTCCACTTTTACACACATTGAGGACAATGCTTCTCTCAAGTTTGGGGGGTGTTGGTTTCTAGTTAGTTTCATGTTTAGTTGCATTCATCTTTAACAATCACATATAGGCTGCATATGTTATTTGCCATGCATTTAATTGGATTTAATTGCTTAATACTTGTTGAATATCCAATGATGAATTTTTGCCACTGCACTTAATTGAAAGAACCTTTAATTTTAGGATTACATGAAAAGAACTTAGAATTTTACTATGATGCTGAATTTTTTTACACGGTTGTGGCTTGTTGATTGAAAGAAACTTAGTGAACTTAGGTTGCTTAAAATTTGGGTAAATTTAAAATTGAAAATTAAAAGTTAAATTCTCGCTAGAGGTGCCCGAAACTGGCTCTGGTAGTTAATGCACATTAAAGAATCGCTAGAGGCGCCCGAAACTCGCACTAGTCGACTAAAATAAAATGAGAAATTGCTTACTTTGCTAGAGGTACCCGAAATTGGCTCTAGTGAAAATAAAATAAATGCCCCGATAATTAAATTGATAAAAGCCTATTGTTCACAGAGAATCTTGAAAATCAACTTGTACACAACTACGCACACACTTGTCACGAGCATTATAGTTTGGTTTCGGGTAATTTTTGTGCAATCTGAAAAATTAAAAGGTGATCATACTTTGTGCCACGGTTCCGAGGTTTGAATTCAAGTTTGAAGCATGTCTTTGATGATTAAAATCTTGGCAGGTAATTGTTAGTTTGCATTGCTTGAGGACAATAATAGTTCGAGTTTGGGGGTGTGTTAAGTGTTCAAAAGTACTATTTTTATTACCCTTTTTACTCATATTATTATTAGACTTAGGCTCATATTAGTTGCATAATTAGTCATTCATGCATTAATTCATGTTTCTTTCCACGTTGAGCTTGATTACATAACTTGGTGATTTTTGTGGAAAAAGATACTGCTTTGGTGTGTTTTTGTGTGTGTAGAATCAGTTGCCAAAGCAAGGCTGGAACCAGTTGCCAGGGTAGTACATGAAGGAGATGCCGACGCAGTTGCCAGTGGCAATGCATGAAGGAGATACCGAGCTAGTTGCTAGGGCAATTATCGATAAAGGATAAGATGATGTGACACTCGAATTGATGACTAGATAAGCCTAATATGACGTGGAAGAAGATAAATCCTAGCAGAATTGGAGATTCAGAGGGAGATTAAATTCCAAGAGTTTTATGAGGAGTTTGAGGATAAAGATAAGAGAGATTAATTATCTCTATTATCCAATTCAATTCCAACTTAAACTCATCCTTATCAACAACATAATCTACAAAATTGAAGAGTTTAAATTGGATTAGGATCTTATCTCCATGGAACTTGAATACAATCCAACCTCTTCTACCATCACAAACCGATCAGATCATCCCCTATAAATAGAGATGGTTCACGCATAGGGAGGGAAATCAGACAAGAGAGAGAGCTGATCGCTCATCATCATCTTCTTTATTTTTAGTTCATTAGATTCATGGTTTGGGTATTATTTTTTGTATATCTTTTGAACCCAACCACGAACTAACTTGACTGGTTGGGTTATTGTGTTTTGTTGTTGTGAGAAACAATTGAATTTTGTTTAGGTAATAAGAGTTTGCACTTTCAATTCAAGGTTTACTCATTCTTGGTTTTTATTCTTGTTTACGAGTGAATTGGGAGAGGATCTCGTAATTCTATCTATTTATCTAATATCGGGAGAGTTAGATTCAAGAAACGAATGAGTATGGCGTTTATTCAATCTATCGATGGTGAAGATTAATCTGGCTTAGGAATAAGTTGAGGATTTCAATGGCTAAGAGGAGCGTAAGATTGGTTGTTGTTCACCCTTGATTCACGCAGGGATGTATTGTCAAGGCATGCACAATTAACTAGAGTTTTGACTTAGGGATAAGAAGAAACCATTGAAGAGCGCTCTGCCGAACCTTGAAGTTGTTGCCCAGTCGCCCAGGCAACCGTTCAATTAGTTGCCAAGGCAACCCAGTTGCGCAAGTTGCCATTGCACTCTTTTACCAAGACGATCCAATTGGCTATCACTCCTCAACTCACAATAACCTGGCTTATTCTCTCTCTTTTGATTACATCTTTATTTTATTTACTTGCTCTTTTATTTTATTCGTTAGTTAGAACTTCTACAATTATAAATTGTGTTTTTACTTTTACAATGCGATAACTAAAGCAAAGTGGCCCAAACCAATCCATGTGGAGATGATACTCGATACTTATCATATCACTTTATTACTTGGGACGTGTATACTTGCACTGTTTGCGTAGCACTCAATACGCGCAACAGCAAGTAAAATCAAACAATCGAATTCCAATTTAATCTCTGTGGGATCGATACTCAGCTTAATTGTTGTACTACTTGCAGACCGTGTATACTTGCATGCAAAAGACTCATCTTGGCACTATTTTATTACTTTTCTAATACATATCTTCCGCCCCTTTTGCCAGCATTCACTTAGAGAGTCTACAATGACGTGCACCGACTGATGCCTTTGTGATCCTGGGTGGATGGCACAATACAATATTCGATGTTCTAGGTGATCCTGGGAGAAAACAGGTTTGATTACCACTATGATGGTAATTGTTGACTGAATTGTTTGTTCATTCCATATCACTCAATGCTTATATTGCATGCTTACTTTTATGAACGTCATGAAGTATAGTTGAGTAGACGTGTATCACTGAGCTTTGTAAGCTCAACGTGCAAATTTGTTGTTTCTGTGCGTAGGTTGATGTGTCACTCATTTGGAGGAGCAAATCGATGAGGATTTCCCAGCATCGATTCAACTCGAGTACTGACGAATGTGTAAATGATCTATTTTATATGCCCTTTTTACTTGACTTTTACATGTTTTAAGTCCATATAATTTTATTTAGGTTAGATAGCATATAGTTTGCATGTAGATAGGAAGTTACACTGTTTGCGCTTTATTTTCATATATATTGGCGCTTTTTATGTGAAAGGTGGTGTTTTGTGTTGCATGTGCAAGATGCTGGAGGAATGCTGGAGTAGATGAGTAGCAAATATCATGTCTGGAGTTGACGAGGCATAAAAAGTTGGAGATGAATCTAATTTTGCCTACATGGACTTTCTCCCGATACAAAACATTAAATATAGCAGGAAATCAATAGCCTTTTTAATGAAGTTGCTTGCACTTCAGGTTATTGAAAACACTAGTTTCACCGCCTATATAAGAGAGAATTCGATGCCAATTCAAGGTGGGCGCGATTATAGGCAATAGTCCTAGTCCGAAGCTTGCAGAGAACCACTAGAGTGAAAGCTAGAGAAATCTCCTCACGATAGACGCCATCAAGAGAGGATAAATAAGTGGGAGACCTACAACAATAGTTGGACGGCACATAGTGAGTTTGTCGAGGATGCTCGACTCTTTTCTTTTTCTTTCTTGATAAACTATCGTACTTTAATATTTTTGTTATGGATATTTTAGGCTCAGACTTGAGCTAAATACTTTAGTTGTGATTATTGCTTCCCAAGCTTTTATGTTTTGTTTACTTTATTATAATGCTGTAGTTGTTTTCCCTTTACCTATTCTGTTCATTGTTCTTCATGCACAGTTATTGTAAGAGCTATTGAGAGAGGCCTTTTAACTATTGATACGTGGCTTAATATCGAGAGTTAGGTTATAGAAACGTGAACAGTGGGGCTAAGCTGTTAACTTAGTCTTAATCTGGCTTAGACATAAGTTTAGGGTTTTAACGACTAAAAGGGAGCTTTTAAACAAATAATAGAGTTGTTAGGGTTCACACAAATATGTATTACCTTAGCTTCAATATTATTAACTTCTAGGTATCGAGAGAGTCAAAAGTTCCTTAGAAAATCCTTTCGAGTAGATAAAGATCTTAATGGCTTATGAAGACATGTATTGTCAGTTGCTATAGCACTGTAATAAGTACTCAAGCATATATCCTTAGCAATAATCCCACTGTAACACCCCTACCCCAGGCTAGTAGCAAACCGACTCAGGAGTGTTACCAAGCAAAGGCAAGGCAAGGCTAGCAAACAATACAAGAACAAACAAGGCAAGGATCAAGGCAAGCATAAACAAGAACAAGGGATGGGCGTGAATTGATAACTCATCCTTATTAGACGTGTTACTTAACTAACAAGCAACCAAGCATTTATTTCTTCTCAAACAAGCAAACTCATATTTGATTTCAAGTCATCATAGGAGTTTGAATAAGTCATTTAATTATTTCCTTTCATGCTTTCATTACAAGTTACTACTTTCATGAATCAATTATCATTTTCAAGCCTTGATTTCCTACCACATTCGAGTGACCTAAGACAAACAACCTAATTCCATTGCATTTCATTGATCCTAGATGTATACATGTAATATCTCATAGTTAAATTACTAACATGATTCCTTGAACATTCAATTTGCAGTAACTAGTTTCCATTCAAGTGATACACTATACCTATCCATTCGACAATCATCATACTAACACCAAACAATACCAACATCAAGGTATATTCATACAAGACATGAAGCATTCGAATGGTTCAATGTAAACTAGATCAAACACTTGATCATACCATTTGTAATCTCATATATGCACAACAAAATCATTCCATTACATGTAATCTAAGTTCAATACAACTTGTTTCTGATTTGATAATCAAGATCATAAACATAGTAGGCCCATACAAGGACAATATATACAAGTTTCAAGTATTCCAAAATGCATGATAAAGCTAATCTCTATACAATATAGTGCCACCAATCTAGGAGATATACAAAACAAGTATGAAACCATACTTAGGCAAAGCTTGCGTGACTTGCTTCTAGCTCAAGAAATCAGGCTTCAAGATCAAGCAACACTTGTATCCTTTATCCTGTAGTTGGGAAGAATGAAAATGAGAGTGATAAGTATAATAATGTACTTAGTGAGGTAGTAACTAGTTATAACCATTTGTTATATCAAGTTATGTGTCATTTAATCAAGTATAATCCTAGCTAAGGATTTCAACCAATAGAGTAATCCTAACTAAGGATTCAAGAACTCGGCTAGCATAAGGATACAAGAAACAATGAATCATACTTCATGCTTTTATAACAAGATTCAAGCAAAACATGCTTACGTAACAAGTAATCAAGTAAGTCATGCTTACATGACAAGTAACATACAATTCATGGCTTTCATGTCAAGTAACATTCAATGTATAGCTTTCAAGACAAGTAACATTCCTCCAATGTTACCACTTTTCCGACCAAACAAATGTTGTATCTTTACGGGTTACCTTAGTCAAGCTTGCGGCAATGGATGAAAATCCCTTGACAAAACGCCGATAATACCCAGCTAAATCGAGAAAGCTTTTGACCTCACCAACATTCCTCGAAGGTCTCCAATTAAGGAGGGATTGAATTTTTCTCGGGTCTACTTTAATTCCTTATGCCGAGATGACATGGCCAAGGAACGAGACTTCTGATAGCCAAAATTCACACTTAGAGAACTTTGCGAACAATTGACGTTCTCAGAAAGTTTGCAATACAATTCGAAGGTGTTCAACACGTTCTTCCTTATTTCGATAATACACCAGGATGTCATCGATGAAGACTACTACAAACTTGTCAAGATAGGGCTTGAATACACGGTTCATGAGGTCCATGAAAGCAGCCGGAGCATTCGTTAACCCAAATGGCATTACAAGGAATTGAAAATGGCCATATCGAGTACGAAAGTCTGTCTTGGGTACATCTTCTTCTTTTACCCTCATTTGATAATATCCTGATCGAAGAGTGATCTTTGAGAACACCGAAGCATCATTGAGTTGATCGAAGAGATCTTCTATCCTTGGGAGAGGATATCAATTCTTGATAGTAAGCTTGTTCAATTTCCTGTAATCAGTATAGAGTCTCATAGTCCCGTTTTTCTTTTTCACGAACAAGACTGGAGCACCCCAAGCAGACGAGCTAGGCCAAATAAAACCTTTGTCTTGTAGCTCTTGGAGTTGCTTCTTGAGTTCTTTCAATTCAACAGGTGCCATTCGATAGGGTGTGATGGACACCAGAGTTGTTCCAGGTTGAGCTTCAATCCTGAACTCTACTTCTCTGTTTGGAGGGAGACCAGGGAGTTCCTCGGGAAAAACATCAATGACTTTAGATACAATTGGCATACTAGGTAAGCTAAATTTAAGTTCATCTTGCATAGTCATGGCAACAAAGATTGAGGTTGGTTTTCTATCAATTAGGAGAATTGATTCTTTTTCTAAGCCCCGAAGATATAGTCTCCTATTTTGGCAATCTACCCAGGCTTCATGTTTGCTTAACCAATCTAGTCCTAGCACTAGATCGAATTCACAATTTGGCAATACATATAAACCAATAGGAAAAGGTATGTTTCGAATGACTATAGAACATTCATTTCAAAGGAAGTTAGTGGATGTGATTCCCCCTATTGGGTTCGAAACTACAAGGCTTTGTTTTACAATTTCAGGTTTCAAATTCAACATTACAATCAAGGATAAGCATACAAATGAATGATTGGATCCCGAGTCTATTAAAGTATAAATAGGAGTCGAATTTAGCTCAATTGTACATGCTATGTCATCGGGTGATTCTTCATCCTCTTTTCCCCGAATATGGTAGATTCGAGCAGGAGCCCGAGATTCCTGGTGAGTAGGGGCATTCAAATGGGGTCCTTTGTTCTTCCCATGATTTCCAGACTGAGCTTGTCTAGGTCCCTTGTTTCGAATAGAAGGAGCTGAGCTAGTATTTGCAGGAGTTCAATTCGGAACCTTGTTAGGATTCTGAGGACAATCCTGATATAATGATCAGAGGCTCCACATAAGAAACATAAGATTTGTTGAGTTCTGCATTGCCCGATGTGGTGCTTCTGACAGAACTTGCAAGTAGGATATTGAGTAGCTTTGCCAGAATTCCCCATACTATCAACATAGATGATCGGGGCTGAAGGCTTGGTTACCGATTGTGGTCTCTATATGTAGTTACTCTTCTAAAAAGAGTGTAATTTGAATAGTGATCTTTGGACTGTTTAGATTTCTTTGACTGCCAGTGAGGCTCGTCATCATTCCTGGATCGTTTGCCTTTCCAGGAGTTACCACTTTTGCGTTTCTCAGAGGTCTTCATCTTTGCCTTAGTTGCAATAGCCCGGTTCACCAAATTCTGGAAGTCAATGATACCCAGGGCAGTGAATGTTGGACTCAGTTCATCATTCAGTCCATCGATAAACATATGACATTTATCAGCATCAGTCTTGATGTATTCTGACCTGTACTTGCAATACTTGCAGAAATCACTCATGTATTGTTCAATGGGTCGGCCACCTTGCTTGAGATACAAGAAACGTTTATAGCCCTCGGTCAGGTATTGTTCACTGATGTATTTCTTCCGAAATTCCTCGAGGAAGAATTTCCAAGTTACCGCTTCATTAGGAGCAGTCAGTGTAGCGGTTTCCCACCAACTTAGAGCTTCATCTACCAATAGGGCTATGGCACATTCGAGCTTGTGCTCATCAGGACAAGTTAGTTGTTTGCTCAAGATTCGAGTAGTGGCCTCTAACCAGTACTCAGCTACTTCGGGATTGGCTTCATCAGTGCCAGTGAAAGTATAAGCTCGGTGTTGAGCCAGCTTGTTAATTAGAGCTCTGTTTGGCATAAAAACAGGAGGAGCAATAGGATGGTCTTGTTTCAAAGCAGTTACAAGATGATTGAACATCTCCTTCATGCTCAGGAGAAATTCCTGCTACACAGGATTTATAGCAGGAGCTTCCTGTTGAGCAACAGCTTGGGCACGAGGTTGAGTTTGTTGTTGTAGAGGATTCTGTTCCATCCTCAAATTGCCTCCTTCATTCGAGGAGCATTTAGGACTTTCATTGTCCCGGCCAAGTCTTGTTTCAGACATTTCTAGTTTAGGTAGAACAAGAAGAATTTAGTTTAAGCAAGGACACAAGCAACTTGAAATAGAACTCCTAGGTGGCACAATTATCCTATATGATGCAAGAGAGCTCGGTTTAGTCCTAGAACTGACTAAAAAGATCTGATGCCAAATAAATGTAACACCCGACTAGTAGCAAATCGGCTCAGGAGCGTTACCAAGCAAGGGCAAGGCAAGGCTAGCAAACAATACAAGAACAAACAAGGCAAGGATCAAGGCAAGCATAAACAGGAACAAGGCATGGGCGTGAATTGATAAATCATCCTTATTAGATGAGTAACTTAACTAACAAGCAACCAAGCATTTATTTCTTATCAAACAAGAAAACTCACATATGATTTCAAGTCATCATAGGCATTCAAATAAGCTATTTAATCATTTCCTTTCATGCTTTCATTACAAGTTACTACTTTCATGAATCAATTATCATTTTCAAGCCTTGATTTCCTACCACATTCGAATGACCTAAGACAAACAACCTAATTCCATTTCATTTCATTGATCCTAGATGTATACATGTAATATCTCATAGTTAAATTACTAACATGATTCCTTGAACATTCAATTTGCAGTAACTAGTTTCCATTCAAGTCAGACACTATACCTATCCATTCGGCAATCACCATACTAACACCAAACAATACCAACATGAAGGTATATTCATACAAGACATGAAGCATTCGAATGGTTCAATGTAAACTAGATCAAACCCTTGATCATACCATTTGTAATCTCATATATGCGTAGCAAAATCATTCCATTACATGTAACCTAAGTTCAATACAACTTGTTTCTCATTTGATAATCAAGATCATAAACATAGTAGGCCCATACAAGGACAATATATACAAGTTTCAAGTATTCCAAAATGCATGATCAAGCTAATCTCTATACAATCTAGTGCCACTAATCTAGGAGATATACAAAACAAGTTTGAAACCATACTTAGGCAAAGCTTGTGTGATTGCTTCTAGCTCAAGAAATCAGGCTTCAAGATCAAGTAACATTCGTATCCTTTATCCTGTAGTTGAGACGAATGAAAACGAGAGTGATAAGTACAAGAATGTACTTAGTGAGGTAGTAACTAGTTATAACCATTTGTTATATCAAGTTATGTATCATTTAATCAAGTATAATCGTAGCTAAGGATTTCAAGCAATAGAGTAATCCTAACTAAGGATTCAAGCACTCGGCTAGCATAAGGATACAAGAAACAATGAATCATACTTCATGCTTTCATAACAAGATTCAAGCAAAACATGCTTACGTAACAAGTAATCAAGTAAGTCATGCTTACATGATAAGTAACATACAATTCATGGCTTTCATGTCAAGTAACATTCAATGTATAGCTTTCAAGACAAGTAACCTGTGTTATCAAATTAAATAACCCCCTTGGTACTTAGTTTGTATAGATAATCGAGTCTCCAACCAACTGTAGCCACAAGATGCACCGTAGTGCTGGTCAACCCTTCTACTGTCACCAAAAACAACATACGTACCCTCCGTCTGTCACCAAATAGGGGCCTTAGACCTGGACTGTAGTCCACCCTGACACAATGAGCTCTAGACTCTAAGTCATGCCCTTCTATCTAGTCCAACTAGCTACCAAGGTTGTTTGATTATAGTCATTATACAAGTATTTCAGGTTCAAGATCATGTCAAGTAGCAAGTTCATTTTATTCTAGGCCCTTAGGCCAATTGAGCCATAGCTCTCATAATATGTAATTCTCATGTTTCATTTCATCAAGATGAGATAATATCTCAAGCAAGTTCTTTAGCACTCGATCACATGCAACATGACACATACAAGCACCATTGTTACCACTTATACAAGCTTAGCATTCGAGTAAAACATGTATTCAAGATATGATCAAATTTCATGCATTACTAGTCATTCTTCCCTTATTAAGTCAAGTCCATATTAGGTTCATTTAAGTATTTCAAGAATGTAGACAAGTATGCATTGGTTAGGACCTAGTCGTAACCCTAGAGATAACCACACTCACAATACTCCAAGCATAGCTAGTCCTGGATCCACACTCTTTTGTTCTTGGTTTAGGGTGTTCCACTCTTTCCTTATCCACCAAGTTTACTTCTGGTTCTAACACATTATTCAAACACATTCATGTTAAAATAAGATCATATAATCATTCAATCAAGGCAATGTTACAAGTACACATCATACACAAATCTGGCAGCATGTTCATATACATTCTTTATTATACTTAACTACACTTATACTTTAATTCATGTAAAACAGGGCAGTAACCAATGCCCCAAAACTGTTTACAATACAGTTTACAAAACTGCCCCAAAACAGTGTACAATTACCTAAATTGTTTTTACTAGGCAGCATATAGTCTGTTCACTTAAACATGCATAACTTTCATTTTGTATGTCAGATTTCAATTGGTTTACACCGTTGGAAAGATAACGTAATTGTCTTTCTAATTATACAGGGCTTGCATTTTAGTTCTTTGCCAATTAATACAGTTTTTAACCTAAAGACAAGGAAAATTGCTACACTGGACAGTTTGCACTGTCCTTAATGTTTCTTCTCTACAATTCATTCTACAATCCAGAAATCAGTTCTGTTTCTCCTAATGAATTTAGAAATATCAAGGTGTTGTCCATAAAAAAATCATCCTTAAATTCTTTCTATACAATTTATGGTGATTTTTTAAAGTTACTACCCAAAACAGAGTATTCTGGGCAGATTACTCTAGGTTGAGTTTCTAGTTTCATTACTCATTTTAACAAGGTTCTAACATGGCAATTCAATTCATCTTCATGTTTTTTACATGTCTAGGTCAGTCTAGTTCACCTAGAAATGAGCTTAAAACAAGGCATTCTCATGTTCAATTCAATTTGATATATTTGATCAACATTATACATCCAATTTATCAATTGAGCAATCCATTACCTAGTTTAACTAATCCAATTAGGTGCTTTCACATTTCCAGCATCTTATTTACCCAAATCAATCCTCAATTCATCTACCAACATGATCAAAATAGGGTTTTACATTCAATTAGCATTTTACACATTTTCTCTATCAAAATAGTCCCTAATCAAGACTGTTTTCAACCATATATACATTTCATTAGCAATTTAGATACTAGCATTCAAATTTCAAGTTCTATTAGAAGCTAGCATGACAACCATCCAAATCAATCTAGGCAATAAGAACCTCTTCAATTCAAGATTCAAGCAATCTATAACATGTAAAGTCAAGCATTATACCTTCTCCAAGCTAAATTTGACCAAGGCTCAATCAAAAAGCATGAATTTGGAGATGATGTATAAAGCTTTTCTTTCCCCTTTCTCTCTCAAGAATTTTCGGCCATGGAGGATAATGGGAGGAAGATGACAATATTTCTTTATTCATTAATCCCCTCTGGCCGTGAGTCATCCACTAAATTGGCACATGTTCTCATCAAATGAGAACTTGTGTCAAGGCCTTGATTTAATTTCAATTTTACATGCAATCTTTATAGTTTTGCATGTTCACATTCCCATCCTTCCATTTATGCCTTTTAGTTTTAATTTCAATTCAATTTGGTTCTAATTTCACCTATTTGATCTTAAGGATAGCTAATGTTCATTATTCTTTAATTTGATTACCACATATATTCAATTAGCCTATAATTTAGATAGTGGTAACATTCCTAGGCCAATTTTAGGGTGTTACACCTACCTTCCATAATTATCTATTATTTTACGCAGTTGTTCATCTTAATCATAGTTATCTTTAGTTTTATTGTTTTTGTTTTAATAAATCAGCAACCACCATTGCTTGCAAACTCATTCTTAAGCTTAATAACTTCGTAGTTATCGAATCAATCCTTATGGGTTCGTCACTCTACTTATCACTTTATTACTTGATCCGATGAGTAGACTTGCTCTAAAATGCATCAGTATTCGATCATGCAAAAAAAACATTGCCTCTATACGGTCCTTAGAGACATAATTTGGGCATATTGCCCAAATGTTGAAAGTGCGACCACCAGGCAGATTACCCAGTGATAATGAAGTAACTAAATCCTTTAATGCAGAGCAAAGCAATGCTATCACAGTATGTAGTGGTACACGATTGAGGACAAAAGCCAAGTTTGGGGGAGATTCTCATGCAACTCCCACTCCAAGCAAGCTATCCAATGATGCTCATGCATTTAAGGAACCAGCTCATGTGTCTGATACAGTGAGTAATCTTGCTACTGATGGCAAGGAAGAGATCGCGATGGATGCTCCTGTATCTAGTAAACCACATGATGAGCCCAAACCTCCACCTCCATTCCCACAACAATTAAAAGCTCGGAAGCAAGATGTCCAGTACCATAAGTTAATGGAAATGCTCAAACAATTGCACATCATTGTCCCACTCCTTGAGGCCATTAATCAGATGCCAATCTATGCTAAGTTTCAGAAAGAAATCGTGACAAAGAAAATGATGGTAGGTGAAGTTGAAATTGTTGCTATTGTAGGCGAATGTGTGGTTGTGCTAAGTGATTTGCCACCCAAGATAAAGGACCTTGGCAGTTTTACCATTCCATGCTCAATAGGCCATAACTACTCTGGCCGTGCTATTTGTAATCTCAGTCTAGGTGTTAATCTGAAGCTGGAATCCATGTTTAAATGACTAAGGATGGGAAAAGCAAGGCCCAATTAGTAATCATTCAGTTGGCCGATCGATCTCAAATCTGACCCGAAGGTAGAATTGAAGATGTCTATGTCAAGGTGCATAGGTTTGTCTTTCTGGTAGACTTTTTCATCCTTGATTGTGAAGCTGGTGAGAATGCTCCTATTATTCCGAGGAAACCATTCTTGGCCATTGGGCATATTGTGATTGATTGTGAAAAGGGTGAATTTACCATGAAGATGAACAACCAAAAGATCATATTTAACATCTTCAGCACCTCAAGTACGTAGAAGACTATGAATAATGCCAGCTTATGGAAAGTGAAGAATCCCTCATTAAAGAGAGTTTGCATGAGATATGCTGCAACAATATGCTTAACACTGCGGAGCAAGCTGACTTTGATGAGTCCACGCATGCAGCTAAAGAAAAAGGTAAGGCTGAGATTGAACAATCCAATTTTATGCTTACTAGACTAGGTATGACTTTTGAACCTTTGGATTATGATGTTTAAATATCCCAAACCATCACTTGAGCATCCACCTGTACTTGACCTTAAACCTCTTCCCCCATAATTAAAGTATGCATTTTAGGGGAGAATAATATGCTCCTTGTTGTTATATCTACTTGCTTAAAACCTGACTAAGAAGCTAAACTACTAACTGTTTTATTTCAACATAAGAAGACTCTTGATTGGAATATCGCTGACTTAAAAGACATAAGTCATACCTTGTGTATGTATGAGGATTTTCTTGCAGGTGATCACAACTGCTTGATTTCACCATAGTGGAGACTCAATCTAATTTTGAAGACTGTGGAAATAACAGAGATTATCAAATGGCATGATGGATGTGTTTGCCTCATTTTAGATCGCTCATGGGAACACTACCCACCACTCGGTGATCAATGCTTAGGCAAACTTTCCAAGGTGCTGAAGTGGTTGACAATTTACAAAGGAGCGCCAGTCCATCGTGATAAATTTGAGTTCTTGTTATTAGATGATCAATACATCCAATCTCTACCCTTTTTATTTTTCTATACTTTTAAATTCTTGCATTTTTAATTTTATGATTTTACTTTTTGATTCCTATTAGGACTAGGTTTTCTTTAATAAAAATTTGTTAATTTTGACAGTTATCTCACAAGGTCACTTGTTGAGCCCTCAACAAATCAATAATAAAGACTTTTTGATCGACATGAATATTCCTTGGAAAAGAGGAGACAATATTTTCTTTCAAAATACTATCTTTCCCCTATAATTGTTACACCGATTTTCTCTACCCTACTTTACCCTACACACAATTTCCCTGCCGTTACACGTCTTTCCATCAATCCCACGCAATTAAACCTTTTTTTCTCCCTCTTTAACCAAGCCATTTAGAAGCTCTTCGACTCTCTTATAAACTAGAGAAAATTGTGTTTCTCCTCCTTCTTGCATCCTTGACATTTACTCAAACCTTACAATTTTTATTCCTTGCATACATTTTTCCTTCGACATGGCCAAAACAAGATACTCATCCACGGCAATGCAAGTGCTTCACCAGTCACCCCAAAACCAACTGGAACAATACCATCCCAAAAACCCTCATCTACGAGATCTCGCCATACAACACCGGCACAAAAAGAAGTTGATCCTTAGAGGAACTTTTACAATCCAAAGATGGAAAAGCGATACAAGAAATTCCAAAACAGGCAAGTTATATTGGAAGAAGGTCTAGAGCTCATCGGCACAGACAAACTCCAGTTCGATGATAATACCCGCTCTATCATTAAAACACACGGCTGGGAGGAGTTTGTATGACCTGGGTGGATTATTGTTTCTTGGGTTCACAAGTTCTATACCCACATCACCAACGATGATGGCACAACTACATTTGTCCATGGGAAAATGGTAAACTTCTCTACCACGACCATAAATAATCTATTTGATCTGGACAATATAGAGGATGAACATGAAGATTTGGCGTCAGCGGCTACCAACGCCACCCATGATGCGGTACTTAGCGACCTATGAATTTTGGGAACTGGATGGACATAAAAATCAACCACCTACAAGATCGTGAAACGAGTCGAATGGAAACCAGACACCAAATATTGGATCCATTTCATGAACACACGAGTAGGGCCCACAAGACACTACTCTAGAATTTCCACCGAGAGGATACTTCTTTTGTACTTTGTAATGACTGGTCGGTGAATTGATGTTGGAAAAATGACAAATGAGTATATTGTCGGTAGGGCAACATTCTCAGGTGCAAAGCGTCCTTTACTTTTCCAAAGTCTAATCACGGCTTTGTGTGAGAAGGCACCAGTTCAGAATGGCCTTGCTGATTTAGTGATGAGGCCCACACAGAGACACTCCCAAAAGAGATACCATGGCTCAAGGGGTTTGTGGCTAGTACAACACCATTTAGTACCACGGCTACGAGCTCTCTACGTACTACTCTATTTAGTTCCATGACGGAATTCTTTAAACCATTCTTTGAATACACCAAAAAGAATGATCTGGCTACTAAAATTGTGCTAAATCGATTGTCTCCGGGGCTTACAAATGATTTCCCTATGTTCTCTGAACATTACTTTGCCTAACCTCCTGTTAATTCACCGCCCAAAGAAGAAGAAGAAGAGAAACAAGAGGGAGAAAAAGAGAAGTAAGAGGAAAAAAAAGAAAAAGTATAAGAGGAAGATGAAATTCCCCAGCCTTCCAACTGTAGCTGCCAGAACAAGAAAGAGAAAGATGAAGGAAACCACTACCGCTCCTGTGCCCCGTTGACATGCTAAACGAATGAGGGCTACGAATATAGGCAGTGCCCTCATGCACCCTAACTTATCAACTCGTGCTAGCCCAACCCACTTGGTTAGCGATGATTCCATTAAGGTGCAACAACCAGTGGGCTAGGTCACTCATTCTTCTATCAAGACATCACCCACTCCAACTCCATCTGCTACCACTCCCAAGACTCAAACTAAGGTCACTGCTAGTCGAGTCCTTGAGCTTATTGAGGAGCTACAAGTGCACTTGGGGTACCGACCCCCATTATCCACATCTCCTTATTCCTCTACATCCACCATTGTACCTTGTAATCACTCATTTTTATCCTGTTTATAAATATTGTTAATATATTAGTATAATAATTAATGGGGAATTATTATTGCAGTATACATGTTATATTATATGTTTACTATATATATGTGATTAATGTGTGTAAAATATGCGTGTGATATGTGTAAGCGCATGCGTATCATACATATTTTGTATGTGTATGTGTGTAGGTGTTGGTATATGTGTACCATATGTATGTTTATATTTTGTACATGCATTGTTTGTACATGTATAATATATATGAACAAATGTATATGCTTGTGCTTAAACGCATGTAATATGTATGTTAATTGGTATACACGTATGTCATTCTATGTGTATTTAGCTTAATGCCATTGTTTTTGTTATTTGTATGTATATGTATTATTATTAGCAATATTAGTAATTATTAGTGGTATTATTGGGTTAGAATTAAAAATGGATCTATAAATATAAAACCCATATAAGTTATTATTAAATGCCCAGTCCCATATATTACAAAGTCCATTACATTTTACAAAGCCCATTTTGGTCCAAACTCTAACCCAATATCCTAAAAAACCCCCAATCTATATCAGATTTAATAGCCCTAACACCCTCTATTTATTGTGCGCAGCCGATCCTGGGCCGTTGGATCAAATCTTGATCCAACAACTATGATTGAAAGGAGAGAAACCATTCAGATGCCGCGTGTGGTCCACGCGTGGACCGTTCAGCCTCCCACGCGCGCGTGCATCTCACGCCTCTGACCCTTTGACTATCGTGCACCACGTGGCATGATCCCAGGCCGCTACATCATTTCCAAGATCTCATCTCAGCCATCTGATCATCGAGCAATCCTAACTGTTGGATCAGATATGATCTAACGGCTAGGAATAATTCTGGCAGTGATAATCTTTTCGTCTTCCAAGACACCAGTCCACGTAGCCGAGCGGTCATCTCCTCCATGCCGCCGTACCAACCACCAAGCATGGCCGAGCACCACCAAAAACACGAAAAATGCTATGTCAGTACCCAAAAATCAAATCAAGTGCATTTTTCCCTGTCTTATTTTCTACCAAAAATAGAGATCAGGGAAGGATATATGTAAACCAACAAAAAGTGTAATATCATCAGAGTTTTCCAGAAATACAAAAAATACAAAAGAAAAACTGAGGGTTTCGTGGGTAATCCTTCTTCTTCTTTTCTCTCTCGTGCATGTATATTTTTCATACAAAAAAATAATATAAAAAATAAAAAATGGGATGTGAGTCTACCTTTGCCGTCGGTCCATTCTCCGGTAAGAAGCCCTTGTAGGGGTGAATCGGAGTAGGATGCTGGCTTTTTTCTTTTAAAAAAATGGTTTCAATTCTTTTAAATCTAGGAGGGGACGGTTGTTTTTCCTAACATCTAAGGGGAGATCTGGCTTCTACGCAACAAATGGGTTGTTTTGGGTTGACCTAAGGTTTTGCCATCGCTGACTAACGGCGGTCGATGGTGGCTAGTGGCGGCCGAATTCTGTGTTTTTACGGGAGCTGGCTTCAATCTTAGAGAGGGGATGGGGAGTTGTTTATAAGACAAAATTTCAAATAGATCTAAATATGTCTATTTATAGACTCTTTCGATGATGTTCAAGGACGAAAAAGCTCAAAATGTCAACCATGTAGAGCTGCTTGAAATTGAAACTCTAGGCATAATCTTCCAGGTAGTAAAGAATTAAAAAGGGGAAGAATTGAAGGGAAAAAAAGAAGAGAAAAAAAAGAAGAAAAAGAAAGAAAGAAAGAGAAAAGAATAATAAAAAGCACTCATATGTTCGAAACCTGGTAATAGGCTTGTTCGGATAAGAGTGTGGGAATTTTGGGGCACTCCGCTGAAGCTATAAGGTGGCAATACACCATCCAATTCAAGAAACCTTAGCTTCATGAGTGATGGTAATATTTTCAAATCGTGACTATGCCGAGTAATTTGGGGCAATGTTGTTTGCTTCATCGTTGTCTTCAAGACAAAGGACTGTGACGAATTGATTTCCTTAAATAATGATAAAGCATAAAAAAAAGTAAAAAAAAAGAGGGAAAAAAAGAAGAAAGAAAGAGAAAAAAGAAGAAAAGAAAAAGAGAAAACGAAGGAAAAGGGGAAAAGAAAAAAGAGGAGAAAGGAAGAGAAAAGAAAAGACAGGAAAATAAACGATAGCATAGGTAAAATTAAAACTCGCACACCTAGAACTCTACTCTTAGAGTAATATTTCTGCGCTCGAGTGGTCATACAAGCCCACCCTTTTTGGCAGAGCAGATAATGAGAATTGAGAAAGAGTAGTATTCTGCAGCAACGCGGTAATCATGAGGATGAACCGAGTCACCTGGGAAAATTTCACAACCTTGAATTACTGAATGGTTGAATCTAAGACGCTCTTACACTTGATATCCAAAACTCTTATTCTGTGATTTCAAGATCTTGTATGTTAATCTAAATGATACCCTTCAGTGGAATGCCAATCAACAAATTGACAAGTTAAAGCAATAAAGATTTCCATGTATTACTTTAGAGATAAGATCCAGAACACAAGGTTGCGGATATTGTTGGAGCACCTAACCGGAAACGACCCCACAATGTATAGGATGAAGATGATGACAAGAACATATGTATCAGACAGCTCAAGAACAAGAAGCGGGTTTCAGCCATGATGTCTTGGTTGGTTCAAGAAAATGAAGGACGAACCAGGACGAGAATGAGATTACAAAATACGAGGGACGGTAAGAGGTAAACATTGAGTCTCTAATTAATTAAAGCACATAGATCGAGAAATGGTTCCCGTCAAGAGGCAGCAAGAAGATTCAGATTAAGTTCATAACATAGAAGCATTTTGCTCACCCTGATGACGAAACTAACAAATACTCAGAATGTTGGGTCAAAGAAGTAGGAAGGTAGCCGAGCTCATGATCGAGTGAGGCAATGCAGAACAGGAAGAATGGTAAGAATCTTTGCACATGCATGATATAGAGTTTGTTTGTGAAGCGAGCAGAGACCCCGAAGGAGAAAAGCAAGTGCTCGTGCAAAAGAACAAGAACGGGTACTCATTTAACACTAATTGACAGAAATGAAGATCAAAACTGAGCATACTGCGAAAAAGAAAAGAAATGGAGAAATTTGAAGAATGACTTTTCAGGGCATAGGATTTTAAAACATGTCTAAAGATAAAAAGAAAAAGAGAAAGAAAAAAAGAGAAAAAGAAAGAAAAAGGGAGAGAGAATTATATTGCGAAAGGGTTAAAAGACATGAATAAGATAAATAACTGATCAAAGGGCATATTGCAATAGAAGAGAAGAAAGGAACTCTAAGAAATAACCTTCCAGAGCGTAAGACTTTAGAACGTAAAAAGAGAAGAAAAAAGAGAAGAAATAAGAAAAAGAAAGAAAAGAGAATGAGAAAAATGATGATAAAAAGAGAAGAAGAAGAATGAGGTAAAATAGAAGAAAAAAGAGTATAAATAAAAAAAGAAAGAAAAGAGAGTGAGAGAAAAATGATGATAAAAAGAGAAGAAGAAGGTAAAAGAGAAAAAAGAGAGAAGAAAAGGAAAAAAAAGAAGAAAAAGAAAGCACGACATTGCATGCATCATATAGATAGAGGCATGAAATTTTTTGCTTGTTTCTAGACAGGTATTTGAAGAATTGTCAAAGAATTTACTAAAGATAGGAAAGATGTCGGTAGCCATAGTGGCGTAAGGCCAGATGTTAAATCCTTTAGGTTATCGGTAAGTCCTTTGGGTGCGGTGTTAAGTCCTTCGGGCCACCATTAAGTCTTCCGAGCATGGTGATAAGTCCTTCGGGCCATCAGCGAGTCATTCGGGCATGATGCGGCAGCCATAGCAGCGTGAGGCCAGATGACGACAGCCATAGCCGCGTGAGGCCAGATGTTAAATCCTTTGGGTCATCGGTAAGCCCTTCAGGCACGGTGTTAAGTCCTTCGGGCCACCATTAAGTCTTTCGAGCATGGTGATAAATCCTTTGGGCCATCAATAAGTCCTTCGGGCATGATGCGGCAGCCATAGTAGCGTGAGGCCAGATGACGGTAGCCATAGCGGCGTGAGGCCAGATGTTAAATCCTTCGAGTCATCTGTAAGTCCTTCGGGCATGATGTTAAGTCCTTCAGTCACCATTAAGTCTTTCGAGCATGGTGATAAGTCATTCGGGCCATCCGTAAGTCCTTCGGGCATGATGCGACAACCATAGTAGCGTGCGGCTAGATGACGACAACCATAACGGCGTGAGGCCAGATGTTAAGTCCTTCGGATCATCGGTAAGTCCTTCGGGCACGGTGTTAAGTCCTTCGGGACATCATTAAGCCTTTCGAGCATGGTGATAAGTCCTTCGGGCATGATGCGACAGCCATAGTAGCGTGAGGCCAGATGACGACAACCATAACGGCGTGAGGCCAGATGTTAAATCCTTCAAGTCATCGGTAAGTCCTTTGGGCATGGTGTTAAGTCCTTCGGGCCACCATTAAGTCTTTTGAACGTGGTGATAAGTCCCTCGGGCCATCAGTAAGTCCTTCGGGCATGTTGTGGCAACTATAGTAGCGTGAGGCCAGATGACGGCAACCATAGCGGCGTGAGGCTAGTTGTTAAATCCTTCAGTTCATCGGTAAGTCCTTCGAGCCACCAGTAAGTCTTTCGAGCATGGTGATAAGTCCTTCGGGCCATCAATAAGTCCTTTGGGCATGATGAGGCGGCCTTAGTAGCGTAAGTCCAAAATATCAACAGCCTTTAAAAAAAGGAAGAAAAAAGATAGAAAAAAGAGAGAAGAGAAAAAGAAGAAAAAGAAAAAGAAATGGAGCAGAAAAAGAGGGAAAAAGAAAAAATAAGAAAAATGAGAAAAAAAGACAAAAGAAAAAATCGAAGACAAAGGTTATATAAAGGAGAAGCCTACATTTTCGATCCCCTAGTGAAAGGCTCCATATAGGAAGATCCCTAACTCCAGAATCTCAAAGAAGAACCAAAGGTGAAGAAGTTCTATATAGGGAGAACTTACGAGCCTGAAGATTCGACCGAGGAAAAGTGGAGAGTTCTAGAAGAACACGTGATTCTGAAGTTGTGAGCAGGGAAGTCGGATAAAAATGAGTGCTTTTGGTCTTTGCTTTATTCTCGTTTCACAAGAACAAGCAAAGAGGGGCAACTGTAATCACACATTTTTATCCGGTTTGTAAATATTGTTAATATATTAGTATAATAATTAATGGGGATTTATTATTGCATGTATACATGTTATATTATATGTTTACTATATATATGTGATTAATGTGTGTAAAATATGTGTGTGATATGTGTAAGCGCATGCGTATCATACATATTATGTATGTGTATGTGTGTAGGTGTTGGTACATGTGTACCATATGTATGTTTATATTTTGTACATGCATTGTTTGGACATGTATAATATATATGAACAAATGTATATGCTTGTGTTTAAACGCATGTAATATGTATGTTAATTGGTATACAAGTATGTCATTCTGTATGTATTTAGCTTAATGCCATTATTGTTGTTGTTGTTATTTGTATGTATATGTATTATTATTAGCAATATTAGTTATTATTAGTGGTATTATTGGGTTAGAATTAAAAATGGATTTGTAAATATAAAAGCCCATATAAGTTATTATTAAATGCCCAGTGCAATATATTACAAAGTCCATTACATTTTACAAAGCCCATTTTGGTCCAAACTCTAACTCAATATCCCCAAAAAACCTTAATCCATATAAGATTTAATAGCCCTAACACCCTCTCTTTATTGTGCGCAGCTGATCCTGGGCCATTGGATCAAATATTGATCCAACGGCTACGATTGAAAGGAGAGAAACCATTCAGATGCCGCGTGTGGTCCACGCAAGGACTGTTCAGCCTCCCACGCGCGCGTGAATCTCACGCCTCTGACCCCTTGACTGTCATGCACCACGTGGCATGATCCTAGACCGCTACATCATTTCCAAGATCTCATCTCAGCCATCTGATCATCGAGCAATCCTAACCGTTGGATCAAATCTGATCCAATGGCTAGGAATAATTCTGGCAGTGATAATCTTTTTGTCTTCCAAGACACCAGTCCACGTAGCCGAGCGGTCATCTCCCCCATGCCGCTGTACCAACCACCAAGCATGGCCGACACCACCAAAAACACGAAAAATGCTATGTCAGTACCAAAAAATCAAATCAAATGTATTTTTCCCTGTCTTATTTTCTACCAAAAATAGAGATCAGGGCAGGATATATGTAAACCAACAAAAAGTGTAATATCATCAGAGTTTTCTAGAAATACAAAAAATACAAAAGAGAAATAGAGGGTTTCGTGGGTAATCCTTTTTCTTCTTTTCTCTCTCGTGCATGTATATTTTTCACACAAAAAAATAATATAAAAAACATAAAAAATGGGATGTGAGACTACCTTTGTCGTCGGTCCATTCTCCGGTGAGAAGCCCTTCTAGGGGTGAATCAGAGTAGGATGCTGGCGCTTAAAGGGGTGGGTCATTTCGAAATGGGTTTTTCTTTTTTTAAAAAAATGGTTTCGGTTATTTTAGATCTAGGAGGGGACAGTTGTTTTTCCTAACATCTAAGGGGAGATCTAGCTTTTACGCAACAAATGGGTTATTTTGGGTTGAGCTAAGGTTTTGCCGTCACCGATTGGCGGTGGCTAGTGGCGGCCGAATTCTGGGTTTTAGGAGAGCTGGCTTCAATCTTAGAGAGGGGAGGGGAGTTGTTTATAAGACAAAATTTCAAATGGCAAAAATTTTCAAACAGATCTAAATATGTCTATTTATAGACTTTTTAGTTTAAAAATGGTAAAATGACAACATAAGGAGTCTCGCGCTTTTCAACTTTTCAAATCGAGTTTGCCCCTTGGTCTAATTACAATTCCAGTCCTCGTCTCTTTTCGTTTTCTTTCAATTTCGTCCTAAAATTAACAGAAATCAGATTTTGAATGGTAAAATCGCTGGCTTAGACCCTCCGCATTTTCAATATTTTCAGTTTGAATCTGGCCCTTGGTAATATTACACACTTGGTCCTTTAAAGTTTATTTCAGCTTTTAATTAAGTCCTTAATTAAGTCTTCTATTTATTTAACTTCCGTTCCTGGATTTTGTTTCTCTTTCGTTTTAGTCTCTCTGATGTTTTTATGTCCTTTGTTTTTTATTTGTTTATTTAATATTATGTCTTGTTTATTTATGTTTCATTGTTCGTTGTTTCTTTTTGTCATGTTCTAATTAATTTGTTCATATCATATGTGTTTTCTTATGCCATGTTTTTTTAAAGGTTTCATATCATGTTTGCATGTTAGCTTTATGTGCTTTCTTTTGCAGGTTGGTTATATATTAATTTATGGCATGATTATTTGTGTCATTTATATTTTATACTTCGTTTTGTCGTTACGTATATAAGTTGCCTTCATTATGTTTATCTATGCATGTTTTTCTATATGCATCATCAAGTAAATTTGTTTATTTTGTAAAGTCATGATAAATTAGTGTTAGTTTTTATGTTTGCCTTGTTTTTAGGTTGCATGTTAGTACGCTTTTTGTTTGTCTCATTTACCTATGATATTATGTTTTTATATATGAATATGTTATTATTGTGTTAGTTTGACTTTGAAGCATGATAGGAAATTAAGTCCTATATTATATGATTGCTTTAATTTCGTGTAAAATTATCAGGTCTAAGTTTTAGTTTTTGTGTGGTGTTTTTTGATTCTAGTATCATGTCTAGGTTTGTTGCCTTCTTTTGTTAGTTTAGCATCATGTTTTATCCATGTCAAGTATGTGATATAGTTGTGGTTCATATTAATGAGTTTAAGCATGTTAGATTTAATTAATTAATTTTGGAAAGCATGTTTTTCTCTTTTTTACGTTTATGTGCATACTTTGTTTTGTTATTGAGACATATTATGTTCATGCCTTTATTTTGTTTTGTAATACTCGTATTTTATGTTTTTAATATCTTGTCAATGTAAATTGTATTTTGTTTTTTAAGCTGCATTTCAGATATATTATCGTCAATGTGGTGCCCTTTTATCCGAGCGTAAACGAGGCCAGTATCAGGCGTAGTGATGGTGGTTGGGCTTTTACTCTCGGATAACGGGGCCTTTAAAATTTACTTGCACTTATAACCAAATTTTAAATTGATCGTCACTTTAATTCGGAAAATATAATATTAATAAAGCGGTAATTATTAAAGTACCAATTTAGGGCGGTGTGGGGGTGCTAATCCTACCCCATCCATAACCGACCCTCGAACCCAACAAGTTTTTAAATCTCTGGTTTTATGGTGTTCGGCCTATCCAAGTGGCCGGTGGCGACTCCCTTTTCAAAATAAAATTCGATTTTTACAAAACCCCACGGAAAACATTTTTCAAAACAAAACAAACAATAGATAAAACTTGTTTATTAGCGAAAGAGACATCGCTACATACCTCTGCAACAGAATGCCCCTCCATCCCTTGAAAACAATCAAGCATCTGATCTCTCTGCACCACGCACTAGATGACGTACAAAGAGCCAAGCGCGCCTGGCCACACCACCCCAGTAACTCCCTGATTCCTCATCGTGCATTTTGCATATTTGCTTTCCCTTGATTAGTTTTTCTTTTTCCTTTTTGTTTCTTTTTGTATTGGGGACAATGCTCTTCTCAAGTTTAGGGGAGTACTATCCCATGTATATATTAGGTTAAATTTAGGTAAAATTTTAAAAAAAATCAATTTTTTAGGACATGTAAATAGCTTAATATGTCTGGTAGGTTCCCTTTGCTATGTTTCCTTTGATTCCAAAACTGCTGCTGCGATGATCATGACTTCCAATGATGAATCTATGTTGATGCTTTGCAATGTGTTAAGAACTTTATGTTTTAAACTTAGTGTTGAATTTGTTGTGGCCCTTAAAAACACATGTTGCATGCACTCTAAAAGCTTAAGAAACCTTAGGTAAGTTCTAGGTCGACTTTCTGATGCCGAAGCATGAATCAATGGGAATAATATGAATGCTGAATGTAGTAAAATAAAGGTTTAACAACTCCCTGAAAAATCAAGAAAATTAATTAAGACTTGATAATATAAACAAAATTGTTGAAAGACACTCTTCTATGCATCTTGCTATCTTATTACACTAGGTGAGTTGTGTTTGCTCCATTTAACTTTCCCTAGTAGGAATGATAGTACTGGAAAAGAGTGAATGAAAGTCTTCACGGGATGGAACTACTTGTAGGGCTTGAGGATGAGTTGTTTGCTCCACTCCATCTTTAGGTCTGAAGAGTAAGTGTGATAAGTTGAAGAACAAAGGATACAATTTTCAAACCTAAAAAGAAAAGGGAGTAAAACAAAGTGTTGAAAAAGAAAAGAACATACAATGGCAACGATAGAAAGCAATACTTAAGTTTCTCTAAGGCTATTAAGTAATGAATACATATAACTTAGCACACACTGCACCTACAATAGAATTAATCCTTAGAACAGAACTATAAGCTCTAATACATTGCATCTCATTATTACAGCTAAGGAATGAATTACTGCTACAACATGACTTGGAATCTTTGTAATCATAATTTCAAGGAACCTTAGGATTTATGGGTTATTTACTATTTTTATTTTCTATTTTTCTTGCTTTGATTTTGCATTGCTTGAGGATAAGCAACAATTCAAGTTTCGGGTGTTTGACGAGTGTGTAAATGATCTATTTTATATGTTCTTTTTACTTGACTTTTGCGTGTTTTTAAGTTCAAACAATGGCATTTAGGTTAGATTGCATGTAGAAAGGGAGTTACACCGCATGCACTTTATTCTCATACATATTGGTGCTTTTTTTGGGAAATGTGGTGTTTTGTGGTGCATGTGCAGGATGCTAGTGGAATGTTGGAGCAAATGAGTAGCAAATCTCATGGCTGGAGCTGACGAGGCATAAATAGTTGGATATGAATCTACTTTTACCCATGTGGAATTTCTCTCCCATACGAAACATTAAAGATAGCCATAAATCAATGGCCTTCTTTAATGAAGTTGCACGCACTTTAGGGTATTAAAAACCCTAGTTTCACTGCATATATAAGAGAGACTTGGACACCAATTCAAGGAGGGGCGATTATAGAAAACAGTCCTAGTCTGAAGCTTGTAAAGAACCACCAAAGTGAAACCTAGAGAAAACTCCTCACAACAGACGCCATCGAGAGAGGCTGAAGAAGTGGGAGACCTGCAACAATAGTTAGACGACACAAAGTGTAACACCTTAGACCCGATGTAACATTTGGGCCTCAAGCCCAAACCCATTCATAAAATTTTTCAATTAGATTTAGCCTACCATAAGCATTTCCATAAAATCCGATAACATTTGGAAATAAGTCAATATAAAATAGTTGAACCGTTTGCATGGGAGCTCCATCTTAAAACAAAGTATAAAGCATTCGACATGATTAATAAATCTAAATAAAGTTACCGACGTAAATCAAGGGTCCTATGAATACATTGCCTGGCAAGCCTAAGTATTGTACTCTTGATCACATCGATGAACTGAAATCCTACTCCGATGGGGCTCCTTCGAATGCAACGCAACCACCTAAAAACCTACATAAGGAAACAATGATTCCAAACGCTGAGCTCATAAAGCTTAGTGGATACACCTCTACTCTACCATGCTTCATGAAGATCGTAAATAAATGCATGTAGCTATGAAAGATGATATGACAGTCAAAATGACGTGTGACGCTACTTTAGTCACCTAAACACATATTACACAGAATATAATAAATATGAGGCATACAAGGCCCAAGTATACTATACCACATCAACATAGGAGTGATGCTCGGGTCACAAAGCATTGGGAATGAACACTCAATGGTTGAGTTCGAGTCACACAGCATCGTAAAATACATCCTGGATGAGGCCAGGTCACCTAGCATCGGAGCATACACCCGTACTCAAAATTCTCCCTCGAGCACCATCGAATGAGGCCAGGGTCACATAGCGTCGGTAACCTCCATTCAAAAATTCTCTTACCATGGTATTGCAACATGTCTTGAGTATCTGAATCCCATCAATCAAGTGACCACTTGGCACGCCACATCAAGCATATAAACATACCATCCTATGGTTGCTAACAATTACAAGTCACACTTGGCATTTATCGGGGTTTAAGCTTTATGATCGAGTATGAGATTAGATTTTCAGTTTCATGGTTTTACTACTTATTTTACCATATTAGAAGCCCATTGGGCCTTATTCCTCAAATTATAGGTCACTCGAACTCAAATCTTAATTTCGGGCAGATTGCCCAGTGAGTACCGATACTCACTTAGGGGTACTGATACGCGTAAGTGGGTACTTAGGGGTACTGATACGCTCCAGTGGGTACCAATACCCACTTACGTGTATCAGTACTCAATTTACCACTATAGGGTTTAACCAAAACCTCGTACTGATACATGGGGAAGTGTACCAATACCCCCTAATGTACCGATACGCTCCCAAGCGTGCCAATACCCATTTTGGATACTAGAATTTGATGGAATAGGGGCGGTATCGATACAGTCCCACACGTACTGATACCCCCTTAAACACTTGCTGAAATTTTCCAAGAAATCAATGAGGTACCAATACCAGTTTATACGGTATCGGTACCCAAACCTAGAATTTGAGTTTTGGAGCTCGAGATTTATCCCAACACATCCCCAAACATTATAGAAGGAGCCCAAATTGCACTTACACATTATGGAGGGTGTTTTAAGTAATTTCTTACTCTTTTTACATCATATTAACATCAAATTCAAGATTCACCATGAACACCCATACTTAAGCATTTTAAGCACCAAAACACCAAACAAGCATACAATGCTTTACATTTAGGATTTGTAGGAAACAAATGGAGTTGGAAGTGTACTAACCTTCCTCCAAGCACTAAAAAAGAGCCTCATTGCCTAGCCTCAAGCCTTTCCCTTGCCTTGAGCTTTTGAGTGCTCTCCAACCTTGTAACACCCCATCCTCGGGTTATCCGTAACTCGGTTCAGGAGTGTTGCCAAAGCAAGAACAAAGCAAAAGATAGGTTACTTGTCAAACAAGTAACCTCGATATAATAACTTGCAATGCAAGTAACCTAAACACAACCATACAAGACATACAAGTTGTCCACATTAAACAAAACCAACATACATAGCATGCTAATTTAGGTACTAATTTGTTCAATTTCATACTTATATCCTAAGTTACCATTATCATATTACCATTCCATTCAATTCACATACATCATTCAAACAACAATCACAAGTGTGGCATACTTCACAATAAGTTACTATTAGACATGATTCAACTTTCATTCTTACTACAAATTCATGTACCCTATTCGAATAATACAAGGTGGTCACTAAACACATTTCAATTAGCTTACTTGCATCTCAAGATACTACTTATTCAACCAATTAACATGATCAATGCAAGGCATCCAACTTACATTCTTATTACATGTTCATACACCCTATTCGAATAGCTAGGTGTTCACTTAGTACATTTCATTTGTTTCTTTTTCAATCAAATCATAACATTTCATGGCATCCTTAGCTAGTAACATTGATAATGCATACTTGAACATACCTTAGCTCCAATCCAAGCATTGCCGAATCATACCATAGCCACAAGAATGATTGCATGATCATAAAACATTGGTCTATTGTTCGAATGAAACAAGGATTCAACATTCATTGGATTATTATCATTTTATGAGCAACATCAAACTTATTTAGATACATATCAACGTAGTTCATATACATAGCTTAAGTCATCAAAGTTGGTTACATGATAGTCCCAACAAAACATTACATATACTAGTCTTAAAGACACAACAAAATGCATGATCAAGGCTACCTATTACAAGTTCTAGTGCCACCAAACTAGGAGTATACAAGAGTATGAAATCATACTTTCAAGCTTGCTTCAGAATGTTGCTTCGAGATCAAGATATCCTCTTGAAAGTATCTTTAATCTGTTATGGGAAGAATGAAGAGTAGAGTGGTAAGTACAACTAATGTGCTTAGTGAGGTAACACTAAGTCTAGCCAATTTCCAAGCATGCATATCCAAGTTTACATGTATTTCGAAGCATCAAGATCATTACTACATGACATGTTCTATTCGAATGAATAGGGTAAACATTGGCAAACTTCACATATCACACTTTCAACATTGTAACATCCATCATATATCCATAACATACTATTCGAATATCTTGCTTAGAAGACAAGCAACCATAAACACCAAGTACCAAATAGTCATTTCTACACAACAAGCATCAATCATGCATAACTTTCATGTGAAGTAACTAGTTATACAATCATTCATGCTTTATCTTCCAAGGCAAGGATGTTCATTCAAGAAACTTACAAAACAAGCAATGTTCACATCACACATCCAAGGCAACACTGTTCATTTCAAGTTTTAGTTCATCTTATAACACCCTTGGTATTTAGTTAAATAGATAATCAAATCCTCAACAAAATGCACCGAAGTGCCAAAATGCACCGTAGTGCCAAAATGCACCGTCGTGCCAATATGCACCGTAGTGCCAAAATGAGCTCAAGATTATAAGGCATGCGCTCCTATCTATCCAAACTAGCTACCAAAGTTGTTGATTATCCATTTCATTCAAGCTTTATACAATTCCTTATTCAATACAAAATTTTGCCATTCAAAGGCCAAGCCCTTAGGCTTATGGAGTCTTAACTCCCAAGACAAATCTATCCATGCCATTCAAATGGCATAAGTACAAAGTGATACCATTGTTCATTTCATTTCAACCAGCCATGTATATCAATCACAAACACATGCATATGTATGCAATGTGCATACCTTATTCTCCAAGCTAGCATGCCATTTCTTACCTTTAGCATAAGCAATGCAACATGTCAAGCATTTCATTTCATTTTCTTAACAACCAAGTAAAGAAATAGATCATGGCATCAAACAAGTTGTCATACATGTCATTATTCCCTTAATTAGACAAATTTGTATTAGGTTATGTTACATGGCAATGACATTGAATTAAGACAATAACAAGGTTGGTTAGGACCTAAGTCCCAACCCTAAGGATAGTTACACTCACAATACTCCTAGCTAATCAATTGTCTTTTATCCAAATCCCTTTGCTTCTTGATTTGGGATGTCCACTCTGATCTTCCTCTTCCACAGCTTGCTGCCCTTGGTCTAGCAAGCATAACACGTTCAATTAATCAAAACAAGCACATAATGTCACACATGTATAGTAGCAATGTTACCACATTTGTACCTAACATTTAGCTATTGTTTTATGCATTCTTTCAAGCATTTCTTACTAGTTCATCTCTAAATTGTTATTACCTCGTTTTAGAACATAACTGGACAGATTACAATGTCCCAAAACTGTTTTGGAAACAGTTTACTTCTAGGTGCAAAAATAGTCCCAAACTGCCCAGTACACTGCTGCCTGGCAGTTTGCACAATGTCCCTTTAAATGATCATATCTTTTAATTCGTACGTCTAAATTTCGATTAATTTACATCGTTGGAAAGATAACAAAATTGTCTATATGATCATATAAGGCTTGTATTTTATTTCTTAGCCAATTAATACTGTTTATTGTTCAAAGATAGGGTATTTACACTGTCTGGACAGTTTGCACTGTCCAACTATTTCTATTTACAATTTCCAGCATAAGACCCAGTTTTCAGTTCTATTTTCACTAAAATTTCATCCCTGAATTTGATCTATACAACTTTTGGTGAATTTTCAAAGCTACTTCCCGGAACAGAGCAATTCTAGGCAGATTACACCTATTCACATTTTAATTCCTTAAATTCATTTTAACCAATGTTTTGGCCCTATAAATCATTTCGTATGAAATCCTAAATATGTTTAGTCAATGTTAATTCATTTTTCAAGGCAGCCAAAACAAAGTAAGTTGGTTAAATTGCTTAATTTTGCATGTTTACTTAAAATGTTCTTACTAAAACAGTTTTCTAAGCTATATGACTTTGTTCGTACCTTTATCTTTCATTTCCAGCATTGGTTACTAACAATTTAGCTTGTTTAACACCTTAATTACATTATCTAATCACGATCATATTCAATTCATTAGTTCCATAGCTCAATTACAAGTTCTAAACATTCAATTCTTACATGAACATCTCATTTCAATTTTCCAGCAACCTAGCTTTGTTACACTATCACATACACATAATTTCCAGCATAATACCTAGTGTTCATTCTCCAAATTTGCATGATTCTACAACAATTCAATCATCTAACCACATATTCAATAGTTAATTTCATCTAACATCATCAAAACAGCCCAAGTCAACAAGTATAGTTTCCTATTCGATTGAACAAGAGTAGAATCATACTTACTTTGCTTATAGCTTTAATTTCCTTACAAAATCCTATACATGCAAGCTTAATTTCCCTTCATCAATGGCTGATTTCTCAACTCTCTCTCTCTCAGATATTTTCTCTTCACATTCGGCAATAGGATAATGAAGAAGATGATGACTATGCTTAATCCAAGTTATTGGATTTGTGAAATGTCCAATATGTCCCTTAATTAATCCTTATCTTAACTTAATCAAGGGCATTAGGGGAAACAAGAAATTTAGCATGCAATCATCATCTTTCTCATTTAAATCAATTTGGTCATTCTAAATTGGTCACAATTCTCTTTTAATCTTTCATTTTGGCAACTCACTTTGTTAATTATTCAATTCAACCCTTAATTGACTTTACTTAATTCAAGATGATTTAACTATTTAGGAATTCTAAATAGTGGTAACATTCTAAGCCCTATTTTGGGGTGTTACAAACCTCCTTAACTACAAATCGAAAGTTGTACAACGGGATACAACCCTACAAGATGGAAAATGGATGATAAAGGAAGTGTTCAACATCAAGAAATAGGATTTAAACTTCCATTCCCGTTCATCCACTCCAAACACCTCCAAAACCCATGATTTTCAGCCACCACCAAACTTAACCATTCTTACCTCCTAGGTCGGATCATTTGATGTTAAATCTAACCTCCTCATGCCAAAATCTAAGATTTCAAATCCAAACAGCAAAGATTACTCCTTTGGCTTGAATTCTTAAACCAAAAGCAGGGAAGGAAGATAGGAGAAGAGAAGGGACAAGAATGAAGCTCACAAGGTATTTTACCCAAATGCCTTTCCCTCATCTTCCCTCAACCCAAACTTTCAAGCCCAACAACATATATGAAGCCCACAAGGCATTCCTTAGACACCCGAAGGCCCAAAACATGGCCTAAAACACTGAGCCCACAACTCAGGTTAAACTAACACACATATTCCAAAATTTGGGTCATTACAACTCTCTCCTCCTTAATGAAATTTTGTCCTCAAAATTTACCTTTTGGAAACAAATGCTAGTAAGCAGCTTCATGTCCTTCTCTACCTCCCATGTGGCTTCCTCGACCCCATGATTCCTCTAAAGAATCTTCATCAAGGGTATACATTTGTTGCGAAGTTCGTTGACTTTCTTGTCAAGTACTCTTATTGGCTCTTCCTCATAGGTCAAGTTGGTGCAGATCTCAATCTCTTCTAAAGGACTAACATGTGAAGGGTCAAAATGATAATGCCTCAACATAGACACATGCAACACATTGTGGATAGGCGCCATCTCCAGAGGCTAACCCTCTCAAGAATCGCATATAGCCCAATAAACCTCGGGCTTAACTTGAACTTTCATCCAAAACAGATTACACTCATCCACATTGACACCTTAAGAAACACCTTATCGCCTACCCCAAACTCTATGTGCTTACATTTTTGAACCTTCTCCTTAGTTTGCCTAATCAATTCTAATCCCATAATCCTCATTTCATTGAGCTCGGTCCATCATAAGGGTGCTATACACTTTCGCCCATATAAAGTCTCAAAAAGAGCCATCTTAATACTCGATTGGAAACTGTTGTTACAAGCAAACTCAACAAGCGGTAGATGGTCCTCCCAAATCTTTTCAAAGTCGATAACACAAAACCAAAGCATATCTTCCAAGATTTGAATGACTTGCTCGGACTGACCATCAATTTGAGGGTTCACAGGGGTCTCTATCTGATATGATCAAAGATGACACCCCATGTAACCGCACAATCTCTTGGATGTATAATCGTGCCAACCTCTCAAGCGTAAAATTCATACACATAGGTAAGAAATGAGTACACTTTGTTAAACGATCCATAATCGCCCATATAACATCATTCTTCCTTTGAGTCAAATATAGACCCGTCACAAAATCCAATATCACACGATCACTCTTGATAACCGTTGTTGTAGGTAAACTCAATAAGAGGTAGGGATTTCTCCCAAGAGCTTCCAAAATCAATGATACATGCTCGAAGCATGTCTTCCAAGATCTGGATTACCCTTTCTGACTAGCCGTCAGACTGAGGGTGGAAATAGTATTAAGATTGACTCTGGTGCCTAGAGCTCCTTGCAATGACATCCAGAACCGAGACGCATATCATGGATCTCGATCAAAAATAATAGACTGAGGTACTCCGTGGAGCCGAATAACTTCCTTGATATACAAGTCAGCTGCTTAGCAAGACCACGATCCATCTAAACTGTCAAGAAATGGGCTAACTTGGTGAAACGGTCTACAATGACCCAAATGACATCATTTTTAGTAGGAGTCAAAGGTAAACCACTAAAAAAATCCACAGTGATCTTCTGTCGCTTCCATTGCGGTAGATCGATGGGTTGCAATAAGCCGATAGGAACACGATGTTCAGCTTTAACATGTTGACATATAAGGCATCTGGACACAAAGTCAACTATGGCTTGCTTTATGCCAAGGCCATCAATAAAGCTCTCGTAGGTCCTTGTACATCTTTATTGACCCCAGGTGAACAAAAAAAGAACTCGAATGAGCTTCCTTAAGAATATCAGTACAAAGATATTCATCACTAGGTACACAGACCTGATCACAGAAACATAAGAGTCTTTCAGAATTCATTCTAAAGTTGGGGTTGTCTTGCAGCTTGGAAATGATAGCTTGAAGCTTAGGATCTTGTTTTTGCAATGCTTGAATTCTCGATATGATGGTAGACTGAACTTGAAGTTCAACCACGAGACAACGATGCTTCCTAAGACGAAAGTGAGCATTGATAGCTTGAGAGCTACAATACAAGAACTTTACAATGAGTATATACACTAATCAACATATTAGACTCAATAATCAACAACAATACTTACCAGGCAAGGGTTTGCGGCTGAGTGCATCAACTACAACATTGGCCTTTCCTGAATGGTAATCAATAACAAGATCGTAATCCTTAAGGAGTTCCATCCACCTCTGTTGCCGAAGATTCAACTCCTTCTAGGTCAAGAGTTACTTGAGAGTTTATGATCAACGAAGAGATAGCATTTCTCTCCGTAGAGATAATGTATCTAGATTTTCAATACAAAGACAACTGAAGCGAATTCTAGGTCCTGAGTAGGGTAATTCATCTTGTGTGGCTTTAGTTGCCTCGAAGCATAGGCAATGTATTTGCCTTCTTGCATCAATACGCATCTTAACCTAAGATGTGAAGCATCACTATAAATGGTGTAGTCCTTTCTAGACTCGGGTTGGGTTAGGACCGGTGCATGGGTCAACACTTTCTTCAATTGATCAAAGTTTCTGTGTCGATCCATAGACCAAAAGAATGGAGCATCCTTTCTCAACAACTTATTCATAGGAGCTACTATCATAGAGAGTCCTTAGACGAATCTTCTATAATAGCCAGCGAGCCCAAGAAAACTTCTCACCTTACCAATATTCTTCAGTGGGTACCAATAAACAATGGCTTGGATTTTCTTTGGATCCACATGTATGCCTGAATCAGATACAATGTGCCCAAGGAAGGCAACTTCGGTGAGCCAAAACTCACATTTGGAAAACTTAGCAAACAATTGCTTCTCCCATAGAGTTTGAAGCACAATACGAAGGTGATCTCGATGCTCACCAGGGTTCTTAGAATATATCAGAATGTCATCAATGAACACCACTACAAATTTATCAAGGTAGGGCCTGAAAACCCGATTCATTAAATCCATAAAGGCTGGTGGTGCATTAGTTAGCCCAAAAGGCATCATCAAGAATTCGTAGTGTCTGTATCTTGTTCGAAAAGTACTCTTGGGTACATCACATTCTTTGACTCTCATCTGATAATACCCAGACCTTAAATCATTCTTGGAAAACACAGAGGCATCCTTAAGCTGATCGAATAGGTCATCTATCCTTGGCAATGGATACTTATTCTTGATGGTTAGCTTGTTCAACTGCCGGTAGTCGATACACAATCTCATGGAAACATAGAATCCTAAAACAATAAAACATAATAGATAAAAGGAAAGGCTATAACATTGAAAAATAATTAAAACATAGAATCCTAAAACAATAAAACCCAACAAAAAGTATTTAACTCGTTTCCGAGAAAATAACAACCATAATAAAAATAATAAAAAACATAGCAATCGATAATGCAAGACAGAAAGAGAATCAAAATGTCCTAAGATTTCTTCTTCATGCCCTCAAACTGTTGCTGCAATGCTCCAAACTCCTCAAGCCTATCTCGATAGCTTTTAGTCGCTTGGAGAATCCTCTTAACCTTCGATAATTGTGGTTGTACCCCCTCGACCTGGCCCAGTCGAAAGACCGGACCGAACAGGTCACACGGGGTTTACTAAAGAAACCCCGTGAAGGTTTGCCTCGGTAAACGACCCTTTTTTATATCTTTTCTAGATGCAAAAATATTAACCTAAGTGTACATACTAGCAGCAGGTGAAATTACAACTCAACTGGGAAACGATTAACATCCAACTGTATCGATTTTAAGATTAGGGAGCGATTTGCAAATTTGACAAATTATAGGGACTTATTGTGAAATTAAATTTACCAATATTCAACTAGTCAGGTTCCATGTCCACATGTCGAGTTTCAACTCAAAAAGATCACTCCAACTCATTCAACTGTATTCATACATTCAAGGACTAAAACGTAAAGAAGTAGAACTACAAAAGATCCTAAGTAACCAACTTATCGGACACCATATCGGTACACTTGTGCACTGTATTGGTACGCCCTTGTTGGTTTCTAATTCCCAATTTTCTGTGGCACAAAACCGTACCTATATGGCCCCGTGTACCGATACGCCTAGCCAATTTGGCCTTGGCCCGTACCGATACGCACCAACCTGTACCGATACGCTGAGCCTATTTGGGCTTAACCATACCGATACGTTGGGTCAGGTACTGATACGCCAGGACCCAGAATCACATATTTTGCTGGTTTAACACATAATTAAGCCAAACAGAACACCCTAGCATGCTTCTAAGACATGAGCAACATTTTCAAGGATCAATTCTCAGCCACAAACATCAGAAACATCACTCATACATATCACCTTGCTTCAAAGAAGTATCTATAGGCATGCAACCTAGAAACCAAGTCAACAAGATATGAAAAACCTTACCAAGGCATAAACCAAGTATAACATGCCATTTACAAGTCCAAAACAACAATATAAACTTGCCCAAACAGGGAGTTCAACAACATCTCCCAAAACCATAAGGAATTCCCCATTGCCCTTATTAAACATAGTCTACTTTGGAAACATACATTCGTATACGAAGTCCTTGGATCACCTTCACTTGCTTGCTGCCTTCGGATCTTTAATTCTCTGCATTGATGGACAAAGAGAGCGCAAGCACACTAGGCCTAGTGAGGAATGCTAAAAAACAACACTCTGTCAATGCATTTTAAAACCGGTTTCTAAACCACGTTGAAATCACTTTTCAATCCATGATTAAAACATCATGCCTTCAAAACCATACACTTTAACTATTCAACAACCAGCATGTTAAGCCATATGCAACATGTATTATTAATCCAACAACAACTCACATTGCTAACCTCAATTTAAGCCTTCCCATACATAACATACCCTATGCAAAGCTTAAAGACTAACATGTATAAATCCCATTATACAACACATAATACATTAACAATTATATTGGCTCACAAGTGATCATCAACAAGTTCCATCTACAAAATATAACATCGGATACGTCGATTTACAAGTGTTCTCCCAACACTTCATACATTCTCACCGGCAACACAAGGTTCACACACAAGAGTATTCGGTACACAATATAAACTCCTCAACCGTTGTGACATCTGTGGTGGAGTATTCGGTACGCCATATAAACCTCTCAACACCACTCATCGGTAGATGTATAACCCACTAACAAGATTTTTCAGTACCATAAACCCCTCAATCATTATGGTACTTGGACGGAGTATTCGGTACACCATATAAACCCCTCTACGTCCAAGGCAACTCATTTTACATTGCACTCAATCCTATAGCCGACTAACTATATCCAATTACGTTTTAAAACCACTTCCATACCATCACTTGCCAATATAATTCACAATTAGCCATGAACCTCAATGTTTTTAAAACAATCTACCAAAACATACCAAACCAACAACCATGCTTTCACAAGTATAAATCATACTTACAAGGATCATTCACCAATGCATCCTTCATCAGTATATTGTCAAAAATAGTAGATAAAATACTTGAAATCATGCTTTAACATTAGGAACCATGTAATTCAAAACAAGTGCATAAATCATTTAGTAAAACAAGCACGACCAAGAGAGAAAATCCTTTATACTTACTTCTGAGTTTAAAACAGCATTTCAAATTAGATTTAAACTCCCTTATACCACCTTTTAAACCTCCAAATCTGGGAAACACATTCTCACTCATCGACACGTGAAACCTCGATTCGCCGACACGCAATCAAGCGTCTAAAGCCTCCAAAGCTTCACCGGTAGCTTCTGAAATTAGACTTATTTTATAGTAGGAACCACATAACTCAAAACAAGTGCATAAATTATTTCATAAAACAAGCATGACCGAGAGAGAAAATCCTTTATACTTACTTTTGAGTTTAAACAAGCATTTCAAACTAGATTTAAAATACCTTAAACCACCTTTTAAACCATTCCAAATCGGGAAAACACGTTCTCACTCACCAACACGCGAAACCTCGATTCGCCGATGCGCAATCAAGTGTCTGAAGCCTCCAAAGCTTCACCATAGCTTCCGAAACGTTCTCCCCTATTTTAACCACATTATAATAGAGGATTAATGCATCATAATGCATTCAAAACCCCAGCAAGCATTTCCTCAACATTGCCTTGCTTAAACCATCAAAACTCATATTTGAAACAACCGAAACAACTTCGATTCACATCCAAAACTTAAGCCAACCATAACCTAACACTTCCAAACATCAATTAACATCAAAATACATCTAAAAACCATCTCATAACATCCTTATACCTGAAAAAACCTTTAAACACCCACAACACCTCCAAAATTCCAGACTAGCAACTCAAACAACTAGAGATTCATTTGATTTCGGGATTCTATTGATAAAACCAATCCATTATCATCATAAGACATCAAAATCATGATATAACCTCATCATAAACTCAGCAAAACAAATCTAAAACAAAGATCTCATAATTACCTCAATTAAATCTCAACTAACCTATTTCTCTTCAATTAAATCCACAAAACTCATTAGAAATCATTTGTAAAGGATTAAGAACTTGGGAATTTCAATAAACAACCATCATTAAAGGATAAGAGCAAACCTCACCTCCAAAGGTTGAAAACTCCTCTCAATTGGATGATCTTTACACTAAAGAAACAAGGGAAAATCAATGAGATTTTGAGAAACAAGTTGAGGAATCCATTAGAAATCATTAGCTTAAGAAAATAAGATCATTACCTCAAATCTTTGCTGAGAAAATAGATGTTTGGATGAAGATATTTTGAGAGAAAACTCTAGAGAGAAAAGTTATGTCAATTTTGTTTTAAGGGAAATTACTATCATCCTTCTAATTAAACCTCTATTAATATTTAATTAAATCACTTTAAAACAAATCCAATTAAGAGAAAATCTGATAAAAGCATTTAGGCTTAATAGCTCCTTAAAGATTCTAAGTTTCAATCCTTTTACAAAACAGTCACTAAAAAAAGTTCACTTTGTACATTTTGGTTACTAACACGAAATGTCCAATTTCCAAATCTTATTTTCTGAAATTGACTTCACCAAAAATCAATATATATTTAATAAATATTTTAGAGCATTTTTTTTATATTTTTATCCCTTGTAAGAATATAAAATCGACTCAAATCCCTAATTTCGGTCCATCGAACCCCTACACCGGCCCAAAACCTCTGGGCCCAAAACAGGGCATTACAACTCTCCCCCACTTAGGAAATTTCGTCCTCAAAATTTTACCTAGCGGAAAAGATAAGGAAACTGATTCTTCATGTCATCCTTCCTCTCCCACATGGCCTCCTCAACTCCTCGATCTCGTCACAACACTTTGACCAACTCTATTCGCTTCTAATGTGATCAATCGATCCACAAATCCAGCAAACATTGGCACCCATCGCAGTAGGAGCTTGCCCCTCACAAATTAAACGTGGACAATCTTGCCTCAAATGATCATGCGATCCACAAGCCCAACAAGGATTAAGCTCAGATCTAACCCAATTACCACGACCTTGCGCTCCACGTCCAACACCGCCGCCACATCTCACATCAGACCGATACCTATAATGTTGACCACCACTAGAGCTAGAGTCTGCAACTCTCTTACCCAAACCAGAACATCTCACACGAGAAGACAAGCCCAATTTCTGCTCAATATCCTTCGCCCATGTAACCAACATGTCGAAATCAGTGTAATCTAAAGCCAACATGTATGTCTTCACTTCTTGCACCAAACATAGCAAAAACGATCACATCGATGCCTGTCACTCGGCACCAACTTAGGAGCATATTGGCTCAAAAGAACAAACTAAACCTCATACTCGGCCACAATAATGCTACCCTGAACCAAAGACATGAACTCTCACTTCTTATCATACAAGTATCTAACTCTCATATACTTCTTCTTAAAGGCAACTTTTAAAAACTCCCAATCCACATCATTAAGCTCCATAGTCGCAGTTACAGTCGTCCACCAACTGTAAGCATCACCTTGCAACAGGGACACACCACATCCTAACTTACGGGTATCATTACACCTCATTTGATCTAATATCCGGATCATACTGGCTATCCAAGCCTTGAATACCTCAGGCGACAAACCACGATACTCAAAACCGCCCAAACTACACCAATGCTCTAACGGCAACCCCATTTGTCTAGAAGCTGGCACTTGCACTTCAGCAACAACAACCTGGAAAGCTCTAGTCATTGCCTGAATCAAAGGCGTCATATCACCGAACACTGGCCCAGCCTACCTAAGTGGCACTTGCTCCCCATCCAACGGTGGAGGAGGTAGAGGGGGTGGTATCCATCCAAGAGGAACAACGTTATCTTGATTTCCATGCCTAGCAGCAATAACAATCACACCGGATTGCAACTCTCTCCTCGGTCCTATCGTGCTAAAACAAATAAGGTATGATATCAAAACAAAACAATTAGGCTAGCTCCAAGAAAGGATCCAAGACTTCCATTTTAAAAATCAAAATAATTTGGACTATGATAATAAGGCAATGGGTTTCCCAAATTTCTCCTCTAACATGGCATAAAGCAAACAACGTACATATCTCAACCACCGTGCATAGCAAAAAGTAGATATAACTCGCAACAACATCTTACCAACATCCTAACCTTTCAAAACCTCACCCCATTTATCTCAAACCTAGCTTTGGTACAATCAAATGTAATCCCCTTGACCCAACCTAGTCGTAAGACCGGACTGAACAAGTCATACAGGGTTTACTGAAGAAAACTCGTGAAGGTTTGCCTCGGTAAACGACCCTTTTTTATAGCTTTTCTAGATGCAAAATTATTAACCTAAGTGTACATACTAGCAACAGATGAAATTACAACTCAATCGGGCGTCGATTCGACATCCAATTGCATAGATTTTAAGATTAGGGACCGATTTGCAAATTTGACAAATTAGAGAGACTTATGAAATTAAAGATACCAATATTCAATTAGTCAGGTTTCATGCCCACGTATTGAGTTTCAACTCAAAAAGATCACTCCAGCTCATTCAATTACATTCATACATTCAGGGACTAAAACGTAAAGAAGTAGAACTACAAAAGATTCCAAGTAACCAACTTACCTGGCACCGTATCGATACACTTAGGCAGTGTATCGTACGCCCTTTATGGTTTCTAATTCCCAATTTTCTATGGCACAAAACTGTACCAATTCGGCCCCGTGTACCGATACGCCTAGCCAATTTGGCCTTGGCCCGTACCGATACACACCAACATGTACCGATACGCTAAGCCTGTCTGGGCTTAACAGTATCGATGCGCTAGGTCGCGTGCTTGATCGCCTAGACCCAAAATCACATCTTTTGCTGTTTTAATACATAATTAAGCCAAACACAACACCCTAGCATGCTTCTAAGACACGAGTAACATTTTCAAGGATCAATCCTCAGCCACAAACATCAGAAACATCATTCATACATATCACTTTGCTTCAAAGAGGTATCTATAGGCATGTAACCTAGAAACCAAGCGAACAATATATCAAAACCCATACCAAGGCATAAACCAAATATAACAAGCCATTTACAAGTCCAAAATAACAATATAAACTTGCTCAAATAGGGAGTTCAACAACATCTCCCAAAACCATAAGGAACTCCCCATTGCCCTTATCAAACATAGTCTACTTTGGAAATATACAATAACAAGTAACAAAAATAAACCAAAAACAACTAACTCCAATTACCAATCCCCGGCAACGGTGCCAAAAACTTGTTGCATATTTTTAGTGCAATGCAAACAGCGCAAGTAATAAAGTGATATGATAAGTATCGAGTATCGTCTCCACAGGGATTGGTTTGGGCCACTTTGCTTAAGTTACTACGTTGAAAAAGAGAAACAAAAGTAGGTGATTGTGGGAGTTCTAATTAACAAGTAAAATAAAAGAGTAATAAAAGATGGAGTAATCGAATAAGAAAGAGTAAGCTGGGTTATCGTGAGTCGTGCTGTGATAATTGAATAGTTCATCGTGGTAATTGAGTGCTAGAGTAGCTTAATTGATTCAACAATTGAATCCAGTCAGCTTGCCTGGGCAAGTCTACTATTGCCTTGGCAAGTCTGTGATTGCCTGGGCAATTGGGAATGGATCAATTTCTTGGGCAATTGGGCGACAGCCTTCAAAGTTCGGCAAAGCGTTCTTCAATGGTTTCTCGTTATCCCTAACTCGAAACACTGTAATTGTGCATGCCTTGATAATACATCCCTGCGTGAACCAATGGTGGACAACAACCTATCTTGCGCTCCTTTTAGCCTTTGAAATTCGTTACTTATTCCTAAGCCAAATTAGTTTTCACCATCGATCGATTGTATGAAAACCATGCTCATTCGTTTCTTGAATCTAAATCTCCCGATATTAGATAAATGGATGAATTCACGAGATCCTCTCCCAATTCACTCGCAATCAAAATTAAGAACCAAGAATGAACAAACTTTGAATTAAAATTGCAAACTCAAAAACCTAAACAAAATCCAATCGTTCTTACAACCACAAAAACACAATAACCCGAGCCAATCAAGTTAGTTAATGGCTGGGTTCAAAAGATATACAATGAATAATCCCAAACATGAATCTAACCAAAACAAAGAAGAAGAAAAAGAAGACTTCGAACAACCCCTTGCGTTTTCTCTCTCAATTCCCCTCTCTTGGAGGCTTGTGGCTAAGCCTTGTATTTATAGGAGATGGCTAGGTCAAAGTCTTTCTTGAGAAGGAAGTTAAGTTGGAATTAACTACAATATAATAAAAGAAATAGATCTCTTTTATTTTATTATTTTATTCCTCCTAAAACTCCTCCTAAATCTTTTGGAATTTAATCTACTTTAGATCTCCAAGAACTCCTCAATAATTGGAGTCTTTATCTCCATCAAATTCCTCTTGTAAATCCATATTTTGGGGGAGTTATCCCTTGAATTTCGATTATCATCCATAGTTGAGTAGATTTGTTAACAATTGCCTGGGCAACTAGTTCGGCATGCTCTTTAGAAATCGCCTCAATTGCCTCGGCAATTTCCTACTTGCTTCGGCAATTCTTAACCAGCACCAAATCAACATCTTTTCCACAAAATCAACCAAATTGTGTAATCAAGCTTAACGATGAAGGAAATTGTGAAATTATGCATGAAGGCCTAAAAGTGCAACTAAAATAAGCCTACGTCTAACAATAGTATGAGTAAAAAGGATAAGAAAAATAGTACTTTTGAACACTCGTCACGTATACAAAGTTCTTGGATCACCTTCACTTGCTTGCTGCCTCCGGATCTTTAATTCTTTGCATTGATGGACAAAGAGAGCGCAAGCACACTAGGCTTAGTGAGGAATGCTAAAAAACAACACTCTCTCAATGCATTTTAAAACCGGTATCTAACCACGTTGAAATCACTTTTCAGTCCACGATTAAAACATCATGCCTTCAAAACCATGCACTTTAACCATTCAACAACCAGTATATTAAGCCATATGCAACATGTATCATTAATCCAACAGCAACTTAGATTGCTAACCTCAATTTAGGCCTTCCCATGCATAACATACCCTATGCAAAGCTTAAAGAGTAACATGTATAAATCCCATTATACAACACATGATACATTAACAATTATATTGGCTCACAAGTGATCATCTACAAGTTCCATTTATAAAATATAACATTGGATAGTGTTCTCCCAATACTTCATACATTCTCACCAGCAACACAAGGTTCATACACAGGAGTATTCGGTACACAATATAACACCCTCAACTGTTGTGACACCCGTGGTGGAGTATTCAGTACGCCATATAAACCCCTCATCACCACTCATTGGTAGATGTATAACCCACTAACAAAAGTTTTTGATACCATAAACTCCTCAATCGTTAGGGTACTTGGACGGAGTATTCGATACACCATATAAACCGCTTTACGTCCATTGTGACTTATTTTATAGTGCACTCAATCCTATTACCGGCTAACTATATCGATTACATTTTAAAACCATTTCCATTCCATCACTTGCCAATATAATTAACAATTAGCCATGAACCTCACTGTTATTAAAGCAATCAACCAAAACATACAAAAGCAACAACCATGCTTTCACAAGTATAAGTCATATTTACAAGGATCGTTCACCAATGCATCCTTCATCAATATAATGTCAAAAATAGTAGATAACATACTTGAAATCATGCTTTAATAGTAGGAACCACATAATTCAAAACAAGTGCATAAATTATTTCATAAAACAAGCATGACCGAGAGAGAAAATCCTTTATACTTACTTCCGAGTTTAAACCATCATTTAAAACTAGATTTAAAATACCTTAAACCACATTTTAAACCATTCCAAATCTGGGAAACACGTTCTCACTCACTGACACGCGAAACCTTGATTCGCTGATGCGCAATCAAGCGTCCGAAGCCTCCAAAGCTTCACCGTAGCTTCCGAAATGTTCTCCCCTGTTTTAACCACATTATAACAGAGGATTAATGCATCATAATGCATTCAAAACCCCAGCAACCAATTCCTCAACATTGCCTTGTTTAAAACCATCAAAACACCTATCCGAAACAACTGAAACAACTTTGATTCACATCCAAAACTTAACCCAGCCATGACCTAACACTTCCAAACATCAATTAACATCAAAAGACATCTAAAAACCATTTCATAACATCCTTATACCTCAAAAACCATTAAACACACACAACACCTCAAAAACTCATAACTAGCAACTCAAACAACTAGAGATTCATTTGATTTTGGGATTCTATTGATAAAGCCAATCCATTATCATCATAAGAAATCAAAATCATGATATAACCTTATCATAAACTCAGTAAAATATATATAAAATGAAGGTCTCCTAATTACCTCAATTAAATATCAATTAACCCATTTCTCTTCAATTAAATCCATAAAACTCATTAGAAATCATTTGTAAAGGATTAAGAACTTGGGAATTTAAATAAAGAACCATCATTAAAGGAGAAGAGCAAACCTCTCCTCCAAAGATTGAAAACTCTCTAGCAATTGGATGATTTTTACACTAAAGAAACAAAGGAAAATCAATGAGATTTTAAGAAAACAAGTTAAGGAATCCGTTAGAAATCATTAGCTTAAGAAAACAAGATCATTACCTCAAATATTTGTTAAGAAAATATATGTTTGGCTGAATAGATTTTGTGAAAAACTCTAGAGAGAAAAGTTACGTCAATTTTGTTTTAAGGGAAATAACTACCTTCCTTCTAATTAAACCTCTTTTAATATTTAATTAAATCACTTTAAAACAAATCCAATTAATAGATAAATCTGATAAAAACATTTAGGCTTAACAGCTCCTTAGAGATTCTAAATTTTAATCCTTTTACAAAACAGTCACTAAAAACAGTTTTTCACTTTTTACATTTTGGTCACTAACCCAAAATGTCCAATTTCCAAATCTTATTTTCCAAAATTGACATTACCAAAAATCAATATATATTTAATAAAGATTCTAGAGCATTTTTTATATTTTTATCCCTTGTAAAAAAATATGATCCCAAAATCGACTCTAATCCCTAATTTCGGTCCACCGGACCCCTACACTAGCCCAAAAACTCTAGGCCCAAAATCAGGGCGTTAAAGTGGTTCTCTGATAAACAAGACAAAGGGTTTTTCCTCCTTGAATGAAAGCTTATCTGCGTATTTTTGCGTTAAGTACAGCCTCCCTTAATTGTTGCCCTTGATATCTTTATATAGAGGTGGCTCTCCTAGGGTTTTAAAAACCATAATGTGCAAGTAATCTTTTAATGGGAATCTTATTTTTCTGCGTCATTAAGTTCTTAATAAAAGAATATCTTGTCACATGCTTTTAATAAAGTGTCATGTGATCCAGCAAATAAATCACACTAAAGGATCTAAGATTTTTCTCCAGCATCACAACGAATGTCACATCGAATGTTGTAGCATCTAGTCAAGCACGAGAGAATACTGCTCCACTGCTTCGTCACTTCCTATGCAATAAACACTAAAAACCACTACCTTTCTCATTAATAGCATCAATATATGTAAAGATTAATCTCAAACGTCATAACTCCATAACTATATGCAAACTACTCTTAAATGCAACTATATGAACTTGAAAACACGCAAAAGAAAAGTAAAAAGGGAATATAAAATGGATCAACGACAAACTCATCAAATACCCTCAAACTTGAACTATTGCTTGTCCTCAAGCAATGCAAAATGGAAACAAGAAAAATAAAAATAGAAAATAAGAACGTAAACAACCTATAAGTCCTAAGGTTCCACTAAGCTATGATTACAATGATTCCAAGTTATGCTGCAGTAGTAATTCATTCATCAGCTATGTTGATGATAATGAAGTATATTAGAGCTTACAGTTTTATTCAAAGGATTAAATCTACTGTAAGTACAGTGTGTGCTTGATTATAGGCATTCATCACTTAATAGTCTTATAGAAGCTTAAGGGTTACTTTTTTTCTGCCTCGGCATATGTTTTCCTTTTTTTAGCATATTCTTACTTCCTATTCTTTTTAAGTTTGAAACTGTATCCTCAACGCTTCAGCTCATCACATTAACCCTTCGGTACATGAAGATGGAGTGGAGTAAACAACCCATCCATGAGCCCTACGAGCAGTGTCATCCCATGAGGACTTTCATTCACTCTATTTCCAGTACTATCATTGCCACCAGGGAAAGTTAAATGGAGCAAACACAATGCACCTAGTGTACTAAGATAGTAAGATGCAAAGAATAGTGCTCCTCAACAATTTTGTTTAAATTATCAAGTTTTAATTTCTTGATTTTTAGGAAGTGTTAAGCCTTTGTTTTGCTACATTGATCATTTAAGTTCATTTCTTATTAATTCATGCTTAAGCATCAGAAAGTTGACCTAGAGCATCCCTAAGATTTCTTAAGTGACAGATTACATGTGTAACACCCTAAATCATAGCCTAGAAGTATTAAAACCAATTGCATAAGTTGATAGCTTAATTGAACCTAGAATTTAAACTAAATTGATTAGTCAAGGGTTTAATTGAAAGAATGAATGAAATAAGTGACCAATTTAAAGTGACTACATTGAATTAAACGAGGAAGATGGGGAATGCATGCTAAATTCTTAATATCCTACAAATGCCCTTGATTTATCTTTGATTAGTGGACAAATAAGGGATAATTTGGTCCATTCATTAAGGGAAATTGAGGATGAATCAGCCAAACTTTTCTTCTATTCTTATTTTATCCGATTCTAACTAGGAGAAAAGAGAGAAAAAGAAAGCGAAGGGGAAAGCTTGATATCCATGGCCATTCAACTTGATTTAGCTTCAATTTAAGTCTAGATAGCTTAGTAAGAAGGTAATTACTTGATTCTCTTGTGAATTTCATGTTTGAGTTGTTTGATTTGAAATGGAATTGTGATTTGAGTATATAGATGCTGGAAATTGTATGAACATGTAATCGACTCTTGTGAAATTGCTAGAATTGATCTTAAAATTGTTGGATGATTTCTTTATCTGTTAAGGTCATGCTAGTTGCAATTAGAACCTGGAAATTGATTGCTAGTAACCAAATTGCTAATGAAACACGTGTAGTTGTTGAAAAATTGAGAAACATGAACATGGTTCAAAACAGTCTAGATTAGGGGACTGTTTTGATTGAGAAATTGTGTAAGCATGGTAAATGAACTTAGAACTCTGTTTTGAACATGTTGATAGGTAAAATGGAGATTTAATTGAATTGGTAACTTGGTGGAAAATGTGACTACACCTAATTGAACTAGTTAAATTAGGTAATGGACTGCTTAGTTGATGAATTGATGTGTAATTGTGATCAAATGGATTAAACTGGTAATAACATGACTATGCCCTATTTTGAAAACATTGTTAAGTGAATTATGATAGCCAAGACATGTATGAACATGATCATGAATGAATTATAGGGCCAAAACATTGATTAAAATGAATTTAAGGAATTTAAATATGAATAGGTGCAGTCTACCCAGAATTGCTCTGTTCTGGGCAGTAACTTTGAAAATTCACCAAAATTAAGTTGGTTGGAGACTCGATTAACTATACAATCTAAGTACCAAGGGGTTGTTTAATGAAATAACAAATGTAATAACAATCCAATTATACATGATATTTGTCTTGAATGCCATGAAATGTATGTTACTTGACCTGAAAGCATGACTCCTTGGTTTCTTGTTTTGCAAGCATGTGTGCTTGATTCATGAAATATGACTTCTTATTGGTTGTACTTGCTGGCCGAATGCTTGCTATCCTAGATAGGATAATCCTGATGCTTGAAAGACTAGCTAAGATCACTCTTGATGCTTGAAAGCCTTAGCTAGGTCTATACTTGATTTAAAAGACATGAAAATTGAAATAACAAATGGTTAGACTTAGAACTACCTCACTAAGTACATTTTTGTTCTTATCACTCTTGTTTTCCATCCTTCCCCCAAAAACAGGTTAAAGGTATTGAACGTTCTTGTTTTGGAAGCTAGATTTGATACGGAAGCCAGCTACAATGCATCATTTTAGCCCCTCATACATGTATCAAGAATTCTTGTCCTTGAAGCAACTTCACAAGCAAGAAGCAAAGTATGGTCTCATACGTCTCTTGTAGTCTCCTAGGAGGTGGCACTAGTCTTGTATATAGAAGTAGTGAATCATGCATTTTGAGATCTTGAATGTTTAGTATAAGCATGTTTTTGGTGGGAATATCATGTAACTAACTATATGACTTTAAGCTTGGTATGTAAACACTATAAATTTGGTATTAATGTCAATGGTTTTTGCGCATATCTTGTTAATTGAGATGATATCTATATGTAGTCTAACTTGCTTGATCAAGTACCATGTATGATTGAAATGTAAATGCTTGAATGGAACATGTCTAGTGATCCAATCTTGATTGCCGAATTGTAAGAATGAACATTTCTAGTGTATTAAGTATGATCATATTTCATGTTAAGCAAGATTGTCAAATACGTTCAATTGCTACTTGAAATCATGTTACATACATATATCTTGTTCTTGCTTAAGCTGAAAGTAATCATGAATCATGTCTAAGTTATAGCCTTGAATGTAACGATCTATAATGCAATTCATGTCTAAGTTAAGTTTCTAATAAATCGAATTGCTTGTATAAGAAGAATTGAAATCAAACTTGTTCATCTATTAGATCTTAAGTCATTCGAATGCTATGAAATGTAAACGATAATGAAAGTTTAAAATGGATCACATGCTTGGTTTGTAATGTATTCAATGGTCTTTCTTGTTAGCTAAGTAATGTATGTTATGTTGTTTGTTAGTTAAGGAACTCATTAATAGGATGAGTTCTTCTTGCTTGCTTTCCTTGTCTTGCCTTAGTAATACTCTTGAATCGGGTTACAACTAACCCAGGGTAAGGGGTGTTACATTTATTGGTATTAGAGCTTTAGGTTTAGTCGATTCTTGTGTCTTAGGATACTTGTGCCACCTAGGAGACTTGTATTGAATAGCTTGTGTCTTGCTTATTAAACCGAACCCCTAATTGTTCTATTTGAATGTAGAATGTCTGAAACAAGACTTGGTCAGGATAATGAAAGTCCTGAAGAATCCTCGAATAAAGGAGATAGTGTGAAGATGGATTAGAATCCTCCTTAACAACAAGCTCAACATCGAGCTCAAGCTGCTGCCAACAGGAAGCTCCTGCTATCAATCCTGTGCAGCACGAATGTCTTCTAAGTATGAAGGAGATGTTCAATCATTTTGTATCTGCTTTAAAACAAGATCATTATATTGTTCTTACTGTTGTTGTGCCAAACCGAGCCCCAATTGACAAACTGGCTCAACATAGGGCTTATACCTTCATTGGCATCGATGAAGCTAACCCCAAAGTAGCTGAGTACTGGTTAGAGGCCACTACTCAAATCTTAACCAAGCAATTACCTTGTCTCGATGAGCACAAGCTCGAATGTGCCATAGCTTTGTTGGCAGACGAAGCTTTAAGCTGGTGGGAAACTACTACACTGACTGCCCCTACAGAAGCTGTGACATGGAAATTCTTCCTCGATGAATTCAGAAAGAAGTATATCAGTGAACATTATTTGGCCGAGCGCCATAAATGTTTCTTATACCTCAAGCAAGGGGGCCGACCTATTGAACAGTACGTGAGCGACTTCTGCAAGTATTGCAAATACGGGTCGAAATATATCAAAACTGAAGCTGATAAATGTCGAATGTTTATTGATGGATTAAATGATGAATTAAGTCCTATTTTCACTGCCCTGGGTATCACCAACTTCTAGAATTTGGTGAACCGGGTTATAGCAACCGAGGCAAAGATGAAGGCCTCAGAGAAACGTAAGAGTGGAAACTCTTGGAAAGATAAACGATCCAAAAATGATGACAAGCCACATTGGCAGTCAAAGAAAGCTAAACACTCTAAAGATCACTCTTCAAATTATACTCATGTCCAGAAGAGCAATTATATACCAAAACCTCAATCGGTAATCAAATCCTCAGCCCCGATCATCTCTGTTGATAGTACGGGGAATTATGGTAAAGTTGTTCAGTATTCTACCTATAAGTTCTGTCAAAAGCACCACACTGGGCAGTGCAGAACACAATCCAATATGTGATTCTTATGTGGAGCCTCTGATCACTATATCAGGGATTGTCCCCAGAATCCCAATAACGTTCCAAGTCGAACTCTTGGAAATGCCAGCTCAGCTCCCCCAATCGAAACACGAGTCCTAAACAAGCCCAATCTGGAAATCAAGGGAGAGGCAAGGGGAACCATTCAAATGCCCCTACTCACCAAGAATCTCGAGTCCCTGCTCGAATCTATCATATCCGAGGATTGGAAGATGAAGAAGCACCTGATGTCATAATAGGTACCGTTGAGATAAATTCAACTCTTGTTTATGCTTTAATAGACTCGAGATCCACTCATTTTTTATATGCTCATCTTTAATTGTCAAATTGAACTTGAAGCCTGAAATTATAAAACAAAGCCTTGTAATATCGAATCCAATAGGAGGAATTACAAATATAACCCTAATCTGTAAAGAATGCCCTTTGTACATCCGAAACATACCTTTTTATATTGATCTATATGTACTCCCAACATGTAAATTCGATCTAGTGCTAGGACTAGATTGGTTAAGCAAACATGAAGCCTAGGTAGATTGCTTAAATAAGAAACTTTATCTCTGGGGTTTAGGGAAGGAATCCATTCTTCTAATTGATAAGAAACCAACTTCAATATTTGCTACTATGGTATTACAAGATGAATTTGAATTTGGCTTACCTAGTATGCCAATCATGTCTGAATTTGTTGATGTTTTTCCCGAGGAACTCCCTGGTCTCCCTCCAATCAGAGAAGTAGAGTTCGGGATTGAAGTTCCACCTGGAACAACTCTAGTGTCCATCACTCCATATTGAATGGCACATGTTGAGTTGAATAACTCAAGAAGCAACTGCAAGAGTTACAAGATAAAGGCTTTATTCGGCCTAGCTCATCTCCTTGGGGTGCACTAGTCTTATTCGTGAAGAAGAAATACGGGACCATGAGACTCTGTATTGATTACAGAAAATTGAACAAGCTTACGATTGAGAATCAATATCCTCTTCCTAGAATAGAATATCTCTTCGGTCTACTCAAAGATGCTTCGGTATTCTCTAAGATTGACCTTCGATCAGGATACTATCAAATGAGGGTAAAGGAAGAAGACGTGCCCAGAATGGCCTTTCGTACTCGATATGGCCACTATGAATTTCTCATAATGCCATTTGGGTTAACGAATGCTCCATCTGCTTTCATGGATCTCATGAATCGAGTGTTCAAGCCCTATCTCGAAAAGTTTGCGGTCGTCTTCATTGATGGCATCCTAGTTTACTCCCGAAACAAGGAAGAACACTCCGAACATCTTAGAATCGTATTGCAAACTCTTCGAGAATGTCAATTATTCGCAAAGTTCTCTAAATGTGAATTTTGGCTAAACGAAGTCTCTTTCCTTGGCCATGTCATATCGGTAAAAGGAATTAAGGTAGACCCAAAGAAAATTCAGTCCATCCTGGATTGGAGACCTTCAAGGAATGTTGGTAAGGTCCGAAGTTTTCTCGGTTTAGCCGGGTATTACTGAAAGTTTGTCAAGGGTTTTTCTTCAATTGCCGCAAGCTTAACCAAGCTAACCCGAAAGGGTACACCTTTTGTTTGGTCAGAAAGCCAACAACGAAGCTTCGATCAACTTAAGCAAGCCCTAACTCATGCTCCAATTTTTATCCAACCAGAATCGGGCAAGTAGTACACTGTTTACAGTGATGCATCTCATTTAGGACTAGGATGTGTCCTAATTCAAGATGGAAAAGTGGTATCTTATGCTTCAAGGCAACTGGAACCACACGAGTCAAACTATCCAACACACGATCTAGAATTGTCAGCTATTGTGTTTGCTCTCAAAATATGGAGACATTACTTGTACGGGGAGAAGTGTAACTTGTTCACAGACCACAAGAGTCTCGAATATCTCCTAACTCAGAAAGATTTGAATCTGAGACAAAGAAGATGGCTAGAATTGCTTAAAGATTACGATTCGGTTATCGACTACCATCCAAGGAAAGCAAACGTGGTTGCTGATGCCCTTAGTCGCAAACCATACTCGGGTAAACCCCTAAATCTAAATTTTAGTATATTTTTAATCAAATTTGAACTTTCTTGGGTCACAAGAAAGCCATTCGAACACTTACTTGTTTTGCAAGTAACTACTTGAAATTTTCTGTTAATGATCTTGTTCTTTCAATTGTAACTTCCTTGGCTATCAATGCTCATTTTCGGTTATCCAAATGATGAAAATTTCTATCTAAACTTCAAGTTTAATCCAGTTTAATCTCAAGAATTAAAGAACTCCAACAAATTGATCCAGATCTTCAGAAGATCATATCCAAGCTTACTTCTGAGCCTAATTCTGATTTTTCCTTCAAGTCGAATGGGCTTCTCTACTTCAAGGATAGAGTGTATGTTCCTAACAACAAGGAACTAAGGCAAGAGATGTTACAAGAAGCTCACCAAAGCCCTTTCTCGATTCATCCTGGATCGATCAAGATGTACAAGGACCTAAAACCTCTATATTGGTGGCCAGGCATGAAATCGGCTATCACAAACTTTGTATCTAAGTGCCTAACTTGTCAAAGAGTCAAAATCAAGCATCGAGTTCCTACTGGATTACTTTAGCCAATCGAATTCCCTCAGTGGAAATGGGAGCGGATAACAATGGACTTCGTTACTGGTCTTGCTTATACTCCAAGAAAGAACGATGTTGTATGGGTGATTGTTGATAGATTCACAAAGTCTACTCACCCCAACACTGTTCAAATGAACATGAGCTTGGAAACCTTAGCCGAGCTATACATCCTTGAAGTGATTCGATTACACGGAGTACCTACAGTAATAATCTCTAATTGTGATCCTATATTTGCTTCTCGATTCTGGAATTCCTTGCAGAAGGCTCTAGGAGCTAAAGTGCATCTTAGTACAACCTTTCATCCTTAATTAGATGGACAATCTGAAAGAATCATTCAAGTACTCGAAGATATGCTACGATCTTGTGTTATTGACTTCGGGAAGAATTGGGAGAAATCCCTGCCTCTTGTAGAATTTGCCTACAACAATAGCTATCAATCTTCTATTCAAATGGCACCATTTGAAGTTCTAATGGTAGAAGATGTAGAACTCCTCTATGTTGGTCTGAATTGGGAGAAAACAAGATTCTAGGACCTCAATTACTTCGGGAAACCGGAGAACAAATCAAGATCATTCACGATCGATTGAAGGCAGCTTTCGATAGACAGAAAGCGTATGCTGATTTGAAAAGGAGAGATATCCAGTATGCTATTGGAGACAAAGTCTTCCTAAAGGTCTCACTTTGGAAGAAAGTGCTCAGATTTGGAAGAAAAGGAAAGCTCAATCCCCGATACATTGGACCTTTTGAAGTTATTGAAAGAATTGGTCCGGTGGCCTATCGATTAGCTCTTCCTAGAGAGTTTGATAGAATACACAAGGTCTTCCATGTCTCAATGCTCAAAAGGTATCGATCTGATCCTTCACACATTCTTGAGCCCGAAGAAGTAGAATTGAATCTTGATTTGTCCTACGAAGAAAAACCTATTCAGATTCTTGACCGGGAGGTAAGGAAGCTTCGGAACATGATTGTTCCCCTTGTTAAGATCTTATGGAGAAACCATAAGATGGAAGAAGCTACCTGGGAATCTGAAGAAGTCATGAGGAAACAGTATCCTCACCTATTCGAGTCAGGTAAATTCGAGGACGAATTTAATTTAAGGGGGAAGAATTGTAACACCCTAAATCATAGCCTAGAAGTATTGAAACCAATTGCATAAGTTGATAGCTTAATTGAACCTAGAATTTAAGCTAAATTTATTAGTCAAGGGTTTAATTGAAAGAATGAATGAAATAAGTGACCAATTTAAAGTGACTACATTGAATTAAATGAGAAAGATGGGGAATGCATGCTAAATTCTTAATATCCTACAAATGCCCTTGATTTATCTGTGATTAGTGGATAAATAAGGGATAATTTGGTCCATTCATTAAGGTAAATTGAGGATGAATCAGCCAAACTTTTCTCCTATTCTCATTTTACCCGATTCTAACTAGGAGAAAAGAGAGAAAAAGAAAGTGAAGGGGAAAGCTTGATATAAATGGCCATTCAACTTGATTTAGCTTCAATTTAAGTCTAGATAGCTTAGTAAGTAAGGCAATTACTTGATTCTCTTGTGAATTTCATGTTTGAGTTGTTTGATTTGAAATGGAATTGTGATTTGAGTATATAGATGCTGGAAATTGTATGAACATGTAATCAACTCTTGTGAAATTGCTAGAATTGATCTTAAAATTGTTGGATGATTTCTTTATGTGTTAAGGTCATGCTAGTTGCAATGAGAACCTGGAAATTGATTGATAGTAACAAAATTGTTAATGAAACACGTGTAGTTGCTGAAAAATTAAGAAACGTGAACATGGTTCAAAACAGTCTAGATTAGGGGACTATTTTGATTGAGAAATTGTGTAAGCATGGTAAATGAACTTAGAAATCTGTTTTGAACATGTTGATAGGTAAAATGGAGATTTAATTGAATTGGTAACTTGCTGGAAAATGTGACTACACCTAATTGAACTAGTTAAATTGGGTAATGGACTGCTTAGTTGATGAATTGATGTGTAATTGTGATCAAATGGATTAAACTGGTAATAACATGACTATGCCCTATTTTAGGAACATTGTTAAGTGAATTATGATATCCAAGACATGTATGAACATGATCATGAATGAATTATAGGGCCAAAACATTGATTAAAATGAATTTAAGGAATTAAAATGTGAATAGGTGCAGTCTACCCAGAATTGCTCTATTCTGGGCAGTAACTTTGAAAATTCACCAAAATTTGTATAGATCAAATTCAGGGCTGAAATTTTAGTGACATGATCCTTAGTATGTCTAACTTCATTAGGTGAAAACATAACTGAAAACTGGGTCCTATGCTGGAAACTGTAAATAGAAATTGCTGGACAGTGCAAACTGTCCATGCAGTGTAAATGCCCTATCTTTGAACAATAAACTGTATTAACTGGCTAAGAAATAAAATCAAATCTATTATGGTCTTAAAGACAATTTTTTTAGCTTTCCAACGGCGTAAAGTAATCGAAATTACGACGTACGGATTAAATGATATGACCATTTAAAGGGATAGTGTGCAAACTACCAGGAAGCTGTGTCCTGGGCAGTTTGGGACTGTTTTTGCACCTAGAAGCAAACTGTTTCCAAAACAGTTTTGGGACATTGTAGCCTGTCTATTTATGTCTTTAAATGAAGTAATAACAAAATAAAGATGAACTAGTAAGAATTGCTTAAAACAAGGCATAAAAATAGTAGCTAAATGTTAGGTACAAATGTGGTAACATTGCTACTATACATGTGTGACACTTATGTGCTTGTTTTGATGAATTGTATGTGTTATGCTTGCTAGACCAAGGACAGCAAGTTGTGGAAGAGGAAGATAAGAGTGGACATCCCAAAGCAAGAGGCAAAGGGATTTGGATACAAGACAATTGATTAGCTTGGAGTATTGTGAGTGTAGTTACCTCTAGGGTTAGGACTAGGTCCTAACCAATGTATTTTGTTATATTCTTGACATGATAATGAATCTAAGCATGAAATTGACTTAATAAGGGAAGGATGATTAAAGAAACACATGAAAGTTAATCCTAGTATTGAATACATGTCTATTTCGAAATGTTTATGTATGATTAGTAATAGCTTGGATGCTTTTATGTGCTATGATGCAACATGATTGAATGCTAAAGACTTGTTTGAGATATGATGTTATCTCATTTTGATGAAATGGATCTTGAAACCACTTGACTTGTGAGCTAAGGCTCAATAGCCTAAGGGCTTAACATGAAATGATCTTGCTTGACATGAACTTGATCTTGAATTTGATAACTTGAATAAATGGTAAATCAAACAACCTTGGTAGCTAGTTGGACTAGGTAGAAGGGCATGCCTTAGAGTCTAGAGCTCATTGTGTATGGGTGGACTACAGTCCAGGGCTAAGGCCCCTATTTGGCGACAGACGGAGGGTAGGTATGTGGTCTTTGGTGATAGTAGAAGGGTTGACCAGCACTATGGTGCATCTTGTGGCGACAGTTGGTTGAAGACTCGATTACCTATACAAACTAAGTACCAAGGGGGTTGTTTAATGAAATAACAAATGTAATAACAATCCAATTATACATGATACTTGTCTTGAATGCCATGAAATGTATGTTACTTGACTTGAAAGCATGACTACTTGGTTTCTTGTTTTGCAGGCATGTGTGCTTGATTCATGAAATATGACTTCTTATTTGTTGTACTTGTTGGCCGAATGCTTGCTATCCTAGATAAGATAATCTTGATGCTTGAAAGACTAGCTAAGATCACTCTTGATGCTTGAAAGCCTTAGCTAGGTCTATACTTGATTTAAAAGGCATGGAACTTGAAATAACAAATGGTTAGACTTAGAACCACCTCAATAAGTACATTTTTGTACTTATCACTCTTGTTTTCCATCCTTCCCCCAAAAATAGGTTAAAGCTATTGATCGTGCTTGTTTTGAAAGCTAGAATCCTTGTCCTTGAAGCTACTTCACAAGCAAGAAGAAAAGTATGGTCTCGTACGTCTCTTGTAGTCTCCTAGGAGGTGGCACTAGTCTTGTATATAGAAGTAGTGAATCATGCATTTTGAGATCTTGAATGTTTAGTATAAGCATGTTCTTGGTGGGCCTATCATGTAGTTAACTATATGAGTTTAAGTTTTGTATGTAAACACTATAAATTTGGTATAAATGTCAATGGTTGCTGCGCATATCTTGTTAATTGATATGATCTCTATATGTAGTCTAACTTGCTTGATCAAGTACCATGTATGATTGAAATGTAAATGCTTGAATGGCACATGTCTAGTGATCCAATCTTGATTGCCGAATTGTAGGAATGAACATTTCTAGTGTATTAAGTATGATCATATTTCATGTTAAGGAAGATTGTCAAATAGGTTCAAATGCTACTTGAAATCATGTTACATACATGTATCTTGTTCTTGCTTAAGCTGAAAGTAATCTTGAATCATGTCTAAGTTACAGTCTTGAATGTAATGATCTATAATGCAATTCATGTCTAAGTTAAGTTTCTAATGAATCGAATTGCTTGTATAAGAAGAATTGAAATCGAACCTGTTCATCTATTATATCTTAAGTCATTTGAATGCTATGAAATGTAAATGATAATGAAAGTTTAAAATGGATCACATGCTTGGTTTTTAATGTACTCAATGGTCTTTCTTGTTAGCTAAGTAATGTATTTTATGTTGTTTGTTAGTTAAGGAAATCATTAATAGGATGAGTTCTTATTGCCTGCTTGCCTTGTCTTGTCTTAGTAATACTCTTGAACCAGTTTACAACTAACCCGGGGTAAGGGGTGTTACAACATGCAACTTGTGGTTTTAAGGGCTATAATAGATTTATCATTAAGTTTAAAAACTAAAAAGCTCTTAATACCTTGCAAAGCATCAACATAGAATCATCATAGGAAATAATGATCAATGCAGCAGCAATTCCAAAATTAGTGGAATCATAACAAAGGGAACCATCAAAAAGTTATCCAATTTACATGCATGTTTTTTTAAAATTTTTACCTAAATTTAACCTAATATATCCATGTCACAAATACCCCCAAACTTGAGAGAAGCATTGTCCCCAATGCAAAAAAAAAAGCAAAAATATAAACATGCAATGAGAAAGAAAAAGAAAAAGAGAAAACATGAATTGTAAAGAAGGAAAAAATACCTAAGAGTTAATGGGTGTGGGGAGGTACTGATATACGCGCCTTATGCTTGATGAATGGTTCAATGTGTGGCATGGATGGCGCAGGTTCTTCAACAACCTTTCTCCATCTCCCAACAAAATTTGATTCTCTTTCTTGCTTTACGGCTGGAAAACAAAACAAAAACTGAAGCTTAAAGGTCTAAAATAAAATTAAAGTTCAAAATGAAATAAGTAAACAAAATAAAAAATGCAGGAAAATAAAATAGGGGGTGAAGCGGAAGCATCCTGATGTGTTGGGATAAGGGTCATTTCCATTTGGTTGAAAGCACGCAAAAGACAAGTAATAAGGGCATAGAAAATAAATCATTTACACACTCGTCAACCTCCTTTTGGAAATTCTCTTACCATGGTGTTGCAACACGTCTTGGGTATCAGGATCCCATCAATCAAGTGCTCACTCGGTAAGCTCTATCAAGCATATTACCATACCATCCTATGGTTGCTAACAATTACAAGTCACACATGACATTTATCGAGTTTTAATCTTTATGCTCGAGTATGAGATTAGATTCTTGGTTTCTCGGTTTTACTATTCATTTTACCCCATTAGAATCCCATTGGGACTTAGTCCTCAAATTATAGTTCCCTCGAACTCAAATCTTAATTTTCAGGTAGATAGCCCAGTGAGTATCGATACTCACTTAGGACTATCGATACGCTCTAGTGGGTACTGATACCCACTTACATGTATCTATACATGATTTGATCACTATAAGGGTTGAACCAAAACCCCATATCAATACACGGGGAAGTGTATCGATACCCCCTAATGTACTGATACACTCTCAAGCGCTCCGATACCTGTTTTGGGTATTGGAATTCGATGGAACAACGGTGGTATTGGTACGCTTCCATGCGTACCGATACCCCTTTAAACATAGCTTTCTAAGAAATCAACGGGGTACCAATGCCAATTCATACGGTATTGATACTTGAACCCAAAAGTCAAGTTTTGGAGAACGAGATTCATCCCAGCACTTCCCCAAACATTATAGAAAGAGCCCAAATAGCACTTACCTCCGAGGATTTTCAACCACCACCAAACTTAACGCATGATTTTCAACCACCACCACCAAACTTAACCATTGTTACCTCCAAGGATAGATCATTTGATGTTAAATCTAACCTCCTCAAGCCACAATCTGAGATTTCAACTCCAAACAACAAAGATTACTCCTTTTGCTTGAATTCTTAAACAAAAAATGGGGAAGGAAGATTGGAGAAGAGAGGGGACCAGAATGAGGTCACTACCTCCTATTTTGCAGCTCATAAATGAGCTTTTGCTCAGCCAATTTCATTAAAAAATCCCTCATCTCCCCTAAACCCAAACTTTCAATCCCAACAACATAGATGATTCCCAAAAGGCATTCCTTGGACACTCGAAGGCCCAAAATACCAAGCGCACAACTCGGGTTGAACAAGCACATGGATTTCTAAATCTGTGTCGTTACACGTAAGGAGTTTCTCGAGGAAGCTTGACACTTTTCTTTTTTTGCTTGATAAACTATCGTACTTTAACAATTTGTTATGGTTGTTTTAGGCTTATACATGAGCTAAATACTTTAGTTGGGATTATTTCTTCCTAGGATTTTATGTATTGATTACTTTATTATAATTATATTGTCATTTTCCCATTATCTATTATGTTCATAGTTCTTCATGCATAGTTATTGTAAGAGCTATCGAGAGTGGCCTTTTCACTATTGGTCTATGGCATAATATCGTGAGAGTTAGGTTATACAAACCAGAACAGTGGGGCTAAGCTATTAACTTAGTCTTAATATGGCTTAGACGTAAGTTTAAGGTTTCAACGGCTAAAAGGGAGTTCTTAAACAAATAATTGAGTTGTTAGGGTTCATGTAGACGTGTATAACCTTAGATATTATTAATTTCTAGGCATCAAGAGAGTTAGAAGTTCTTTAGAAAATCCGGTCGAGTAGATAAAGATCTTAATAGTTTACGTAGACATGTATTGCAGTTGCAATAGTATTGTAATAAGTACTCAGTCATATATCCTTAGCAATAATCTCAGCTTCCATAATTATATGTTATTTTCCGTAGTTGTTCGTCTTAATCATATCTACTTTAGTTTTATTTTTTTAGTTTTTATAAATCAACAACCACCATTACTTGTAAACTCATTCTTATGTTTAACAACTTCATAGTTATTGATCCAATCCTCATGGGTTCGACAGTCTACTTAACAGTTTATTACTTGATCCTACAAGTATACTTGCTCTAAAGTGCATCACTATTAGACAAACATCAAGTACAATACCTTGATTTTAGTAGTTGAGTTATGTATCCGCAGAACCATATTGTTGTTGGTTTGTAACTCTATTTTGCCTTTTTTTGAAATACGATGTTTAATTCTGTAAGAAGGACCATTTATATTTTGGATTTGAAACTATTTATGAAACACTTATTTTATGACTTGGTTTGATTATGGTTTATGGCTAAACTTGAAGTTTTAAATTGAACAAAATTTTGATGTGTCGGGTTAGAAGAAGCCCGAATGTAGCATCTCGGATCCAATGGGATTGAGGTGTTATATTTATTTGTATCAGTGTCCAGGTTTAGCCATTTTTAGGAAATCCCCGAGGTGTTTTGGAGTTCTCGTAAGGTTTCTAGTGAATACAAACCCCTAAGATTAAGTTTGTACTCTTTCATGATTGGGGATCTAATTTGTTTCTTACATTTCCTTGTAATTATAGAATTTGCTATGCCAGGTGGAGCAAGTCGTGGAAAAGACGATCATGGTGAGGGTCGTGCACCTTTATGGGACGACTACGAGGATGAGTATGTTTTGAATACAGAAGAGGAGGACGCGAGAGAGGACGATGCGGCCTACTTCAAAAACTTGAATGGCCTTATCTGTCGCCTTGTTCGGACTTTACCAAGGCCTTTTCACACGTCGTGGGAGACACCCGTAGAGAGGAATCATCTTTATAAGGTCAAGGATTTTTGTAGTATGGGCGATTGTGATCCTGTCGCAACAAATCAATGGTTGAGGGAAACCTAGGAGGCTTTTAGACAGATGCGGTGCAAACTTGAAGATAGACTTGATTGCATTTGTAACCCCCTTGACTCGACCTAGTCGCTATACCCGAACCATGAAAGTTACATTAGATTTGCCAAAGCAAAATTGAACCGAACAACAAGATTTAGGTCTATTTTTTCCTTTTATCTTTTCTAGATGAAAAATTAGAACCTAAGGTGTGCTTACAGGTAGCGGTTTAAAAGGCATTCAGACCAGACGTCAAATTGATATTCGATTACACTAGTAAGCAATTTAGTGACCAAAACGTAATTGTTTTAAACTACAGGGACTTATCAAGATTTTAGTGTACCAATCTTTAATTAATTAGGTTCCATGCATGCTTGTGTAATTTCAGCTCGATCAAATCATTAGAACTCACTCAATTCGCATGCAAGTAGGAAGAACTAAAATGCAAGGAATCTGAAACACATCATTAGTCCAACTAACACAACATACATGCGTATTGGTACAAGGGGTCACGGTACCGGTACTACTTGATGCATACTGGTACTATTACTCGTGTACCGATCCCAAGCTTAAATCAACAAGGGTGTATCGATACACCTACCTGCGTACCAATACCCTGTTAAGATGGTTGAACATGAGAATTCAAGTAGCCATTTTCCGTACCGGTTTGGTGCCAGCCATACTGATACTCAGGCCTTATTTCCACTTCCCAAACTTGGGTTAGGTCCCGTGTACTGATACATCTTGCACCGTATCGGTACGAGCAAATCTGTAATGCCCAATTCTACTGGTTTTACCACTCGAGAACATCCCAAACTTGCCCTAAACACTTTGTTACCCATATTAAATATACATCACACTTGAATCATGCTTTTAAAGTATTACATAACAATTATCATACCATTTCAAACTCAAATGTTTAAACTAGAGGCATGCTCCCTAAAGTTTCACACCAACATTCTTGAAATCCAAGTAAGGCTTAATAGTATACAAACATAGTTCACAACTTTCATAAATGACATATAAACCTTGCTCAAACCATTGGAAGCTAACACTAAGCATTCAAGCTCATAATGTTTTGCAACGCTAACATATGCACATAGTCTTCTTAAGCAAACAAAAAAAATGCAAATTCAACAAGTTTAAGGGATATCAAAATAGCAAGATAACAACTCCAAATCAACTTGCAAACAACTCAAAATCCCATTACAACCTCGATGGATTTTGGCGAACATTGCCTTATTTACCGAACATCAAATAGTTTATCATACCAAACCGAAAATAGTGTCTTTGGATCCTCTTCCCTCGAAATACAACCCTCCAACCTTAATTTTCTGCAAAGATGAAAAAGAGTGTAAGTTAATTGAGCTTAGTGAGGTCGCTCTCACAAAATCATCTATGCAATCAAGAATAACAATAATAATCCTTGCTTCATTTCAACTTTCTTTTATGCAAAAGTGGCTCAAAAGTGTCTAATTTACACTGGGGTTTCGGTACGCATTGCCCCATATCAGTACGCGTAGCCCCGTATTAGTACACCCCTTTGAAAAATAGACGAGGTGTCGATACACGAGCAACTATACCGGTATGATATTTAGCTATTGGGATTCTTTAAAGTGAAATTGTAACACCGGGGTCGATACGCAGGGGATAGTACCAATATCCCTTTGCAAATTAAGACCCGTACCGATATGGGCATGTGGTGTACTATTACAGTGACAGTTAATTTTGTTGGCTGCTATGCTGAAGTTTGAATCTTTTCAATTTAGTCACTAGTTCATGTTATTGAAATTGAATGAGTTTGGTTGGTTTGATTGAGTTGAGAATTAACCTGCATGCATGTAATATGACTAATTAAGGATTGGTAACTTCGGTTTAAGTTAAGTCCTTGCAATTTTCACAAATTACAATTTGGCCCCTAAATTGCAATTACGTTCAATTGGATGTCTAATTGACGCATGATTTAATTGATAACATAACCATTGTTGCATGTTCACCTTAGAGAATCATAAATGCATCTAGACAAGATAAAATAAAAAAGATACCTAAATTCAAGTAACTCATACGTGTTTGTTTTAGCAAACCCAATGTAGCTTGCTCGGTTTAGTCTAGCATCTAGACCGAGTCAAGGGGGTTACATTTGGTGGTATCAAAGCCAAATTTTGATAGTGAGGTGGTAAGTTGTGTTGATTGTGATAATGTTAATTGTTGTTTGACATGCATGGTGTGTGATTATATGCTTTTATGATTGAAATGTGCTATGTTGGGGTAGAAACTTAGTGACACATTGCCTTACTACTACAAGTGTGAAATGATTTTGTTTTGAAACATGAGCAGCTTGGATTCTTACTTCAAGTTGGCCTAATTATTTTTGTTATTGCATTTTCATGCCATAGGTACATATATTTTTGAAATGGGACCGAGATGAGAGACCTGAGCTAATACTAGTAATGTCGGGGATGGGCATATCAATGAGTTACCACCTCCTCCACCAATTCCTACTATTAGTGTGGAAGTCGGGGTGGTTTTCCTCAGGCATCGTAAAAGCTAGTTTTTGGTGATATGACGCCATTTATCCAGGCTATGACTGGAGCATTTTAGGCAGCTATGGCTGGAGTTCATGCACCTGCACTTGCAACTATGGTGGTTGCTAATCTTGGACTTCTGTTGGAATGTTTACGTAGCTTGGGTGGTACGGAGTTCCGATGTATGTCTCTCGAGGTTGTTGTTAAGTGTTCAAAAGCACTATTTTATTACCCTTTTTACCCATATTATTGTTATATTTAAGCTCATATTAGTTGCATAATTAGTCATTCATGCATTAATTCATGTTTCTTTTCACCGGTAAGCTTGATTACATAACTTGGTGATTTTTGTGGAAAAATATACTGCTTTGGTGTGATTTTGTGTGCAGGAACTAATTGCCCAAGCAAGGCCGGAACCAGTTGTCAAAGCAATGCAGGAAGGATATGATGAACCAGTTGCCAGAGTAATGCAAGAAAGATATGCCGAACCAGTTGCTAGGGCAATTGTCGACAATAAGGGATAAGCTGATGTGCAGGCGATTGATGACTGGATAGATCCAATAGACGTGGAGCAAAGATAAATCCTAAAGGAGTTGGAATTCCATGAAGAGGTCAAAGAGAAATTAAGTCCCTAAATAATAGAAGAAGATTTAGGAGGAATTAAATAAAAGAGATTTATCTCTTGTAGATATTTAATTCCAACTTAACTTCCTCCTCAAGAAAGACTTTGACCTAGCCTTATAAATAGAAGGCCAAGCCGCAAGCCTCAAGACATGTTCGATTGAGGAGAGAGTTTCCAAAGGGGCTCTGCAATTTTATCTTTTTCCTCTTTGTTTCAGTTAGATTCATGGTTGGGGATTATTCTTTGTATATCTTTTAAAACCAGCCATGAACTAACTTGATTAGTTGGGGTTATTGTGTTTTTGTGGTTGTGAGAACAATTGAATTTTGTTTAAGTAATTGAGTTTGCACTTTTAATTCAAGGTTTGCTCTTTCTTGGTTTTTATTCTTGTTTCCGAGTGAATTGGGAGAGGATCTCGTAACTTTATCTATTTATCTAATTTCGGGAGAGTTAGATCAAGAAACCAATGAGTATGGTCTTTATTCAATCAACTGATGGTGAAGACTAATCCGGCTTAGGAATAAGTTTAGGATTTCAACGGCTAAGAGGAGCTCAAGATCGGTTGTTGTCCACCCTTGATTCACGCAGGGATGTATTATCAAGGCATGCATAATTAGCTAGAGTTTCGACTTAGGGATAAGAAGAAACCATTAAAGAATGCTCTGCCAAACCTTGAAGTTTGCTGCCCAGTCACCCAAACAGTCGCCCAGTCAGTTGCCCAGGCAACCGTTCTACTAGTTGCCAAGGCAACCCAACTGTGCAAGTTGCCACAGCAACTGAGTTGCCGCTACACTCATCTACCGAGACGATCCTTCCAACTGTCACACCTCAACTCACGATAACCCGGCCTACTCTCTCTCTCATTTGATTACATCTTTATTTTATTTAATTGCTCTTTTATTTTATTCATTAGTTAGAACTCCTACAATTATCAATTGTGTTTTTACTTTTACAGTGCGATAACTAAAGCAAAGTGGCCCAAACCAATCTTTGTGGAGACGATACTCGATACTTATCATAGCACGTTATTACTTGCGACGTGTATACTTGCACCGTTTGCGTAGCACTCAATACGCGCAACAAGTTTTTGGCGTCGTTGTCGGGGATTGGCAGTTGGTGTTAGTTGTTTTTGTTATTGCATTTTTCTTATTAGTTTTACTAACTTTTTTTGTTTGTTTTATCAAAAAAATCCAGGTGCGCTACAAGTTAATGGACATCAACTTATGGGAAAATAAAAGAAAAACTATTCGAGAGTTGATGTTGGAAGATAGGAATCAATCCACTCAATAACTTCTGACACCCTCCGATGATTACCTATACCAACCGAGAAAAGCCCAAAGAGCCTATACAGTGGAAAACTCTTGTGCTTGTTGTGGAGAACATCATGTGTTTGAAAATTGCCCTCACATTTTTGGTGCATATGACTGCATGAAAGACCATAGAGGGAACCACAGCAAAATTCTTCATGGTATGATCAAAAAGTTCAAAAAAAAATTTACCATAACATTTTTGTCGTAGCAACAGACATGCCTTGGTAATGTAGTCCTTATCAGCAGCCAAGTGCCATGGCAACAAATATGCCATGGAAATATATTCCTCGCCAAGAGCTATTAAATTCCATGGATGCGAGTATAGCCAGGATGGATGTACTCTTGAGAGAAGTGGAAGATCGATCGAGGAGATTAACATATGTCATGGATAACATGCACCAACAATTTATTCCTAGGGATACTGAACTCCCAAGGCACGAGGACAAGGAACAATGCAAAGAAAGCTCTCTGATGTGTGAGGAACAACTAAAACCTCACAGTCGAGAGTATGATGATGAGAAAGACTACCCAACACTTGATGAACCTCAGTAACAAATTGCAACAACAGTGATTTAGGAGCCTGGACAAAGCAATGCCACGACAACATTCAGAGAGGCTGAGAAGAGTAATACTACATCAGATTCTGAGGAACCTGATACCTAGCATATTACAACAATGCTGATGATGAAGCAGGAATCTGTAGATTGCTCTCATCTACAGTTGCCACGCCTATCGAACGACCACATGCAAGATCAACGAGATGACGATACATGCAACGAGATGACCACATACAACAATCCTAATTGAGTTTCACATAGTCCTTAATTTCTACAAAATTGCTGCAGCATAATTCTGCAGGTTCCTCTTCTGTCATAGCATTTGTGTGTTGACACTCCTCGTATTCATCCACATAATTGAGGGTGTTGAAAACATTTATAGTCACCCTTTCGTCAGCCATTCGCATGGTGAACTCACCCTTTTCACAATCAATTAAAATTTGACCTGTCGCTAGGAATGGTCGTCCCAAGATAATTGGTGCTTTGTGATCTACTTCACAATCAAGGATAAGGAAGTCAGCTGGGAAAACAAATTTGCCCACCTCAACCACAATGTCTTCTATCTTTCCTTCTCGTTGGACATGAGATATATCTGCGAGTTGTAAGATCACTGTGGTAGGTCTTGCGTCTCCTGTTCTAAGCTTCATAAAGATAGACTTAGCCATTAGGTTGACACTAGACCCAAGGTCGCATAGAGCTTTCCCCACATAATTATCACCTACGGAACATGGGATAATAAAGCTGCCTAGATCACTCATTTTGGGTGGCAAGTCACTCAATACAGGGTAACATTCCTTTGTTGTAGCAATAATCTCGTACTTCTCCACCTTCCTTTTCTTGGTGGCAATATCCTTGAGAAACTTAGCATATGGAGTCATTTGATCAATGGCCTCCAGAAATGGGACATTGATATACAACTGATCGAGGATATCCACAAATTTCTTGAACTGAAGATTATCTTTGTGCTTCTTCAATCTTTGAGGGAAGGGTGGTGGGGGTCTGACATCTTCTTCTACTAGTGGTTCTTTCTCGTTTGTTGTAGCTTTACTCGGTACACCATTAGTAGGTTCACCTGTTGATCTTTCATTTCCATTCTCTTCTAGAGATTATTCTTTTTTTAAATATGGCTCCTCATTCATAGCTGGGGGAGTATGATCATCAAACTTCTTTCCCCCAAACTTATCTTTTTTGTTAATTTGGGTGCCACTCCTCAAAATTAGTGCACTACACTGCTCCTTGCCATGATTTTTAGTGACTTTAGTATCACTAGGTAAAGTACCTTGAGGTCGGGCGTGCAAAGCTTGTGCGATTTGGCCTACTTGAGTCTCTAGGGTTCTCAAGGAAGAGCTATGCTTTGAAGGAATGCACCTTGACTCTTGATAGACATCGAATGGTCTTGGAGCAAGCCTTAGTGGTTTTCATGAAATCTCGCAAAGTAGCTTCCAAAGAATTACTGGTTGATGACGAGGTTGTACCTTTGTTGTCATTTTGCCAAGGCATATTCTGCTGAAAGGTTTAGGACTCAGTCTAATTATGTTGCCTATTTGAGCTTCCAACATTATGGGTTCCTTGATTACCCCAAGAAAGATTAGGATGCTGGTGCCATCCTGGATTTTAAGTGTTTGAGTAGGGGTTATGGTTGTTCCTATTGAAGTTCCCCACATAGTTGATAGATTCAGGATTTTCAGGGCAGTCGCTCACATGATGGTGTCCATTACATTGAACACAAATAGTTGCTACCTTTAATTCCTTTACTTCACTTGGGCGTAGGAGATTCTTCAACATGGTGGTAATAGCCGACAACTAGGCTAAAACCGAGTCATTGTTGTCTAATACTTTGTCCTATGTGCTCTTCTTCCCGTGCTAAGTCTCAAAGTAGGGAATTGGTAGTCATTTTGCTATCCTATCAAGGATATCAAATGCTTCTTGTGGTGATTTTTCTAGCAAAGTGCTATTCGCTGAAGCATCCAACATCATTCTTGTAGGAGCATTGATACAATTGTAGAACATTACAACCTGTGTCCAGTCTTTGAATCCATGATTTGTACACTTGCAAAGTAGTTCCTTGTATTTGTCCCAACATTCATACATTGATTTATCGTCAGCTTGACGAAAGGATGCTATGTCATTCCGCAACTGTGTGTTCATGTTGGGCGGATTATACCGTAGCAAAAAACTGCAGCATAAATTTGCCCACGATTCTATAGAACCAGCTGGTACTCCCCTTAACCAAGCTCGTACTCGATCACGCAAAAAATAATGAAATAGCTTGAGCTTCAGCACATCTTCATGCACACCTTGTTGTCAAAAAGAATCACATACTTCCAAGAATGCTCGAATTTGTTGTCTTGCATCTTCATGAGGCGATCCACCAAACTGCCTTATGGAATTCAACATGTTAAACATGACTGGCTTGAGTTCAAAATGAGCTGCTTGAATTCCGGGAGCCACAATTCCAGGATTTAGATCATCCAAGATAGGAATCAAGTGATCCTTGATAGCTCAAGGTCAAACTATTTCTCCAGGATTTGCTGCAGCATTAACGTTATCCAGATTTTCATCTACTTGATTGCCTTGATTAACACCTCTATACATTGTTCTTAAAGCTTCTTGTATGCGTCTTCTTTGGCAAAATAAGTGTTCAATCTCAGGAACGAAAGGTGATAATGGTTCTTTGGGTCTTCCTTGGGTCATGCAACAACACAACATCTGAAAAAGTGAAATAAGAAAAACAAATAAAACTAAATAGAAGAATAAGAAAGGATGTAAAGACTAAACTCTAATAACTTATTGCCAATCCCTGGGAACGACACCAAAAACTTGTTGTGTGCTATGATTGTACTATAATTGATACGCAATTTGTGCAAGTATACACATCGAACAATCAATAAAGTGATGAGTGAGTATCGTCTCCACAAGGATTAGAGGCCAAACGACACCAAAAACATGTTTATAAATGTTGTGGCAAACAACTATAATTTAAACTGAGATGAAATGAGGTCACTTCTAAAATCCACTCACGTATATGAAACCCTATCTGGGAATGACTGGCTGGGCCTGCTATGGTCCTTCACACCTAAGCCTAATGAATGTCTAAAACTTCCTTGCTTCCCTCATGCTTGACAGAGTTTACTTAGGTATTTCTAAACTATCTCTAGCAAGAAACCTGGTAGAAGAGAATATTAAAACAATACATCTCGGTGTAAACCCTTAATATGCAACTACCAATTAAAGCCCTACTCCTTTTAGTCGTTGAAACCCTATCCCTATCTCTAAGGTAAGTTAGGATTCTGCCTCACAGCATTGAACCCCATTGTCCACTTTAGTCTTAGCCTAACTCTCTCGAATATTAAGCTAACCAAAACCTAAATAATGGCTAACTCTAGAAAGATCTTACAAGTTTAGGGCATTACCAATCAATGGACGAAGCATGAGATAAATAAGAAAACAACTAAACATCTATTAAAGCATCAAACATAACAACCATAACATGCCCAAGCCACTTAAAATCAGTTCATGGCTGGGCAAATATAACCCATAATCATTTGTTTATCACAACCCATTTAAAGAAGTGAAATAAAACAACAAACAACTAAAAGAGGGAGAAACTCCAGAGCTGTGTTGGACTGCCGTGCACTGATCTAAGCCTGCTGTTTCTCACAAAGTCTAGCGAGAGAACCCCTTAGAGCTTCAAAAATGGAGGATGCCTCGATGGAGGAAGAAGAAATGGAAGGTAGACGCCTTTTCCTTCTCGTTCTTAGCTCACTTATAACTTTTTTCCAGCTTTCCCTTAAATTAGGGTATATTGTAAGAGAGGACTACGGTCCAGGGCTACGGCTTATATGTGGGGGGAATAAGTTCGGCTGTGTAAGGGATATATCTCCGGAGCTACAGCTCAAGGGCTATGACCCACTCTCTGTTATATGTATTGGGGTACATGGGAATCCGTGTATCCAATGGTACCTAATGTGATAGGTGTCTATAATTTGTGCTATGACAATATGAACTATGACATGAATATGTGAATTGTAATATATGAATATGAAAGCATGAATAGGTGTAATAAGCATGAATTGTGAATAGTGTAATATGACTACTTGTATATTTGAACATCATGCCATTCATATTATTGATCATTTATTGTAATTGTTATAACCACCTCACTAGGCTATGTAAGTCTAAAATGTGTGTCTCATGCATTTTCAGGACCTTGATCAATTCTGAGCCTTGATCGTGTTGTGCGGTTGCAAGTCACGTCCCTGCCATATATGTATGTTATCTTTTGGTATAAACTCCTAGTGAAGTGGCATATGGTCCAACTTGTTTTGTATAAGCCTTTCTATGGTTGTATGATGACTTGGTAATGTGGTTTTGTTGTATGCTTATAATGACTAGATTTGAATAGGATAAAAAGTACATAAAATGAGCCTATGGTGAAAACTTGGTAAATGGATTCCGAATTTGACATACCAATAGAAACATGGTTTATAAGTGTACTAGTAAACTGATTTTTTGTCAAAAATCTCAAATTGGTTTAATTGGCGTAGTAATTTGATAGGTTCTAATAATGAAACCTTTAGATCGATAATTAAGAGAGTTTAATTTCAATTGGTAATACAAAATCAAATAACTGGTAAAAAATTACAAATTAGTCCCTAAGGTTAAGAAAAGTTTAAAATTGACCCCAACTTCGATTAAGTTTAGTAACAAACAAAGTGGATAAATCTTAGGAATAATCAATATGATACTTAGATTAGGCTTTGAACTCTGAACCCTTTTCTGAACCTCCGATTAGTCTTTTGATAACATTATCCGACCCGGATCCCTACCAGACTGGGAAAGGGGTGTTACAATTGTGGTATCAAAGCCTAGGTTTAGTCGATTCTAGGACTAACCAGGCATCCGTTATGAATCTATGTCTGCATATGCCACTTAGATCGATAATTAGGAGAGTTTAAATTCAATTGGTAATGTAAAATCAAATAACTGGTAAAAATTTACAAATCAGTCCCTAAGGTTAAGAAAAGTTTAAAATTGACCCCAACTCCGATTAAGTTTAGCAACAAACAAAGTGGGTAAGTCTTAGGAATAATCAATATGATACTTAGATTAGGCTTTGAACGCTGAACCCTTTTCTGAACCTTCAATTAGTCTTCCGATAACACTATCCGACCCAGATCCCTTCCAGACTGGAAAAAGGGTGTTACATGATCCGCAAAAGATTGAGGCAGTTGTAAATTGGAAACAACGTAAGTCGGTGACAGAGGTTCGTAGTTTCTTGGGATTGGCCGATTATTATTGTCGTTCTGTGGATGGATTTTCAACTTGAGTTAGGAAAAGAGTTTGTGATCTATAGTGATGTATCCTATGTTGGTTTGGGGTGTGTGTTGATGCAAGATGGAAAAGTTGTGGCTTATGAATCTGGACAGTTGAAGGGACACGAGCACAATTATCTTATGCATGATATAGAGCTTGTCGTGGTGGTGTTTTCATTGAAGATTTAGAGTCATTATTTGTATGGTGAGAAGTGTATTGTGTACGCGAATCATAAGAGTTTGAAATATTTGGTGTCACAAAAGGAGTTGAATCTTAGGCAACGCAGATGGATGTTTCTTAAGGATTGTGATTTGACGATTGAGTATCATCCAGGTAAGGCTAATTTGTGGCCGATGCTTTGAGTAGGAAAGTTGCGGTGGAGTTGAGGGTGATGTTTGCGCGGTTGACTATTGGTGCATCTAGTATTCTTGTAAATATTTGTAAAGGCCTATCTAATGGTTGATATGGTTATGTAGCCTAATATAACTTTGAGTATATGTTACCTATGTATATAATCTAGTATGGCATCTAGTTTTTTGACATGGATATATTCAATTTGTTTCTTGGTGTACAAGGTATGTTAGTATGATATTTTAATAAGTCTAGATAATTGATGTTGTTTTGGTCTCTTGATGAGTAAGCTATAATGGCATGATAATCGATTGGTTTCTTGTTAGTCAAATCATTCTAGGCATGAAATTAGATTGTTTGATGATTGTGGTTCGTATCTTAGTTGTGTTAACGAAAGGATGGATTGATAATTTTGAATGAGTCAAGACATCCTGAATTTTGATTTAAATAATCGGCCAGGTATTTGATATGAAATGAGCTAAGTTCTTTTAGGATATAATTCGAAAGTTACCTTGTAGATTTTCAAAGTCTCATGTAATTACATGATGCTTAAGTTAAAATGCTTGCCTACTTCGAATGGTTTACACCTAGTTTGATTTAATTATAACTTGCTAATAAGGGTACTAGATGTTTAAAGGCTACATCGGGGTCAAAATACAGTTGTTGCGCATCCATTTCCTCGTATAGCTATCTTCCTTCTTTGAAATTGGTGTGTTTTCATTCTTGTTTGTTTGTTTGGAAGTTCTCGTTCGTTGGTAGTACTCTCGAACTCGGTTTATCTCCCGAACCAGTTTAGGGTTATTACAAAGAGGGTCTCCCTCTCGATTCTGAAAACCCACCATTGTACCCATCAGCCCAGAACAAAGCAACCCGTGAAGTTGTAGTTCCCCAGTTGGACGATTTTTAACAAGGAGTTGTTAGACCTCCTATTTAGGCTAGGAATTTTGTGTTGAAGCCAATTATGTTTCAAATGCTCAACTCCAATGGGCAATATGTGGGATTACCACATGAAAACGCTCAAGAGTATCTTCAATCTTTCCTTTTAATTTGTGTTTTATTTAGCTAACAAGGCGTTCCTGATGATGCCTTATGGATGCAATTGTTTTCCTATTCTTTGGAGGGTAGAGCTCACACATGGTTATGAGGATTACATGCCGGCTCTATTACATCATGGAATGATCTTGCAACACAATTTGTTTTGCATTTTAATCCACTGACAATGAACTCGCGATTGAGGAATGATATTACAGCCTACTATCGGTTCGATGATGAGACTCTCCACACTACATGGGAAAGATATAAGTCTTTGTTGTAGTGATGTACCAACTACGACATTCAACAAGAAACTCATATTGAATTTTTTTACAAAGGGTTGAATGTAGCGACAAGACATCTTGTCGACGAGTCATCTAAAGATCATTAATTGATTGCACCAACAATTTTGTTGTGGGTTTGATGGAAAAATTTGCTTAGAATGATTCTCAATGTCCTATCTCAAGGGCTGCATCATGCAATGTTGCACCGAGAGTGTTCGAGCTTGATGATCTATCTTCTCTAAAGGCACAGATTTCTTCCTTGGAGTACAAAATCAAGAATATGGAGGGAACAAGTGAAGTTGCTACTATCCACCTAGCTCAACAAACCTCCACTCCAGCATTTTCTTGTGAGATTTGTGGCAGGAACCTAGCTCTGAGGATTGCCCACAACATGCAAAAAATGCTAGTAATGTCAGCAACTTGCGAGGCAAAAACATGGGTAAATCTTACAATATTGCTAATCGACAATATTGAGGTAACTCTAATTTTGCACAGCATCAAAGAGCTTTTTGTTCTAGGAATAATTCCTTTCAGGGGATTTCTACTGTGCGCCAAGGAAATTTTAGTTATCCACAACAACAGTTTACACCACAGACTCCATTGCAGCCACAATAGAGTCAGATGCAACCACAACATATTGCTTCACAATCTCAACAATCACTGTATGGTGCGCAATCACAATATGGAGCACCATCTTAGGCTCAGTCTTAGATGAGTCATTGTGCTTCATCAATTATCTTTGACCATTTTGCTCTTCTTGAAGAAATGATGCATGATCATTTTTCTCGCATAGAGGCTACAGTGCAAGGTCACCCTTCATCAATACGCACTTTGGAAGCTCAGTTGGGACAATTAGCTAATGACATGAATCTTGATAGCCGGGCACACTTCCTAGCAACACTGAGAGTCCGGTGAACAAGGGTAAGAAGCATTGTAAGGCTATTACTCTTTATAGTGGCAAACAAACTGCTAACTCATTGCAACCAATTCTCATTTCTACTTAAGAACATGGAGAGCCTTTTGTACCTGATCGTACATTAGAGGATGGAGTTAATGATGGAATGTTGGGTAAAGTTCTTCTAGTTATTACTCTGGTCCCATCTATGTTACAGCCAAAGTTATTGGCACAATGCCCAATGCCGGTGCAACTATCAGATATTCCTTCTCCATATTTTCCTTAGATATTTAAGAATAATGATTTGTACAATCAACTTCAATTCTTTCATGATACTTTGCAAAAACTTACAATGCAAATTACTTTGATTGATGCCTTTACATAGATTCCTAATTATGCCAAGTTCATGAAGGATATTCTGTCCAAGAAGAAGAAGCTCAGTGCAATGAAAACCATTGCGTTCACTAGGGAGTGCAGTGCGCTAATATCTACCCCTTTACCGAGAAACATGAAAGATCCAGGCAGTTTCATCATACCTTCCTCTATTGGTAATCACTACTTTAGTAAAGCTCTTTGTGATTTGGGGATAGATCAATTTAATGCCATTATCTACTTTTCAAAGTTGGCCATTAGAGAAATGATGCTGACTACAATCACAATACAATTAGCAGACAGATCTTTGACTCATCCGAATGGTCAAATCAAAGATGTGCTTGTTCGTGTTGACAAGTTTGTTTTTCCATCTAACTTTATTATTCTTGATTTTGAGGCTGACAAGGATGTCCCAATCATTCTTGTTCAGACACAACTCGATTTCCTAAACTAGCACAACATGCGATGGATCTGACCTATACCTCTGAAGCATAGACACATGGAAAACATCATGTATCTTCTCTAACTCAGCTGGTGATTTTAACCTATAAGAAACTAGAACAACAGCTCAAACACCTCATATGGCCCAATGAACCTAAGGCTTAACTTACCCTTACGCCCAAATCTCATAACCTTTTTCCAAGGGGAAACTTTTAGGAACACTTTATCCCAACTTCATACTCAATCTCCCTTTGCTTCAAATCCCCACAAGACTTATGCCTATCTAAAGCTGCCTTTAACCGATCACTAATAAGCTTTGCCTTGGTATTCATACCTCTAAGGAAATTAGGTCTGATGAAATGCTTATCACCTGCCTCCGCCCAAAAAAGCCGTGTCCAACATCTACGTCTATAAAGAGCCTCATAGGGAGCCATCAGTATACTTGACTGAAAACTATTATTATAAGCAAACTCCACCGAAGAAAGTTTCTTTTCCCATGTCCCTTGAAACTCAATGATACAACAACGTAACATGTCCTCCAAAATCTGAATAACACACTCAGACTATCCATCCGTCTGAGGATGATACGAGGTACTAAAATTAAGCATGGTTCCCAAAGATATTTGTAGACTCTCCCAAAACCTTGACGTAAAGTGAGAATCTCTATCCTATATAATAGACTTTGGAACCCCATGCAACTTCACAATCACAGCGATATACATCTCTGCCAACTTATCCAACGTATACATTGTATGCGCAGCCAAAAATACGCACACTTCGTAAAACAGTCAACAATCACCCATATAGAATTCTTTTTGACGACTTCAAAAGCAAACCCATCACAAAATCCATAGTGATCCTCTCGTATTTCCATTGTGGAATACTCATAGGTTGCGGCAACCCAGCTAGAAACTAATGTTTAGCTTTCACTCGCTGACACAGCGAACAACGAGCAACAAACTTCGTTACATTTCTTTTCAAACCAACCCAAAAATACTCTTCCTTCAAATCACGACACATCTTGGTACCACTAGGGTGCATGGAAAAAGGACTAGAATGAGCTTCGGTCAGAATAGTACGCCTCAATTCCAAATCTTTTGGCACCACTATTCTACCTTTAAAACACAAAACACCACCATCATTAAAATGAAAATCTGTCAAGTTACCATCCAAAATCTCCTTAACATGCGGAACCAAGCCATCATCATACAGTTGCATCGCTTTAATCATTTGAGACAATGTAGGCTTAACTTGCAACTCTGCCAACAAACCAACATCTCATGTCACGTTTAACCGAGTGAACATCATAGTAAGCTCAACGGCTGCCTTACGGGTCAACACATCCGCTACAACATTAGGTTTTCTAGGATGTTATTCGATCATTATATCATAATCCTTAAGTAACTCAACCCATCTTCGTTGCCTAATATTTAACTCCTTTTGAGACATCAAATACTTCAAACTCTTGTGATCAGTGTAAACGATACACTTCTCACAATAGAGATAATGTCTTCAAATCTTTAGAGTGAAAGACACGGCTGCAAGCCCTAAATCATGCGTAAGGTAATTGTGCTCATGTACCTTTAACTATCTCGATGCATAAGCCACAACCTTTCCCTCTTGCATCAGCACACAACCCATTCCAACATACGATGCGTCGCTATATACCACAACCTCTTTACCCGCTTCTGATTGAATTAGCACAAGAGCATGCGTCAAAACCTCATTTAATTTCTCAAAGCTATGCCGATGATTTTCTTTTCAAACAAACTGAACATTATTTTCCAACAGTTTTGTCAACGGAGTAGCAATACATGATAGCCTCAATCTTCTACGGATTGACACAAATACCTTTCGTCGAGACAACATAACCAAGAAATATCACCTCTTTAAACCAAAACTCACACTTACTCAACTTAGCAAACAATTGATTCTCCTTCAACGCCTACAACACTATCTGAAGATATTGATCATGCTCTTTCTCGGTACGAGAGTACACAAGGATATCATCAATTAACACAAACACAAATCAATCCAAAAACTCATGAAATACTCTATTCATCATACCAAAAAAGCAATTGGGGTATTAGTTAAACCAAACACTATCACCAAAAACTCATAATGCCCATACCTTGTGCGAAACACAGTTTTCGGCACATCCGCTTCTTTAACCTTGAACAGGTAATATTCGGACCTTAGGTCAATCTTTGAGATCACAAATGCAGCACATAATTGATCAAACAAATCATCAATCCTGGGTAATGGGTACTTGTTCTTTATCGCCAACTTGTTCAACTGCCGAAAATCAATGCACATCCGTATCGTTTCATCCTTCTTCTTTATGAACAACACTGGTGTACCCCAAGGTAACACACTTGGACGGACGAAACCATGATCCAACAACTCCTAAAGTTGAGTTTTCAACTCCTTCAGCACCATGTGAGAGGGAGCAATGGACACTGAGGTCGTGCCAGAGTATGTCTTGATGTAGAATTCAACTTCTCTATCCGGTGGCAATCCTGGTAATCTTATGGAAACACTTCCGAAAAATAACATACCGTTTGAATATCTTGTACTCTAACTCCTTTGGTACTCAGATTCATCACAAAATCTAGGAAGGCTTGACACCCCTCATTTATCAACCTTTCAGCTTGTAATGCTGAAACAACATTAGACAAGAATTTAGCATTCTCACCTACTACAATAACAACTTAGTCGTCGGCAAGCCTCAAAAAAATCCTCTTGGTTTTGAAATCCACAACAGCTTTATCCTTACTCAACCAATCCATACCCATGATAACATCAAAACCATAGAACGACAACTCCATTAAATGAACCCAAAAAAATGTCCTTGAACAAGCAACGGACAACTCCTATACATCCTCCTAACATTAACTGTCTCCCCTAGAGTACTAACTACTAGAACACTAACATTCAAAATCTCAACGAGAATATCCAACAATTGTGCATGCTCACTTAGAATGTATGAATGAGTGGAACCAGAGTCAACCAAAGAAAATAATGACAAAGATTGCAAGGTAAAGGTACCTACGATCACATCGATATCATTACGGCCCTCACAATGCGCATACACCCTTGCTTGCCCTCTATTCTTTGACTGAATAGCCATGGTATTAGCAACAATCATATGACCCTCATCACGCCTTTAGAAATTTCCTCTACCACAGCCTTGGCCCCTTGCAAGTGTAGCCACAGTAGCTGTCTGAGCTGATGCCTCCTTAGCCACTTGCGGACGGTCACGCTTCTGACGCTCTTTTGAACCATATGTCCAGCAAGCTCCACCACCTAGTTTTCCCCATCACTTCCCTGAGTGTCATCTCCCACAACACTTATAATCGACCACAATGACAACATCTGTTTGAGCATTCTGACCCTGTCTACGATTATGTCGCTTGTGGTACGACTTGAAAAGTCTCTCACGTGACCTTTTGTTGTCACGGCTCGAGTAGTCAGACTTTGTAGCTCTCATCCCCAAATTAATATTTCTTGACTGGGACACTGAAGCCAAGGACTATTCGATATCCTTGGCCATGTTAACAAACACATCCAAATTAATGTAGTCGGCCACAAACAAATATGTCTAGATGTCCTTCACAAGACTATAACAGAACCTGTCGCAACATTGGCGATCATTCGGATCTAGTTTAGGAGCATACTGGCTCATACGAGCAAACTTTACCTCATACTCATCTATCAACATGGGGTCCTACCCTAGAGCCATGAAATCTCTCTTTTTCTCATCTTGATATTGCAAACCGAGGTACTTCCTCTTGAAAACCCTGTTAGAGTATGCCCAAAGACCAATTATGATATGATTGTATTGATATACTTTCTTTACCGTGTTTTTGAATAAAGGCATTGCCATTATTATTTTTCAGTCAAATTTTTGTGTCTTAAATAAACTGAAATATAATGAAGTCCATATAATAATATGATTGTTATTAAAAGATCCTTAGATGAGTATTATTATAGGCTGAGACAATAATAATACGTTTGAGGCTAACATATAGTTGATTGATGACAATGAGTTGTCATTGACATAGAGATGTAAAAACCGATATATGAGTACGTTGTTAGAGAACAACATATTGGATTGACTCGCTATGAGCATATGTCTTGGATTATTATGTGACAGTCACAATATTGCTCGTGGTGGTGACTACATGTATGATCCTTAGACTTGAGATCACTACTATCGCAACATATATTGTCGTATGTTTTGATACAGTTAAACATGCTCCGTGACTGGTCGCACTATAAAGACTTGTGTTGAACATATCACAATATATGTAGTGGGGTGTGAATGATCAAGATAGGATTTGTCCATCCAACATAATAGGAGTTATATCATAGGTCACTTGATTGAGTGAGAATAGAAATGCATGACCATGCTCGAACAAGTTGATATGAGATGTCATATGTTGTTTGTTTATTATAGTCTACTCTAGATATCAAGAAATATTAGATGGGCTATACAAGTGTGAATGTTCCAAGACTTGTGCCTATTCTAGATATAAAGGACAAAGGGATAGAATACAAAAAGAAGCTAGTCACAAAGATGTTATGTCAAATCATGACTTCTTGTAACTTAGATGACCATAATATATTGCTAGATGTCACTCATTGTTTGTAATATTAGAATGATTCTAATAATTGCTACTAATGTTACAGGAACCTATAGGGTCACACCCAAGGGTAGAGTTGAGCAAATATCAAACGAGTTATAATTGTACAATTTTATTGTACATGGATGAAATATATAATTAAAGTTAATATATATATATGATTTATGTGTAATTTTAATTATCACGAATTTTTTAAATATATATTAAAATAATGTAATTATGATTATAATTCTTTTAATAGATATAAAATTCGGATTAAATTACCCTAAGGGTTAGGGTAACTATATATAAAAGGAGAAGTGTGGTTAAGCAGTTGTTCTTCTTGCTTAGACGAGATATTATCCAGAATAGTTTTTGAGAAAAAAAATATTTGCTCTCAACCGAGTGAACTAAGTAAAGGCCAAGACATTATCGTGAAGGCTTGGGATTCGAACTAATCGCGACTGCACTGCTAACTTGTTTTTCTAGGAACACAAGATAAATCACGCATCCTTTCCTCTCGAATTCGATTGATCGTACATGGATTCATGTATGAGATCATCGGATTATTTTTTCCGCTGCACCATGGGGTGCATCGACGATCCTAACAAGCCCTTCAAAAGAACTCTCAAGTAACATCAGCATCCAATACTCCACCTATAGTGGTTACCCACCAATGATATTCATCACCATGCAACAAAGACACAATGAAATCGAGCTTTTATGCATTGTACACTCCATCTGACCAAGTATATGCTTGGTGCTTTCGAGCCACTCTTCCACATATTTAGGGTTCAACCCTCTGAACTCAACACCTCCCAAGTTTTACAAAAGCTCAAGTCATAACCCAAGAGTAGCAGTAACTACAGGAACTGGTACCTGCAACAATTATTTCTTGGAAAGCTTCAATCATTACCTGAATCAATAGCGTCATATCCCCAAAGAAAGGTCCTTATAAAGCTTGGGGTATGTTTCCCCTACCCGCTCCAGGAGGATTATTTGGTGGTGGATGAGGAAACTATGTATGAGGAATTATGCCATCCCCCGTATTCTGGTCATTCTGAGCGTTGCTCGTGCTAGACTGAGTTCACGTCTTGGGCCCATACTCATTGCTAACAATTAAGACATGCAAAAGCAAATTAATTAGGCTTGTATTCGGCAAATGATCCAAGACAATTTTCAAAAAATCATTTAAAAATAATGGTAATAGGCAATGTGTCCCCATTCTACACACATTAAAGCAAAACAACATCATAACATTGAGAAGTCATGCTTAAACACAATTAACATCGTAGAAAAACTCAACACTAACTATAACATTCAACAAACCATCCCAACCTTTCGAAACCTAGCTCTAATACCAACAAATGTAACCCCTTGACCCGACCTAGGCGCTAAGCCTAACCGAGCGAGCTACATTAGGTTTACCATAGCAAGCCTGATCTGAATATCTCGAATTAAGTCTATTTTTTTCCTTAATATCCTATCTAAATGCACCATTATATCCTATCATATACATACTAGCAGTGGTTCAGTTTTTAACTACATCAGGCGTCAAATTGACATCCATTTGCGTGAACGTGCAATTTATGGACCAAATCGCAAATCTAGAAAATTACAAAAGGTTATTTAAAATTGGGGTTATCAATCCTCAATTAGTCAAATTACATGCGTACATGTTCATTTTCAACTAAAATGGATCATTAAAAAATATCCAATTTGCATACTTGGATAAACAGTGACCAAAGTGAGAGAATTTAAAACCACATCATCACATCAACTGGCATAACAAACTAGGTATTGGTACGCGGGACATCGTACAGATACCTGTGTTAATATTTTAGGGTTGTAAGGGTACCATAAGTCGTATACCAATATATACGATTAATATTTTAGGGTTGTACCGGTACCGTAAGCTGTATACCGATACGCGGGCTATTTTATACAAGGCCCATACCAATACACTTCCTTGAGTATCAATACCAGGCTAATTTGGCCAAAGTCCTAAATTTCAATAGCTAAAGCCCATAACAATATGACTCACTCCATACCGATACACAATTTTTCAATTTACAAACCTGATTTAGGACCCGTGTACCGATACAGAGGGTATCGTATCGATACCAAGAGGCTTATAATGCCATTTTGACTGGCTTTAGACCTTTAAACCAACTCCAACTTGTCCCAAACAACCTAGCATGCATTCTAAACATCTTTGGTATATAAGCCATTCATCCACAACATATTAAATCATCAATTACATATTTTCGGACACGAAAGCGTAAGCTATAGGCATGCTTCCTAAACATTTCATCCAACATACTCAAAATTGAAACTAAGCATAAATCTGTCAATCCACATCACAAACTAAACAACAAGCCAACAACCAATAAGATACAATCCTTGGAAGCAAGTACAACCAAGATACAAATCCCCAAACTTGGACAACACATTGCCCGATTACCAAATGCTTTCAACTAAAACCATACTCAATGTCAAATAACATCTTAGGATATCCTCGCTCCAAATGATCCCACTATCCTCAATTCTCTGTAAAGAAGAATGAGAGAGTAAGCAAACATATGCTTAGTGGTGCCACTCTTCCACATTCAATTATGCATTAAAACATGATCATAGAATCCATCACATTTGAAAACCCTTTTCAAAACATGGCATGCATAATATCCGTATGCAAAAATATAGTTTCATACTTGTTTCTCATATATTGGCAATTATAGTGACCTTTATAAAACCACATCGAATACAAGAATTTCCAGTAGACAACCTCGACCAAACCATACCTTGACCCGGAGAGTTACACCTCATTCCTACACAAGGTACAACATTAACTTGGGTTGCCTACTGCATACACAAGCGACAATCCACCAACCCGAGTAGCCTACTTCATACTCTTGGTGCCGCGGGGCAATCGACTTATATTATAGTGCACTTTAAACCCTATGGCATGCCATCTATATCCAATATTTTTCTTTGCTTGTCACACATAGCAATATACACTTTTTAACACATTTACTAAATGTTTTTCCCTTATACATTTAACAAACTATTTTTCATATGCAAATAACAACATTTCTCAGTGCAACAACCATATTCCATTTAGGAACCATTTCTCAATGCACTTAAGCATCCTCATATTAGATAAACCATTGCATATCTTTAAAATGATGCATTAAACAGTAAGTAAAACAAACCATGCTTTTAAACAAAAACATGTAAAACAAGTGTCATGTCAATTTGATATCTAAGGGAGAAATTGAGGAAAACTTACTTCCAAGCTTTGTTAGGCTTGCTAGACCTAACCTAAGCTTCCAAATCTTTATTCAAACCTTTGAGAGTGTTCAAAACACATATACACTCACTGATGCATAACAATTTACTCGTTGTTATTTCCAAGCCTTTGAAACGAACCGACTTCTGCAAAAATGAGCCAGGCTTGACCCTCCCATATTCGGCAACACAAAACAAGAGGCAAATTGCATTAAAATGCATTCTAACACCAGCCTACAATCATCCCCTACAATCTCCACGAAATTACACCCAAAAACCATCCGAAAACTAAATCAATCAACAACCAAATGATCTCCAACCACAACCTAACGATACTAACATCTTAACACTATCAAATACCATCCAAAAAACATATCTAACACATCCATATACCTCCCGCAACTAAGATTCAATCAAAACAGCCCTAAAACCACCTTAAACCACCATAGAAAATAGGTAATTAAATAGTTTCGTATTTGATTACAAAAACCTCATCTCACATTGTTTTTGAACAATCAAAATGTGATTTAGCCTAATAAAAATCCACATCCACTATCCCACAAATCAATATTTTAGGCAAAGTATCCAAATATACCAATTAAGATAATTTCCAAGAATTAGATAGCAAAACTAAGATATTAAAATTAATTAGAAGACAAACACTAGGGAATATCAGTAAATAATCTTTTTTAAGAGAGGAATAGAAAATTACTTTTGAGTATTTCCAACACAATTTGACGTAAACTTTCTTTGTTGAATAAAATTGAACTTAGAGAAATCTTTTAGGGACCTTTGAAAAGGTCTTGCAAAGCCAAAAGAGGGTAATCTATTGATGCAATCCCCATTTAAAACAAATCAAAAATTAGAAATCTTGTTTAGAGAAAATGGTGAGAAAGATGAGAGAAAGTTTTGGAAGAAAATATTGAGAAAATAGAAAATGAGAGTAAAGATTTTAACAAAACAATTAACCGTCAATTTATTTTGTTAATTGTGGTGGAAAACCTAATTAATGTTTTTAGAAAAAAAAAGCTCCCTACACATTCTTATTTTTGTTCCCTTTTACAATTTAGTCATTAAAAATAGTTTTGCATTTATTACACTTTGGTCACTAAATACAAAATGTCATCTCAATTGATTAAATCATTTCCAACTTCAACCCAAAAAATACTTAATATAATTATTAAACATTTTTAAAAGATTTAACCAAATTTTATCCCTTTTGAAAAACACATTTCAAAATATTTATTTCTTGAAACATATTTTAATCGCCAAACTCAGTTCCCTGATCTGAACCTAAACTAACTAAACCGCCAAAACTCCTAAGCCTATTTTCAGGGCGTTACATGCAAGGTTAAAGCATGAGAAGATTATAAAGCAAGAGAGATCAAACTTATCCAACAAACTTTCCTTCAACTCTCAGCTAATGACTTAAACAAAAAAATCTACAACAACTCCCATTGCTAGGAGATATTGCATGTCCTCGAAAGAGTGGACCAACTTTCATTGCGTCCCCACCCAACTTTCGTTGTAATGCTCGTTAACATGAATTGTCACCACACCACTCAGTGTTAGTGGTTGCATCAAACACTTCCGTGCAAAATAACATTCATGAAAGATTAAAGAGATTGAAGGAGTCAATGTCACTTTCAAGGAAGCAGTTTGAGCTACATCATAAATTCATGGAAGACCAGTTGGAATGGTAGAGATTTGCAAACGAAAAGAATGGAAGGTCGGTTCGAGAGCTAACTGAGAAGAGTAGAGGTAAAGCAGTTAGCAATGAACAAGAGGAGAGAGGAGCATAGCAAGGGGCAAGGTGTACCCATCCAGAATTTCCATGGACCTCAAATGGAGAATTTTGATCATGACTATGAAGACACTGAAGATTTGGATTATTATCCCATGGAGGATGATGATACCCAACAGATGTTACAAAGGAAGATGGAGCAACTTGAAAAAAATTCAAAGCACGCATAATTTTTAGTAGAAGGTTTCTTCTCGAGATCTCCAAAGGTGCAGAAAAGAGCGTCTGACCAAAGTGATTTAGAGCATTATTTCTCTACATCTTTTAAATTTCCAAAGTTGATGTATGGTGAAAGAGGTGACCCTTAGGACCTTTTGTCATATTTCCTAAATCACATGGATTTGTTTGGAACATCAAATCAGGTCAATTGTAGAGCATTCTTGATGACATTGAAAGATTCAGCTCAAGCATTCTATCATTAGTTACCCTCGCACTCAATTTATAATTTTTATCAGTTAGCATATCTTTTTATGAGCCGCTTTCTTGCGAACAAAGTGTTCAAAAACTCTTTAACATACTTGATGTCCCTATTTCAAAGGCCAGATGATCTGGTAAGGGATTTTGTAATAAGGCTTAATGCGACAAAAATGAAGACTAAAAGACTGCATATGAGTTTGTAATCAGCGTTTTCATCAATGGTATTGCACACTAGTATCTCAAGTATAATTTGTTAGATAGACCACCATAAACTTTATCAGAATTATATGAAAAAGTTCAGCCTTACGCAGAGAATAAGGAATCGGATAAAATGAGATCTCAGGTACAAGGTTCATGGTTAATTGATGCGAGATCTAATGTTTATGGCCCAAAACGAGAAAGTCCCTCGATCCATGATAAAGCTGGGAGAGGAGAACACCAACACAAATACGGGTAACAACACATTCAGAATAGTGGTTATTCGCAGCAATATCAATAGGATAACATGCGGGAGGAGGCATCTAGAGAGAAATCGTCTTGATTCTGAACCTACTACTAGTTGACATAGCTGTAATCACAAATTTCGAATCGGATTGAGCATATTGGAATTTTGTGACCTCCACAACTGATGAGATCGAGTGAATGCTCTAAGAGGATATGTGAATTCTATAAGGACCAAGGTCATTACACTGATGATTGTGCTCATTTGAGGAATGCAATCGAATTTGCAATTAGGAGGAGTCAATTGGAAAGGTTTGTAATCTCTTGCCAAAAGCAAGATTGAGGTGACCGAGGACAACGCAAGCAAGACCGCATGATAGACATAGGGACAATCAAGTGCCCAAGAGTGCTATACATGTGATTATTGGTACCGGAAAAGACTATTCGTAGTCAAATTCCAAATGCAAGGCACACATGTACGATGTAATGTTAGTGTCAGCAAGTTTAATAAAGCAGATGAAGTATAGAGAACCGCGATGAGTATCTTTTTTCAAACAAGAAGAGGATAACACCTTGGATGAAAAAAGAAACGACCTTATTGTTGTCACTACCATGATAGCAGGCTTCGATGTTAGTAGAATTCTGGTGGATATGGGGAATACAGTCGAGGTGCTAGGCTGGAACGTATTTAAGCATATGGGGATTCCAGAGTCTGAGTTAAAGACAGAGAGCCTAGTGTATGGGTTTAGTAATCAACCTATTGAGGTAAAGGGCTCTATTTAGTTAGCAACAGTTATGATGGTGATGATGATAACAGAACCTAGATGGCTAATTTTTTAGTCATACAATGTATCTTCATATAATGCCATTTTTGGAATACCATTAATGAGGAAGGCCAAGATGAACACAGCTCCATTTTGTTTACAAGTCAAATTTCCCACAACAACATGAGAGGGTTATATGCAAGAAAACCAGAGGGTCACGAGGCAATGCCATATTTTATCCCTTTAGTTAGCTTAGAAGCAAATGAGGCATGAGCAGAAGGGGAAAGGAAGTTGTATCGCATACATGCCGACTTGATGTTAATGTTTTGAACAAAGAAATGATGAATCTTGAGAGCCTTGATGTGAGAAAGGAAGATAAGTGCAGGAACTTGGAACCAGTAAATGAGATGGAGAAAATTGAGATTTACCAGGCGATCATTCCAAAACGACAAAGATAACGCAAGGGTTGGATAAACACCACATGAAGAGATTGATAAAATTTATGAGAAACAATACGGATGTGTATGCATGGTCGCCTGGAATAAACCCGAAGATAATTAAGCATTCCTTGTATGTGAATTGAATAGCTAAACCTATTAGGCAAAATAACTATTCCATTGGTTAAAGTGCTTTGGAAAAGTCATACCGCTAAGGAAGCAACATGGGAGGTAGAAGAGACAATGCGGATGCAATATCTTCATCTCTTCGATCTAGGTAAAAATTCGAGGATGAATTTTTCTTAAGGGGGAAAGTTGTAACACCCTAAAATATGGCCTAGTCGAAATTGGGTTCTGGCAATTGGAAACCTTATATCGGATATGTCCAAATATTGTATTGATGCTGACCACAAGGTCAACTGTATTGGTATTAGACTCTAATTGAGTCAAATTATTGTTTAAGAACCTTATTGAATATTTTGGAAACCTTATAGTGGTTAAATTATAGAAATTGAAAGTTCGGGGGTACAAATATAGTCTACCAAGAGTTGAGGGACTAACCTTGCAATTAGCACCTCCTCAAACTACCCATCCCATACGTGGGATTACCAGGAGAGTTTCCTTCAATATAAGGAAACCTATTGCTATTAACACAAGGTAAATAGAAAATAGCTAGGGATTAGAAATCTTACCCAAAACCTCTCCAAGCAAGCACCTCACCAAGCTATCATCTCCTACCTAAGCAAGTACATCTATTTGAACTTGATTTCGAGCTTGTCCTTTCTTTGATTTAGTATTATCGAATCATTGCTATCGATCAGGTAAGCTATAATCCCTAAACAACCATTGAATTCCATGGATATATCAAGCCTAATCATAAGCTAGAGTATGGCCATCCATGGAGTTTGATAGCTAATAGCTATTTTCAGCCTCGATATTGATTTTGATATCGTTATATTGATTTCAATATTGTAATATTGAATCTAACCGAATCCTATTGTTTTTACCTATCTCAAGAAGTTGGTAGAGATCCCCCACCATCACCAACAAAAGCTAGAAATAAGGGGATTGCTATCCGAGAGCCTTGAAAGCTTCAGAATATCGAGGTGAGTGTAGTCGGAGTCTCAGGATTAGGCTTGGTGTCTTTCCCGACTTCATCATTAATAGAATTGTCATTGCTAACTCCGTTGTTAAGGATTATTGCATCGAACCACTTAACAAACATTATAGTAAGTAATAGTAAGTTATCGCATCAAGTATTGAGCATTGTCAATGCCTTCGTCATTGTCATTGAACATCGGACATAGCTATCATTGTTGTCATTGAGTATTGTTATAGCCATTACATCGCCATTGTCACTGAACTATGAAAGCATAGGATATTGATATAGCATTGATATAGCCATTTTCATTGATCATGGAAGTCAACATCGTTATTGTTATCGAAACATTGTAAATGAAACATCGATCATTGTTGATGTCATTGGGATCATTGGACATTGCCATTGTTATTGACATTGTCATTGAACATAGACACCGGGATATTGTTTATTGGTAAGAACAATGAACATGGTTATTGATATTGAACATGAATTATTGATATTATCACCAAACCTTGGATTCGAAGGACTTTAGATACAATTGGCATGCCATAGAATTCATGAGCACAATGTACGGGTGGACTACGGTCCTAGAGCTACGGCCTATATTGATTTGGCGAGGCGGAGGGATATGTTGTGATATTGGTCATATTGGCGAGGTAGAGGGACTAGACCACTCATTGATTTGGCGAGGCGTAGGAATTTGCGTATCCACTATCTCGAATCGATCCAAGGGTTATGTAACACCCTAAAATTGGCCTAGTAATGTTACCACTATCTAAACTATAGGCTAATTGAATATATGTAGTAATCAATTTAAAGGAGAATGAACATTGGCCATCCTTAAGATCAAATAAGTGAAATTGAACCAAATTGAATTGTAATAAAAACTAGAAGGCATAAATAGAAGGATAGAAATGTGAACATGCAAAATTCTATAGATTGCATATAAAATAGAAATTAGATCAAGGCCTTGACACATGTCCTCATTGGAGGAGAACATGTGCCAATTTGGATGATGACTCATGTCTAGGAGGAATAATGAACAAAGAAATATTGTCATCTTCCCCCTAATTCATCCTCTTGGCTGAATTCTAGAGAGAGAGAAAGGGGAGAGAAAATTTGCATGCAAACACCTTCAATTCAAGCTTCTTGATTCATCCATTGATCAAATTTAGCTTGGAGAAGGTATAATACTTGATTCTAACTTGTTAGAGATTGTTTGAATATGCAAATGATGATGTTCTTGTTTCCTTGATGAAATTGGATGATTTCCATGTATGTTAGGGTCATGCTAGCTTCAATTATAGATTGGAAATTGAATGCTAGTAACTAAATTGCTAATGAAATACATATGTAGTTGCTGGAAATTTAAGAAATATGAACATGATTGAAAACAGTCTTGATTAGGGACTGTTTTGATGGAGAAATTGTGTAAACATGCCAAATGAACATAGAACCCTGTTTTGAACATGTTGCTAGGTAAAATGAAGATTTAATTGAATAGATATGTTGCTGGAAAATGACTACACCTAATTGAACTAGTTAAATTAGGTAATGGACTGCCTAGTTGATGAATTGGATGTGTAAATGTGATCAAATAGATCAAATTAGGTTCAACAAGATAATGCCCTGTTTTAAGAACATTTATAGGTGAATTATGATGACCAAAACATGTATGAACATGAACATGAATGGAATTGCCATGTTAGGATCTTGCTAAAATGAGTTAAGAAGCTAGAAATTCAACCTAGTGTAATCTGCCCAGAATGCTCTGTTCTGGGCAGTAACTTTGAAAAATCACTATAAATTATGTATAATGAATTTAAGGCTTAAATTTTTATGGCCAACACCTTGTTATGTCTAAATTCATTAGGAGAAAACAGAACGGAACTCTGGGTTGTATACAGAAATGTAGAGAAGAAACACTAGGGACTGTGCAAACTGTCCAGTATAACAAAATGCCCTGTCGTTAAGTTAAAAACTGTATTAATTGGCAAAGAACTAAAATGCAAGCCCTATATGGTCATAAATACAATTTTGTTAGCTTTCCAACGGTGTAAACCAATTGAAATTCCGACGTACGAAACGAAAGTTATGCAAGATTTAGTGACTAGAGTACAAGCTGTCTGGTAGCAGCAATATAGACAATTACACACTGTTTTGTGGCATTTTTGTAAACTGTCTTGTAAACAGTTTTAGGCCTTTGATTATGCCTTGCTTTACATGAACTATAATGTAGATAAGTGTAGTTAAGTGTAATGGAAAATGTATATGAGCATGCTGCAAAATTTGTGAATGTTGTGTGTTTGTAACTTTGTCTTGATTTGGTGATCATATGATCTTATTTTGACATGTGTTTGTCCTTGTAATGTGATAGAACTAGGAGTAAACTTGGTGGAAGAGGATAGAGTGGATCATTCTAAAACCAAGAACAAAGGAGTGTGGAACCAAGACAAGCTAGCTTGGAGTATTGTGAGTGTCTTGTTACATTCTTGAAATGTTAAATGAATTTAATCATGAACTTGACCTAATAAGGGAAGGATGACTAAAGTAATACATGAAACTTGATCCTAGCCTTGTATACATGATCAATTCGAATACTTAAGTATGATTACGTGATAACATGGATGCTTGTATGTGCTATGATGCAATGTTATTGAATGTTAAAGACTTGCTTGAGACATGTTCTCATCTTGATGAAAATGAAACATGAAACTACTTGATACGTGAGCTATGGCTCAATGGCCTAAGGGCCTAATATGAAATGAACTTGCTTGACATGATCTTGACCTTGATAAACTTGTATAAATGGTAAATCGAACAACCTTGGTAGCTAGTTGGACTAGGTAAAAGGGCATGCCTTAGAGTCTAGAGCTCATTGTGTAAGGGTGGACTATGGTCCAAGGCTATGGCCCCTATTTGGCGACAGACGGAGGGTATGTATGTGGTCTTTGGTGACAGACGGAGGGTACGTATGTGGTCTTTGACCAGCACTACGGTGCATCTTGTGGCGACAGTTGGTTGGAGACTCAATTACCTATACAAACTAAGTACCAAGGGGGTTGTTTAATGAATAACAATTGAAATAACAATCCTACATCATATGTTACTTGTCTTGAATGCCATGAATTTGTATGTTACTTGACTTGAAAGCATGACTCCTTGATTTCTTGTTTTGCAAGCATGTCGTGCTTGATTCATGAAGTATGAATTCTTGTTGCTTGTACCTTGTTGGCCGGATGTATGATATCCTTAGCTAGGATAATCTTGATGCTTGAAAGCCTAGCTAAGATCACTCTAATGCTTGAGGCCTTAGATAAGATCACTCTAATGCTTGAAAGCCTAGCTAAGATCATTCTAATGCTTGAAAGCCTTAGCTAAGTCTACACCTAATTAAATGACACATAAAACTTGACATAAAAAAATGGCTAGACTTAGTACTACCTCACTAAGTACATTCTTGTACTTATCACTCTTGTTTTCATTCTTCCCAACTACATGATAAAGGATACGAGTTTGCTTGATCTTGAAGCATGTTACCTTAAGCAAGAAGCAACTCACACAAGCTTTGCCTAAGTATGGTTTCATACTTGTTTTGTATATCTCCTAGAATGGTGGCACTAGAATGTATAAAGTTAGATTGAACATGCATTTTTGGTACTTGTACATAATGTTCTTAATGGGCCTACTATGTCTTTATCTTGGATGATATTATGAAGTATGTAATGAACTTAAGTTTCATATAATTGAAGGGTGATTGTTGCGCATATGGTGATTTAAGAATGGAATGATCTAATGTTTGATCTAGTGATAAGTACCTTTTGAATGCTTTGTTGAGTACATGTCTTGCTTGAATTGAACATAGGTTGATCGAATCATACTTGCTTGTACTTCATTCGAATGACTTGAACCTAAAGGGTCACTTGTATGTAACAATACTTGATATATGTGATACGTATGCTTGTATAGATGATTGCCGAATGGTTAAGTAAAGTAAATGACTTGAATGAACTAGTTATATGCCTTGTTGTATGTATTTGGTGTTAATGGCTGAATGATCTAGTTAATTAGGAGGCTAGTTTCATTCTATTGTAAGTTAAGATGATCATGTTAGTAAATTAAGGATAAGATGTACATGAATATAAAGCTAAGGAACAATGAATTGAAATGGAAGCATGTTACACCTAGGTCATTCGATTAGGATAGGTTGACAAAGAATGAATGTTGTAATATGAACCATGAAAGTAGTAACTTGTAGTGTAAGCATGAAAGAAATTAATCTAGGGGATTTATTCGAATGCCTTGGATGATTTGAAGTCTAATGTGAATTGCTTGTATGATAAGTAAGTATGTTTGATTTTTCTTGTATTGTATGTATCCTTGTCTTTTATCATTGTTTGCTTGTTAAGTAATGCTCCCGAGCCGGGTTGCTACTAGCCCGGGTAGGGGTGTTATAGGTTATTGGTGAAATATTGATTTATTGTTATTGAACATGATCATTGCATTGCTTCCATGGATTTATTGCATTGTTATTGTAAAGATATGAGTTGTAATGCATTTCCATGACATGGTGTTTATTTGTGACTACCTCACTAGGCAAAGTATGCCTAATACATTGCATTTCATCCATTTCAAGTTAAGAGATTCAACGTCGGAGATCAGAGAAGTTGTTGCGTTGTACAAGTAACAAACAAGCTTGAAGTAAGTATATCGAACTTATGAACTCCTAGTAGGGTGGCAAAGTACTTAGAAGAGTCATATACGGCCCTTTTCATATGTATATTTTGTGCTTGTGGGATGTTAGTACACAAGGCTTAAAATGAACTTTTCATATGGCTTAAAATGGACTAAAAGTGCACATTTGGCTCTAAAAGGTGAAAACATAGTAAATGGGTTTGGATCAACACAAAATTTGTCATGATAGTAGTTTATGATGTTTAAGACTTACTATTAAAATTTCATTACATTTGGACCTTGGTTGATAGGTTAAATCGAATAAAAAGCAGCAAAAAAATCTATCATTATAGCGCAGGATGTATCGGTACGGTTGATGGTGTATCAATACGGCCTTGCATATTTGGTCAGGTCAACTGTGACGTCCTTAGCCCGGCTTAGAATAAAATTGGAGTTAAGAACGTCACTACAAAGAAAGCTGAAAACCTGAGTCAAAAAATTTTGAACTTTCTGAGATAACCATAGTTATAATATGATCACTAAAATTCCTTTAAGTACGTTTTTAAAACACATGCAAAGCTGAGTCAAGTTTTTGGTATTGATTAATTTTAAATTTCTCTTATAAGATTTCTTTGAGTTATCAACTCACCATAAGGTCTAACTTATAAAGCAGAGATTCCGTTGGACATTACAACAATTTGATCAGTCAAAACAAAATAAATTCCATAAAGCTATAGTCACATTTTCCTTGAAGCATACTTGTTTATCAAATTTTAATGCCATACTAACATTGTATTACACAGCACATGATAGCTTATTATCAATTTTCCATATCAAACTCCCAAGATTGTTCGTAACACCTAAACCAAAAGTATTTCAAACTTCAAATCATACTTTAAAGGTTCATAAGCAGCCAAGAAAAGTGGAATTAATAGGATGATTCAGTTCAAGACCCACACCACATTACAACAACTGATTCATATTCAAAACACCATTTGAAAATTCACGTCTAAACATATTAACCTTAAGAGCCAAAGGAATTATGAATTGATCATTTAACTTATTGTTCAATCTAACCATATTAATAGCACCAGTTTATTATAAGCAACCTTTGAAACCTTATGCCACCATTCAATTAGTTTAAACCACAACCCTTGCTAGAGATTCATTTTAACATGATTGGACCCATAAGAAACAAATCATACGCCCTTTATAGAACTTGTCTTACTAATCGATTCATTGGTAGCATGATGTTAACCAGTTATAACCCATTCATACAAATGTTTTATCTGGAAATCTTTAACTCTAAGTAACCATCCAAACTACAATTAGGACTCATACTAATATTCTATTACAATGCATACGTGAATACTTGATCATCAATTTATCATATTTGAATACTATGGTTAGAAACATGTAAATTTCTCGTTTAGAGTGATCAGGAACTTATTTACCACAATATCAAGTATTTACACTTATTCAAAACTTCAAGCTTAAGTTTGCACATTATGCACTCAATCAAGATATAAATACTTAATAACACATGTCATTTAGCCAAGGCTTAATTCGAACATGTCAAATTGTAGACCATCGAATGGTTATGTAATTATTTCTTTGAATAACATGAACGCTATTCTACTTACATTAGAAAGCCAAGTGACGATAAAGATTATACAAATCATATACTACAATATCATTTAACAATTAACCAGTGTGCCACCATCCTAGGAGTAAACTATCTATGATGGTTTCAAGCTCTAAAGGAATTACAAATCAAGACTTGTAATTTCTCATCCACAACAGGGACAAGCATACTTGATTAACCTGCAATGCAAGAGAATGAATGCATTAGGCTTATTTAGCCAAAGTGAGGTAGAAATGACAAGTAATTAGCAATAAAGGGCAGGGCATGATGAGAAACCAAGCAATTTGAGATTGAGATCACACAAGAGCTTTATTGCAAATTAAGTTATCATAATTCTTCCTTGTTCATTAAGAGTTCTTTAGGGATTGATCTTGAAGATATCAATTGAAGCTTATGCTTGAATTTAATCTTTATTCTCCAAAATACATCCTGCAATTACAATCAACAATTCAAACAATTGTAGGTAGTGAGTACAATTCAATTAAGGTCTTTCTTCCACTACAAGTTACAATTTGATTAGGGGAAAACCAATTAAACAATGCATGATGCACCTATTAGATAAACTAGCACTCATAATGCGAAATGTTATCATATTCAAACCATTTAAGACTTACTTGATTTCCAAGTAACCATTCAAACTAGGTGAGAAACTTTATAGATCATCTCATCATTCAATGTGACTATTAAGCATTCCAATAAGTGTTTTGCAATATATACTTATGTGACTTTGATCAAATATATAGGCTTACAATATCATATACATCATTCGGGTAGTACTATATGTGACCAAAGAGGATCAAGTCTAAACTTGTGGTTTATTACATTTACTTGATGTTAACTAACCATTTTCAAGAGATCTATCCAACCATTTCATGCATAATTCATCCATGGAAGTTAAACATTAGGCTATCAAACATATAAGTTCATTAAAGTGCATACATGCTCATATATATACATACCAAACTTCTTATAGATCATAGATAGAATTAACTTATACAAACCATAGCCAAGTGACCCTAAATATACATGTCTTAGGTGCCACCATCCTAGGAGAACTATATCAAGATGGAAACATACTTTTTTAAGCAAAATGTGACTTGTATGAGCTTAGACTTCAAGATAGTATCCAAAATCAACATGTATCATAGAAATGAGACTACAATAAGCAAAGCTTAGTGAGTGAGTTAAAGTTACAAAGCAACAATACAATAAGTCCAAACTACTAACCATTAAATGGATGGTATGGTTCCCCCATCAATAGGGAACCATCAAACAAGGCATACACTACTAGATGCATTGTCTAATTTTCAATCCAATAACAATACAAGGCTTGAAGTTTAGACATACTCAATCACCCAATTCGATTAACAATTCAACTCAAGCAATCTCATATAAGCAAGGCTCAATCAATGTTTCAATAGCAATAGATCATAGCATTTGATTTTCCTATACAATCAAGCAAACTCATATAAGCAATGTTCAATCAATGTTTCAATATCCATAGTTCATGGCATTCAATTTTACCTTTACAATCAATCAATGCAATTCAATGTAGCAATAGGTTCAATGTGCATGAGTTATTAGTTCATTTTAGGTATAGCCTTGAGAATCGATTCTCAGTCTAGATACTTGAGTCTCCAACCAAACTGTCACCAATAAAAATAATCAATATGGTACCAAGTACCTGGTCAATCCCTCCGTCTATCGCCAATGACCAATAACAATACTTCCCTCCTAGTGTCGCCAAATTGGGACCAATGTCCCAGACCGTAGTCCAACCCGATAATGAGCTCTATAGACTCTGTGGCATGCCAACTATATCTAAGACCGACTCGAGACCAAGGCTTACAATAGTTATCACTTTCAATCAATTAGAAGCATGATTCAATTCAATATGCACAATTTGTGCCATTATTCCCTTTTAGTCGAATAGGGCTCAATCCAATCCAATATCAATGCTTCCATAGTCAATGAAGGAGTATCAGTCAATATGTCATTCAACAATGAATTGTGTACTTCTATCTATAACATCTTGCTTCATTTCAATATAGTTCAATGGCAATAAGCACATCATTACAATCAATGGTAATTCAAGCATGCTTCACAATCAAGTAACCACTCAAAAGAGAACTTACCTTGCTAATGCTCCATAGCAAACTTATTATAAAATTTGTACTTAAGATTTAATACGAATTACAAATCAAAAATAGACTTGGAGAGGTTATCGCCCTCTCTAAACGTTAAATTACACTCACATGAATTTTCCGAGCTATTGTCGATCCCGGATTGTAATCCCTTTTCCTATACTAGCTTGTTGATCTAAGTGAGCCCATTTATCCTCAATTTCCACTTGATCTAACATTCATGCAATACATAGGGTATTAGATACAATCCAGCAATCAATTGAGTCATTATGTGACTCCATACTTAAGCATACAATTTAATATAAACATCTAGATTGTTGCTGCCTGGCAGCATGTGCAACACCCTAAAATTGGCCTAGAAATGATACCACAATCTAAACTATAGGCTAATTGAATTCATAATTTAATCAATTTAAAGAAGAATGAACATTGGCCATCCTTAGGATCAAATAAGTGAAATTAGAACCAAATTTAATTAAAATTAAAACTAGAAGGCATAAATAGAAGGATAGAAATGTGAACATGCAAAATTCTATAGATTGCATGTAAAATTGAAATTAGCTCAAGGCCTTGACACATGTTCTCATTAGAAGAGAACATTTGCCAAATTGGATGGTGACTCATGGCCAAGGAGGAAAGATGAACAAACATATTGTCATCTTCCTCCCATTATCATCCACCTTGGCCGATTATTGAGAGAGAGAAAGGGAGAGAAAATATTCATGCAACACCTTCAAATTCAAGCTTCTTGATTCAACCTTGATGAAATTTAGCTTGGAGAAGGTATAATGCTTAATTCCAACTTGGTATAGAATGGTTGAATGAGTGGTTGATGATGTCTTTGTTGTATAAATTGAATTAGATATTGTCATGTATGTTAGGGTCATGCTAGCTTCAATTTGAACTTGAAATTGTGGATACTAGTAGCCAAATTGATACAGGCAATATAGATGGTTGCTGGAAATTTGAGAAATGTATATATGGTTGAAAACAGTCTTGATTAGGGACTGTTGTGATAGAGAAAATGTGTAAACATGTTAACTGGATATAGAACCCTGTTTTGATAATGTTGGTAGATGAAATGAAGATTGAATTGAATAGATAACTTGCTGGAAATGTGAAAGCACCTAATTGGACTAGTTAAATTAGGTAATGGACTGCTCAATTCGTAAATTGAATGTGCAATGTTGATCAAATATATCAAATTGGGTTCAACATTATAATGCCCTGTTTTAAGCTCATGTCTAGGTGAATTAGAATGACCTAGACATGTAAGAACATGAACATGAAATGAATTTCCATGTTAGAACCTTGTTAAAATGAGTTAATAAGCTAGAAATTCAACCTAGTGTAAACTGCCCATAATGCTTTGTTCTGGGCAGTAACTTTGAAAAATCACTATAAATTTTATAAAATGAATTTAAGGCTGAAATTTTTATGGAAAACACCTTGATATGTCTAAATGCATTAGGAGAAAACATAACTCAATTCTGGGTTGTAGAATGAAATGTAAAGAAGAAACACTAAGGACAGTGCAAACTGTCCAGTGTAGCAAATTACCCTGTCTTTAAGTTAAAAACTGTATTAATTGGCTAAGAAATAAAATGCAAGCCTTATATGGTTATAAATACAATTACGTCATCTTTCCAACAGTGTAAACCAATTGAAATTCTGACGTACAGAATGAAAGTTATGCATGATTAAGTGACTAGAGTGCAAGCTGCCTGGCAGCAGCAGTATAGGTAATTGTACACTGTTTTGTGGCAATTTGCAAACTGTTTTGTAAACAATTTAAGGACAATGATTCTGCCTTGTTTTACAGGAACTAGAGTATAGATAAGTTTAGTGAAGAATGTACATGAACATGCTGCCAGATTTGTGTATGTTATGTGTTTGTTACATTGCCTTGATTGAATGATCACATGAACTTATCTTGACATGTTTGTACTTGTAATGTGATAGAACCAGGAGTAAACTTGGTGGAGGAGGATATAGTGGATCATCCTAAAGCCAAGAACAAAGGAGTGTGGATCCAAGACTAGATAAGCTTGGAGTATTGTGAGTGTAGTTATCTCTACGGTTAGGACTAGGTCCTAACCAATGCATACTTGCTTACACTCTTGAAATGCTTAAATGAACCTAATTATGGACTTGACTTAATAAGGGAAGAATGACTAGTAATGCATGAAGTTTGATCATATAATGAATACATGTTTTATTTGAATGCTAAGCATGTTTAAATGGTACATTGGTGCTTGTATGTGACATGATGCATGTGATCAAATGCTAAAGAACTTGTTTGAGATAACAACTCATCCTGATGAAATGAAACATGAAAACTACATGATATGTGAGCTATGGCCTAAGGGCCTAATATGAAATGAACTTGCTTGACATGATCTTGATCTTGAAACACTTGAATAAATGGTAAATCGAACAACCTTGGTAGCTAGTTGGACTAGGTAGAAGGGCATGCCTTAGAGTCTAGAGCTCATTGTGTAAGGGTGGACTACGGTCCAGGGCTAAGGTCCCTATTTGGTGATAGACAGAGGGTACGCATGTGGTCTTTGGCGACCGTAGGAGGGTTGACCAGCACTACTGTGCATCTTGTGGCGACAGTTGGTTAGAGACTCGATTACCAATACAAACTAAGTAGCAAGGGGGTTGTTTAATTGATAACAAATATAATAACAATCCAATAACACATGTTACTTGTCTTGAAAGCTATATATTGAATATGACTCGTCTTGAAAACCATGTATTGTATTCTACTTGTCACGTAAGTAGGATTCCATGTTATTGTTCCTTGATAGCCGAATGTATGATATCCTTAGCTAGGATTATCTTGATGCTTGAAAGCCTTAGCTAGGATTTTCTTAATGCTTGAAATCCTTAGCTATATTTATAGTTGATTAAATGACACAAAACTTGAAATAATAAATGGTTAGAACTAGTTACTACCTCACTAAGTACATTCTTGTACTTATCACTCTTGTTTTTCATTCTTCCCAACTACAGGATAAAGGATACGAGTGTTGCTTGATCTTGAAGCCTGTTACCTTGAGCTAAAAGCATATCACACAAGCTTTGCCTAAGTATGGTTTTATACTTGTTTGTATATCTCCTAGATTGGTGGCACTAGATTGTATGGACTTTAGCTTGATCATGCATTTTGGTACACTTGAACTTGTATATATGTTCTTGTTCTTTAATGGGCCTACTATGTGTAGTCACCAATTTTATCCGGACCTTTTAAATTTTATGCTTGTAAATATATTAGAGTTTGTATATAAATTAGAGTCCATTAAAAAATAAAAAAAGAGTCCATGTACATGATTAAAGGCCCAATTGGCCCATTTTTTATTTATATTACTTTTATTAATTTATTTTAGTTTTTCTTACAGACCACACAAGATCCTAATCAAGTTAGATATGGGAAGATTACAAGAGATCCTGCTCGACATATATGGAAAGTCAAACTATGTGCAGGGATTCCTGACTGCGGACCTATTGCAAATTTCCGATAGGATCCATGTGTTTTGGGTCAGGGTGTCTTCTTAAGTATTGACCGTCTTTCAGTTACCTTTCCAACGCATCTTGAAATGCCTTAATCGGACGTCAGGAGCTCAAGATATGATCATTTTACTGAAGACAGCGCGTGCAGAAAACTGTATACGGGTTCAATACGGAAATTTCATTTTATTACGAATTTTCAATTATTTTATTGAATATTTGTAATTAAATACAATCTTAGACATTTCCCTATTTGTTTTAACTCATTTAGGATCATATTGAATGTAAGGAAAGAGTTTGATGCCCAAGTAAAAGCATTATTCCCTTTCCAAGAATATTGAGCATAAGAAGAGAATATGCTTTTAGGGTTTTAGGATTTTTTAGGTTTTTAGGGTTTCTTGAGGCCTATAAATAGGCTTCACCCATTGTAATTCTCATTCACATCTACAACCACACAACATTCATCCTCTGTAACACATTGAGTTTAAGAGCAATACAAGTTATAGTGATTTTTGGAGGTATTTTACCCAAACATTGCTTCTCTATATTTTTCTTTATTTTTTCCCTTTGTTACTTGGTTTCGAATAAGTAGGAGAAAGGGTACAGGTTATTGTTAAGTGAAGCTCGTGAAGGATCCATCATCGTCGAGGGACGGAGGCAGCACCACCGACGGAGGAGGGGCAGTATCGGCGGCCCGCTATCGGCGCACAGTGGTCGGCATCCAACAGTAGCAATGATGCCGTATGGTTCGCAGTTCGACTCATACCCCACATTAACAAGATCGCGCTTTGGTCCAACTGTTTGCAATATCTTTACTCTAATCTTTTTTATTTTTAATTTGGTTCTTAAATTCTTATTTCGTGCATTTTAATTCATTGTTTAATTCGTTTATATTTACTGTGTTCCTTAATTTATTCATCTTTATGCACTTTAACTTAATAAATCAGGGCAAATAGGTTTTATTAATAATATGTGTTTTATTTAATGAAAACTTACCAAATAACTTAAAATAAATACTCTTTAGCTTAGTTTCCCTAATCAATAGCTTATATTTCTTTTGTGAATAATTTACCAATAATAAAATTTAACATCTAGGCTTAGATTCCAAAAATAATGAAATTTTCAATAATAGATATCTTAAATATTTTCCACCTCACCTTAATTGTAGATAATTAAATAACATCCTTAGGTAAACATTCTTGAAAAAGGTAAATAATCTATTAATTGTAAATAGTAATAAAAAAAACTAACTTGGTAATTCATTTTAAAAAAAGGTAAATAATTCTTTCTCCTTAATTGTAAATAAAACTCTTTTAGGTAATTTTTAGAAAAGTAAATATATTTTCTTTAAATGTAAATAATTAAATAAAACCTTTCAGGATTAGTTTTTTTTAACTCATGCTTTTAAAAATTATAATAATTAACTTTGAAAATTAAACCACCCATAAAAGTCAAAAAGAACATAAGACATCATTTAAAAAGGATCTTTCTTTGCATCATGAAAATGAGGTGTATTTTCAATTAGGGTTAATTCGGCCTTCCCCTAGCAGTTAAAATCCTTAAGAATATGAATGCAACAATGCCACCACAAGAATTGAGTCATGGGGCACTCAAAGAAAAGGTTCAAATTCATCTTCCAGGACCACAACTAATGCTTTGGTAGAGTCCGGGGCAAGTCGAGGCAAAGATCAAGACATTGAAGTTCCAGACATTACTGAGATGGCCGACAAGATCAAGGAAGATAAGAAATTAGAATAAAGTTGAGACAAACTGGAAGGAATTGTCAAAGCCTGCAAAGAGTCAGCATTCGCCGTGACATAAATGTAAGAGACCTCAGCTTAGTGACAGATCTGGTCAATGTCCTATTACCTTGACAATGAGAAGTTGCTTATACACTATTTTCAAGAAAGCTTGTCTGGGTCTGCCGCTCGTTGGTACACTCAACTGAGCCGAGCCAATGTAAAGACAATGATGGATCTATCATGTGCTTTCATTGAAAAGTATAAGCACGTCATTGATATGGTCCCAAATCGGATTGAGCTGCAAGGCATGGACTTCTGCTAGTATACAATGGCAATACAAGACAGTTCTAGTATAGCCATGCTTTGTCAAATTTCTCCGATGACTTTGAGGAAGCCCTACAGACATGGTTATGAATACCAACATCCATCAAGAGTTAAAGACCTAATTGGCAAGCCCAACGCGTCAATAATGGGACCTTGATGAGAGAACTAGCCCCTCAATGGAATTCAAAAGAAAATGGAGCAAGTAGAGGAGTTTCCTACTGTTTCTATGAAAATTGCGAAGTCATACTTGGAACCAATCTTTTTGCTTTTGCCCACGAGCATTAGGGATCTTTTGCAAGGGCGGCTATGCTATTTTACTTGTTTAAAAGATACATTTTTTTATTTTCTCAAGTGACAAACTTTTTTTCTTTCTTCTTTTTATTCATAAGTTATTCATTATATCTATATTCTACATTTTTTGCAGGGCCCCTATTATTGATTGCATGAATGATTCTTGAATCTAATCTCGTGATAGAGGGGAAACAAAAATGTGCTCAGGATTAATAGGAGAGATCTCAAATACAAATTTTAAGAGAATTTACCTCTCAAACATTGTTGTTTAAGGTCTTTGGATTAAGTGATAACTCTAAAACATCTATCAACTGAGGATAACTTTTCTTCAATGATATCCATGTACGAAAGGAGATTTGGCATTCCTTCATTTCCCTTCGCAAAAAAGAAAAAGTATCCATTGTTGTCCCATTTGAGCTTGATATTTTTTTTCTTTCGATTGAACCCTAACCAAGGATCACTCCCTACACTAGAGGGGCAAAAGCGATGAAAGATAACTAGTTCTGACCATGCTATGAAGATAACAAGAATAAGTGCAAGAAACAACATGAGCAAAATAACATGCAAACCATGATGAGTATCCAAAAAAAGGAAAAATAAGAAAAAGAAAAAATGTGTGGAAGAAAAACATTGAAAATATACCCATTGGAGGAAGCACGAAGTTGAAAAGTACAAGTTTTCAAGAAAGCATTACATGAACCATGTGTTCGTTTAAGATTCACGAAGCAAAAAAGGAGATGAACTCTAGGGTGAAAACCCAAAAATGGGCAGTCTAGAGCGTTATAGGAAGGAAAAGAAAAGAGGAAGCAATACAAAGCAAGGACTTCATCAAGAAGAATTGATCCTTGGTTTAATCACCCTCAAACACTTATTTGGGCCTACACATCCTTTCTTTTGTAACCACGAACCTTAGCCACATTACAAGCCTCGAAAGACCATTTCGATCATATAAGGATATCTGAGAAGAGGAGTTTGTTTTCAGAACACATTCCAGTTAATTGACTTCACCTTTTTCCAAGGACTTCAAAACTTCTGATGTTTGCTTGAGATTAGAAAAGAGGGAAAATGAATTTGAGGGAGTGGTAAGTCAAAGAGAGCCACCTAAATGGGTAGGAATTAGGAACGCTATCCAGTCGATGGGCTTATAAATCATTCATGCTATGAATTCGGGGGCAACAAACTTTATTTCTTGATTTTACCTTTTCCATGTTTGCCATGACTTTTTTAAATTTCCTTTAAATTCTCATGAATTCTCACCTCAAGCTTTCATCTTGTTCACAAACATCTTACAAGTTTATTAACATAGATTCATGAAAAAAACAAAAGATTTCTTGGCATGACTTCCAATTATAGGATCCAGAAGTAAATGTTCACACTCGCGTGAAGGAGGCGTTGAAAGAATTCATTTGCTGTTGAAAATGGAGATTAATAAATGGTGTAGCCATTATGAACTAAATCAAAAGACGACTCGATCACGTTAAAAATATCTGCGCCCGAGGTCAAATATGGCATTACCTCACATAAGGGGCATACGTGAAAAGCTCATGTTTGAAATATCTCATAAATGCAAGAGCGGGGCAGAGGTTCCCTTTACGAGCAAGCCATGATAGAATGCCTAAGTCTAGCCAGATTGGAGAGGTCAGAAGGAGTTCCTCCCAGAGCCTTTAAAAGTGGGGCATCGTTACCCATGGAAAGACAAGATGAGTTCACATGCGAACAGACAAGATGTGAAGTAGAAAGTAACTTGAGCCATGGAGAGCTCAAAAGGTTCAAATTTTAGGGGCATTTACCTAAATTAAGGATTCTTTAATCCTTCGAAGAGATTTAAGAGGGGAACAAGCCCTGCTGCAAAGATTCTCATGCGAAGAACTCAAAAAGCATTCACAAGAATCCTTGAAGAGTTGTTACCAATTAGAAGCACAAGATTACCTCATTGATTTAGGAAGAACAAACTACATTTCTTGCCATCCTTGGAAGAAGTGTATCATTTTTCGATTCGAAGCCTACCCGCTCAGGCTCATAGAGAATGAAAACCCTTATAGCTTATCCGTTCAGGATCATGGTGAATGGAAACCTTTATAGCCTATCCGTTCAGGCCCATGGAGAATGGAACTTTGAAGATTACTGATTGGGTGAACAAATATGCAAGGATCATGCGACTTATTTGAAGATTAGTCATTGTCGCTTCGGAATGACACACCAGTAATTTGATTTGTTTCTACCGCTCTGGAGAAATAGGTCCTTTGAAGTCATTGTCGCTTCAGAATGACACACCAGTTATTCGATTTGTTTCTACTACTCTGGAGAAATAGGTCCTTTGATGTCATTGCCGCTTCGAAATGACACACCGGTTATTCGATTTGTTTCTACCGCTCCGGAGAAACATGTCCTTTGAAGTCATTGCCGCTTCAGAATGATACAACATTTGTTTTTACCACTTTGGAGAAACCGGTCCTTTCATCGATTGAAGCATTGCCGCTTCGAAATGATACAACAGTTTGTTTCTACCACTTCGGAGAAACTGATCTATTCACCAATTGAAGTCATTGCCGCTTCAAAATGATACAACAATTCGGTTCTACCGCTTCGGAGAAACTGATCCTTTCACCGATTGAAGTCATTGCCGCCTCAGAATGATACAATGGTTATTCGATTTGTTTCTGCCGCTTCGGAGAAACAGGTTCTCCCACGGATTGAAGTTATTTGTTTTTGTCGCTCTGGAGAAACAAGTCTTTTCACTGATCTATTTGCAGCCGCTTCGGAGGAATAGGTCAACTGAAGAATTGCCTAGTCCTTTTCTGCTTTAGAAAGGCGATTTTGCAATACCCAGTTTGTTTTTACCGCTCCAAAAAAATGAGTTGTGTTCAACCCACTTGGCTGGATAAAATCAGTACCTTTTGTTCTTTGCCCTATTATTGTTTCATCAGAATGAGCAAAGAATGGCAGCTTTAGTCACCAATTTTATCTGGCTCTTTTAAATTTTATGCTTGTAAATATATTAGAGTCTGTATATAAATTAGAGTCCATTAGAAAATAAAAAAAGAGTCCATGTACATGAATAAAGGCCCAATTGGCACATTTTTATTTCATTTATATTTCTTTTATTAATGTATTTTAGTTTTTCTTGCAGACCACACAAGATCCTAATCAGATCAGATATTGGAATATTACAAGAGATCCTACTCGACATATATGGAAAGTCGAACTATGTGCAAGGATTCCTCACTGCGGACTTATTGCAAATTTCCGATAGGATCCAAGCGTTTTCGGGTCAGGGTGTCTTCTTAAGTATTGACCGTCTTTCCGTTAGCTTTCTAACGCATCTTGAAACGTCTCAATCGTACGTCGAGAGCTCAAGATATGCTTGTTTTACTAAAGATAGTGCGTGCAGAAAACTGTATACGGGTTCAATACGGGAATTTGATTTTATTACGAATTTTCAATTATTTTATTGAATATTTGTAATTAAATTCAAGCTTAGACATTTCCCTATTTGTTTTAACTCATTTAGGATCATATGGAATGTAAGGAAAGAGTTTGATGCCCAAGTAATAGCATTATTCCCTTACCAAGAATATTGGGCATAAAAAGAGAATATGCTTTTTGGGTTTTAGGATTTTTTTAGGTTTATAGGGTTTCTTGAAGCCTATAAATAGGCTTCACCCATTGTAATTCTCATTCACATCCACAACCACACAGCATTCATCCTCTGTAACACATTGAGTTTAAGAGCAATACAAGTTATAGAGATTTTTGGAGGTATTTTACCCAAACACTACTTCTCTATATTTTTCTTTATTTTTTTCCCTTTGTTACTTGGTTTCGAATAAGGAGGAGAAAGGATATGAGTTTTTGTTAAGTGAAGCTCGTGAAGGATCCATCATCGCCGAGGGACGAAGGCGGCACCACCGGCGGAGGAGAGGCAGTAGTGGCGGCCCGCTGTCGGCGCATAGTGGTCGGCATCCAACAGTAGCGATGATGCTGTATGGTTTGCAGATCGACTCATACCCCACGTTAACAAGATCACGCTTTGGTCCAACTATTTGCAATCGCTTTACTCTAATCATTTTTTATTTCTAATTTGGTTCTTAAATTCTTATTTCGTGCATTTTAATTCATTGTTTGATTCGTTTATATTTGCTGTGTTCCTTAATGTATTCATCTTTATGCACTTTAACTTAATAAATCAGGGTAAATAAGTTTTATTAATGATATGTATTTTATTTATTGAAAACTTACCAAATAACTTGAAATAAATACTCTTTAGCTTAGTTTTCCTAATCAATAGCTTATACTTCTTTTGTGAATAATTTACCAATAACAAAATTTAACACCTAGGCTTAGATTCCTAAAATAATTTAATTTTCAATAATAGATATCTTAAATATTTTTCACCTCGCCTTAATTGTAGATAATTAAATAACATCTTTAGGTAAACTTTCTTGAAAAGGTAAATAATCTATTAATTGTGAATAGCAATAAATAAAAAACTAACTTGGTAATTCATTTTAAAAAAAGGTAAATAATTCTTTCTCCTCAATTGTAAATAAAACTCTTTTAGGTAATTTTTAGAAAAGTAAATATATTTTCTTTAAATGTAAATAATTAAATAAAACTTTTTAGGATTAGTTTTTTAGCTCATGCTTTTAAAAAATATAATAATTAACTTTAAAAATTAAACCACCCATAAAAGTCAAAAAGAACATAAGACATCATTTAAAAAGGATCTTTCTTTGCATCATGAAAATGAGGTGTATTTTCAATTAGGGTTAATTCGGTCTTGCCCTAGCCGTTGTGGGAACGATCGAGACTCCTATGGAAAAGTGCATTATCAAATTTTAAGGATTAATACCTTAATCCCTTTGCGTCTAAATTGATTCGGATTTTCTCAGCCGTGAGCAAGTTCGAGCCAATTCTAGAACTTCGTGAATTTTCGTATTAACCTTTGCATGCACGCATCCGGGTTATAAGGAAAATATTAGTAATCAAGTAAGCGTCGGTCTCTGGGCGTGATGGGGGTGCTAATCCTTCCCCACACGTGACCGTGCCCCCGAACCCTATATCTGGTTGGTTTTTAGGTTTTCAGTCCGCCTAATATATAAAAGGGACCGGTGGCGACTCCGGTGTTACACTATGTTATGAATTTAGTAACAAGTATGTAATGAACTTAAGTTTCATGTAATGAATGGTATTTGCTGCGCATATATGGATTTAAATTATGGAATGAACAATTGTTTGATCTAGTTATACGTACCATTCAAATCTTTGATAGTATGTATTCACTTGTGTATGTATATATCATGTTGAAAGTGTTAATGTGTATTGTATGATGCTTGCTGAATGGTCTAGTACATTGGGAACTAGTTACATGCCATGTTGTATGTATCTTGTGTTAATGGTCAAATATGTATAGCTTGATTTGAAATAAGTTCATGTAAATTGAATGATCAAGAATCATGTTAACAAGTTATATATGAGATGTTTAAATGTGTACAAACTAAGGAACATTGCATTGAATTGGAAGCATGTTACACCTAGGGTCATTCGAATGATATGTTTAAATGAAGTAAATTGTATTGATAATGTAGTGACCTATAATGTAAGTATGAAAGGAAACAATTATATGCCTTGTTCGAATGCCTATGATGTCTTGAAATCAAATGAATGCTTAGTTGCTTGTTAGATAAGTAAGTGTACTTAGTTGCTTATTGGATAAGTAACTCACCTAATAGATACGACTTATCAAATCATGCCTTGTTTTCTTGTATTGTTTGCTTTCCTTGTCCTTGCCTAAGTAACGCTCCCGAGCCGGTTTGCTACTAGCCCGAGGTAGGGGGTGTTACAACATGTGCACTGCTTACTTAAATATTCATATATTTTATTACGTACGTCGGAATTTGGAACTGTTTACACCGTTGGAAAGCTAACTTAATTTTCCTTCTAACCATATAAGCCTTACATTTTAATTCTTTGCCAATTAATATAGTTTTTAGCTTAAAGACATGGCAATTTACAACATTGGACAGTTTGCCCTGTCCCTAGTGTTTCTTCTCTACAATTCATTCTACAATCCAGAATTCAGTTGTATTTTCTCCTAATGAATTTAGACATGTTAAGGCACTGTCAATAAAAATTTTAGCCTCGAATTCCATTTATAAATTTATGGTGAGTTTTCAAAGTTACTGCCCAGAATAGAGTTTTCTAGACAGATTACACTAGGTTAAGCTTCTAGCTTCATAATTCATCTAAACAAGGTTCTAACATGTTTGTTCAGCATATATACTCATTCCTACATGTCTAGGTCAGTCCAATTATATGTCCAACCTATAAAAACAGGGAAATTGAGCAACATTTTCAATTTGATTCATTAGGACATCAATTCACTAGAATTTCCAGCATCTACAATTTTAATTCACATATCAATCATCCATTCCAATCATCATCCAAATTTTCCAGCATCTAGCATAGCATTTCACCATAAATTGCTATTGACAACCTCAATTTCTCCTACTCATTCGAATGACACTATCAATTCATGGATTGATCAATCAATTGAACTTCTTAACTAGTTCATAGCATCAATTCATTATATATTCATCAATTTCATGTAATTCAAGCAAGAACCCTAAATCTACATGCATCATTTGTGTCTATAACACATTAAGAAAGAGATTTTACCTTCCTATCAAGATTATATGAATGTTAGCAACTCCAATTTCTTCAATTTCAAGCTTGAATGTATGGTTATAAAGCTTTCTCACTCAATCCCTTTTTTTTCTTCTTTTTTTCTCCTAACCGGCCACAATGAGGAAGAAGATGATAATCCATCATTTAATTCCTCCTTTAAAATGACTAATTCATCCTTAATTATCCCCTAATTAATGACATATGCAGGGGTATTTTAGGAATGTATGAATTTTGCATGCATTCCTTCAATTTGTCAATTGTTTTGGTTTGGTCGCTTATACATTAGGTTACCACTTTTTCAATTATAGCATTCTAGTCCTTAATGACTAGACTTAGTACCTTACTTTCAATCAATTAGGGGCCAAGTGAAGGTATTGTAATAACTTCTATTATACTAGTTTTTTAGGATATTACATGCATTGCGTTCTCTGAAAGATCTTCACAGTGGTTGTGTTTCGAAAATAGTTGAATGTTCCTCAACAACTTGTGTAACTTGTTGTTGTTCAATCTCTAGTTCAATGATTTGTGGTTGATCTTGATTTTCATTGAGTTCAATTTTTCTCTCACTTCATTTTCTGAAAACAAATTCTCTTTCTAGGAAGATTCATGTTCGAACAAAAAACACTTTGTTCTCTATAGGATTGAAGAAATAATATCCTTTAGTTTCTTTACGACAACCTACGAAATTACATTTATGAGATTTAGATTCGAGCTTTCTAGACATCTGATGTTTAACATGAGCTTTGCATACCCAAATTTTCATAAAAGACATACAAGGACATTTCCTAGTCCATATCTCATATGGTGTCTTTTGATCTGATTTAGATGGAACACGATTTATTGTGATAGTAGTTGTTTCCAACGCATCTCTAAGCATACGAATTCTCATCCTTGATCTGATCAAAGAGTCATTTGTTTTTGATCTTTTTGTATTTATGTTATAAATGGAATTCTCTTGATCCAAAATATAGAGGCCATTTATTAATTGTGTCAAACCATATAAAACATTATCGAGATAAAAAGAACAACAATTATTCATAATAATTATCTCAAAACCAATATTGTCTAAACAAGAAAATGAAATGATGTTTTTCGTCAAACTAGGCACAAAAATAAAAACCCTCTCAACATAAATTAAGTTCAATGGGCAACGATAAAGTATATATTCCTATAGCTAATTGTAACACCCTTTTTCCGGCCTGGTTGAGAACCAGGTCAGAGCCTGCTACCGTTGAATGATACGGTGATCGGCGCTATAAAATTTGAATCAATGACTAACATTCAATCGGTATTATACTCTTTAAACATTAACAAGTATAGGAATTAGTCCAAATTATCATGTATGGAATGATAATCCTTCAATTAGGACTGATTTATAACTTTTACAAGTTTTAGGGACTAAACTCTAAATTTGATAATTTAGGGGTCCTTTTCTGTAATTAACAATACCAAAATGAAATTCAATGCAAGAATAATGAGCCTATAAAATTTCATGCTAATTAGAGCTCATTAGCCCTATCAATTAGACTTATAAGATTTCAGTGACTATGCTGCAAAAATTTAAAAGCTGTTCCTTACCACTTATAACTAATTTACCTGCCACCGTATCGATACCCTGTAGACTATATCGATACGCCATGCTTAATTTGAGGATTTTGGATTAAAAGGGAACAAGCCCGTATAGATACACTTGAGATCGTATCCATACATGTTGACCACGTTGACTTCGTATCGATACACCCTGAACCCGTATCGATACCATTTTTGTAACCAAATTCTAGTGACCAATGTCCGTACTGATACACCTAAGCAGTATCGATACGCCCCCTTTTGACCAACGTTGACCTGACCAAATATGCAAGGTCGTATTTATACACCACCACCTATATCGATATGCCCTGTACTGTAATGATAGATTTTATCTGATTTTTGTTTGATTTGACCTGCCAAACGATGTCCAAATACAATGAAACTTTACTAGTAAGTTTATGACCATTTAATCTACAAGCATGTCAATGTGAATCCATACAAAAAGACCACTTAGAGCCTTAAGCACTATTACACCACACGCTTTACATATACATATCAAAAGAGCCCTATGTGACTATTCCATGTACTTTGCCACCCTACTAGGAGTTCATAGTTTTGATATACATTACTTTAGGCTTGTTTGTGACTTGTCCAACGCCTCAAACTCTCCGATCTCAAATGATGAGTCCCTTAACCTGAAATGGATGAGATGCAATGCATTAGGCATACATCGCCTAGTGAGGTAGCCATAAACGATGTCATTAGCAATGTAATGCATTCCAATTCAAGTGATGACAATAGCAATACAATGAACTATTAGTATCAATGCAATGATCATTATTGACAACAATATTTCTATATTTAGCAATAACCCTTGGATCGATTCCGGATAGTGGCTATGCGAATTCTTGTGCCTCACCAAATCAATGAATGGTCTAGTCCCTCTTCCTCGCCAATATGACCAATATCACAACACATCCCTCTGCCTCGCCAAATCAATATAGGCTGTAGTCCTAGGACCGTAGTCCATTGGTACGCTGAGCTCATGAATTCTATGGCATGCCAATTGTATCCAATGTCCTTCGAAACCAAGGTCTGGTAACATTATCAATGATCGATGCTCACTAGCAATAACAATGTTCAATGTTTTCAATGACTTTATTAGTAAGCAATGGTTCAATATACATATCCAATGGCAATATCAATGACAATGGCAATAACAATGCTCTATGATCAATACTCTATATTTCCATGATTCAATGACAATGACCATGAGAATGGAAATAACAGTACACGTTGACAATGATGTTATCTATGTCCAATATTCGATAAGAATGACGATAACGGTGACAATGCTCAATCCTCAATGCGATAACTTATCAATACTTACCACAACAACCACTAAGTGATTCAATGCAATATCCCTTAGCAAATAGGGTTAGCAATGATAGTTTCAATAACAATGGAATTGGGAAAGGCACATAGCTCAATCTCGAGACTCCGACTACAGTCACCTCGATTACAAAGCTTTCAAGGCTCTCGAATTACAACTCCTTTACTTCGAGCTAGGTTACAACAATAGGAATTGATTAGAATTGATAGTATGGTATTGGAAGAAATATAACAATACCAAATTCAATATCTATGTTCGAAATTAACCATTTTCTATTGAGGAAGAAGGATATTCATGGATTAGTCTATAAGCTCAACAACTTCAATTTGAAATTAAACACAGTATATCTATGGATTTGAGAAATTGATAAAGGGTATTCTTACCCAATCAAGAGCTATTCGATAGTATCGATAAATTGGAGGAAACTCAATTCTAGGAAGTTAAACAAGAGAGGTTCTTGCTTGGGAGCTTAAGGTTGAAGATGGAAATGGTGGTGCTTGCTTGTTCTTCAATGGAAGAGGATGAAGAGATAGGAACTTAGCCTCGATTTACTTAAAATATGTTTTAACCCCTTTCTTTTATTCCCTAAGGGTTTTGGTCGACGGTTTCCTTTACACAAGGGTTGCCTCCCAAGCAACCAATCACATGGTTCCCTAGCTTGGGAGGAAACCTATTTAATATCAATAAATCCCTTTTTTTCTCAATCAATTGTCATTTTTTGCCAAATAGATGATCCTTGTTCACGTGGTGTGGGTCAAGCAAAGAGGTGACTCGCCCATCCATCTTCAATTCCCTTGATTTAGTCACAAAAATCATTTTTTACTAATGCCCGTACCGATACGCCTTATAGTCATACTGATACAGCTAAGCCAAATTTGGTAAGTTAGTTAAAAATTGTTACACTGTATCGATAAAGGGACTACTGTATCGATACGCTTAGTTTAGTTTCAGAATTCAATCATCTAGAGAAGTTCTTAACTAAATAGTGGACCCAACTAAGGTCCATCATCAATGAAATGAACATGTGATCAATGTCAATGCAGTATTTAGGCTCTTTCAGTACCGAGTTTCTAATCGCCAGAACCCAATTCCGACTAGGCCAATTTTAGGGATGTTACACCAATGCATCAATTCTTGCTCCATTACCAACTCGTAGGTCCACATTCTTTTTTCTCAGAATTCTAATTTTTTTAGTTCTTCTAAAGATGTACAAATATGAGAACCACAACTGGTATCCAATACCCAAGAAGTACACGTTGATAAATTATTATCAATAACACAAATATCTGAGGTGAACGCTTCGCTTTCATTTGCCTTCTTGACTCTTTCAAGATACATGGGACAAATTTTCTTCCAATGACATGTCTTATTACAATGGAAACATTTTCCTTCCAATGACCAGTCAAGGAAGTTTACGCCGTTCAACTTGTCCTTCTCAAGGACCAACCGCAATGATAACGAGTTTTTATTTGCAATAATAAGTATCCAACATTAAAATATGAATTTTTAGTACGTTTTCAAAGTTTGTTTATAAAAGGACTTTATACTCCCACTACTTTTATTAAAATTAATAACCCTCAAATATTAATGTCGAAAATACTTTCTTTAAAGTTTTTCTAGTGGGTAAGTTCCAAATTTCACATTCTCTTAAGTCAACTTTGACTTTTCTCTCAAGATTATGGTTTATCTAGGTAAACAACATTTGCTAATTGCATCTCATGTAACTCCTTCATTTGGCGAACAACTCTTGTTCATAATCATTTCATGATTATCCAAATAACAAGCCTTGAGGTTTCTAATCCTATTAGAGTAACCTAGTTAAGTCTTTAACAAATGTTACAACTAGCGAATATCACTTGCTTATTCCTTGTGTTTGGCCATGATAGATATAAGTACCTTTCTTTAGCAGAACCTACATTGCATCGATCTAGACTTTAATGAGGGTTAACAATGGGGCGCAATAAATGGTTTAATATTTTATTGAGGATTTTTCTAAATATTATCTCACCATTTAACAATTGATCTTATCAGTTAACTACCATGCATCTCATACATTTATTTTGTTACATACATGAAATGTAGTAAATATAAGGCATAAAGCCAAAAAATGCCCCTAACATTTGACTAAATAGTCACTTTTATTTTTTTGGAGCAATTCAATCCTTAACGTTTCGTTTTGGGTTGAAATAACCCCTCTACGGATGAGAACTGTCAATCAAATGACGGTAAATGGATTGAAATAACGCGACAGACCTATATGGCAGTGCACGCTGACATGGTAGTATCATATAGACAAAATGTTTGACTTGAAAAAATGTTACATCAGTCAAAAAATAATTTTATAAAATTATTTAAAACATAAAATAATTTTTTCTACTAACTTATTATTCTGACACGTCATTTCAAATTGTTTACCCTCAGATTTCTAACAATTTAGCATCCATCGATGGGCTATTTTAACCCAAAATGAAACATTGATGGTTGAATTACTCAAAAAAATAAGAGTCAATGTGACTATTCAGTCAAACATTGGAGGGTACTTTTTACTTTATGCCTAAATATAAATGCAATAGTTATAGCTCATATCCTAAGGTGGCCCGTCTCAAGCCAATGGGAGAACCAAATTATTCTAAGGATAAAATCACTTCTCAAGCATCTTTCTGTTGGCCCATTCTTTTTTTGCTCCGATTCATGCTTCTTCGTATAGATTACAATTTGAGAAACTCGTTTTACATTGGAATAAGGGGGTAAGATGAGAAGAAAATTACAATAGAAGTAGAGAGAGGCACGACACACTGGCCTTATTTATAAAACCTTATAAATCAAACTAAATTAGCTATTGGGCTATAACCATCCATTCCAAACATCGTGCATTTCAATTATAACATACACTTCTTTTATCTTGATTATTAAAATTACCGATATGTGCCTATGACATTTATTGCCTTCATAGGATTAAAATGTCAAAATTTAAAATTACAATTATATTCCCTGTGGGGAAAAACCTCATGATATGATAAGTTTTATCAGCGGATTCGTGCTTTCGGGATTCTTAATCCCTAAGGATTTTGTTAGGAACAACTTTTGTTTTTGTGCAAAATACTATAAGCCCTAAAATACCTTATTGAATATGTTAACAATTAACACATAATATTTCAAACCCTATCGAAAAAGATCCTGGTGGTTAACTCTTAGCATCAATCTTAAGAACATCTTTTAACTGGATTAAAAGGTTAACCATGATTGAATCGATTTGGTCGTACAAAGATCATATATTCGCTAAATAAATCAAAAATAACATATATCTCATACAATTATAGCACACAAGTAATGAAAACCTGGATCCGAATCGTACAAGTAGCTCTAATACCATTGTTAGGTCATGTCAATACACCCCATGACACAGCAAAAAAATTAACCAATGATCACCTCCAAAGATCCATGTACGAGGAGTGGATCGGGGTGAATAAGGGTGAAGAATTACCTGTTTAAAATCTAGAATTCTGAATTTGGACAAGATAGATATCCAATCACAATTCCACAATGTCGATTCCTAAGCTGCAACAATAACACTGTGACCTCTAATTAGTTCACCCAGTTGAAACGAGCATATAAAACTCTCTAAACTATTTGGAGGGATTTTCCAAAAAAAACATTAATTGACTGTTAGATCTCTCATGCCTTTATATAGCCTTTGTAATTCTAATTCAACTCATATTAGGATTTCAATATATATATATAATCCTAATTTAAATTTAATTAGGATTTCAATATATATGATAAATATATATAATCCCAAAGCTCTTCCTCGATTCACCCGGGATCGGTTAAGATGTACAAAGACTTAAAGCCACTATACTGGTGGCTAGGCATGAAATCGGCTATCACAAACATTATTTCAAAGTGCCTAACTTGTCAAAGAGTCAAAGGCGAGCATCAAGTCCCTACTGGATTGCTCCAACCAATCGAATTACCTCAGTAGAAATAGGATCGAATTACAATGGATTTTGTTACTGATCTTCCTTCCACTCCAAGAAAGAATGATGTTGTATGGGTGATTGTTGATAGATTCACAAAGTCTACTCAGTTCATCCATGTTCGAATGAACATGAGCTTGGAAACCTTAGCCGAGCCATACATCCGTGAAGTGATTCGATTACACGGAGTACCTACAGCTATAATCTCTAATCGTGACCCCAGATTTGCTTCTCGATTCTGGAATTCCTTGCAGAAGGCTCTAGGAGCTAAAGTGCATCTTAGTACAGCCTTTCATCCTTAATCAGATGGACAATCTGAAAGAATCATTCAAGTGCTCGAAGATATGCTACGTGCTTGTGTTATAGACTTCGGAAAGAATTGGGAGAAATCTCTACCCCTAGTAGAGTTTGCTTACAACAATAGCTATCAGACATCTACCCAGATGGCTCCCTTCGATGCTCTATACGGAAGGAAATGTAGAACTCCCTTGTGTTGGTCTGAATTGGGAGAAAACAAAGCTTTGGGACCTCAATTGCTTAGAAAAACTGAAGAACAAGTGAAGATCATTCAAGATCGATTGAATGCAGCTTTCGATAGGCAGAAAGCATATGCATACTTGAAAATGAGAGACATCCAGCATAATGTTGGAGACAAGTCTTCCTCAAAGTATCTCCTTGGAAGAAAGTCTTTCGGTTTGGAAGAAAAGGAAAGCTCAGTCCCCGATTTATTGGACCATTCGAAATCATTGAAAGGATTGGTCTAGTGGCTTATCGATTGGCACTTCCTAGTGAATTCGATAAGATCCACAATGTCTTCCATGTTTCTATGCTCATAAGATATAGATATAATCCATCTCATGTTCTTGAGCCTGAAGAAGTGGAATTAAATCCCGACTTGACTTATGAAGAAGAACCAGTCCAGATTCTTGATTGTGAAGTTAGAAAGCTCAAGAACAAAACCGTTCCTCTTGTCAAAGTCTTGTGGAGAAATCACAAGGTAGAAGAGGCAACTTGGGAATCTGAAGAAGTCATGAAGAAGCAATATCCTCACCTATTTGATTTATGTAAATTCGAGGACGAATTTATTTTAAGGGGAGGAGAATTATAACACCGTAAACTTGGCCTAGGGAAGTTACCACAATCTAAACTATAGGCTAATTGAATGCATGAGCTAATCAATTTAAAGAAGAAAGAACATTGCCCATCCTTAAGATCAAATAAGTGAAATTAGAACCAAATTGAATTGAAATTAAAACTAGAAGGCTTAAATGGAAGGATAAAATTGTGAACATGCAATGCTGTGAAGATTGCATGTAAATTTCATTAGAATTAAAGGCCTTGACACATGTTCTCATTGGAAGAGAACATGTGCCAATTGAGGGGATGACTCACGGCTAGGAGGGGAGTAATGGACAAATATATTGTCATCTTCCTCCCAAAATTATCACCATAGCCAGAATTGTTGAGAGAGAAAGGGTAGAGAAAAAGCTTCATAAGATCACCTTCAATTCAAGCTTCTTGATTTAGCCTTGATCAAATTTAGCTTGGAGAAGGTATAATGCTAGACTCTTACATGTTATAGATTGCTTGAATCTTGAAATGATGATGTCTTGTTGCCTAGATTGATTAGGTTGATTGTTATGTATGTTAGGATCATGCTAGCTTCTAGAAGTACTTGAAAATTGTGAATACTAGTAGCCAATTTGATAAAGACAATGTATATGGTTGCTGGAAATTTGAGAATTGGAAGTATGAATGAAAACAGGATTGATTAGGGATTGTTTTACTAGTGAAAATGTGTGACTAGGCTAAATGTATATAGAACCATGTTTTGATCATATTGGTAGATGAATTGAAGATTGAATTGAGTAAATAAGTTTCTGGAAAATGAATGCACCTAATTGGATTAGTTAAAACGAGGTAATGGACTGCTCAAATGATGAATTGGATGAATGATGTTGATCAAATAGATCAAATTGAATTTAACACGATAATGACCTGTTTTAAGCACATTTCTAGGTGAATTAGACTGACCTAGACATGTAAGAACATGAAATTAAGTTGAATTGTCATGTTAGAACCTTGTTAAAATGAGTTATGAAACTAGAAACTCAACCTAGTGTAATCTGCCCAGAACACTCTGTTCTGGGCAGTAACTTTGAAAAATCACCATAAATTGTATAAAATGAATATAAGGCTGAAATTTTTATGGACAGGCACATTGATATGTCTAAATGCATTAGGAGAAAACAGAACTGAATTATGGATTGTAGAATGAACTGTAGAGAAGAAACACTAGGGACAGTGCAAACTGTCCAGTGTAGCAAATTGCCCTGTCTTTAAGTTAAATACTGTATTAATTGGAAAAGAAATAAAATGAAAGGACTAAATGGTTAGAAAGACAGTTAAGTTAGCTTTCCAATGGTGTAAACCAATTGAAATTCCGACGTATGGAATGAAAGTTATGCATGTTTAAGCGAACATACTACATGCTGCCTATTAACAACAGTTTAGGTAATTGTACATTGTTTTGTGGCAATTTGTAAACTGTTTTGTAAATAGTTTTGGGACATTGATTCTGCCCTATTTTACATGAATTAAAGTATAGATAAGTGTAGTTATGTATAGTAAAGAATGTATATGAATATGCTGCCAGATTTGTATATGATGTGTACTTGTAACATTGTCTTGATTGAATGATTATGTGATCTTGTTTTGACATGTATATACTTGTGTAATGTGATAGAACCAGGGGTGAACTTGGTGGATGAGGAAAGAGTGGAACATACTAAAGCCAAGAACAAAGGAGTGTGGATCCAAGACTAGATAAGCTTGGAGTATTGTGAGTGTAGTTGTTTCTAGGGTTAGGACTAGGTCCTAACCAATACTTGCATGTCTATATTCTTGCAATGTTTAAATTGACTTAAAAAGGGAAGAATGATTAAAGTAAAGCATGAAACTTGATCACATCCTTGAATACATGTTCAATTCGATTGCTAAGCATGTTTAAGTGGTAACATTGGTGCTTGAATGTGTGATATGGCATGAGATCGAATGACCTAAAGAACTTACTTGTAATGTTATCCTAATTGATGAAATGAAATATGAGAATTACATGATATGTGAGCTATGGCTCAATTGGCCTAAGGGCCTAGTATGAAATGAACTTGCTTGTCATGATCTTGAACTTGATATACTTGAATAAATGGCTTAAATCGAACAACCTTGGTAGCTAGTTGGACTAGGTAGAAGGGCATGCCTTAGAGTCTAGAGCTCATTGTGTCAGGGTGGACTACGGTCCAGGGCTAAGGTCCCTATTTGGCAAAAGACGAAGGGTACGTATGTGGTCTTTAGCGATAGTATAAGGGTTGATCAGCACTACGATGCATCTTGTGGCGACAGTTGGTTGGAGACTCGATTACCTATACAAACTAAGTACCAAGGGGGTTGTTTAATTTATAACAAATGAAATAACAATCCTACATCACATGTTACTTGTCTTGAAAGCCATGAAATGAATGTTACTTGTCTTGAAAGCCAAGAATTGAATGTTACTTGACATGAAAGCCATGAAATGTATGTTACTTGTCATGTAAGCATGACTTCTTGATTACTTGTTATGTAAGTATGATTTGCTTGATTCTTGATAAGAAAGCATGAAGTATGATTCCATGTTTCTTGTATCCTATAGCCGAATGCTATAATCCTTAGCTAGGATCACTCGAATGCTATAATCCTTAGCTAGGATTACTCTAATGCTTGAAATCCTTACCTGGGATCATTCTTGTTCAATTGACACATAACTTGATATAACAAATGGTTAGAACTAGTTACTACCTCACTGAGTACATTCTTGTACTTATCACTCTTGTTTCATTCTTCCCAACCTAGAGGATAAAGGGATTCGAGTGTTGCTTGATCTTGAAGCCTATTACCTTGAGCTCGAAGCAAGACACAAGCATTACCTAAGTATGGTTTCATACTTGTTTTGTATATCTCCTAGATTGGTGGCACTAGATTGTATAGAGTTTAGCTTGATCATGCATTTTGGAATTCTTGAAGCTTGTATATATTGTCCTTGTATGGGCCTACTATGTTATGAACTTGGTTGATGATGTGAATCATGCATTGAACTTAAATTTCAAGTAATGGAATGGAATTTGCTGCGCATAAATGAATTTGTATTGGAATGATTAAATGTTTGATATAGTTTACCTTGGAGCATTTGAATGCCTTGCTTAGTGTTCATATATATGATTGAATGAATAGCATGAAATGCTTCATGTCTTGCTTGATTTGAAAGTAGTATGAATCGAACCATGCTTTCTTGTCTTCCATTCGAATGTCTTGGAATTATATGATCTCTTGTGTGTAAACATACCTTGATGTAAGTATTGTTGTGTGTTTGGATGGTAAAGGCCAAATGGTCTTGTATGAATATACCATGATGTAGGTGTTGTTTTGTGAGTTGTATGATGATTGTCGAATGGTCTAAATGTTTGAAAACAAGTACATGCAATAGTATGATCAAATGATCATGTTTAGTAACCTAGGTATGAAATGCTATATGTATCAAACTAAGGAACATTGAAATGAAATGGAAGCATGTTGCATACTAGGTCTTTCAAATGATTATGGTATAAGATGAAGTTAAGTGAATCATGAAAGTAGTATCTTGTAATGTAAGCATGAAAGAAAACAATTTAATGGCTTAGCCGAATGCCTTTGATGTCTTGAAAACAAAATGTGAGTTTGCTTGCTTCATAAGTTAAGTATTCTTGGTTTCTTGCTAGTTAAATAGCTCATCTAATAGGGATGAGTTACCAGTCCTTGCCTTCTCGCCTTGCCTTGTTCTTGCTTGTATTGCTTGCCTTGCCTTGTCCTTGCTTAAGTAACGCTCATGAGCTGGTTTGCTACTAGCCCGGGGTAGGGGGTGTTACTCCTAGACTGTAATTTGATTCTCAAGGCTAGATAAAAGGACAACAATGAAATTTTCATATTAAATTAAGAACTTATCTTAATACCTTATATACTAAGAAAAGGATAATTATGATAGGCTATAATTGATGTCTTATGTACCAAGAAAACTAGTGTTTATGACATGATAAACTTGATAACTTGTATGACAGGAAATACATGTGTTTGAAAAACAATGTATGCTCTTGAAAGGCTGTGTTAAAGACAAATAAGGAAGTTTGTAAATCAAGATAAAGAATTATCTAGACACTACTTGTGACAAATAATCCATGTTTATATTATGCTTGTTATCTTCTATGACAAGTAACTTATATCGATTTTTCATACATTATGTGACAAATAGTTCACGTCTATGGTATGCTACGTGAAATGGTTATTATGATAAGTAAAATTGTGTTTAAAATATGCCATGCTTGATAACTTACGGATAAGTAGCAGCTATTAAAATATATATATAAATTGCAACGTTCAAAAGTTAATGGAAACTGTTTTTGCTTGAATTTGAGTCTTAGTGGACTGATTTATACATGAAAATTTTGTATGCATGAAATAGAAATTGTTTTGCTTGAATTGGAGTCTTAATGGCCTGATTTGAACATGTAATTGTGTGTAGATGTAAATGATATTGTTTTACATAAATATGAATCTTAGTGGAGTGTTTTGATCACATATATGTATATATATGGATATTGGACTTTGTTAAATTTATAAATATATAAATGCTTTATGGACAGTTTTGAATAAAATATACGTATACATGGACTGTTTTGAATTTATAAATGTATATACATTCTTTATGGACAGTTTTGAATAAAAACCAAGTATACATGGACTGTTTTGAATCTATAAATGTATATAGATGCTTTATGGACAGTTTTGAATAAAATACAAGTATACATGGAGTGTTTTGAATTTATAAATGTATATACATGCTTTATGGACAGTCCATAAAGCCTAATTAAAGTTTACTTGATGAGTCTTTTTTATGATAACGAGTCTTTTTTTATATGTCTAAATGCTCGTCATGATCTTAAGATGTAATTCTATGTCTAAATACGTATACATGTCTAAATACAAGTATACATGTTTTGAATCTATGTAATTCTAATGAGTCTTTTTTTATATGTCTAAATGCTCGTCATGATCTTAAGATGTTTATTCACGTGCTATATAAATAGAATCCTTGGTATGCTTGGCTTGAATGGTCTCGAATGGTATAATGATTAAAGATGTGATCTTTGGATCTCTATTGAGTTTAAAATACATGCTATAACTGCTTAACATGATTTTTGAAAAGATTCTTGGTGTGCATATGTTTAAAATCACTTGTCTTGTATCCAAATCCCTTTGCCTCTTGCTTTGGGATGTCCACTCTTTTCTTCCCCTTCCACAACTTGGTGCCCTTGGTCTAGCAAGCATAACACATACAATTCATCAAAACATGCACATAATGTCACACATATATAGTAGCAATGTTACCACATTTGTACCTAACATTTAGCTATTGTTTTATGCTTTCTTTTAAGCATTTCTTAATTGTTCATCTCTATATTGTTGTTACCTAATTTTAGAACATAACTAGACATATTACAATGTCCCAAAACTGTTTTGGAAACAGTTTGCTTATATGTGTAAAAACAGTCCCAAACTGCCTAGGACACTCCTGCTGGCAGTTTTCACACTGTCCCTTTAAATGGTCATATCTTTTAATCCGTACGTCAAAATTTCGATTAATTTACACCGTTGGAAAGATAACAAAATTTTATTTATGCCCATATAAGGCTTGAATTTTATTTCTTATCCAATTAATACAGTTTATTGTTCAAATACAGGGCATTTACATTGTCTGGACAGTTTGCACTGTCCAGCAATTTCTAATTACAATTTCCAGCATAGGACCCAGATTTCAGTTCTGTTTTCACATAATGAAAGTAGACATACTAAGGATCATGTCATTAAAATTTCAGCCCTGAATTTGATCTATACAAATTTTGGCGAATTTTCAAAGTTACTGCCCATAACAGAGCAATTCTTGGCAGATTGCACCTATTCACATTTTAATTCCTTAAATTCATTTTAACCAATGTTTTGGCCCTATAATTCGTTTCATATGAAATCCTAAACATGTTTAGTCAATGTTAATTCATTTTTCAAGGTGACCAAACAGAGTAAGTTGGTTAAGTTGCTTAATTTTGCATGTTTACACAATTTGTTCTTACTAAAATAGTTTCTAGGCTGTATGACTTTGTTCATACTTTTATCTTTCTTTTCCAGCATTGGTTACTAACAATTTAGTTTTTTTAACACCTTAATTACAATACCTAATCATGATCATATTCAATTCATTAGTTCCATAGCTCAATTACAAGTTCTAACAATTCAATTCTTACAACAACATCTAATTTCAAATTTCCAGCAACCTAATTTTGTTACACCATCACTTACACATAAATTCCACTCTAATTCATGTTATCCATGGTGTATACAAGTTCAATTTCATCATTCTCTTCATTTCAAACAACCTAACAACTCAACTAAGCATTAAACATCATCTAAACCAGAATTTCAAGCATGAATCAATTTGGACAGCATGAATTTACCTTAGTAATGCTACCACCAAGTTGAATTTAGCTCAATTTCAACTTTGACACCATAGATTCAAGCTTTCTCTCACAATAATCCTTTCTCCCTAATTTCTTCTTCAATTACGGCAACTAGGAGAATGAAGAAGATGGTGGCTATGTTTAATCCAAGTTAATGGATTTATGAAATGTCCAAAATGGCCTCTAATTAATCCTTATTCTTAACTTAATCAAGGGCATTAGGGGAAATGAGAAATTTATCATGCATTTCCCATATTTTCCATGTTATCCGATTAAGTCCTTATAAATTGGTCTCTTATTTCATTTAGTTTTTCAATTAGATCCTTGACTAATCATTTTAGCTTAAATTCTTGGTTTAATTAAGCTATCAACTTAAGCAATTGGTTTCAATACTCCTAGGCTAGGATTTAGGGTGTTACAATTCTCCCCTCCTTAAAAGAAAAATTCATCCTCTAATTTTTACTTGAATCAAATAGATGAGGATACTATTTCGTCATGACTTCTTTAGATTCCCAAGTAGCTTATTCCACCTTATCGTTTCTCCATAAGATCTTAACAAGGGGAACAATCTTGTTCCAAAGCTTCCTTACTTCCTGTTGATGATTCTGAATAGGTTCTTCTTCGTAGGAGAAATTGGGATTCAATTCTACTTCTTCGGGCTCAAGGATGTGTGAAGGATCAGATCGATACCTTCTGAGCATTGAAACGTGGAAGACATTGTGTATTCTATCGAACTCTCTAAGAAGAGCTAGTCGATAGGCCACTGGACCAATTCTATCAACAACTTCAAATGGTCCGATGTATCGGGGGTTGACCTTCCCCTTTCTTCCAAATCTAAGCACTTTCTTCCAAGGTGAGACCTTTAGGAAGACTTTGTCTCCAATAGCATATTGGATGTCTCTCCTTTTCAAGTCAGCATAAGCTTTCTGTCTATTGAAAGCTGCCTTCAATCGATCGTGAATGATCTTGATTTGTTCTCTGGTTTCCGAAGCAATTGAGGTACTAGAATCTTGTTCTCTCCCAATTCGGTCCATCATAGAGTAGTTATACATCTTCTACCATAAAAAGCTTTGAATGGTGCCATTTGAATAGAAGATTGATAGCTATTGTTGTAGGAAAACTCTACAAGAGGTAGGGATTTCTCCCAATTCTTCCCAAAGTCGATAACACAAGCTCGTAGCTTATCTTCTAGAACTTGAATGATTCTCTCAGATTGGCCATCCGATTTAGGATGAAAGGCTGTACTAAGATGTACTTTAGCTCCTATAGCTTTCTGCAGAGAATTCTAGAATTGAGAAGTGAACCGAGGGTCACGATTGGAGATGATTGTTGTAGGTACACCGTGTAACCGAATCACTTCACAGATGTACAACTCGGTAAGGGTTTCCAAACTCATGTTCATACGAACATTGATTAAGTGAGTAGATTTAGTGAATCTATCAACAATCACCCATACAACATCATTCTTTCTTGGAGTAGAAGGAAGACCGGTGACAAAGTCCATAGTAATTCGATCCCACTTCCACTAGGGAAGTTCAATAGGTTGGAGCAGTCCAGTAGGAACTTGATGCTCGGCTTTGACTCTTTGACAAGTTAAGCACTTGGATACGAAGTCCGTGATGTAAGATTTCATGCCTGGCCACCAGTATAGTGGCTTTAGATCCTTATACATCTTAACAGATCCAGGGTGGATTAAGAAAGAACTTTGATGTGCTTCTTGCAACATTTCCCGCTTTAATTGTTCATTGTTATGAACACAGACTCTGTCTTTGAAATAGAGGAGTCCATTTGACTTGAGGGAGAAGTCAGAGCTAGACTCAGAAGCAAGTTTAGACATGATCTTCTGAAGATCTAGATCAACTTGTTGAAGTTATTCGATCCTCGAGACTAGATTGGATTGAACTTGAAGTTCGAACAAAAATCCTCGCTTTTGATACATTTGAAGGTGAGCATTAATAGCATTTGAAGCTACAATATGAACAAGGTAATTTAGGTGGAATTCGAATGGTTACTTGCAGAACAAGGCAAGTGTTCGAATGGTTACTTGCATAGCAAGGAAGACTAATTTCAATTTGAAATTTTCAAGGATTTAGATTTAAAAGGATTACCCAAGTATGCTCTACGACTAAGGGCGTCAGTAACTACATTTACTTTCCCCGGATGATAGTCGATAACCAAGTCGTAATCCTTAAGTAATTCGAGCCATTTCCTTTGCCTCAGATTCAAGTCCTTCTGAGTTATGAGGTATTTGAGACTTTTGTGATTGGTAAATAGATTGAATTTCTCTCCGTATAGATAGTGTCTCCATATATTGAGAGCAAATACGTAGCTGCTAGTTCCAGATTGTGTGTTGGATAATTAGACTCATGTGGCTTCAGTTGCCTTGAAGCATAAGCAATTACGTTCCCATCTTGCATCAGGACACAACCGAGTCCTAGATGAGAAGCATCACTGTAAGCAGTGAATTCTTTGCCCGATTCTGGTTGGATGAGTACCGGGGCATGAGTCAGAGCTTGCTTAAGTTGAGCAAAGCATTGTTGTTGGTTCTCCGACCATACGAAAGGCGTATCTTTGCGGGTAAGATTAGTAAGGCTTGCGACAATGGAGGAAAAACCCTTAACAAACCTTTTAATTCCTTAAAATTTGGTGAATTTCAGCCCTGAATTTGATCTATACAAATTTTGGTGAATTTTCAAAGCTACTGCCCAGAACAGAGCAATTCTGGGCAGATTGCACGTATTCACATTTTAATTCCTTAAATTCATTTTAACCAATGTTTTGGCCCTATAATTAGTTTCATATGAAATCCTAAACATGTTTAGTCATTGTTAATTCATTTTTCAAGGTGACCAAAATAGAGTAAGTTGTTTAAGTTGCTTAATTTTGCATGTTTACACAATTTGTTCTTACTAAAATAGTTTCTAGGCTATATGACTTTGTTCATACTTTTATCTTTCTTTTCCAGCATTGGTTACTAACAATTTAGCTTGTTTAACACCTTAATTACATTACCTAATCATGATCATATTCAATTCATTAGTTCCATAGCTCAATTACAAGTTCTAACAATTAAATTCTTACAACAACATCTAATTTCAAATTTCCAGCAACCTAATTTTGTTACACCATCACTTACACATAAATTCCACTCTAATTCAAGTTATCCATGGTGTATACAAGTTCAATTTCATCATTCTCTTCATTTCAATCAACCTAACAACTCAACTAAGCATTAAACATCATCTAAATCAGAATTTCAAGCAGGAATCAATTTGGACAGCATGAATTTACCTTAGTAATGCTGCCACCAAGTTGAATTTAGCTCAATTTCAACTTTGACACCATAGATTCAAGCTTTCTCTCACAAGAATCCTCTCTACCTAATTTCTTCTTCAATTTCTACAACTATGAGAATGAAGAAGATGATTGCTATGTTTAATCCATGTTAATGGATTTATGAAATGTCCAAAATGGCCATTAATTAATCATTATTCTTAACTTAATCAAGAGCATTATGGGAAATGAGAAATTTATCATGCATTCCCTATATTTTCCATGTTATTCAATTAAGTGCTTCTAAATTGGTCTCTTATTTTATTTAGTCTTTCAATTAGATCCTTGACTAATCATTTTAGCTTAAATTCTAGGTTCAATTAAGCTATCAACTTATGCAATTGGTTTCAATACTTCTAGGCTAGGATTTAGGGTGTTACAATGAACATATTAATGGAATAGTAGCCATGCATATTTGGTTAGGAGCTAAGTCCTAGCCCTATGTAAAAGCTACACTCACTAGTCCTCCAAGCTAGTTTTGATCCTTGATCCAAATCCCTTTTTCCTTGTTACTAGGTTGCCCAACTCTATCTTATTCAACAAGATCCACTCCTTCTTCTAACAATACATCCAATATAATGGAATCAAAATCAACAACCAAACAATACATTTCAAGAAATCCAAGTTCACAAGAAACTAGAGTCAAGCGTTATATTTCCAACAATCAAACAATTCAAGCATTTCTATTTAGCATTTTCATTCATGTTAACTTAGCCATTGTATAACATTGTAAAACAATTTTATCCTTTCAATCGATTAAAAAAGTTTTTACCTGCTCTTAAACTGCCCAAAACAGTCCCATTTTAACTGTATTTACAATGTTATACAAAACAGTCCCCAACAGTCCAAATTTTTGCTAAAACAGTCCACTAAAACAATTTGCAATTACACCCTTCTATTTGTTCTACAAAATAGTCTAAATTGTGATTATCTCATACAATTCATGTTAAAAAGCTTTTAAACTAATTTCCCCTATTTTTAAGTCATCGTTTCCAGCCCCTAATTCATGCAATTATGTCCCTAGATTATTCATGGTTTCAATTCTAGTCCCTAATTCACATACATCTCAACAAGCATCTTAAAATAGTCCAGTTGATGATTATTCAAGCAATTCAATCCAGCAAGCATTTAAATTAACTTTCCCCTACTTTAAATTCATAAATTCCAGCCCTCAATTCTGTCAAAACAGTCCAAGATTTATCAGTTCTTTCAAAACAGTCCCTAGTTAGCCATTTAACAATCAAGTGTGACTAGTTCCATTTCAAGCTAAATTTTCACTATCCAAACATGATTTTCAATTGATTAACATATCACTTTAGTATGTATCTAAATTTCCAGCAAGCTTTTTACTCAATTCAAGTCCCAATTCATGGACAATTCGAATTACCTTATCAAATTACATGATCATTCAAACAATGGTTTCATTCATGTAAATATACCATTCGGTCAAGCATAATTTCATCCTATTTTCAATAACATTTCAACCACATTTCAAGCTACAATCCAAGGCAGTTTTAAGCATAAATATTTAACATACAATTCTATCATTCGAACAATCCAAGTTCAATTACTATCATCAATCAATCATTCGAACAAGTTTGCTCGGGAGGAAGGACTTAGAAATTGTAACACCCCAAAATACGGTCTAGGAGTTGTTACCAAATCAAATGTGGATTGAATTGAATTTATTATGTCTCTAAGTTTGTCCTAGGAAGTATGCTTTGAGCTTAAAAAAAAGAATTGGTTATCTTGTTGATTGTCATACCTTAAACTTTGGCCCAAAAATATGTTACCACTTTGTTTTATTAAATTGTTTGAAGGTAACTATATCTTTGATTAAGTAAGATTGGATTAAATCGGTAAAATGAGAAGCTTGATGGCTAAATTATTGAGTGACCTAATTGGTAGCTTCCCTTAGCCGAGTGTTTGCATGTAAAATTATATAGATATGAAGGACTTGAACACATGTCAAGTCCCTAGGAAAAACTTACCTTGATGCACGGTCAAGATGGGAAGGAAATTAATGAAGAAATAATCTTCATCTTGGTAATGTTAATGTTCATTAGGAAAAACTTATCTTGAACACATGTCAAGTCCCTACGAAAAACTATGAAGTTGATGCTAGAAATCAACATTGACATTCGAATGAATCACTAGATAATGTTCACATGTACTTTTGACCCGAACATATATTCTTATAACTCAGCTTGGTGATTGAATGTGAAGAGAGAATGATTGAAATTTAAACATCATCCAATGTGTAAACATGAAAACCGAAATCCTTGTATATGTATTCAATTGGCTTAGGGCATAATAGATTGTTAATTGAGCATGCTTGAATTGTGTAAATTATATGTAAGGTGATTTAGTGTACTTGCTGCCCTGTTTTCATATGCTTGACACATAACTAAACTGTTTATAAGTGATTAATGAAGCTAAAACTTAACCTAGTGAAATCTGCCCAGAAAACTCTGTTCTGGGCAGTAACTTTGAAAAATCACCATAAATTGTATAAATGGAATTTAAGGCTGAAATTTTTATGGACAGTGCCTTAACATGTCTAAATTCATTAGGAGAAAATAAAACTGAATTCTGGATTGTAGAATGAGTTGTAGAGAAGAAACACTAGGAACAGTGCAAACTGTCCAGTGTTGTAAATTGCCCTGTCTTTAAGAAAAAACTGTATTAATTGGTAAAGAATAAAAATGTAAGGCCTATATGGTTAGAAACATAGTTAGATTAGATTTCTAACGGTGTAAATGAATTGAAATTCCGACTTACGGAATGAAAGTTATGCATGTTTATGTAAACAGTGCACAAGCTGCCTAGCAGCGGCGTATTTTGGACAGTTTTGTAAACAATCTTATAAACAGTTTGGATAGTTTAGTTAATGCTCTATTTTTGCCCAAATTGGAATGTAAACAATGTTGGCAATAAACATTAATATATATATATATATATGAATGTGCTGTCTGTTTTATGCATGTAATGTATTAACATTGTTACAATGATAAGTAATTGTGTAAATATATTGGACTGCTTGAGATAGATAATTCTCAATGTACCCTGTTTAACAAGTGTTCACTTGTATGTATTGTTAGAGCAAGGAGTAAACCTTGTGGAGGAAGAAATGAGTGGCCAAACTTGTGGCAAACACAAAGGAAATTGGATCCAAGACAAATAAGCTAGCTTGGAGTATTGTGAGTGTAGTTATTGTGGGATTAGGACTTAGGTCCTACCCACATATATATATATATATATATCTATTTTCTTGCTACTGATATGCCATGATAATGAGATTAATTTAAATTGATTAAGAGTAACAAGGGAAGATTGCACTAAACTGAAATTGAGTTTAAGTGATAGCATGAAAATTGATAAATTAATTAGAAAGAAAAGTGAAAACAATTGTATGAATCCATGCCTTGGATTGACCTAATCGAATGCTTACTACTTGAAATGCTTGAAATACTTGCTACTTGGAAAGCTTGTCACTCGAAGTGCTTGAAATGCTTGAATCCTTTTACTTGAAATATGATCTAATTGAAATGCCCTTGTACTTGAAATGTGATCTAAATAAAATGCTTGAATCCTTGTACTTGAAGTGTGATCTAATTGGAATGCTTGAATCCTTGTACTTGAAACGTGACCTATTCGAAATGCTTGATTCCTTGTCTTGGATGTATTCATTCAAATCTCTTTCTTGGAATTGCTCTTATGATTGAAATACTTGTAAAAGTGATATAAACCATGAATATAAAGACATGACTAGATGCCTAAAAATTGCATATAATTCGAATTGCTTACTTGAGTAACAAGTAAACTTGTGAAATAAAGAGCTAAGGCTCAACTAGCCTAAGGGCTAAGCTTGATCTTAAAATACTTGATTGAATATAATCCTTGAACATGAATTGTCTTGCCTTGAACATGAAAGCATGAACCATAAGAAACAACAACAAGCTTTAAAGTATAAAATACACTCCAACTTTTAAATAGGAGCCAAGATACTTAAGTTGCCTGCAATGGAAGTCCTTGGATACAATGGTATGATGCATGGTATACTTGGGACTACGGTCCATGAGCCACGGCTCGGGGGGGGGGTGCCTCATTACATGAAACATGTTATTGTCGACAGTTGGAGTTAACGGGGAAGTTGTACGGAGATTGACGACAGTTTGGTTGGATAGTGAGAAGTATAGGATTACATGTTTTCGATATTAGCCATTGCTATGTGCTTTGAGCTAAGTATCTCTTGGACCTTTATGGTCAAACACGAACCAATGTTATTCATAACCAATTGTGATCCAAGGCAAACATGTTAAAAGATATGAACCTTATTGAGAAATTGAATAAGAAAATCTTTAATATGTTGTATAATGTTTAAAGAAAGCTGTAGGTGGGCATAATGTTTAAAGAAGCTATTGGTGAGCATAATGTTTAAAGAAAACAAATGAGAAATAAATGAAGCATAAAGCTTACTTGAATACTTGAATTTCTTGACATATAAACTCTTTACCTGAAATACTTGTTACTTGACTTGTATACCTGAACTTCATGCTACATGATTGATACTTGCAATAGATCTTGATCTTACTTGAATTCTTGAGTGTTGCTGCCATGTACACCTTGTACATGAAAAATATGGATTGTTTTAATTGTAATTGTGTGTAAACATGAATAATGCTAAAATTGGACTGTTTTGTGTATGTTAATTATGTATACATGAGTTGCTGCTCGGAATAACCTGAATAATGCTCGAATTGGACTGTTTCGTGTATGTTAATTATATATACATTAGTTGCTGCTCGGAATAACCTGAATAATGCCCAAATTGGACTATTTTGTGTATGTTAATTATGTATACATGAGTTGCTGCTCCGAATAACCTGAGTAATGCTTGAATTGGACTGTTTTGTGTATGTTAATTATGTATACATGAGTTCCTACCCGGAATAACATGAATAATGCTCGAAATGAACTATTTTTATGTGATTAATATGTAAACATGAGCGTTGTTGCCATGTATACTTTGTACATGAAGATATGGACTGAATTGGTTAGAGTACATGATATATGGACTGTTTTGGCATTGGGAATTATGTATACTTGTTACTTGAGATAAGGGCTCGAAATGTTAATGTACAACTTGCACTGTGTTGTATAAGAATGCTACTTGATAACATGTTACTTGACAATTGCTTGTTATGCTTGAATGCTACTCAAATGACTTGATAATTAGTTACTTGACAATTGCTTGTTATGCTTGAATGCTACTCAAATGACTTGATAATTGGTTACTTGACAATTGCTTGGTATGCTTGAATACTACTCGAATGACTTGATAACATGCTCCTTGATAATTGCTTGTTTTATTACTCGAAATGCTTGCAAACCTTATCTAGGGTCAAACTCCATTTAAATAGAACTTGGACAAATAATTGGTTAGAATTAGGGATACCTCACTAAGTACATTTTTGTACTTATCACTCTTGTCTCCATTCTTCCCACCCTACAGGATAAAGAATTCGATCGTTTGCTTGATCCTGAAGTCAAATTCCTTGAGCTTGAAGTAAGGCACAAGCAAAAGCACAAGTATGAATCCATACTTGTTTGTAATTCTCCTAGTTAGTGGTAGCTAGATTTGTATATAGTTAAGCTAGGCCATGCATTTGATATTTCGAAAGCTTGTATATGATTATGAATTTGGCCTCTAATGTGTGGAGGCTTGATTGCTTAATTTTGAAGTATGTAATGACCTAATTTTCTTGTGAATGGAATAGTAAGCTGCACATATAAGAACTCTGAGATAAAGGGAACACTTGCTAGCCATTGTATGCCATTCGAATGTCACATGTTCATGGGTAGGTAATAGATAACTTTGAATGAAAATTTGAAATAACCAATCAAAGTAAAGACCTATAATGAATGAGGAACTTGCTTATGCTTATATGATTAAATATGAGGTCTAGGTGGTAACTTATGACAAATGATAAACATGATATGCTTGCTTGAGATCGGATTGAATGTATGTACATAAAAGCATGACTAATTAAACCTACATGAAACATCTACATGACTTGAACGTAATGAGATTGTGTATAAAAGAATATGTTCTTGTCTAAGTATGATATTTGAATGCTATGCATGGTTACATATTTAAGTAGTAGACATCCTTAAATGTAGAATTGCAAATGTATAACCAAGTTGGTAACCTACGGTGAATAAAATACATATACGTGTTCTATGATAATATATGAACATTTAAATGCCTTGTAAGTCACTCAACTCATCTAATAGGGATGAGTTTTTGAAATGTTTTAAATTATTTGTGTTTCTAGTGTTCCCTGTAACGCTCCTCAGTTGGTTTAGAAAAGTTTTAAATTATTCGTGTTTCTAGTGTTCCCCGTAATGCTCCTCATCCGATTTACTACTAAACCAGGTGGGGGTGTTATAGAAATCACTTACAATCTTCCTAGCTTTCCAATTACATAAAAGATAAGATCACATGCAAGCTTCCAAACTTCTACAATGGTGGCTTTTCTTTTTCTTAAAGGGTTGAGAGGGTTTCGGTCAAGGAAGGAGAAAGGAAAAGTGGAGAAGATGATGAGAAAATGGACACCTATCCATGTTGTTCTCCCTTGGATTGACCGAATGCCTCTACTTGGAAAATCAAGGGTCTAATTGCTTCACAACTCCTTAGTTACAAATTCTAGTTGCATGCGAAACAACATTTAAACATTATTACTATTTGGTCCATCATGATTCAGCCATTTAATTATCAAATCCATCTAATTTGGTCACTAGATTTAATCAATCCTTCTAATTTGTAGAACGTTTGTACAATTAAGTTCTAATTAGTTTGTGACATGTTACTAGGCCATGATTTGGGGTATTACAAGTGTAACTCAAGGTTTTGGGGTATAAACCTTGAGGGAGTTTTATGGTTACTCATTGTCCTTAAAGGTAAGAGAAATTAGTGAATTTGTGGGAAATCTTTAGTGTGGATAGCTAAGGTGAAACATCCCTAGCCTAGCTTAGGAGATATATCAGTTTAGGATGTTTTTTTCTAAACAAACATGTGAACAAACTTGATAATCAAAAACAAACCTTTTTACAATTTTTCAAGAAAGCAGAGTAATTTAAAACTTTTTAAACCTAGACATAAATTTAACTTCAATCTCCAACCATGAACTAAAGAACACACATACATTAGCAATTCACTTCAAACACTAATTGATAGTATACCTTGATAATCCATGTTTCCTAATACCACAAGGTTATTACTCTTATTATTATCATGCAGGATTTGTTTTTATTCATACACATTATTAAACTAAGGTCGATTTATACTTTGCATACTTATAACTGTTTTAAGTCATTTCATTTTAAGTTTAAGATTATTCAATTTAATGATAACCTATTGCTTATTAGTCCTTAAGCTTACACATCACAACTATCATGTAACCCGAAATAACAAATGACTGATCAACATCTAATATAACTTAACTAGCAAGCAATCATTCAATAACATTTCTAACATAAGTTAACCAGCAAGCATTCGTTAAGCCTATTAACCATTTATTGAAAGGTTGAACATATAATCGATTACTAAGGTTGTTATTATCTAGAGTTTAAACTTATTCATTTTTAGATTCACATAAACTTTCACATACTAATAGCCTATATAATTGTTAGCAAGCTACTACTTTCTCTTTTGATCTAATCCAGACATATAGGTTAAATTACTATTAGGATTTAGCACATAACAATATGATGATCTAATAGGTTAGGGTACATAAGCACGTTCAAACAACCATGCAATTTTACCAACCATTTATAAGTCACATAGCAAGTAACAAGCAATAATTTAAGGGCCCATTACAAAACTTGAATAATCATAAAGCTTATATATATACATATGAAGCCCAAAATAGGATTTAAATGCATGATGCATCATTAACAACTATGTGCCACCATATAGGAGTTAATAGAAAATTATTTCAAACCGTACTTATAGATTCTTATGATTACGTCCAAGCTCAGGAGACAACTGAAGGCACACATACCATCAAAAGAAGTAGTTTCATTTCTCTACACTGAAAGGCTTTGCACCATGTTATTAGGATCACAATAAGCAAGTAAGTTTGCAACAGCTAATCTTTCAATATTAGTTGGCTTCACCAATTTCTTGTTGTTAAAATTCTACTGACCGTTCCTTGGAAAAAAAACTTCACCATTCCTACTCTTAACCTCGGGGGCTATAGGATACGTCCTTTAATTTGGGTGAAATTGGAGTTCACCAAAACACCACCATGTTGTACCATAGGTTTAACGTCATAGCTACATTCATCTTTTCCTGTGACTTCTGCCTTGATTTTTCAGCCAGGGAAACTCTTTGCAAAGTGTTTGAAGCCTTTGCATAGCGTTGCTAGGACACCAAAGAGCGAAACTCCATGGGGATATATGTGGGATGCTTCAGCTTGCCAACATTAATTCATGGGAAATCACCTGAATATTGCAACTGTATGCTACGATGGTTGACAAAATAATCATAGATAGTCATCTCCATCATCTCTGCTTCACCATTCTCATTCTTAGTACTTCTTTGCTTCATAGAGAACATATGATCTTTTGCACATTTGCTCGTTCAATCCAGTTATCATGTATCCTTGGTTGAAGGACTGACTTTATCCTCATATTCTTCAACACTCTTTTGGCCTTTGTCAAACTTTTATTGTAGTTTATACATCAATGTTCAGTGACAAGCTTTCTAGAATCCTGTTGCTCTCCCAAGGTCTATAAAATTGTTCTCATTATTATGCTGTCATTAATATTCGGTGTTAGGCCTTCTTGAGTGGTCTTGAATGAAAGCCCCCATCCTCCAATGCCTATAGAATTATTCTTATCGTTGTGGGCAATGAACTATCTCGTGCTGGCATCTCTGTCTTGCAACATGCTGCATTAAGGTAATGTCCAAACATCTCTCGAGGACTCTCTGATTCATGTTTTCGTATGGTTCTTTGCATTGCATGAAAATCTTCGTAATAAAACCATTTCCATCTTAAATATTTTTTTGTGTTGGCGCTCCGTGCCCCAAATTCAAAAACTTGGCTACGGGATACTTCTAAATTGTAGCATTCTTTCAAAAATTTTCAGAGCAATGCTCAAAAATCTTTTGTATATTTTAGAATAATTCCAAATTCATTAGTTCTCATTTCAATGCAAGATGCTTATGAAATGGGAAAGATATCAGAGAAAGAAAAGAAAAGGTTTACGCAACAAAATTTTATTAGTATTGTGACAAACACAAAAGGAAATTACAAGGAAAGGAATAGGCATTCAGATATCAAAAACCAAAACTCCTCCTGTCGTGACTTCATAGACACCTTGAACGCCAACTATGTTGAGCAGACTCTAGAAATAGTGATTACGCGAAAAGATATGAAGCTTCAAGGTACCAAACCCCGACTGTGAATTTGTGAAAGGCCTCATTTGCAAATTATCTGAGCTGCCCTTTGTGGGTTTTCAACTCAGATCCTCCCTTGGTATCAAAATACCCTTTTTGGGTTTTCATTTTGAACCCCCCTTTGCCTTTTTCTTTTGCTTTTTTTCTTTTTCTTTTTCTTTTTTCTTTTTCTTTTTTTCTTCAGGCATAATACTTTTTGACTGAATCTGAGTTTTTCTAGCTCTAGAGTTCATCTCCATCCATTTCAGCCAAAATTAATGCCCCACCTGAAAAACCTTTTGTCACAATGTGAGGTCCCTCCCAATTAGGTGCCCATTTTCCCCGGGAATCACTTTGGATTGGCAACTTCTTCCTCAAAACTAAATCACCTTCTTTAAATTCTTTCGGGCGAACTTTCTTCTCGTGGGCCCTTATCATCCTCCTCGGGCGAACCTTCTTTAAATTCTTTCGGGCGAACTCAGTCTTTTCTTTTTAATTAAATGCAGCTGGTCATATCTTGCCTAGACCCATTCTGCTTCCTTCAATTCTGCTTCTGTTAAGACACGAAGTGATGGTATCTCAACTTCAATTGGTAATATAGCTTCTACTCCGTACACCAATGAAAATGGTGTTGCCCCAGTAGAGGTTCGTACTGCAGTTTAATAAGCGTATAAGGCAAACAGTAGCTTCTCATGCCAATATTTATAGGTGCCAGTCATTTTTGCAACTATCTTCTTGATATTCTTATTCGCAGCCTCCACTGCCCCATTCATCTTCGAGCGATATACCACAGAATTATGATGTTTGACATTAAACTTCTCACAGACTCCATCTATCATCTTGTTATTCAAATTGCAGGTGTTGTTGGTGATTATACTTTTAGGCAAGCCGTATCGACAAATGATTTCCTTTACAAAAACTTACAAACTGTAGATCTGGTGACGTTTGCATAAGAAGCTTCTTCTACCCACTTTGTGAAATAGTCAATGGTTACCAAGATAAAACGATGCTCGTTTGACACCTTAGGGTAAATCTGACCAATGATATCGATGCCCCGCATGGAGAATGGCCAAGGTGCTGACATAACATGAAGAGGTTGAGGTGGCGTATGAACCTTGTCAGTAGAGATCTGGAATTTATGGCATTTGCGAGAGTAGTTGATGCAATCACCTTCCATGGTTGACTAGTAATATCCAAGTCGCATGATTCTTCAAGCCATGGTGAAGCCACTAGGATGGGTTCCACAAACTCCTTCATGAACTTCTTCCATAATTAATTGAGCACTTGATCACGAATTCTTTTGTATAAAATTTCTCCATCAAGGACATACCCTGATGCCATTTTGCTGATCATTTTCTTTTCATTCTCTATAGCTTGTGGTGAGTACTACTGAGATTTTACATATTGCAAAATGTCATGGTACCATGGCAAACCATCTATTTCTTCTTCCACATCATAAAAATGGGCTGGGGAGTCTAGCATATGTAACCTGATGGGCATCTTCTCAGAACCTTCACTTGCCTTAAACATAGCTGCTAAAGTAGCTAAAGCATTAGCCATTTGGTTGTCTTCTTTGGGGAGATATTTGAAAGTGATCTCATCAAATTCTTTGGTTAACTCAAGGACCAACTTGTGGTATTCTACAAACTTTGCATATTTTGTCTCCCATTCACCACGTATCTGATAAATGACCAATGTAGAGTTCCCAAAAACTCTTAAAGTAAGGATTTTCCTCCTTATAGCATGACTTAGACCCATTATACAAGCCCCGTATTTTGCCATGTTATTAGTGCAGAAGAATTTCAATCAACTGGTAAAAGGGTAATAATTTCCTTCTGGCGAAACCAAAACTAGCCCTATACCTCATCCTAATGCATTTATAGCACTGTCAAAATTCAGGACCTAGGATTCTGCTGGGGCCTCATCATCTTTTGAGATATACATCAGATCTTCATCAGGAAAATTAAAATTTAACGCTTCATAATCTTCTTGATAAGGTTGTGGCACTCCCTTTTATTGCTTTTTGGGTCCCATACTGGATATCAAACTCTAATAGTAACATCTAGCAACGTGCTAATCTTCCCGATAAGGCTGGAGCTTCCATCATGAACTTTAAAGGATCCAATTTCGAGATTAGCCATGTAGTGTGATATAACATATATTGCCTGAGCCTTTTAGCTGCCCATACCAAAGTACAACATAGTTTTTCAATTGAAGAAAATCTGATTTCACAATCAGTGAACTTCTTACTCAAGTAATATATATTACCTTTTCCTTCTTTCTAGTTTCATCATGTTACCCCAATACGCAGCCCATGGAGTTTTCATATACTGTCAGGTATAGAATCAATGGTTTCCCAGAAGCTGGCGGTACTAGCACGGGAGGATTAGTTAATTGCTCTTTGATCTTTTCTAAAGTTTCCTGGCATTCTTTATTCCAGGTCCTCGGGTTATTCTTTCTGAGTAGCCTAAATATCGGATCACACTTATTAGTTAACTGGGAGATAAAATGGGTCATGTAATTTAACCTTCCTAGGAAACCTCAAACCTCCTTCTATGTTTTAGGTGGTGGAAGCTTTTGTATGGCCTTAGTTTTTTCTGGGTCAATCTCAATTCCTCTCCAGCTCACCACAAAGCCTTATAATTTTCCTGATGTGACCCCAAATCTGCACTTGTTTGGTTTAAGCTTTAGCTGGAACTTCCTCAGCCTTTGAAAGAGCTTCTTTAAGTTTACCAAATGCTCCTCCTCAGATCAGGATTTGGTGATCATATCATCTACGTATACTTCTATTTCTTGATGCATCATGTCATGGAAAAGAGTGACAATGGATCTTTGGTAAGTTGCCCTTGCATTCTTTAGACCAAAGGACATTACTTTATAACAAAAAGTTCCCCAAAGTGTTATGAAGGTGGTCTTTTCCATATCTTCTAGGCATATTTTAATCTGGTTATACCCAGAAAACCCATCGATGAAAGAGAAAAGGGAATGCCCAGCTGTGTTATCCACTAATGTGTCTATGCGCACTAACGAAAAATTTTCTTTGGGGCTTGCTCTATTGAGATCCCTATAGTCAACGCACATACATACTTTTCCATCTTTCTTGGGAACTAGGATGATGTTGGCCACCTATTCTAGATACTTAGCTACCTCTAAAAATCCTGCGTCGAACTGCTTCTTCACCTCATCTCTGATTTTTAGAAGCATCACTACTCTCATCCTCCTAAGCTTCTGCTTCACAAGTTCGTATCCCAATTTTATAGGAAGCTGATGTACAACGATGTCATTATCGAGACCTGGCATGTCTTGATATAACCAAGCGAAGATATCCTTGAATTCTTTTAGGATCTCAATCAGGCTTTGTTGAGTATGGGATGTAATGGTGGTGCCAATCTTCACCTCTCGCTTTTCTTCTTCAGTACCGAGATTCAGTATTTCTAACTCTTCTTTGTAAGGTAGAATCTGTTTTTCTTCCCCTTCTATCATTCTGAGTAGGTCACTTGGTAAGTCATATTCTTCTTCATCATCAATATTTCCAACTTCTTCTAAGCATAGAGGTAATTCAAAGTCAATCTTGAAGTTAAACTCGGATTCATTTATGTTACTAATATTTGAAGACCTACAAAGGGAAAGGCGAAAGATATATACAAAAGGAAGAAAGAGATTAATGAATGGAATGTTTTTTATGTTTCATTTTATGGTTTTCATTTGGTTTTTGTTTTTTTTCATGAAATGAGTTTGCCACACAAGATTTAAGAAAAATGCATCTTTTATTGAGTTCGATTTATAAGTTAGGGATATGCCCTTTACAAAAGATCCCCTATTGTCCCCGGGCTTGGAGCAAAGGGGTTGGTTTTGAGAATTACTCTGAACATGTCTTAAAAACTACAGGAATCTCTTCAACAGTCCAGTTGTTAAGCTTAGAGTAGGGGCAAATCATGGACAGGTATTGGTTCTCTCTTTTCTCATCCGTCACAGCGTTGATACGCAGCTTCTCAAAGGCCTTACACAGGTTATTCTTTCCTTTCTCCTCCTAATCAACTCGGGCATTCGGGTCCAACAGGCCTCCAGATCTAAAGTAATGGCTCAAATACGGGAATGTCATTGGCTCGCACTCAATCTCTTCCCCTTTTAGTCTTGCCCTTCTTCTCTCTTGGTGCTTTATGATTTCAACTCTTCTTTGCCAATAGTTGGGTTTGAAACCTAATCAAAATCGATCCTGTTTGGCGGGAATTACCACAGGATACAACCTCCCTTGGTGTGTTTTCGCAAATCCTTTCCCAACCTTAACTCCTTTTCCAAGAGTTTGTTTAACTTGCATTTTCGCGCAGCTTGATAGTTCTGGCTCAAGAACCTTACTCCCTTCAGTGACAAAGGTTGCATTGACTAGCTCTAGTGTCCCTAAGTGACACTGGAGCGCACCCTCATCAATTTCAATAAAGGGTGCATCTGTGGTTACCGATGCAATGATTTCCTCCTCTGCACCAGCAGTTATTAATTGACCATCAATCAAAAATTTCAGCTTTTGATGTATGGTAGATGGGACTGCTCCTACCGTGTGGATCCACGGTCGCCCAAGCAAGCAGTTGTAACTAGGTCTAACATCCATGACCACAAACTCGACATCTTTATGTGTTCCATCAAATGCTCTTATTGTATTTTGATATGCTCTCATATGAGAGCTATCTATAGGCAGCTTCTTTAGCATTGCTAACGGAATAACATTCAGGGCTGACCCATTATCAATAAGGATGCATGGTAGCATATATCATTAGCATCTTGTGGTGATGTGTAGAGCTTTGCACGATCCCCTTCCTTCTCTTGGTATTTCTTCATCATTAAATGAAATGAAGTTGTTGTTAGCAATGTTACCGACCAACATGTCCATCTTGTCGGTCTTGATCTCCTTATGTACGAACGTTCGGTTCAAAATCTTCAACAAGGCCTCTAGGTGGCCCTTAGAACTTAGAAGTAGAGATAGCATAGAAATTGGAGTTGGGAGCATGTAGAGTTGCTCCATCATGCTATATTCACTGTGTTTAAGAATCTTCAAGAATTCTTGAGCCTCTGACTCCTTTACCGGCTCATGGTATACTGTCAGTTTCTCTTTGAAGAAATCCTTGTCATCCACTTTCTCAGGCTCTTCAATAGAAGTCTTTCTCTGCGTGGCATCTCTATCCTTAGTTATCGGTTGGGAATAGTGCCTTTCGCTCCTCATGAAACGACTCACTTCATTGAGTGGTTCGTCCTTTGCTTTTTTCTTCAATAACTGATCCTTCTAGGGCCGTCACTGTGCAAGCGTATTTCCAAGGGACCTGCTCGTTGTCCTTGTACGAAAATAGGGTTGGTGCCTTAATTATAAGTCAGGGGGTTACACTCCTTGTGGGTTCACTTGCTTTGACTTTGGTCTTGAAAACCGAAGGCTTCGTTCCAATATAGCTTCATTTTGAGGACGACTCCTCTGATGCACAAACATCCAACACATCTTGTTTTCTCTCTAAAAAAAACTCAAGTTCTTTTTCATCCATCTTAACTTGAACCAGTTGCTTAAATTCTAAGCAACATTCAATCTCATGTCCTCCCTCCTTGTGGTACTCACAATACATCCCAACTTTGATCTTTGGCTTTTAGGCTTCTCCTTCCAGCATCCCAGCTACCACCATTTGGGTCCATACCCATTTCATGGGGGCTCCAACATCAGCAACACATTCTTTAATCACCTTATCTTCTTCCTCCATGACTGCATTCACTCCTACCTTCTAGTGATTTTGCAGAGGATTTCCTTTATCTTCTAAAGTGTCAAAAGACAACATGCTTGACTTTCTCAAATCATCTACAACTCTCTTGAATGCAGTGCAATTCTCGATGGTATGTCCCCTAACTCCTGCATGGTATTCACATTGTGCCTTCTCATCGTACCATGGTGTGTATGGTGGTGAGAAAGAAGGGACATGTCTTGGCAACACCATCCGGGATTTGACTAATTCAGCAAACAATTATGCATACGTTATTGGAATAGGAGGGAAATACGGCTTCAAATTCCCTTGATATCTTCGTTCTTCTGTCGGAGGGTTTGTAACTGCTGGAGCTGCAGTCGAGACATTGGTCTTGTTAAAGACCACACCCTTTGAATAATTGGGGTTATAAACATTAGTGGCATTAACTTCATTTCCCTCTTTTTATAGGGTTTCTTTGTTTCTCCGTTATCCAACTTCCCATTTTTCATAGTTGCCAGAATCAACTCTTCATTCATTAACATATCTGCAAAGCTCTTAGTGGCATGATTAAGCATGTAGTCATAAAAAAAGCCTTTTAATGTCTCCACGAACATTGGGGTGACTTCATTCTCTAGTAATGGTGGCTGAACTTGGGCAGCTACATCCCTCCACCTCTGTGCGTATTGGCAGAAACTCTCATGATGTTTTAGTTCCATCCCTTGCAGGACCAGTCAGGTTGGAACCATGTCTGAGACATGGTTGTATTCTTCACTAAATGCTCTAAATAAATCCTTCCACGATCTGATGTTAACCTGGCTTAGCTGCGTGTACAACGTGTAGCTGACCCTACTAAGCTGTCTTGAAAGCAATGAATGAGCAGCTTCTCATTATCAAGATACATTGACATCTTTCTACAATACATGGTTAGATGTGCTGATGGACATATGGTTCCATTATACTTCTCAAAATCTGGGTTTTGAATTTCAGAGGTACTACCAAGTCTGTCACCAGGCTTAAGTCTTTGGCATCCACACCACCATGAATACTTCCTTCTTGGAAAGGCTTAATTAGTCCTTCTAACTTCTCATAACGGCCCTCCCATTTCTTCTCAGTTTTAGCCTTATCGATAATCTCATCCAGGTCGGGTACTTCATAGTTGTGAACTCCATCTGTATTGACCTTAAACTCGTTCCAGACGGAGGACTCAACAAAATGGGGAGTCAGCTTAGCCTTTGGTGTTGAAGCTTCCTTTTGCATTCTAGGATGAGTGAAAGTCATTCCCTGGAATCGAAGCAGAGCATTGGTTTCCCCTCCAACTTCTATTGCATCTGGGTCCTTGAATCCAGCATGTCGTAATTGAGCTAACTTTCTTCTGGTGAACTAATTCCATTTGTTGCTTCAGGTCCATTTCCAGCTTGTCTAACCTGTCCTAGGTACTTTTGTGACTAGTTTCCAAGGCCACTACTCTATCTTCCATCGCTCTGGCTTGGGACCGAGTATCATACTTATGAGTTGTTTTTGCTATTTTGAATTTCCGTCATGTTTTATTTAAATTAGATTCTTATTATGTCATGAATGCATGTGCAAATGTAAACACACAAATGCAAAGTAAAGCAGCAAAACAAAAAAATGCAATGCAAATGCATGAATGCAAACGAAGGGCCATTAATTCTATGAAATATCTGCTCAAGAAACAACTCTTTATTACATCAATTTTCATATTTTCTACAAATACTTTTCTGCATGAATTCCTAATTCCTTAACTTCCTCAATGAGCCACATAAGTCTTGGTCTAACATCCCCTACTGGTTTGATGTACTATCGAAGAGCTAAAGCTTCAGTGGTTAATATCGTCACATGTCGAGCCACATCCTGAACCTGGGTCATGACGGTCCTGTCGAACTCATCCCACTCCTGAAATCTTATGGCATTGTCTCTGAGGCGAGTAAACCAATAGTCATTACCTCCATCTATTATATCTTCAAGGACCAATATCTTTGTCCTATATTCTTGGATGATGTTGTCCATTCCCTCAACTTTTTTCTTCAAGGTATCGTTCTCACTTAAATAGGCCTAAAGTTCAATGTAGGTGTGATGGTCCTAAAATTCATGCAGTGAACGTTTCAAGACATCTACCCTGGCTTGCAACTCAGTAACACAAGCCTGCCTTTTCTTTAGCTTCTTACTAGTCTTGTCATATGTTGTATGTAGCTCAAATAAACACATCTTGTTGTCGTGGGCCTTCCTTTTCTATGCAGCCACATTTTCCTTCTCTTTTTCAAAAATTTGTTTGCCAAATTCGTTTTCAGTTGCCTGCTTACCTTTCTTCTTTTTCTTCAACAAGGGCCTATCTGTACTTCTCAACTCGCCTTTCCACGCTCTTTCTCCTTTCCAGCAACATGCTCGATTTCATGTTTCCACTGTTTTGGGGTTTTTCTCAAATCAACATTTTGAACAGTAGTCTGAAACTTGAGGAAATAAACCCTTTGAATTTCAAACTTCCTTTCTAAGTATTCATACAGTTTTATCACTCACTTCGTCCCCCCTTTATATTTTTCCATGTCAAGGCTTGAGTCAAACCTGTCCCGTTGGTTTTGCTCTCGTAGGGCTTCTATCTCCAACTTGGCCCTTCTCAGCTCTTCTCTTAGGACGTCAGCTTCTGTAGGGACTACCTTCAAGTGTTCCTCTAAAGATTTAGCTTGCCCGGGTGTAGGTGCTATGACTCTATCATTCACTCTTACGCACCTCCAGATATCGTAATTGGGGGTGTACATGCAATGCTTATCAGACTCTAACTCCATATGATAACAATGATTCCGTGCATCACTGATTGTCTTAACCTTCTGTCTGAACTCTCCTTGGAACTTGAATTCTGATGAGCCAAGACCGGCAGTGAATGGGATGAACTACCAAGACCCAAACTGACGAGATACCAGCAAAGGAGCACATCAAATTCCTCCCCATAGACCTAGCAGCATCAAGAAGTTGAAATCCCCACACTTGTACAAAAGCTTTGTATGACCCTTCCAAGGAACCCTCCATCTGATGTCTTTGTCACAATGGTCTTTGAAAATTTCAATCCACTTACTTTTCTTAAAAACTGGCCATTCTTTTGCTAGGAACTCGAGGAGAGGAGAGAAATTTGGAGAAAATACATTTGACAAGGCCAATGTTGGGCATTTCTAGAAGTGACTAAGAGCCCAGGCTTGTAGAAGTGGAGCACACCCTCTAAAACAGACACCTTCAACTTTTCGACAAGCATTAAGGGAAATGAAGGTTTCAGGAAGTACAGTTGGCACTGGGTTGACTTCTGTTTTTAGCTGTTCAAAGAAATCTAACAACGCTACATCGATATTCCCCAAGATCTTTGGAAAGATAACCATGCCATAAATCGCAATTGCCAAAAGGTCTACCCTCTTTTCTTTATCTGGATGCACTGGAATTACATTTCGGATACTTGACCATGGAAAGTTGAAACTGCCACCTCTTTTCCTTATCAATCCTTTGACCCATCCATCACTCATACCAGCAAAAGCTTGGAGCCTCGAATGTGGGTTTTTGTTTTTGGGAGACTTGGCATAGACACAGTTCTTCTTTACCTTACGCAGTTTGAAAAGAGCCAAATACTCTTCAAGAATTGACATCATATCCTCTCCATTAAAAGTGAAGCAGCAATACCCGAGATTCTAGAATTAGACGAGGGCTTTTAGAAACGGCTCATCCACTTTCACATAAAGAATATATACTATATCACCGTAGACTTCATGGAACAAATGCTTAGTCTCATAATCACAACGCTCCCAAATTTCCCGCAGCTCTTGCATGATATTCTGTTTGACACTGATGTGGGCATATTCTGAAGTCTCTGACTCATGATCGGCTGCTAGATTATCCTCAAATTTTTGTTGGTTTACCTCAGACCAATGTCGCACTTTTGCATTCTCATCCTCACTTTTCAAGATCCTACCATCCATGACTAGAGCTTTTCAAAGTTGAGCAAGTATTTTTGAGAATCAACCCCTTCAAGATATGGAATGATGTTGCATGAATGAATATGAAAAACAACAAGACTAGGAGGAAAAAGATCAGAATTAAGAAAACAAAATGATATCACGAACAATTCTTGGCAACACACTGCAACACCCCAAGACATGTCTCCACGGATTATTCGCAGCAATTTTGACCAGACTCAAAACCTTAGGTTTTCTCCATGGCTCTATTAGGGTAGGCTCTAGATTCTCAAACTTTGTTAGGCTCTAAAAGGTAACCGAGCTATCTTTGTTGTCCCCTACTAAGGGTAGCAAGGCCCCTGGTTCTTACCCATTATAGGCTTCAAACGAACAAAGTTCAACTCAGGAGGACTCACTTCCTATCTCTTCTCGAAGGATCAATATCCTTACGAAGACATGAGGCATATGAACCTCGAAGGTACTTGTTAGGCTCATACAAATAATCAATATTCTGACATGAGCAAAGTATTTTCCTCTCACTTAACAATTGGGTGAAGCTTGGGCATAGAGCTTTTTGCAACAATTTTGAAATGCGTAAAATTGAATTATATCCATTAAGCGGACGAAAATATTGAAACCTTTATGAACTTGCAAATTCCTTTTCTAAAAACAATTTGTGGCCTGAGCCTCTTTTGTTTTGTAAAAACAAAGATTCCCCACTGAAGTCGCCAAGTTGTCGCAACGTCCCTTTTAGGAGGTTATGACATTATTTGGAAAACTTAAGAAAACAAGGAGTCACCGCCAATCTTTTTGAAAAAAGTTTGATTGGATCACTTTTAAAAAAAGGTTATTTTAATAATACATTTTTTTATCAAAATAACATTTTGGTCCGCGAAAACAAGAAAAAAAAAGGTTCGGGAGTCGGTCACGTGTGGGAAAGGGTTAGCAGCCCCACAATGCCCAAAAATTGGTACCTAATTGGTTTCAAAAAGTATTTTCAAAATTGGAATTTGCAAGTTCACAAGATTTCGATATATTCGTCCGCTTAGTGAATATAAATCTATTTTAACGGCCTTATTGCCCAGGAAATGAACTTCAATCACTGCCAACACTCCTGGTGCTAATCCGTCATTCCCGTTTGATAAGACACCACATTAATTAATTTTCACTTTTTAAACAAACCAACAAAAGATTAAGTGTGCTAAAGTATTTTAATTAAAACCTAATTAGTGATTAAACCCTAAAAGAAAAGTCTACATTCATTTTAACTATTAAGGTTATAATAAAATTAAGTGTATTTTATTAAAATTCTGAGGAAAATATTTCTGCACACATATCTCTATTCTAAGTTTTTAAAGACCCTAATCCTATGGTTTTAAACATACACATATGTATACATAAAAGACATAAAGAAGAAATTAAATTACTTAAATTAAACTATATAACTAAATAATTACTAAACTTTAAATAAAGAAAATGGGTATTTAGCTTTCAAGTTTTTAAAAAAGGTAAATATGTAATATGGACCAAATTTAATGAAAGCAAAATGAAGGAGTTAAAATGGAATAAAGAGTGAAAATCGGTGGTCAAATTAGAAGACAAAGGACGAAATTGAAGAGAATAATAATTGGAGAGCCACGATGAAAGGCCCAACAAAGAACGGCGCGGGTTGAAGAGCGGGTATGGGCTGGATCCCGGGTTGGTTTATAAGGCCTTTATCAGAAACAAAACATTTCCCCTTTTTATTAAAACAAATCAAAACCGTTTCCATCAAAATTCTCTGAAATGTTCTTCGTGTTCTTCAAGAAATGAAGAACACGATGAACATCCGTTGTGCCATCCACCTTCCACTGACACCGGCCATCGTTGCCGGAGGCAAAATTCCCAGAAACCACCCATTTTCCCTGTAACACCCTAAAATTGGCCTAGTAATGTTACCACTATCTAAACTATAGGCTAATTGAATCCATAAGCTAATCAAACTAAAGAATAATGAACATTGGCCATCCTTAAGATCAAATAAGTGAAATTAGAACCAAATTGAATTGAAATTAAAACTACAAGGCATTAATGGAAGGATGGAAATGTGAACATGCAAAACATTAGAGTTTTCATGCAAATGGGATTAAGATTAAGGGCCTTGACACATGTTCACAAATGAAGAGAACATGTGCCAAGTTAGGGTGACTCACTGCCAAAGGGAGGAAAATAACCAAAAATATTGTCATCTTCCTCCCTAATTCTTCACCTTGGCCGAATTGCTTGGGAGAGAAAGGGGAGAGAAGAGCTTCATGCAAACACCTTCAATTCATGCTTTTTGATTCAACCATTGATCAAATTTAGCTTGGAGATGGTATAATGCTTGACTTTACATGTTATAGATTGTTTGAATAAGCAAATGATGATGTTCTTGTTGCCTAGATGGAATTGGATGATTGTTATGCATGTTAGGGTCATGCTAGCTTCAATTAGAACTTGGAAATTGAATGCCAGTAGCTAAATTGCTAATGAAATATATATATATGGTTGTTGGAAATTTGAGAAATGTGTTCATGGTTGAAAACAGTCTTGATTAGGGACTGTTTTGGTAGAGAAAATGTGTAAACATGTAAATTGAATATAGAACCCTATTTCGATCATGTATCTAGATGAAATGAAGATTGAATTGAATAGATATGTTGCTGGAAAATGACTACACCTAATTGGATTAGTTAAATTAAGCAATGGACTGCCTAATTGGTAAAATGGATGTGCAATGTTGATCAAATAGATCAAATTGGGTTCAATGTGATAATTCCATGTTTTAAGCATATTTCTAGGTGTATTAGAATGACCTAGACATGTAAGAACATGAAAATGAATTGAACTGCCATGTTAGAACCTTGCTTAGGTGAATTAAGAAGCTAGAAATTCAACCTTGTGTAATCTGCCCAGAATGCTCTGTTCTGGGCAGAAACTTTGAAAAATCACTATAAATTGTATAAAATTAATTTAAGGCTAAAATTTTTATGGACAACACTTTGATATCTCTAAATTAATTAGGAGAAAACAGAACTGAATTATGGGTTGTATACTGAAATGTAGAGAAAAAACACTAGGGACAGTGCAAACTGTCCAGTGTAACAAATTGCCCTGTCTTTAAGTTAAAAACTGTATTAATTGGCTAAGAATTAAAATGAAAGCCTTATATGGTCATAAAGACAATTTTGTTAGCTTTACAAAAGGTGTAAACCAATTGAAATTACGACGAACGAAATTAAAGTTATGCATGATTAAGTAATTAGAGTGCAAGCTGCTTGGCAGCAGCAGTATAGGCAATTGCACATTGTTTTGTGGCAAATTGCAAACTATTTTGTAAACAATTTTAGGACATTAATTCTACCTTGTTTTACACTAACTTGAGTATAGATAAGTGTAGTTAAGTGTAATGGAAAATGTATATGAGCATGCTGCCAAGTTTGTGAATGTTATATGCTTGTAACATTGCTTATTGAATGAACTTGTCTTGACATGTTTGTACTTGTAATGTGATAGAACCAGGAGTAAACATGTGGAAGAAGATAGAGTGGATCATCCTAAGGCCAAGAACAAAGGAGTGTGGATCCAAGACTAGCTAAGCTTGGAGTATTGTGTGTGTAGTTATCTCTAGGGTTAGGACTAGGTCCTAACCAATGAATACTTGTTACATTCTTGAAATGTTAAATGAATCTAATCATGGACTTGACTTAATAAGGGAAAAATGACTTGTAATGCATGAAATTGATCACGTCTTTGAATACGTGATTAATTCGAATGTTTAAGCATGAATAAGTGACAACATGGATGCTTGTATATGTGATGATTGCCTGTGATCAAATGCTAAAGATCTGCTTGAGATATATTGTCATCTTGATGAAATGAAACATGAAAACTACATGATATGTGAGCTATGGCTCAATTGGCCTAAGGGCCTAATATGAAATGAACATGCTTGACATGATCTTGATCTTGAAACACTTGAATAAATATGTGTTACTTGTTTTGTAAGCATGATATGCTTGATTCATGATATGAATTATTGATTTCTTGTATCCTATACTAGCCGAATGCATGAAAATCCTTAGCTAAGATCATGCTAATGCTTGAAAGCCTTAGCTAAGTTCATTCTTGTTTAAATGACGCAAAAAACTTGATATAACAAATGGTTAGATTTAGTACTACCTCACTAAATACATTCTTGTACTTATCACTCTCGTTTTCATTCTTCCCAACTATAGGATAAAGGATACGAGTGTTGCTTGATCTTGAAGCCTGATTCCTTGAGCTAGAAGCAAGTCACACAAGCTTTGCCTAAGTATGGTTTCATACTTGTTTTGTATATATCCTAGAATGGTGGCACTAGATTGTTTAGAGTGTAGATCGATCATGCATTTTGGTACTTGTATATAATGTCTTGATGGGCTTACTATGTCTTGATCTTGGATGACATTATGAAGTATGTAATGAACTTAAGATACTTGTATTGTAAATGATGTTGCTACGCATATGATGATGGAGTGAAATGATCAAATGCTTGATATAGTTTCTCTTGATAACATTCAAATGCTTTGTTATTGTACATGACTTGCATGAATTGAAAGTATTAAGAACCGAACCATGTTTGCTTGTCTTCCATTCGATTGCCTTGGAAAGTATATGATTCTCTTGTGTGTGATCATGCCTTGATTTTAAGTGTATTGTGTACTTGTATGGTAAGGGCCGAATGGCGTAGATGTTGGAAACTAGTTACAAGCATTTTGTATAATAACATGACCATGTTTGGTAATCTAGGTATGAAATTCTGTATGTATCTAACTAAAGAAAATTGAAATGAAATTGAATTATGTAGAACACCTAGAGTCATTCGAATGTTTATGGTATAGAAGATGAAATAAATTGATTCATGAAAGTAGTAACTTTTAATGAACGCATGAAAGAAATTAAGTTAGTGACCTATTCGAATGGTTTTAGGTTGAAACAAGAATCAAATGTGAGGTTACTTGTTTGCTAAGTAAGTATGATTGCTTGCTTGTTCTTGTATTGCCTTGTTCATTGTCCATGCTTGCTTATGTAATGCTTTCGTGCTGGTTTGCTACCAGCCCAGGGTAGGGGTGTTACATTCCCATATTTTGGGGACCCCAAATCAGGCATTTTCCTCGCCGGAGCTACATCGAAACAAAATTCGCAGCAGTGCTACATAAAACTGAGGTAAAAACTTTCATTTTCTTTATTTAAATCAAAGATTATATATGTAAAGAGAAAATTACCAGAAATTCACTTGCTTTATTCCTTGAAACTCTGGATTACAAATGCATGCCTCCTTACACTAGAAATTTGAATGTCTATTGCGTATGAATTGTGTCTATTTCGTATGAATATATTGCGTATCTAGTGTGTGTTACATGGAATTACAAAGGGGTTTATATAGTTTACAGAGATGTTTGGTTTTCAAGTTTGAATCTCGAATATCTTCCCCATTTGCTCTTATCTCGGCTCTAATTTTAAGCTTGTTGCCTTTTGCTCACTGTGTCAATCCTATTACAGCTTGATTCCTGCTAGGGCTTCAATTTAGGGATTGACGTTGCTTCATATTTGGGATCTAACCATTTTGTTTCCCTCTTTGCATGATTCTAATGGCTTTGATTGTCGAGGGAACGCTGCTAAAGGGTGGATGGCGACAGAATTAGCTCAGGTACTCGCCAGAGAAGATAAAACGGTCGGTCAAAGTCAAAACATCGTGCGCGTGGTTGTCACGCGCGTGTGGTAATCCGCGTGCCTTGCTGGAGCGATCTGACCCGTTAGATCATAATCTGATCTAATGGTCATGAAGAATGTGGCGTTATATCATCCCCAGCTGGCGTGATCTGTGCCGTTGGATCAATCCTAGATCCAACAGCTACCCTTCGGCTGCGCAAGGAGCAAAGGAAGAACATTAGGGTTTTAGTTTTTTTTATTAGAAACGGCCGAACAGGGCCTCTTTATGTATATACTTTAAACAAACAAGTTTTAGTGTAATGGTCTTTGCTTAATGGACTCTTTATTATTTTTCTGATGGACCTTTCAATACAAATGGGTTGTGTATTTTTATATTTTGGGTTTTATTAACCATTTACACTAACAATTATACTAACTAAAATACACTAAGCATATTAACAATATTATATGACACCTAGATAATTCTAATAATAATTACTACGTTAATATTTTATTACACTAACATATAGCAATTATACTAATTATGAAAACAATAATAATTACAACAAAAGTGAAAAATCAGTGACAACACAAATCAATCCCCTTTTAATGTCTTTATAACATTTCTTAGGCTTGGACTTTAATGTATTCATTCAATTAGCCAAAATAGCCCAATCTGCCTTGTATCTATGTTAAATAAACAATCCCGACTTTAACTAAATCGCATCTATTTCCAACAAATTTTTATGCATACATTTGAATGTTCATTTCCACTGAAATAATACCTAGATGCTCCTACAACAATCAATTTTCACAACCAAACAATGAATACACCAAACAGTTTCTTAATGAAATTTCAGCAACAAGAACTTTCAATCATCGGTTCAAGCAATTGAGCATAGATGGCAATACATACTCGGAAATCAAGCTCTATTCTTCAAAATGATTATTCCATCTGTCTATTTCATAACAACATTCATACCAAAATAGCCTACCTAATACATTCACATAAAATCTTCTTCAAATTAGAGTTCTATCACAAGAAGGTGATTAGAATTCTTACCCTTCTTTCAAGAAAATCGAATGACATGCAAAAGGGAGGCTAGCCAATGTCCGAACCCTCAAAATTCCATGAACACAAGTTACGTTCTCTCTCTCTCCCTCTTCTCATTAGTTTCAGCTTTCACAAGGAAAGGGATGACACAAGGGAATAAAAATTCCACTTGGCCAATTCAAACTCCCAAGGCATTCTCCAAACGAGCCATGTGTATAGATCCCTCAAAATAATGTATTTTAACATGCAATCATTCCTTTTTATAAATAGTCTATTTGGTCCTCATAACATTGAATAATCCATTTTTTTAATAGTTCAATTTTAGTCCTTAGAGATACAATTGGTCTTAAAGATTTGGTAACTATAGCAATCTAATTAAGGTTCGATGCAACATCTTCTAAACCAAAAAAATTTAGTGTATTACAAAAGGTAAGCAATAGCTTAGTGAGGTAGTTTGGCTAACTAAAGGCATAAATCAACACTTGCTTAGTGAGGTAGTTTGGCTAACTAAAGGCATAAATCAACACTCAATTGTTATGCTCCATTCATTCTTCAAGACCATTAGGTCATAGCTAGTAAAAAAGCTTGATAACATATAACTTTTATTCCGAAGCTCTAAGAATGGCATTACTGATAAGCATATCGAATCATTTAAAAGGCACTCGGGACTGAATGCAAACTACATGTTTCTACAAGATATCAATTAAGGTAACTTTTCCTAATTCCGATATACATAGACGTAGTCAGCCTGTTTGGAGGAATTACTTATTTCATAAGTAATCTAAATATTTATTAGAATAGCTAAAATCCTTTAATTTACCCACACATGACTTACATAAACGTGTACTAGAAATAAACCAAGTTTTAAGTGTTTAAGATCGTACAAAATACTAACTTGAACGACAAGTTAGTATTCGAACAATTTAAAAGACTAGCTTACAGCACAAGGTACTATTCGAACACTTCTAAGAGATTAGCTTGTATTTCAAGTCATCATTCGAACACTCTTTAACTAGATGTAAGATTACTTAATTTATTACTTTCATATAACCTACCATTTAGATTGGAATTTTAAGTGATCTAAACATCAAGAGAATAACTTCTTTATCGAGTAACAAAATTAACTTAAGATTTGTTACTACATGTTCAAGCATAATCAAATTATTTGAGTCTAGTACATAGCATATTTCCAAAATCTTGTTATAGGTTACCATATATGTAACACGCTCACCCCAGTGCAAAAGAAAACCGGAGTCGAAGGTGTCAACATGACACAAACTGTAATCGCTTGCAAAGGTTTGATTAATATAAACGGGTATACAAAATTTTCATCCAAATTATATATTAACCATAGACATGCATCTATAATATTATCTCTTTAATTGGCAGACATTTATCCAAGAATTAGTGACTTAAGTTCAAGTTCATTTCAATAAATAGTCTATCCAAGCATAACATTTTACAATCATCATAAAAATATGCTCAATGTCCCTTCGATAATGATATCTAACATGACTTGAGTAACAAGTAACCAAGAGATTTGATAAACCATCTTCACATAATTGATCCTTTACGATACACATACCGATATAGCAAGGATATCCTATAAACATGATATTCACTTATCATAACATTCTTGTACAAGACATAAACTATATGAAAACAAGCCATACCATTAACAACCTTATCATATTCATAGACAAATGTTTTATAAACATATCGAGAATGAAGTAGGCTATTCAAATAGTATGTGAGAAATTTCATTATAAGTTTCTTTTTACTAGAACTTAATAGCCGCATTAAGTCATATTTCAATTACATTACAGAGCAAATTCTAAGCTATCTTTATACATAAGCATTCGATTAAGGGTCCAAGACTTACTTAAATATCAAGCAATCAATGATACCTTATCAACATGAAAGACATCGTTCGAACCCTTTTAAATAGACATATTTGAACCTTAATCCCTACACTTTAAAGTCTGTTGAGTAGATCAAGATTAAGTACATCTATGTAACTAGCATCCTAGACCAACTCTAGCTCATGGCAATTTTCGATTACTAGTACATTTGTACTTAAGCTATAGGTTTTCTTTAAATTATGCCTTCAAGACCTTATCTCGACAATAAGCAAGCTTTTAAATCCATTTTAAACACATACGTAAGATCATGATCTACATAGCTATACACAATCTCTAACATTTATACCAAAACATGATCCAACCATCAAACATACAATCGTCAAGCCTATCGCAACTCAAGTAAGAAATAACACTTCGTTCATCTCATAACTTAACTTAAACAACAAACGAATGATAGAATAGCATATCATCATATCTAACACTTCTGTCAACCAATCAAACATCGTCATAATGACATAACAATAGGGTACACCCAACAAACAACTATATAGACATATTAGGCCTTTTACAACCTATTTAAAGATGAAACTTTATTAACACAATTTACATTTAAATTCAGACAATTCCATATGCCGCCATCCTAAGAGTTCTCAACAAAGGTATTAAACATTATATAGAATCTGTGAAATGACTTGCAACATCATCTCATGATCAGCAAACAGAAGACTAATACCTATAAATGCATTATATGAATGCATTAGGCTTATATAGCCTAAGTGAGGTAGTGAACCATGAAAATATAATCATCAATGATATTAATATATACGGAAAGATAATAAATTCCAAGTTTTATTAGTAGCAATGAAATACTCAAATCTTTAACTTTAAGTTTAGGCTTGTATGTTGAAACTTTATCAGGGTTTATATTCTTCCACATCTTATTCGAAATTCTTTCAGAGTTTTGACTGAATTCTTTCAAATTTTTGAACTTATCTGAGTTCGTAACTTACATTATCAAAGTCTTATCAAGACTTATCGAAGTTCTTATCAAGCTTTCAGAGGTCATAACGGAGCTTATTTGAGTTCATAACATTACTTATCGAAGTTTCCATTCGAAGCTTAGTATCTGATTTCAAATCTTTTAGAACATTTGCCTTGGATTACATTTTGACATGGGAAGCATTGGTCCATGTTTGACTGTAATATCCCAAAACCCGGCCTAGAATTATGATCCAAATTCGAAAGCTAAATAATTTGTTTGGATCTATCATTAATGAATTAATTGGGTGTATTAGGAGTTGAATTCAAATAAAGAAAAGATAAATAGCTATTGTTAAGAAGGACTAAAACAAGAATTATAAAAACCTTGAATTTTGCATGTAAAGTTTGAGGAAGATTGGGACATGCACACTTGTCACATGGAAAGAAAAACCATGTGTATAGTGAGGGGTGACTCGATTTGGGACAGAACAAAAACAAAGATTGTTCTCATCTTCTCCAAACCAAGGATTTATCATCTTGGGAGAGAATTGGGATGAAGCTTAGTTGAGAACAAATTCAAATCAAATTTCTTTTGCTTGAGCCTTGAATCGAATTAGCATACAAGAAGGTAATTTCTTAGCCCTTTTCTATGTTCGAATGAAGACTATGTTTTGGTTGTAGACAGATTTGTGATTATGAAAGTGGTATGTGTATTAGAGTTTTCGGATATACATATAGAAATGAATTAGATTAGATCATAGTTTGTTTGTGATTTGGTGATTGGGGCTGGTTTGTGACTTAAACACATGTATATAAACAGTTTCGTAGATTGAAGACTACTCTAGAGTAGTTGAATTGCCGATGAATTGAGACTTGAATAGAGTAAACAGCTGCTGGAAAATGAATGCATACAGTTGGATTGGTTAAAGCTAGGTAATGGACTACTCAAATGGTGAATTAGAGGAATGTTGTTGATCAAATGGATCAAATTGAACATAGTACTATAATGCCCTGTTTTGATCACATTGCTAGGTAAACTGGACTGACCTAGACTTGTAAGAACATGAAAATAAGTTGAATTACAATGTTAGAATCTTGTTTAGATGAATTATGAAGCTAGAAGCTTAACCTAGTGTAATATGCCCAGAATATTCTGTTCTGGGCAATAACTTTAAAAAATCACCATAAATTGTATAAATGGAATTAAAAGCTGAAACTTTTATGGATAGTGCCTTAACATGTCTAAATTCATTAGGAGAAAGCATAACTGAATTATGGATTGTACAATGGATTGTAGAGAAGGAACACTAGGGACAGTGCAGACTGTCCAGTGTTGTAAATTGCCATGTCTTTAAGTTAAAAACTGTATTAATTGGAAAAGAACTAAAATGCAAGGCCTATATGGTTAGAAAGAAAATTAAGTTAGCTTTCCAACAGTGTAAACCAATTTAAAATTCTGACGTACGAAATGAAAGTTATGCATGTTTAAGTGAACAGAGTACATGCTGCTTGATAGCAGCAGTTTATGTAATTCTACACAGTTTTGTATACAGTTTGGTAAACTGTTTTGCAAACTGTTTTGGGACAGTTTAATTGCTGCCATGTTTTGCCTTAATACGGAATGTAGGTAGTTTGGTAATGTGTATAAAGGTGTGTATATGAATGTGCTGCCTGTTTTATGCATGTAATGTATTAATATTGTTGCAATGATAAGTAATTGTGTAAATATATTGGACTACTTGAGATAGATAATTATCATACTTAATGTACCTTGTTTAACATGTGTTCACTTGTATGGATTGTTAGAGCAAGGAGTAAACCTTGTGGAGGAAAAAAGGAGTGGCTAAACTTGTTGCAAACACAAAGGAAATTGGATCCAAGACAAATAAACTAGCTTGGAGTATTGTGAGTGTAGTTATTGTGGAATTAGGACTTAGGTCCTAACCAAATATATATTTTTTTTTCTTGCTACTGATATACCATGATAATAAGTTTAATTTAAATTGAATATGAATAACAAGGGAAGATTGGACTAAACTGAAATTGTGTTTAAGTGATAGCATGAAAATTGATAAATTAATTAGAAAGAAAAGTAAAAACAAATGTACAAATCCATGCCTTGGATTGACCTAATCGAATGCTTACTACTTGAAATGCTTGAAATGCTTGCTACTTGAAAAGCTTGTCACTTGAAATGCTTGCTACTTGAAAAGCTTGTCACTTGAAATGCTTGTTAATTGAAATGCTTGAATCCTTGTACTTGAAATGTAATCTAATTGAAATGCTTGAATCCTTGTACTTGAAATGTGACCTATTCGAAATGCTTGATTTCGTGTCTTGGATGTACTTATTCGAATTTCTTGCTTGGAATTGCTCTTATGATATAAATACTTGTAAAAGTGATATAAACCATGAATATAAAGACATGACTAGATGCCTAAAATGGCATATAATTCGAATTGCTTACTTGAGTAACAAGTAAACTTGTGAAATGAAGAGCTAAGGCTCAACTAGCCTAAGGGCTAAGCTTGATCTTGAAATACTTGCTTGAATATAATCCTTGAACATGCATTGTCTTGCCTTGAACATGAAAGCATGAATCATAAGAAACAACAACAAATCTTAAAGTATAAAATACACTCCAACTTTTAAATAGGAGCTAAAATACTTAAGTTGCCTACAATGGAAGTCCTTGGATACAATGGTATGATGCATGGTATACTTGGGACTACGGTCCATGAGCCACGGCTCGGGGGGACGCCCCATTACATAAAATATGTTATTGGCAACAGTTGGAGGTAACGGGAGAGTTGTACGAAGATTGGCGACAGTTGGTTGGATAGTGAGAAGTATAGGATTACATGTTCCCGATATTAGCCATTGCTATGTGCTTTGAGCTAAGTATCTCTTGGACCTTTATGGTCAAACACGGACCAATGTTATTCATGACCAATTGTGATCCAAAGCAAACAAGTTAAAAAGATATGAATCTTATTGAGAAATTGAATAAGAAATTCAAAAGAAAATCTTGAATACTTGAATCATATCTTGAAATACTTAAATGACTTGACAAGAAATATTGAACGCTTGAATCACTTAACATGAATTCTTGAAATACTCGAATTGCTTGACATGTAATGCTTGATTCTTGACATGAAATTCTTGAAATGATAATTGCCTATGCTTGGACCTTGTATTGTATGATTGTTACTTGAAAAAGATCTCGATCTTACTTGAATTAATGAGTGTTGCTGCCATGTACATCTTGTACATGAAAGTATGGACTATTTTGGCATTGTGAATTAAATGTGCATGTTATATGACTGAGTTGGCTAGACTAAATGAAAATATGGACTGTTTTGGCATTGTGAATTATATGTACATGTTATATGACTGAATTGGCTAGACTAAATGAAAATATGGACTATTTTGGCATTGTCAATTAAATGTACATGTTATATGACTGAGTTGGCTAGACTAAATGAAAATATGAACTGTTTTGGCATTGTGAATTATGTGTACATCTTATATGACTGAATTGGCTAGACTAAATGAAAATATGGACTGTTTTGGCATTGTGAATTATGTGTACATGTTATATGACTGAATTGGCTAGACTAAATGAAAATATGGACTGTTTTGGCATTGTGAATTATGTGTACATGTTATATGACTGAATTGGCTAGACTAAATGAAAATATGGACTGTTTTGGCATTGTGATTTAACTGTACATGTTATATGACTGAGTTGGCTAGACTAAAAGAAAATATGGACTGTTTTGGCATTGTGAATTATGTGTACATGTTATATGACTGAGTTGGCTAGACTAAATGAAAATATGGATTGTTTTGGCATTGTGAATTATGTGTATATGTTATATGACTGAGTTGGCTAGATTGAATGAAAATATGGACTGTTTTGGCATTGTGAATTATATGTACATGTTATATGACTGAATTGGCTAGACTAAATGAAAATATGGACTGTTTTGCATTGCAAGAATGTATAAACATGTATAATGGACAGCTAAGTAATAAGTTTTAAATTAAAGAAAGTAAACAAGCAATCATTAAGGCTTAAGTCTTACATGCTACTTAAAATGTATACTTGTACACTTGATATACTTGTCACATGAAATGCTACTCGAAATGGACTTATACTCGCACTTGAATCAATGTGTATAACTTGTGAACATATCTTGAGTGATAAGCTTGAAATAAATTGTGATTATGTTACTTGACTTGGAAATGTTGTGATTGCTTAAACATGCTATCGATTGACTTGAAATTGAATATTGAATTGTGATCTATGATTTTGCTTGTCATGCTATCTTGCTACTCGAATGATACTAGAGAATGTATGCTTGATAATTACTCGATAAGCTTACCATGCTACTTGATTTGCTTAACAAATTGGTTTCTTAACATTTGATTGCCTTGATATTTGATTGCCATAAGTATGATGATACATGAGTTCATGATTTTTGTTTGCTTTGGAATGCTATAAACCTTAATAGCCTACTTGGCTAATTGATACATGACATAATAATTGGTTAGAAATAGTACTACCTCACTAAGTACATATCGTACTTATCACTCTTGTATCCTCTCTTCCCAAACCCCAGGTTAGGTTCTTCAAGGTGAATTACTTGATCCCGAAGTTAGACTTCTTGAGCTTGAAGTAAGATACAAGCAAAAGCATAAGTATGAATCCATACTTGTTTGTAATGCTCCTAGTAGTTGGTGGCACCTAGTCTTGTATATAGTAAGCTAGGATATGCATTATGTTACTAGAAAGTTTTATATATGAACTTGATTTGGCCTATAATGTTATGAAGGCTTAAATGCTAAACTTGGAGCATGTAATGACATAATTCTTATGTGGATTAAATGGATTAAGTTGCACATATGTTATGAGTTTGAATTGAGTATGTCCTAGTCAAGTATACTAGTCGAATGCCTTGTATGAACATATAAATGCTTGAATAAATATTATGAATAATTCATGTATACATGAACTTGAATTGCCGAATGTGTAAAGAATGAAACAATGCATGCTACTTGAAGTATGATTCGAATAATGTTCACATGAACTTGATTTGCTTAGTGTATATGGAAAATGAAATGAAATGAACACATTTTTACCTAATTCTATACATGACATTAAGACTCGATGAATGAGGAAACTATTTTATGATATGCTAGAACCTGCTATTGCCGAATAGGAAGGGATCAAATGTACATGCTTTGTTTGTTCACATGCCTAAATAGTAATTAACCTTGAATGAACAATTGAAGGTAACGAATCACATGAATGACCTATAATGTCTATGAAACATGATATTCTTGTTTGAGATATGTTCGATTACATGTACATATGATTGTGTTTAGTTAAACTTATATGAAATATTTACATGTCTTTGGATGTAATGAGATTGAGTTAAAATGAAACGTACTAGTCTAGGTATGCTAATGGAAAGCTTTATATGATCGCATGAACGTAGATTTGAAAAGGGATAACCTAAGTAATTATTAATCATTGAATGTAACTTGATAATGACTAATCAATGGTTGGCATATAATGAACAAGAATGACAAATATATCTTGTTGTATGATCAATTGTAATTGTCTAAGTTGCTTGCTTGCTAGTCACTCAACTCTCCTATTAGGGATGAGTTCTTGAAAAATTTTAAACTATTCATCCTTTCAGTGTTCCCTGAACACTCCCGAACCAATTTACTACTAAACCGGGGTAGGGGGTGTTACATTGACCGTATTGGTCCGTGTTACACATAGCAATGGCTAGTGTCAGAATCATAACAAACCTAACTTTTCATCTATCCAACCAACTATCACCAATCTCCTTATCATCACCCATGTTACCTCCTACTATTGCCAATATATCACATATAATGGGTCGTCACCCGAGCCGTAGCTCATGGACCGTAGTCCCTGAAATATATACCTCTGCACCATGCCAAATTGTCCAAGGACTTCCATTGCTTAGGCAACTTATGTATTTTATACTTTGAAGTTAGGAGGGTATCTTATGCCACAAGTAAACATATTTGCTTCTTTTCTTAATATCTTATAATATAAGTAATCTTTCTCATTTCCTTACTTAGTATCTTATGGGAAGAATGAGCTAATAGCTCCATAAGACTTAAGGATTCTTAACTTATATCATCTTAAATTGACTTGTTATAATAAAGTATTATGATCAAGGAGTTAATAATTTGAATCTTAAGTTTTCAACCGAATTATATTACCACTTAAAAAAATCATAACAACATAGTGTATCACATAATGCATATGAAATGCAACATCACCAATGAACATTTCAAAGTTGTCATGCTTGAATGCCCTTCCCCAATATGCTCTACTTGAGCCTTATGCAAAAACGATCATAAATGTCTATACTTACACATTTTACATATGAAAATATAAATTCAAGAATCGGAATGACTTTGTGTCACCCGAAATACTACTACTACACCCACCCCTTATCCCGAAGTTACAGGATACCTAAATCCACAATTACCCCTAGCTTCCAACTACACCTTCTCCTACTCTTCCATAACATGACTTGTACCTCAACCATAATCACAAGTCATTAAAAATCAATTCAGTTTTTCATGTGCACATGTATATATACTTACAAACCAGTCCAACATATATACACACAAATACATATTCAAAACAGCCCCTAATACATTTATATTCATGTAGTCTAGTCCATATGTTTGCATACATGCATATATACATCAAACAGTCATAATCATGTCTATAGACATTCAAAACAATCTCTAAACTTCTAAAACAATCCTTATATACTTCACAAACAATCCTTTGTCTTTTAGATACTCAAAAACAGCCCACCAACTTTTACATCAAGGCAAAACAACCTAATACTCGTGTACATATACTTATACATGTCGAAACAATCCAACATACATTCGTATTACACAAAATAGTCCCTTAATTTAAATTGTAAAATTGTCCGTTTAATACTTAAATGTTTACATATAAACACATCAAAACAGATCACATGCCTTCACATATAAACAAAATTGTCCAATTAAAACATGTTTTCATATATACTCGTCAAAACAGTCCAACAAACATTTATTTTAATGGCAAATCAGTCCCTAACTTGCAAAACAGACCCTATATTCATTTTTAAAGTATTTCTATTGTTTTTGTTATTCAAAACAGTCCACATAAGTGCAAAAACAGCCCCTTAATAGTGCTTAACAATCCCATTTAATCCATTAACATGGCAGCTATGTAAGGTAATCCATTTCATATTCATTTCAGGTTATTACAGCCTCCATTCTATTCTTCTTCATTTTTTAATAAACTAGCTTATAAATCCATCATACATTTAGGTTTACCATCAGTTTCAAAACTATATAACATTCGCATAACAAAGTATCACCCAACATTACAAATTCAAATTTCATATACATTCCTTCAAGCTTTCAATGATATTTTAAGTCACCTATAGAGCTGCTGCCAGGCAGACTGTGCACAACTCGATTAAAATTTTATATCTTCCATTTCGTATGTCGGAATTTCAAATTGTTTACAATGTTAGAAAGCTGACTCAAATACCTTTCTAACTATATAAGCCTTGTATTTTTACTCCTTATGAATTAAGACATAATTTAGTTAAAAGACACTCCCAGTTCTGCCACCGGGCAGATTGCACTATCCTTAACGAATCACCTCTATAAATTGTTCTATAACTCAAAATTCAATTTCGTTTGTTTTAAACAAAACTAGATTCACACACTGTTCTACACATATAAGGATCATTCTCTAATTTGACCTACAAGATTTTTAGTGAATTTTTAAATTCACTGCCAATGTTCCCATTTCTGAGCAGATTTCACTAGATCAACATTAAGGCCATCCAATTCTTAACTTGTATAACAACCTTCCCCCATTTTTAACTCATTAAAACAGTATGTATTATTTACAAATGTAATACCCCGAAATTATGACTTAGAATTTGTGGTGGTATTTTGATTGTGCCTAGGATTAAATTGAATTTAATTGTATGAGAATAATCAAGTAGGGATATTAGGACTCAAATTGGAATTACAAATAGTTGAGGAGCCATACTAAAAAGGGACTTGAATGAATTTATTAAAAGGCTTAGAGATTGCATGCAAAATTTTAAGTATTGGTGGGCATGTACACATGTCATGATGTGAGCTTGGCATGTGTGAAGATGGAGATAGATGGAATCGGCATTTGGGGAGATGATTGCACAAAGTTTTGGTCTTCTTCTTCCTTCCTCACATAGCTAAAACCGAAATCAATAGAGGTGGAGTGAGAAAACTTAAATTAGGATCACTTTAGCCCAAATTGGAGCATCTCACGTGTATAAACTCTTGACAATAAGGTAATTGTTTTGTTTTCTTTACATGCATGTGAAATTCTGCTTGATGATTCGAATTGTAAGGATGAATTCCGAATTGATTTCATGTTAGGATGATATGTGTGAATGATTGTTTGATTTGGTGAGATTGTTTGAATGTAAGCAATGAGATGCTAGTTGGTTCGAATGGAATACATGCATGGATGTAATTGTTTGAGATTTTAGAGAATCACGTTTACATTGAAAATATATACGCTAAATTGAACCATATATATATGTATGATTTATGTGTTTAGCTGAACATGCTGGAAACTTAAAATGATTGTAGTTGGTCTCACAAAAAGGGGCTGTTTTAATGAGCAGATATGAATGAATGTAAACTTCCAGTTTCGGTAATTATATGTCTAAGAGAATTGTTTTAAGCTATTAAGCACATGAGTAATGACATTAGAGACTGATGCGTATGATACATAAAGCTGTTATATAAGCTTAGGAACTGATTTGAAAGTGTTTATGATTGTTAATGGAGCTTAAGGTTAAGTTAGTGAAATCTGCCTACAAGTTATGCACTGGCAGTAAGTTTGAAAATTCATAGAAAATCACATAGGTTAAAATAGAGAATGAATCTTATATGTACAGGATCATGTGTATGTCTAGTTTTATTTAAAGAAAATGGTGATTGATTTCGAGTCCTGGATTCAATGATATGAATTTTTAATCAAATGTAGGACAGAAAAACTGGAAGCAGTTTTCTGCTCTGGACAGTCTCTGTTCCGGGACTTTTAGGAATTTTCATAATTTTTGTAGATTTTATTAAATTACGTGGCTTATACTGTTAGAACCATATTCGAATATAGTTCTTAATGGTGTAAAGAAAGTTAAAATACAATGAGTATTATGTTCTGTAGAAGCCAATCTTTGAAGGTAGTGCATGCTGCCAAAATTCGGGAAATAGTTGCCTAGTTTAAAAGCAAGAACAACTTGATATTGTATGAATCTTGTGATTGATTTTGTACACATATTTGTGAGTATGTGTAAGTAGGGAATAGTCTTGGCATCTGAGTTGGTTATGAAACTGTTAAGGTTAAACATGAAAATTGGAATTGTTTGTGTATGATTAGGGGAATTACATTGGACTGTTATGTGTGTTTTTGATTGTCGAATAGGAATGTTTAATTATAGGGAAATGTAGGCACATATATGCTGCTTTGATTGTATATGTTTGATTATGGACTATTTTGGAGGAGTGATCATGTATGCAAGTATAGATAAAATGGTTTCATGAGTATGTATGCAATCCCTTAAAAGAATCGTATTGACTTGGAATTGATAATTCGTTATTTTTTAATTAGAGGATTATTCTATGATGATGGAGGGAGTGTCGCCATGAAAGCTAGGAAAGGGGAATCAAGTTAGGAGTATAGAAAAAAATGTGGATTCAGGTATTCCGTAACGTCGGAATAACAAGTGAGTGTAGCTATAAGGCTCGGGATAGGTTGAAGCTATCTCGGGTATTTCTGTTTCTTTTTCATTAGTTGTATTTCTTGTGTGTAAAGAGTTAAGCAAAAGAAACGGGTAAGCTTGGAAACTAAGTTAAGCTCATAATGAATGGTGTTCTTTGGGTGTGAAATACTTGATTGTGATACGAGATTGTGATATTAATACGGTGTTCTTACTTGATAAGAAATTCTTGGCTAGTAATTTAAAAATCAAATCTTTAAAGGTGGAATGAGAGTTACGAATGAACTAAAATGGAAATTGAATCTTGAGCTTGAATTGAGTGTATGAATGACAAGATTTTTGGTATTTAACCTATTGTATCTTAAACCCTGTTTAATTGAGGTTCTAATTATGAATCTATGGTTATAGTGTATATTATGCATGTATGTGCATACTTGATAATGACCTTGTTACTCTAATATTTGAATAAAGGAATGAATAAATGGAGAGTATACGAATCGAATGGATAATAAGTTACAACTACAAGCCTTGATTCAAATTAGTTTAGACTGGCATACCATAGAGTCCGTCGAGCTCGCTAGTTTGGACTACGGTCCCTTGTTGTTAAAGATCAAATGATCTATTGGTACAATTGGTACCCTTGTTCAATAATGAAATAAATTCGATATTTGTGTACCCTTGTTCCTGTACTTTGTGTACCTTGTTGCTACATTCATTGTGGATTCGATTGTCTAGTAACTTGTCAATTAAGGCTCAAGATAACTTAAATATTCATAAAAATGAATCTTGATATCATGAAATGAAAAGTTGGACTATGTTCCCTTGATATTTAATTGGATTATGATCCCTTGATAAAGACTGGAGTATGTGTCCCTAGCAAAGGTTTGATCCATGCTCTAATTGTGATGACAATTGGTCAAACATGGGTAGTTTTCATTGTTTAAAACTCATTCGAGATGGAACTAATATGATGTCTACCTTAGAATTGATCATATGTTTGTTAGAATACCACATGTATAATGAATCTATATAATCTAGAATGGCAAATAAGAGGTGTCGAAAGTATTCTTGAATAATCTGTGAAGGAAGTTGTATGCTTGGTTAATAATTATTGTACTTGTATATGATGGAATGTTTATATCTCCATACTTGTTCGACTGTGTATGTACATATATAGATGGTTTGAATTGTTTACTTTAATTATCTTGGTTGTTCAGGCCTAGATCTATGTTTGATTAAGTTAACAGAGAAGATTTTAAGAAGATATCTCTAAAACCTTAAAGCATATTAATAACTTGTAAGATAAGTATAAAACATCTATGTGATTCTTGTAATTCTCCCTTAAGAAAATCATAAGTCATAATTGAAATATACGAATACATATATTTGTATATCCATAAAAATGAAACAGGGGAAATGATATATAAAATATTTAATAACTGTTTTATACATAAAATCGTGTATACATGAATTTGAAATTGCCCTTGCTTGATTATAAGTCATAGTGGGCTGTTTTGTGCATTTAAATAGGTACACATGAGATTAGGTTTGTTGTGAATATGAAATTATATATACAAGAAATGGAAGTTGTTTTACACATTTATAAGCATCAAATGGACTGTTTTGGATTATAAAAGAATATATACATGTCAGGGGCTATTTTGTAATGACAAAAATGTTAATGGATTGTTAAGTGGATAATTAAATGAATACATGTAAACTAAGGACTGTTTTGTTTGAACATGTGAGTCAAACAAAAAGGAAGTATGATAGATATACTAAGGAAAATACATACAGCTGATTTGTGAGATAAACATTAAACACTTGGTAGAATATTGAGTACCTGGCTTAAAAAGTATTTCACTATATATGTCTATTGCATAATAACTCAAGTTAAGACGTAATAAGACTTTGGTTTCGAGTGTTGGGCAGCTATGTATTGTTAATCTTTGTTGATAATGAACCCAAGAAAGTTTATAAGCAAAACACAAAGAATTAAAGTAATTAATGGCATGACAAGTTGTAACACCCCTAACCCGGGTTAGTAGCAAGCCGGCTCGGGAGCGTTACCAAGCAAGAACATTACAAGAGAGAACAAGGCAAGAATAGGTTAATTCATCCCTATTAGATGAGTTACTTAACTAGTAAGAAACCAAGCACACTTAACTTATCAAGCAAGCAATCTCATATTTTGTTTACAAGTCATTATAGGTTAGTACTTCAACAATTCAATTAACTTCATCATACCACTATCATTCGAATGGCCTAAGTATGCAAACATGCTTCCATTTCATTTCATTGTTCCTTAGATTGAAACATGTAATATTTCATACTAAATTACTAAACATGATCATTTTTACACACAATTGCATGTATCTTGTCTCCAAACAACTATACCATTCGGCATTCACCATACAAACACATAAAAACACCTACAACATGGTATATTCACACAAGTGACTATATAATTTCACAAGGCATTCGAATGGTACAATAAGCTAGATCAATCACTTTGAACATTCCATATATATTCACATATGCTCAGCAACTACTTTTACATTACATATAATTTGAGTTCAATACATACTTAAGTCTTAAACTATGTACTTAACATGGAAGGCCCATACAAAAGCATATATATACAACTATACAAAACATCAAGTAGTCATGTTCATGCATATATACAATCTTCCGAAAACAAACAAGATGCATGGTCTAGTCCTAGCTACATGTATATGTCTAGGTGCCACTAACTAGGAGAAATACAAAACAAGTATGAATCATACTTTAGCTATTCTTGTGTCTTACTTTGAGCTCAAGAAATCAGGCTTCAAGATCAAGCAACAATCGAATCCTTTATCCTGTAGTTGGGAAGAATGAAAACAAGAGGGATAAGTACAATAATGTACTTAGTGAGGTAGTAACTAGTTCTAAACAATTGTTATATCAAGTTAAGTGTCAATTAGACAAGAATGATCCTAGCTAAGGATTGCAAGGCATTCGAATAGTATAAGGAGCAAGAGACAATAATTCATGCTTACATAACAAGTAATCAAGAAATTCATGCTTACATGATAAGTAATCAAGCAATTCATGCTTACATGACAAGTAATCAAGCAATTCATACTTATTAGCTCATTTATTATCTTTTATCACAATATTTGGTTCATAGTTTGTCTAGGTAATCGAGTCTCCAACCAACTGTCGCCGCAAGATGTACCGTAGTACTGGACAACCCTCTTACTATCGCCAAAGACCACATACGTACCCTCCGGCTGTCACCAATTAGGGGCCCTAGCCCTGGACCATAGTCCACCTTGACATAATGAGGTCTAGACTCTAAGGCATGTCCTTGTACCTATTCAACTAGCAACCAAAGTTGTTTGATTACACTTCATTTATTCAAGGATTTCAAGCTTTTCAAGTTCAAGATCATGTATCATTCAAGTGTACAAGTTCATGTCAAGCATTATCTTTATTTCAAGAGTCATTTTAAGTATTGCATGACAAGTTTATACATGCATTAAGTGTAACACCCCTTACCCCGGGTTAGAAGAAACCCAGTTTAGGAGTATTACCAAGGCAAGCAAGCAAGAAGAACTCATCCTATTAATGAGTTCCTTAACTAACAAACAACATAACATACATTACTTAGCTAACAAGAAAGACCATTGAATACATTACAAACCAAGCATGTGATCCATTTTAAACTTTCATTATCATTTACATTTCATAGCATTCGAATGACTTAAGATATAATAGATGAACAGTTCGATTTCAATACTTCTTATACAAGCAATTCGATTCATTAGAAACTTAACTTAGACATGAATTGCATTATAGATCATTACATTCAAGAATGTAACTTAGACATGATTCAAGATTACTTTCAGCTTAAGCAAGAACAAGATATATGTATTTAACATGATTTCAAGTAGCATTTGAACCTATTTGACAATCTTGCTTAACATGAAATATGATCATACTTAATACACTAGAAATATTCATTCTTACAATTCGGCAATCAAGATTGGATCACTAGACATGTGCCATTCAAGCATTTACATTTCAATCATACATGGTACTTGATCAAGCAAGTTAGACTACATATAGAGATAATCTCAATTAACAAGATATGCACAACAACCATTGACATTTATACCAAATTTATAGTGTTTACATACCAAGCTTAAAGTCATATAGTTAGTTACATGATAGGCCCACCAAGAACATGCTTATGCTAAACATTCAAGATCTCAAAATGCATGATTCACTACTTATATATACAAGACTAGTGCCACCTCCTAGAAGACTACAAGAGACGTGTGAGACCATACTCTGCTTCTTGCGTGTGAAGTTGCTTCAAGGACAAGGATTCTAGCTTCCAAAACAAGCATGATCAATAGCTTTAACTTGTTTTTGGGGAAAAGATGGAAAACAAGAGTGATAAGTACAAAAATGTACTTAGTGAGGTAGTTCTAAGTCTAACCATTTGTTATTTCAAGTTTCATGTCTTTTAAATCAAGTGTAGGCCTATCTAAGGCTTTCAAGCATCAAGAGTGATCTTAGCTAGTCTTTCAAGAATCAAGATTATCCTATCTAGGATAGCAAGCATTCGGCCAACAAGTACAACCAATAAGAAGTCATATTTCATGAATCAAGCACACATGCTTGCAAAACAAAAAACCAATGAGTCATGCTTTCAAGTCAAGTAACATACATTTCATGGCATTCGAGACAAGTATCATGTATAATTGGATTGTTATTACATTTGTTATTTCATTAAACAACCCCCTTGGTACTTAGTTTGTATAGGTAATCGAGTCTCCAACCAACTATCGCCATAAGATGTACCATAGTGCTGGTCAACCCTCCTACTGTCGCCAAAGACCGCATACGTACCCTCCGTCTGTTGCTAAATAGGGGCCTTAGCCCTGGACTGTAGTCCACCCGTACACAATGAGCTCTAGACTATAAGGCATGCCCTTCTACCTAGTTCAACTAGCTACCAAGGTTGCTCGATTTACCATTTATTCAAGTTATCAAGTTCAAGATCATTTCATGTTAAGCAATATCATTTCATGTTAAGCCCTTAGGCTATTGAGCCTTAGCTCACAAGTCGAGTGGTTTCAAGATCCATTTTATCAAAATGAGATAACATCATATCTCAAATAAGTCTTTAGCATTCAATCATGTTGCATCATAGCACATACAAGCATCCAAGCTATCACTAATCATGCATAAACATTTCAAAATAGACATGTATTCAATACTAGGATCAAGTTTCATGTGTTTCTTTAATCATTCTTCCCTTGTTAAGTCAATTTCATGCTTAGATTCATTAACATGTCAAGAATATAACAAAATACATTGGTTAGGACCTAATCCTAACCCTAGAGGTAACTACACTCACAATACTCCAAGCTAACTAATTGTCTTGTATCCAAATCCCCTTGCCTCTTGCTTTGGGATGTCCACTCTTATCTTCCTCTTCCACAACTTGTTGTCCTTGGTCTAGCAAGCATAACACATACAATTCATCAAAACAAGCACATAAGTGTCTCACATGTATAGTAGCAATGTTACCACATTTGTACCTAACATTTAGCTACTGTTTTTATGCCTTCTTTTAGGCAATTCTTACTAGTTCATCTTTATTTTGTTATTACTTCATTCTAAGACATAACTAGACAGGTTACAATGTCCCAAAATTGTTTTAGAAACAGTTTGCTTCTAGGTGCAAAAATAGTCCCAAACTGCCCAGGACACTGCTGCCTGGCAGTTTGCACACTATCCCTTTAAATGGTCATATCTTTTAGCCGTACGTCAGAATTTTGATTACTTTACACCGTTGGAAAGATAAAAAAATTGTATTTAAGACCATAATAGATTTGCATTTTAGTTTTTATCCAATTAATACATTTTATTGTTCAAAGACAGGGCATTTACACTGCCTGGACAGTTTGCTCTGTCCAGCAATTTCAATTTACAGTTTCCAGCATAGGACCCAGTTTTTAGTTCTATTTTCACCTAATGAAAGTAGACATACTAAGTATCATGTCACTAAAATTTCAGCCATGAATTTGATCTATACAAATTTTGGTGAATTTTCAAAGTTACTGCCCAGAACAGAGCAATTCTGGGCAGATTGCACCTATTCACATTTTAATTCCTTAAATTCATTTTAACCAATATTTTGGCCCTACAATTCATTTCATATGACATCGTAAACATGTTTAGTCAATGTTAATTCATTTTTCAAGGCAGCCAAAATAGAGTAAGTTGGTTAAATTGCTTAATTTTGTATGTTTACACAATAGGTTCTTACTAAAACAGTTTCTATGTTATATGACTATGTTCCTACTTTTATCTTTCATTTCCAGTGTTGGTTACTAACAATTCAGCTTGTTTAACACCTTAATTATATTATCTAATCATGATCATATTCAATTCATTAGTTCCGTAGCTCAATTACATGTTCTATCAATTCAATTCTTATAACAACATCTCCATTCAAATTTCCAGCAACCTAACACAACCATTTGAGCATGCATTTCAACCTAATCATGTCATCCAGCAATTTAATATCAATTCTAGCAATTTCACAAGAATCAATTACATGTTCATACAATTTCTAGCATCTATATACTCAAATCACAATTCTATTTCAAATCAAACAACTCAAACATGAAATTCACAAGAGAATCAAGTAATTACCTTACTTACTAAGCTATCTAGACTTAAATTGAAGCTAAATCAAGTTGAATGGCCATGGATAACAAACTTTCCCCTTCACTTTCTTTTTCTCTCTTTTCTCCTAGTTAGAATCGGTAAAGTGAGAATAGGAGAAAGGTTTGGCTGATTCATCCTCCATTTCCCTTAATGAATGGACCAAATTATCCCTTATTTATCCACTAATCAAAGATAAATCAAGGGAATTTGTAGGATATTAAGAATTTAGCATGCATTCACCATCTTTCTCATTTAATTTAATGTAGTCACTTTAAATTGGTCACTTATTTCATTCATTCTTTCAATTAAACCCTTGACTAATCAATTTAGCTTAAATTCTAGGTTCAATTAAGCTATCAACTTATGCAATTGGTTTCAATACTTCTAGGCTATGATTTAGGGAGTTACATTAAGCCCTTAGACCATTAGAGCCATAACTCTTATTTCAAGTGTTCATTGCATCATCTAGGCTAGCATCTCAAGCATTAAGTTTAAGCAATTGATCACAATACCATGTCATGCTCAATATTACCACATATACATGCTAGCATTCTATTTATACAACACTTCAAGGATGTAGTCAAGTTTCATGTATAATCTTATTTCATACTTCCCTTATTAGATCGAGATCATATTAAGTCAATTTTAACAATACAAGTATTTAGACATGCTTGCTTTTGTTAGGACCTAGTCCTAACTCTATAATAAGCTACGCTCACTATACTCCTCGAAAGACTATTCCCTTTTGCTTGTCCCTTGAATGCTCGACTTTATATCCTTCTCCAAAGTCCTCTCCTTGCTCTAGTAAATCAGATAGATAGAACAAGGTCAAAACATGAAATCACAAAATCGTTCAATATGGCAGCAAGGTTAATACATTATATATACAAAACAGGTAGCATCTTATGTACACGCCTTAAAGCACATTACCAAACTGCCTACATTCCATATTAAGGCAAAACAGGATAGTAATTAAACTGTCCCAAAACTGTTTGCAAAACAGTTTACAAAACTGCCACATTTACCTAAACTGCTGCTACCAGACAACATGTACTCTACTCACTTAAACATGCATAATTTTCATTCCGTACGTTAGACTTTCAATTAGTTTACGCCGTTGGAAAGCTAATTTAATTGTCTTTCTAAACATATAGGTCTTTCATTTTAATCCTTTGTCAATTAATACAATTTTTAGCTTAAAGACAGGGCAATTTACAACACTAGACAGTTTGCACTGTCCCTAGTGTTTCTTCTCTACAATTCATTCTACAATCCAAAATTCAGTATTGTTTTTTCCTAATGAATTTAGACATGTTAAGGCACTATCCATATAAATTTCAGTCTTAAATTCCATTTATACAATTTATGGTGATTTTTCAAAGTTACTACCCAGAACAGAGTATTCTGGGCAGATTACACTAGGTTAAGCTTCTAGCTTCATAATTCATCTAAAGAAGATTCTAACATTGTAACTCAACTTATTTTCATGTTCTTACATGTCTAGGTCAGTCCAATTCACCTATCAGTGTGCTTAAAATAGGGTATTATAGTACTATGTTCAATTTGATCCATTTGATCAACAACATTCCTCCAATTCTCCATTTGATCAGTCCATTACATAGCTTGAACTAATACAATTATATGCATTCAATTTTCCAGCAAGCTATTTACTCTATTCAAGTCTCAATTCATCTAACAATGTGACCAAAATAGGACAACATATACAATCAAGCATGTTTACACATTTTCATCTAGCAAAACAGTCCCTAATCAAAACTAGTTTCAACTATGATCCCTATCCTCAATTTCCAACAACCATACACATTCTGCTTAGCAATTTGACTACTAACACTCACAATTTCAAGGATCATTAGAATCTAATATCATCTTAACATGCATAACAATCATCCTATTCAAATTTGGCAACAAGAACATCACTAATTCAAGATTGAAGCATGTAATTGAAGTGAGGAATCAAGCAATTTACCTTCTCCTAAGCTAATTTGATCAAATCTTAACATGTGCCTTCTTTCTCTCTCAACATTTTGGCTATGGTGAATGAAGAAGATGACACAATTTTTGTTCATCTTTCTCACCTAGTTGCCGTGAGTCATCACTCACAAGGCACATGTTCTCATCAAAAGAGAACATATGCCTAGGCCTCAAATTTTAATTCAATTTACATGAAAACTCTAGAGCTTTGCAAGTTCTCATTTCCATCCTTCCATTTAAGCCTTCTAGTTTTAATTTCAATTCAATTTGGTTCTAATTTCACTTATTTGATCTAAAAGATAGCTAATGTTATTTCCTCTTTAATTTGATTAGCACATAATTCAATTAGTCAATAGCTTAGATAGTGGTAACCTTCCTAGGCCAAGTTTAGGGTGTTACAATCCTCCTCCCCTTAAAATAAACTCATCCTCGAATTTACCTTAATCGAATAGGTGAGGATATTGTTTCCTCATGATTTCTTCAGATTCCCAAGTTCCCACTTCTATCTTTTGATTTCTCCACAAGACCTTGACAAGAGAAACGGTTTTATTCCTGATCTTTCTAACTTCACGATCAAGAATTTGGATTGGTTCTTCTTCGTAAGACAAGTCAGGATTCAGTTCTACTTCTTCAGGCTCAAGGACATGGGATGGATAAGATCTATATCTTATGAGCATAGATAAGTGAAAGACATTATGAATCTTGTCAAATTCACTGGGAAGAGCTAATTGATATGCCACTGGCCCTATCCTTTCAATGACTTCAAACGGACCAATGAATCTAGGACTAAGTTTCCCTTTACTTCCAAGCTGAAAGACTTTCTTCCAAGGAGATACTTTGAGGAAGACTTTGTGTAACACCCCCTACCCTGGGTTAGTAGCAAACGGCTCGGGAGCGTTACCAAGAAAGGACAAGGCAATACAAAGAACAAGGAAAGAATTGATTAACTCATCCATATTAGATGAGTTACTTAACTAGAAAGCATCCAAGCATACTTAACTTAAGATGCAAGCAATCCCATATTTTGATTTCAAGTCATTAAAGGACATTCGAATAGACCATTAAAATTTTGTTTTCATGCTTACATTATAGGTTACTACTTTCATGATTCATTTTGCATATTCAATCCTTGATATCTTACCACATTCGAATGACCTAAGTGTACAAACATGCTTCCATTTCATTTCAATGTTCCTTAGATTGATACATGTACTAATTTCATACCTAAATTTACTAAACACGATCATGTTAACATACAATTCAAGGCTTTCATGTCAAGTAACATTTATTATATAACTTTCAAGACAGGTAACATGTGTTATAGGATTGTTATTTCATTTGTTATCATTTAAACAACCCCCTTGGTACTTAGTTTGTATAGGTAATCGAGTCTTCAACCAACTGTCGCCACAAGATGCACCGTAGTGCTGGTCAACCCTCCTACTGTCGCAAAAGACCACATACGTACCCTCCGTCTGTCGCCAAATAGGGGCCTTAGCCCTGGACCGTAGTCTACCCTGACACAATGAACTCTAGAATCTAAAGCGTGCCCTTCTACCTAGTCCAACTAGCTACAAAGGTTGTTCGATTTAAGCCATTTATACAAGTATTTCAAGTTTAAGATCATGTCAAGCAAGTATATTTCATACTAGGCCCTTAGGCCAATTGAGCCATAGCTAACATATCATGTAATTCTCATGTGTTCATTTCATCAAGTGGGATAACATTACAAGCAATTTCTTTAAGCATTTGATCACATGCCATATGACACATACAAGCACAAATGTTACCACTTACACATGCTTAGCAATCGAATCAAACATGAATTCAATGATGTGATCAAGTTTTATGCATTACTTTAATCATTATTCCCTTATAGATCAAGATCATATTAAGTCAATTAACAATTCAAGAATTTAGACATGCTTGCTTTAGTTAGGACCTAGTCCTAACTCTCAAGTAAACTACACTCACAATACTCAAAGCTTAGCTAGTCTTGGATCCACACTCCTTTGTTCTTAGCTTTAGGATGTTCCACCCTTTCCTCATTCACCAAGTTCACTCCTGGTTCTAACACATTACACAAGTATATACATGTTAAAACAAGTTCACATAACCATTCAATCAAGGCAATGTTACAAGTACACAACATATACAAATCTGGCAGCATGTTCATATACATTCTTTACTACACCTAACTGCACTTATCTATACTCTAATTCATGTAAAATAGGGCATAAATCAATGTCCCAAAACTGTTTACAAAACAGTTTACAAACTGCCACAAAACAGTGTACAATTACCTAAATTGTTGTTACTAGGCAGCATGTACTCTGTTCACTTAAACATGCATAACTTTCATTTCGTTCGTTAGAATTTCAATTGGTTTACACCGGTGGAAAGCTAACTTAATTGTCTTTCTAACCATATAGGCCTTGCATTTTAGTTCTTTTCCAATTAATACAGTTTTTAACATAAAGACAAGGCAATTTACAACACTGGACAGTTTGCACTGTCCCTAGTGTTTCTTCTCTACAATTCATTCAACAATCCAGAATTCAGTTCTGTTTTCTCCTAATGAATTTAGATATGTCAAGGCATTGTCCATAAAATTTTCAGCCTTAAATTCCATTTATACAATTTTGGTGATTTTTCAAAGTTACTGCCCAGAACAGAGTATTCTGGGCAGATTACACTAGGTTGAGTTTCTAGCTTCATAACTCATCTAAACAAGGTTCTATCATTGTAATTCAACTCATTTTCATGTTCTTACATGTCTAGGTCAGTCTAATTCACTTAGCAATGTGCTTAAAACAGGGCATTATAATGTTAAGTTCTATTTGATCTATTGGATCAACAACATTCATCCAATTCACCATTTGAGCAGTCCATTACTTAGTTTTAACTAATCCAATTAGGTGCATTCATTTTCCAGCAAGTTATCTACTCTATTCAAGCCTCAAATCATCTAGCAATGTGACCAAATCAGGGCATTATATACACTTAGCATATTTATACATTTTCACTAGTAAAACAGTCCCTAATCAAAATTGTTTTCAACCATATACACTCTCATTAGCAATTTAGCTACTAGCATTCACAACTTCAAGTACTACTAGAAGCTAACATGATCCTAACATACATAACATTCATCCTAATCAATTTAGGCAACAAGAACATCAAAATCTCAAGATTCAAGCATTCTATAACATGTAGGAATCAAGCATTATACCTTCTCCAAGCTAATTTGATCAAAGCTAAATCAAGAAACTTGAATTGAAGGTGATCTATGAAGCTTTTTCTCTCCCCTTTCTCTCTCAACATTCGGCCATGGAGTATTTTGGATGGAGGAAGATGATACAATTTTTGTTCATCTTTCCCTTCATGCATATCGTGAGTCACCATTCCATAAGGAACATGTTCTCATCAAATGAGACCATGTGTCTAGGCCTCCAATTCTAATGCAATTTGCATGCAATCTCTAGAGTTTTGCATGTTCACCTTTCCATTTAAGCCTTCTAGTTTTAATTTCAATTCAATTTGGTTCTAATTTCACTTATTTGATCTTAAAGATAGCTAATGTTCTTTCTTCTTTAATTTGATTAGCTCATATATTCAATTAGCCTATAGTTTAGATTGTGGTAAACTTTATAGGCCAAGTTTAGGGTGTTACACTTTGTCTCCAACATTATATTGGATGTCTCTCCTTTTCAAGTTTGCTTATGCTTTCTGCCTATCAAAGGCTGCTTTTAATCGATTGTGAATGATCTTCACTTGTTCTTCGGTTTCTCTGAGTAGTTGAGGTCCCAATACTTTGTTTTCTCCCAGTTCAGACTAGCACAAGGGAGTTCTACATTTCCTTCCGTATAGAGCTTCAAATGGAGCCATCTGAATAGATGTCTGGTAACAATTGTTGTAAGCAAACTCTACTAGAGGTAGACATTTCTCCCAGTTCTTTTCGAAGTCTATAACACAAGCACGTAGCATGTCTTCAAGCACTTGGATGATTCTTTCAGATTGTCCATCTGATTGAGGATGAAAGGTTGTACTAAGGTGCACTTTAGCTCCTAGAGCCTTCTGTAAGGAATTCCAGAATCGGGAAGCAAATCTGGGGTCTCGATCGGAGATTATAGCTGTAGGTACACCGTGTAATCGAATCACTTCACGGATGTATAGCTCGGCTAAGGTTTCCAGGCTCATGTTCATTCTAACAGGGATGAAGTGAGTAGACTTTGTGAATCTATCAACAATCACCCATACAACATCATTCTTTCTTGGAGTGGAAGGAAGACCAGTGACGAAGTGCATTGTAATCCGGTCCCATTTCCATTAAGGGAATTCGTTTGGTCGGAGCAGTCCAGTGGGGACTTTATGCTCGGCTTTGACTCTTTGAAAAGTTGAGCACTTAGAAAAAAAATTTGTGATAGCCGATTTCATGCCTGGCCACCAGTATAGTGGCTTTATTTCCTTGGACATCTTAACCGATCCCGGGTGAATTGAGAAAGAGCTTTGGTGAGCTTCTTGTAGCATCTCTTGTTTTAGTTCCTCATTGTTATGAATACATACTCTATCTTTGAAATAGAGGAGTCCATTCGACTTGAGGGAGAAGTCAGAATTAGATTTAGAGTCTATCTTGGACATGATCTTCTGAAGATCTGGATCAATTTGTTAGAGTTCTTTGATTCTCGAGATTAGACTAGATTGAACTTGAAGTTCAGACAAGAATTTCTATCCTTTGGATAAATGGAAATGAGCATTGATAGCCAAGGAAGCTACAAACGAATGGACAAGATCATTAAGGGAGATTTTCGAATGGTTACTTGTATGACAAGAAAGGTTTAATTCGAATAGATTATTCTAGGATTTAGATTTCAAGGAGTTACCCAAGTATGGTCTGCGACTAAGGGCATCAACAACCATATTTGCTTTCCTCGGATGGTAGTCGATAACCAAATCGTAGTCTTTAAGTAACTCTAGCCATTTCCTTTGCCTCAAATTCAAGTCTTTCTGAGTTATGAGGTATTTGAGACTCTTGTGGTCTGTGAACAAGTTGTATTTCTCCCCGTACAAGTAATGTCTCCAGACTTTGAGTGCAAACACGATAGCTGCCAATTCTAGATCGTGAGTAGGGTAGTTTGACTCATATGGTTTTAGTTGCCTTGAAGCGTAAGCTACCACATTTCCATCTTGCATTAGGACACATCCTAGTCCCAAATGAGATGCATCACTGTAAACATTGTACTCCTTGCCCGATACTGGTTGGATGAGAACCGGTGCATGAGTCAGGGCTTGTTTAAACTGATCGAAGCTTCGTTGTTGATTCTCTGACCATACAAATGGTGTGTCTTTACAGGTTAGCTTAGTCAAGCTTGCAGCAATAGATGAGAATCCCTTAACATAATGTCGATAATACCCGGCTAAACCGAGAAAGCTTCTGACCTCACCAATATTCCTCAGAGGTCTCCAATCCAGGATGGATCGAATTTTGCTCGAGTCTACTTTAGTCCCTTCTACCGAGATGACATGGCCAAGGTACGAGACTTCCGATAGCCAAAATTCACACTTAGAGAACTTTGCAAACAATTGACATTCTCGGAGAGTTTACAATATAATTTGAAGGTGTTCAGAATGTTTTTCTTATTCCGAGAACACATCATAATGTCATCAATGAGGACAACCACAAACTTGTCAAGATAGGGCTTTAATACACGGTTCATGAGGTCCATGAAAGCAGTTGGAGCATTAGTTAACTCGAATGGCATTACAAGGAATTCAAAGTGGCCATATCGCGTACGAAAGGCTGTCTTAGGCACATCTTCTTCTTTTACCCTCATTTGGTAGTATCCCGATCAAAGATAGATCTTTGAGAACACCGAAGCATCCTTGAGTTGATCGAAGAGATCTTCAATCCTTGGGAGAGGATATCAATTCTTGATAGTAAGCTTGTTCAATTGTCTGTAATCAATATAGAGTCTCATAGTCCCATCTTTCTTGTTCACAAACAAGACTGGAGCACCCCAAGGAGGCAAGCTAGGCCGAATAAAGCCTTTGCCTTGTATCTCTTGGAGTTGCTTCTTGAGTTCTTTCAATTCAACAAGTGCCATTCGATAAGGTGTGATGGACACCGGAGTTGTTCCAGGTTGGACATCGATCCTGAACTCTACTTCTTTGGTTGGAGGGAGACCAGGGAGTTCCTCGGGAAAAACATCAAGATATTCAGATACAATAAGCACACTAGGTAAGCCAAATTCAAGTTCATCTTGTGAGACCATAGCCGCAAAGTTTGAGGTCGGTTTATTGTCAATTAGAAGGATTGATTCCTTTTCTAAACCCTAGAGATAAAGTCTCTTATTTTGGCAATCTACCCAGGCTTCATGCTTGCTTAACCAATCTAGTCCTAGTACTAAATCGAACTCACAAGTCGGCAAGACGTATAGATCAACAGGAAAGGGTACATTTCGAATTAATAGGGGACAGTTTCTACAGATAAGGCTTATATTTGTAATCCCCCCGACTGGGTTCAAAACTACAAGGCTTTGTTTTACAATTTTAGGTTTTAACTTCAATTTTGCAATCAAATATGAGCATACAAATGAATGCGTGGATCCATAGTCTATAAAAGCATAAACAGGAGTTGAATTTAGCTCAGCGGTACCTTCTATGACATCAGGTGATTCTTTATCTTCTTTTCCCCGGATATGATATATTCGAGAAAGAGCCCGAGATTCCTGGTGAATAGGGGTGTTTGAATGCTATTCTTTTCCCTTCCCATGATTTCCAGATTGAGCTTGTTCGGGACCTTTGTTTCGAATGGAAGGAGCTGAGCTAGCATTTGCAGGAGTTCGATTCGGAACCTTGTTAGGATTCTGAGGACAATCCCTAATATAGTGATCGGTGGCTCCACATAATAAACATAGATTCTGTTGAGTTCTACTTTGGCCAGTGTGGTGCTTCTGGCAAAACTTGCATGTAAGATATTGAGCAGTTTTACCGAAATTCCCCATACTATCAACAGAGATGATCGGGGCTGAAGGCTTGGATAGCGATTGGGGTCTCGGTATGTAGTTGCTCTTTTGAATAGGAGTGTAATTCAAAAAGTGTTCTTTGGAGTGTTTAGACTTCTTTGACTGTCAGTGAGGCTTGTCATCATTTCTGGATCGTTTGTCTTTCCAGGAGTTACCACTTTTGTTTTTCTCCGAGGCCTTCATCTTCGCCTCGGTTACAATAGCCCGGTTCACCAAATTCTAGAAGTCAGTGATACCAAGAGTAGTGAATATTGGACTCAGTTCATCATTCAGTCCATCAATAAACATCCTACACTTGTCAGCATCAGTCTTGATGTATTCCGACCCATACTTGCAATACTTGCAGAAATCGCTTACGTACTGTTCGACAGGTCGACCGCCTTTCTTGAGGTACAAGAAACTCTTCCGACGCTTGGCCAAGTATTGTTCACTGATGTATTTCTTCCTGAATTCTTCGAGGAAGAATTTCCAAGTTACAACTTTAGTAGGAGCAGTCAGTGTAGTGGTTTCCCACCAGCTTAGAGCTTCGTCTGCCAACAAGGCTATGGCATATTCGAGTTTGTGTTCATCAGAATAGGATAGTCGTTTGGTCAGGATTCGAGTAGTGGCCTCTAACCAATACTCAGCTACTTTGGGATTGGCTTCATCAGTGCCAGTGAAAGTATAGGCTCGGTGTTGAGCCAGCTTGTCAATCGAGGCTTTGTTTGGCACAGCAATAGGAGGAGGAATAGGATGGTCTCGTTTCAAAGTAGTTATAAGATGATTGAACATCTTTTTTATGCTCAGGAGACATTCAGGCTGCACAGGATTTATAGCAGGAGCTTCCTGTTGAGCAGCAGCTTGGGCTCGGGGTTGAGCTGGTTGTTGTGGAGGATTCTACTCCATCCTCACACTATCTCTTTCATTTGAGGAGCCTTCAGGACTTTCATCGTCCCGAGAGAGCCTTGTTTCAGACACTCTACGTTCAAATAGAACAATTAGGAATTCAGTTTAGTTAAGCAAAGACACAAGATATACAATACAAGTCTCCTAGGTGGCACAAGTATCATATATGATACAAGAGAGCCTAGTTTAGTCCTAGAACCGGCTAAAAAGCTCTGATTACCAATAAATGTAACACCCCTACCCCAGGTTAGTAGCAAGTCGTCTCGGGAGCGTTACCAAGAAAGAACATTACAAGCAAGAACAAGGCAAGAATAGGTTAATTCATCCCTATTAGATGAGTTACTTAACTAGTAAGCAACCAAGCATTCTTAACTTATCTAGCAAGCAGTCTCATATTTTGTTTACAAGTCATTATAGGTTACTACTTCAACAAGTCAATTAACTTCATCATACCACTATCATTTGAATGGCCTAAGTATGCAAACATGCTTCCATTTCATTGTTCCTTAGACTGATACATGTAATATTTCATACTAAATTACTAAACATGATCATTTGAACACACAATTGCATGAATCTTGTCTCCAAACAACTATACCATTTGGCATTCACCATACAAACACATAAAAACACCTACAACATGGTATATTCACACAAGTGACTATATAATTCCACAAGGCATTCGAATGGTACAATAAGCTAGATCAATCACTTTGAACATTCCATATATATTCACATATGCGCAGCAACTACTTTTACATTACATATAATTTGAGTTCAATACATACTTAAGTCTTAACAACTATGTACTTAACATGGAAGGCCCATACAAGAGCATATATATACAAGTATTCAAAACATCAAGTAGTCATGTCCATGCATATATACAATCTTCCCAAAATAAACAAGATGCATGGTCTAGTCCTAACTACATGTATATGTCTAGGTGCCAACGACTAGGAGAAATACAAAACAAATATGAACCATACTTTAGCTATGCTTGTGTCTTGCTTTGAGCTCAAGAAATCAGGCTTCAAGATCAAGCAACAATCGAATCCTTTATCCTGTAGTTGGGAAGAATGAAAACAAGAGTGATAAGTACAACAATGTACCTGTGAGGTAGTAACTAGTTCTAACCAATTGTTATATCAAGTTAAGTGTCAATTAGACAAGAATGATCCTAGCTAAGGATTGCAAGGCATTCGAATAGTATAAGAAGCAAGAGACAATAATTCATGCTTACATAACAAGTAATTAAGCAATTCATGCTTACATGACAAGTAATCAAGCAATTCATGCTTACATGACAAATAATCAAGCAATTCATGCTTACATGACAAGTAATCAAGCAATTCATGCTTACATGACAAGTAATCAAGCAATTCATACTTATTAGCTTATTTATTATCTTTTATCACAATCCTTGGTTCATAGTTTGTCTAGGTAATCAAGTCTCCAACCAACTGTCGCCACAAGATGTACCGTAGTACTGGTCAACCCTCCTACTGTCACCAAAGACCACATACGTACCCTCTGTCTATTTCCAATTAAGGGCCTTAGCCCTGGACCGTAGTCCACCCTGACACAATGAGCTCTAGACTCTAAGGCATGCCCTTCTACCTATTCAACTAGCAACCAAGGTTGTTTGATTACACTTCATTTATTCAAGGATTTCAAGCTTTTCAAGATCATGTATCATTCAAGTGTACAAGTTCATGTCAAGCATTATCTTTATTTCAAGAGTCATTTCAAGTATTGCATGGCAAGTTTATACATGCATTAAGCCCTTAGGCCATTAGAGCCATAACTCTTCATTTCAAGTGTTCATTGCATCATCTAGGCTAGCATTTTAAGCATTAAGTTTAAGCAATTGATCACAATACCATGTCATGCTTACAAGCATCAATGTTACCACATATACATGCTAGCATTCTATTTATACAATACTTCAAGGATGTAGTCAAGTTTCTTGTATAATCTTATTTCATACTTCCCTTATTAGATCAGGGTCATATTAAGTCAATTTTAACAATACAAGTATTTAGACATGCTTGCTTTTGTTAGGACCTAGTCTTAACTCTAGAATAAACTACACTCACTATACTCCCCAAGCTAGCTAGTCTCGAAAGACTATTCCATTTTGCTTGTCCCTTGAATGCTCGACTTTAGATCCTTCTCCAAAGTCCTATCCTTGCTCTAGTAAATCACATAGATAGAACAAGGTCAAAACATGAAATCACTAAATCATTCAATATGGCAGCAAGGTTAATACATTATATATACGAAATAGATAGCATCTTATGTACACACCTTAATGCACATTACCAAACTACCTACATTCCATATTAAGGCAAAACAGGGCAGTAATTAAACTGTCCCAAAACTGTTTGAAAAACTGTTTACAAAACTGCCACATTTACCTAAATTGCTGCTACCAGGCAGCATGTACTCTACTCACTTAAACATGCATAACTTACATTCCGTACGTCAGAATTTCAATTAGTTTACACCGTTGGAAAGCTAACTTAATTTTCTTTCTAACCATTTAGGTCTTGCATTTTAATCCTTTGTAAATTAATACAGTTTTTAGCTTAAAGACAGGGCAATTTACAACACTAGACAGTTTGTATTGTCCCTAGTGTTTCTTCTCTATAATTCATTCTACAATCCAGAATTTAGTTATGTTTTCCCCTAATGAATTTAGACATGTTAAGGCACTATCCATATAAATTTCAGCCTTAAATTCCATTTATACAATATATGGTTATTTTTCAAAGTTATTGTCCAGAACAGAGTATTCTGGGCAGATTACACTAGGTTAAGCTTCTAGCTTCATAATTCAACTAAACAAGATTCTAACATTGTAATTCAACTTTTTTTCATGTTCTTATATGTCTAGGCCAGTTCAATTCACCTATCAATGTGCTTAAAACAGGGCATTATAGTATTGTGTTCAATTTGATCCATTTGATCAACATTCCTCTAATTCACCATTTGAGCAGTCCATTACCTAGCTTTAACTAATCCAATTATATGAATTCAATTTCCAGCAAGCTATTTACTCTATTCAAGTATCAATTCATCTAACAATGTGATCAAAATAGGGCAGCATATACAATCAAGCATGTTTACACATTTTTAACTAGCAAAACAGTCCCTAATCAAAGCTAGTTTCAACTATGATCCCTATCCTCAATTTCCAGCAACCAAACACATTCTCCTTAGCAATTTGACTACTAACACTCACAATTTCAAGGATCATTAGAAGCTAACATCATCTTAACATGCATAACAATCATCCTATTCAAATTAGGCAACAAGAACATCACTAATTCAAGATTCAAGCATGTAATTGAAGTGAGGAATCAAACAATTTACCTTCTCCTAAGCTAATTCGATCAAAGCTCAACAAGAAACATGAATTGAAGATGGTCTAAGAAGCTTTTTCTCCTTCTTTCTCTCTCAACATTTCGGCTATGGTGAATGAAGAAGATGACACAATTTTTGTTCATCTTTCTCACCTAGTTGCCATGAGTCATCACTCATAAGGCACATGTTCTCATCAATTGAGAACGTGTGTCTAGGCCTCAAATTTTAATTCAATTTACATGCAAACTCTAGAGCTTTGCATGTTCTCATTTCCATCCTTCCATTTAAGCCTTCTAGTTTTAATTTCAATTCAATTTGGTTCTAATTTCACTTATTTGATCTAAAAGATAGCTAATGTTCTTTCCTCTTTAATTTGATTAGCACATAATTCAATTAGTCAATAGCTTAGATAGTGGTAACCTTCCTAGGCCAAGTTTAGGGTGTTACACAAGTAAAATGCAATATTATAGTAACCAATCAACTTTGTAAAGATGTTTGTCGTTTACCTATTAATAATTTTAAACCAATGCTTATGTCGGACGATGGAAGATATAGACTCTATGCCCTAAATCATAACATTTTTGAACTTGTATTTTAAAAAACCCTTGGTATGATTAGAAATAAAGAAAAGGGGGTTACTTGTTATGGAATCCTTGGACAATGTGGCATGCTTGATGTTTATAGATAACTTATACTTCAAACAATAGGGAATAGTTATACATTATGTTAACTTGAAAACCTCTTATTGAAGCAAAGGACTTAAATAAAAGTTTTGTTAATTACCTTGATTCTTACTCGAGTCTTGGTCAAGACCTGATCAAATAAATGAGAATTAAACAATTAGAGTTAATCATAGGTTTATTATTGTTAGCTACCTCACTAAGCAATTCAATTGCTTAATTACGTCTTCATTTCATTTCAAGGTTTGTGTGATTCCAGAGCTCTCCTGATCTGAGCGAGAATTTTCTTGTATCTGTTTAAGATACAAAGCTTATGGATCGAACTCCTAGAAGGTGGCACATCTTTGTCATGATGCATGGTGCATATAGATTCAAGTTTGATTAATTAAAGTGTATAATATTTTTATTTTTTTAAGTGTTGTATGGGCCCTTAATTGATTTTGTGGTTGTTTAATGTTCTGATTTGAATAGCCAATAGGTTGTTGTGATTTGTCTGGATCCTCTTAGGATCATAAAGTAGTAATTTAAATGATGCTATACATGTGAAGTTTTGGTTATTACTCGGTCTAAATTGAAATGGATCCTAAATGAAATTAGCATGACTTGATGATTAGTTTAAAGATTAGTACAAAAAGTGGATAATAAGAGATTTTGATTAATAGATACGGTAGTTAGTTTGGTGATACATGCCTTAGAGTTTTAAAATTTTGAGTTTATCATCTAGTCTAACTAGCATTCTAAAAATAGTTAATTTGTGAGGCAAATCATTCAAGTTTATGAATTCAAAGTATAACCCATGAAAGAGAATCGAATGACTTATTTGATTATGTATTGTATAATTGGTTGTTGGTTTAGTGTTTGAAGAAAAAGTATATGGTTACAAAATTATTTTTGTATAGATCCATAAGCTATGACTTAATTAAATGGCTTTTGCAACAAAAAAAAGTTCTAAATTATCCCCATTTTTTGAAGACATGATCTTTTGATGTGCTAGTTTCCTAAGAAAGTTCTTAGTGTTTGTCTGTCAAACACTTCCTAACTCGGTTTACTCCTAAGTCGGGTTCAGGGGTGTTACAACAAAGCATTTTCTTAATTCCAGTTTACAAACAACCCATGATTTTTTATCAAAACAGTTCCTATTTAACATAAAACAGTCATTTTGAGATCGAACTTGTAAAACAGTTCAATCCATTAACACAACACTCCTCATTCGACATTCAAGTTACAAACAAACATTGTAATTATGTAATGAAAGATTTCTTCTCATTTAACACAATTTTGCAGTAGTTTAAAGTTACTTAAATCATCTCCAAAACAGAACACTCTTACGGCCAGCTTCATCCCTTTTAATCCAACAAATCAAACCTCTTTAATACTCATGAATTTCATTACCAAACAAGCTTAACATTATAACAATATTGTACAAGTCATAAAGCAAGACAATTTCAGCAAATCTATCATTCAAATGAGCCCTGAAATTCACCATGAATACATACTCAATTTACTCAAGAGACAATACAACTTTCCAACAAACTACACACATGCTTTCATGCAAAATTTACAATTAAAACTTAAAGGATTCTGAAATAGCTTCTAGTTAAATTCCCTAAGCATTTTTAACACCAACATGATTTTATGAGTAACTAGAATCAATTCAATCAAATAAGATTCTAAACAAAGAGGAAGAAGAGTATCATCACCTTCTCCCCAAGCTTGGTTGAACTAAACTTCAAGAGTTTGGATTTAGAACGAAGACATCCTTAAATTTTCTCTCAAAATTCACTCTCCCCCTAACCTTAGAGAATCTTGGTTTTTATGAAGAAGAAGATGATGAAGTAATTAGCCATTTTTGATCCCATAACCGAGATTTTCCCCCCTCCCTTACACATGCCTTGGTCAAAATCACGACACGTGCACAACCCCCTTTGATTAATACAAAGTTCACATGCAATCTTTTAATAAAACAAATCATTCGTTTTAGGCCTTAAAAATTTGGCCACCTAATTCTTCTTTTACTCCTATTTGGCCTTAGCTTTCTTAATTAGTCTAATTAAAGGATAATTCTATAATAATTTAACTAGTGGTCCCATGTAACATACTCTTAGCCCTAAGTTTGGAATATTACACTAACATAGCATTCGATTTAATCCCATTTTAAATCCGCTAGCATGCTTTCCATGCTTCCATTTTGATCCTTAATTCATTCAATTATCTAATCCAAAGATTTCTCAAACCAATTTAAATCACGCTTGAATTAGTGTCATACACCTAGACCGTATTTTGGGGTATTACAATATAATTGCAACAACTAGTTGTCACAAAATTTGCTTAAGCATTCGAAATATTCCTACATATCACACTTGACACCTATAAAGTGTTCGGACAATTTATAACCCTTTAAACATTCAAGACAACCACAAATATATTTTCACAACACCAAGCATACAAATTCCTTCAAGAGATCACTCAATAAACAAATTAAGCATTTACTTCTTATTAAGCAAGTCTTTGTTATGATTTAATTATTCAACTTATAATCTTTTTTTATTTCTTGATCAAACATAAAATACAATAGTAACTTATTAAACAAGGTATCAAACATATCTTTCTTTCCAGCAGCTCCATTTTCCATGCATAATAATTTAATCAAGAACCTATGTAACATAAAGTCAAACATTCGCATCAATCAATTACTTATACCTATGTAAGCCGGGGATGGCTGGTTGTGGTGGGGTCTTGCGTGATTCTAAGGGTCATGTTTTCAGGTCCTTTGGGGGTGATTGATTCCAATGAAGCGAAGGTACAAGCTATTTGCCATGCCCTTAACATCTTTCGTAATTTTAAATGGTTGACTTTGATTTTAGTGGTGATTGAGTCTGATTCTTTGGTGGCCATATCTTGGGTGTTGCATCATGAGAAGAGGCCATGGTCTTTGTGGAATTGGTTCCGTAGATTGTTTGTGAGGTGTTGTGTTGTATGTGCTTTCATCATGTCTACCGCGAGGCAAATAGCTTAGCCGATACGCTTGCTAAGGGTGGTGTTGATAGGCATTCTTGGTTTTAGTTGGTAGAGTAACGGTGTTGTGTGTTGATTGGTGTTAGGTGTGAGGTCGGTCTTTCTTGGCATGTATGGTTGCTGGCGTTAGTCTGTGTGTCCTGTTTCACTTCCATGGGTACTCTTTTCCTCTGTCTTAGGTTTAGGGAGGTTTTTAATGAGGCCTATATTAGTGAGGGCTATGTATGGTTTGACTTAATAAAATCATACGTTTTGCCGGGCAAAAAATTACTTATACCTACTATTGTCATCAAAATCCAATTAAACATTTAGTTATCTTACATATGTCATTCAAATAGCACCACTTCTTTAACAGCAAGAGGTTATCAAACTTACGTAAGCAACTATTGCTTGTTATTTAAGTTATCAAGTATAATAACATCTCTTGATCGTGAATACTTATTTTATACATTATCAAACATGGCATCTCATAACATAGTTACTAGTTTTATAAGTTATCAAGCATAGTATAATGTAGTCATAAACTTCTTATTATCAAAGATGTAAAACACAACATATCATAATCTTGAATTACTAGTCACAAGAGGTACAAAGGTAATTTATTAACTTAGCTTGCAAGTTTTATTATTTGCCTTTAACTTAACCTTTTGAGAATCAAGTAACAACCTAGGTACACGAATCCCCAACCAAACTGTCGCCAAATATAATAGTGCTCATAGTACCGGTCAATCCCTCCTACTGTTGCCAAGTCACCACAAAACTTCCCTCCTATTGTCGCTAAATAAGGACCGTAGTCCGCCCCAAACATGAGCTCTGTGGACTCTATGGCATGCCAACTATACCTGGGACTGACTCAAGACCAAGTCTTTCACATTTATCATATCTTATCAAAAATAGAGTGAGCATGGCGCCTTATCAGAATATCATAAATACAAGCTTATTACCTCTTTCATTCATATAAGAAGTCATCTCATATGAATTTCTCAACGTCATTCCTCTTATTCGAAAAGCTTGTAGAAAATATTACTTTCAATCATGTTCTATATATATATATAGTTTCCATGGTAGACATGTTATTAAATTTACATAGAGTTTGTCATGATCAAGGGTTTATACACCATTACACAAAACATATTACCATTTCAGCAAGCACGCATAGGATTTATTTCACAAGATTTCAATTTACCATTCCTTTCTTATTCGAATTATAGTATCATAAGATTTCTTATTCGGCACATTTAGATCTAACTACGATTATCTCATCAAATCAAGCATCTCATGGCAAAACACACCCAATAATTAAGTACTCACCTGAGATCCAAGCTTGCTTATACTCATCATAATTTAGAACAAAAGAATGTAATTAAATTAACAAGAAATGCTCGGGAAGGTTTTAGCCTATCTCGAGACTTTAAACCACACTCATAGGTTAATCCAGCTATTCTTGTTCCCTTAACACAATCCCTTTCTACCTTTCATCAACTTGATCAATTCCTTTCTTATCTATTTATAGCAACAATGTAGCTAAGCATTAGGATTAGATCATCAACCATCTATCTACCTAATCATATAACACAAATTCACACACACATGCAGCAAAGTCAACCTCAAACATTACTATATATTTCTTAAGTTATTTAAGCATATGTCTTCCCTATGAGTGCAACAAAACTATGTACTTTACCCAATATCATACAAACAGCCCTTCATGGAAACATATATTCACTTAACAATTCCATTCCCTAGTTCCATGGCAAAACTATCCAATTTATTCATGTTTCAATTACACAAACCGAAACAGTCCAATGCAATTAAATTTATTTAAAACAGTCCATTGTGTCTTCTAGCACTCCAAAACAGCCCCTAAAACGTTCATATAAAGACAAAACAGTCTCTTGTTTTAATTACACAAATACATAATTCGAAATAGTCCCTCTAATGTTTCTTTACATACCATTCTGCCCAAAACCTTTTTAAATCTCAATTTACTTTCGAATTTGATCCAATTACACTTGTTCTATTCAAAACAGCCCCTCTAACAATAAAACAGAATTTCCCCTGTTTTAAACCAATCAAAATAATCCTTATCGAATTTTCATGGATACAAAACAGTCCATTAATTTATAGATTTGTCTGATTGTATTAAAACAACCCCTTAAAGCATTTAAACTGTTTTATTTACACATATCTCTCACAACCAGCCTTAATTGATGTAACACACTACATTTACTCTATTTTAACTTTCAACAGCAGCCAAAAGAACTACTCGACTCTTATATACGATTTATCAAGCAAAGAAGGCATAAATCAAATCTATTTCAGCAATTACAAACATACCGATCATGATGTTGTCAAAATTCACTAAATTTCTATAGCTCTTAACCTAACATTTTTAAATTCTTGCAATTCACCTAATACAAGCAATCAAATTTAACATCAACTTCATTTCTACTTAGAATCGAAAAAGAGTAACAAGATGGTTACCTTCCTAACATGGTGCCATTCAAATGTAACCTTCCAAAAGCTAGTTTATTACCACAATCGAATTCTCCCTCTCATACACTCAAGGTTTCGGCTATGGAGGAGAAAAGAGTGAGAAGGAAGATGACAATCTAATTCATCTTTCATTTTCCCCCTTCTTGGCCGGGTGTAGCCTTCCAACCACATCTGCCACTCTCTCCAAACTACAAGTATACAAGTCCCCTATCTTAAACTTAAATTACATGCAAATCTTGAATGATTATTCTTTCCTATTTTAACCCCCTTTTCGAAAAGGCTCTCCACACTTCTATTGATCTCAATTTGACCCAACATCATTTGATTTATCTAATAAATAATAGCTACATGCAAAAATTCACACATGCAACCTCCCGATATTTACAAGTTTTCAATTTAATCCTTTGCACATAAAACATCCTTTCTTTCATTTCTCCCTTTTTGGTCCTAAACTTCTCAATTTAACTACCATGTCATACATTAGATTACTTGACTTAGAGACCAGGATAGTAACATTTCTTCTAAGCCTAGTTTTGGGGTGTTACATAAGGTAGTGGAGGTAGACTTGGTTTAGAAGTCAAACCACTATAAATCATTGTGTCAATATTTTAATTTCTTGTCATTTCACCCACCACTTCAAAAATACAGTTCACCGCCTCTTGGCTTATTAGGTTCATCATATCGAGCCCAACATAGTTCATATTGATTTCTACAATTGTTTCTTAAATTCTCTTTGGAATCCATTTTCGTAACTTTGGAAGATCATATCATTTGTGGTGGGCATCTCTTCAATCCTAAGTCCATTAATTTCAAGGTATAAGATGATTCTTAATGAAATTACATATGCTATGTATTCTTAATCTTTTATTCAGATGCTTTTTAATCGATTGAATTGGGGAAATATAGTGAAAAATATGTTTTGGACGATTTCTTGAGAAATCTTGATGTGAAGGTGAAATCAATGAGTTTTTGATTGATTTACAATGATTCTTTATGGGTTATATGTTATCTAAACTCAATTTTGTAAAAGCAATCATGGAATTTAATTAATTAATTAAAATAGATTGATTTTTCTTGAGGGTTATGAGTTGAATGATGGTGATTTGGATTCCTAAGTGTTAGCTGTTGTAAGTAGGGTGTTTTTGATGATAATCGATGTGTATTGAAGTTATTACTTGATGTTTAATGGCTGGATTTAGGTTACAACAAAATTGGAAGTAGATTATGGAGATTTTCGGTTGTTAAAGTGTGAATTGGGATTGATTTCAGCAATGCTCTATTTGCTAAGAATTTTTGGAGGTGAATTGATGTTCTTTTATGTGCTATTGAGTTATAGAATCATCAGAATCACATTTGAACGCTTTGAGTTGATTTTTCGTTGATGTCGGCTATCGGTCAAGCATTGACGAGTGGGCAAAAGCTTTTCAATGAATACAAATGTGTTTTGATGCACTAAAGAGGTTTGAAATCATACCTTGAGAATTTAAATTAAGCCTATCAAGCTTAACTAAGCTCGAAAGTAAGTCTTCCTAATTTTGCTATTGAAATATCGAATATAAATGAGAAAGCATGTTTTACATGACTTGATTTGAAACTACGATATGTGATACTTACTGTTATTATGCATCATTTACTGAAGTGCTATGATTTATCAAGCATGAGAATGCCTATGCATTCCTATATAAGTTTCCAAAGTGATGTGCATTAGTTGCCATGAGCGACGTAATTGAAAATGTTATCGATTTGTTAAATGCATAAGAAAAACAGTAAGTAAATGGATTTCAAATGATATATTGGCTTGTGACAAACAAAGTATAAAGTTGGATATAGTTGGCATGTCATAGGATACGAGTACTCGTTAAATTTGCAAAATATCGTTGATAGACAGTTTGAGTCTAATCGATCGATCGTCACACCAAAAAAGTATCTTGGGGGTTGGTGGCTATAACTATTCCTCCACTCATTTGTTGGGTGTTGTAGGGAAGGGCCGGTGGCTAATAGTTATGAGATTTAGATATGTTGAACGGGGACGAGACCTAAGCCTTATTTTGAAAAATCGGTTTGTGTATCCGATGGTTTTTATTAATGAGTAGTCATGCTCAGTAAATTGCCTATATAATTCAAGAAATTGATTTGATGAAATGATTGTGATTCATGTTTGAAAAGAGAATTCATATGCTGAATTTGGTATATCATATTTGAGGTTTGAAAACACAATTGTTGGTTTTATATAGCGTTGATGTGATATTTGAGGAGCACACTCACTAGGCATGGTTATGCTTACGCTCTCTCTTCATCTTTGCAAATAATTGAGCTTATGGGGGCTGTCATCAAGGTAATGTGGATAGATTTTCGTGAACACTTTGAGTATGTTTGGTTCTATTTCCCTTTAAATGTAATAACGCAATATGAGTAGATTTTCTCATTTAGATTTTTTTGAAGGTAGTATCTCCCATTAATTATTGTTTTTTATTGTTGAATTGCCCACATGGAGTTGGTTGATTTTTATTCTTATGTTGCCTTGGTGATAGAAGCATGCGTGTCTTTGAAAAGGTTGACATAATGGATCATATTGAGTGATATTTGGTTTTGGTGGTTTAAGCATGTTGAACTTGTCTTGATATACCTATAATGCTTATTTGGTATGATGCATAGGCCATATATGCACAATTGGGCATCTTGGTTATCAACATTTTGGTGTTTATGCAAGATTAGGGAGCATGCCTATAGATTCTATGTTTTGTCGCTATTTGTGCAGAAATTTGATATGCAAGTGCTCGATCAAGTGTATTTTATGTTGATTTAAATATAGAAGCATGTTGGAGATGTTTGGGAGTGTTTTTAGGCAATTCAAGCTAGTATTGCAGATTCGAATCTACAATACAAAGTAGGGCATACCGGTGCGGCGACTAAAAAAATTACAAGTGTCCCATTTTTTTTTAATATTTTAGGGGAAATTTTGGAAAAACTCGTATTTTAAATAAAATGAGGGAGCCGCAACCGGTCACTTGGGTAAGGTAGATCGGACACCAAAAAGGAAATCAGAGAAATATGGGTTCGGAAGCCGATTACGAGTACGGAAGGATTCGCACCCCCACCACGCATGAAAATTGGTACCTAAGGTTTCACATCGTATTTGCTAAGAAAAATTAAAATTTGGTCTAATTAAATTACTAATGCATGAATGCATGATCATACGATTTAAATATATAAAATTATCCCGATTTACGGTGCCAAAAGGAGATGACACCGGAAAATTTGGGATGACACTCTTAATATCATACCGAAATCTTGAAGCCTAAAAGTAATGCGACAATCAAAAGATGCAGGAACAATTAAATATGAACAAATAAATACGGGTAAGAATGAGTTGAAGGCATAAATAAGAAGAAATGAATGTACAACTATAATATACTTTATATAAATGTAATAATATAATAATGTATATAATTATAAAACTATATATAGATATACAAGATATAAAACTATAATATATGTACGTATATATATATATATAACATGTAACATAACATATATATAATAATATAATATAATTAAAAAAGTATGCATATACTAATGTATATATATAAAGTAATATACGATATAATATTAATATATATAAAAGGTAAACCGAACTATAGTATATATATATATATACACATACAATACATAATATAATACATATAAGGCATTGCCACATATTAAAAAAATAATAGCATGGAATATATATAACTATAATGCGTAAATATATAAATATAAAAGAAGGAACGAAACTGCATACACATAATATATATATATATATATTTAACATAACATAAAGCACATATATATTAGGCAGAATAAGTATACATAGAAACACTATCTCTGAAACAGGGAGGGGTTAAAACAGAATAAAAACAGCAAAAAATGAAATGGCACGGAAATAAATAACTGACATGAAACAAATTAAAGGGGCAGGGGCTCAAAGGGTAATTATCCCACTGATTTCCGACCAGATTAAAGATAATGGATGAAATTAAAACTTATTCAAAAACGGAAGGGCTGCGGGTGATATTAAGCAGGGCGGAAGTCCTTATAACGCAAATAACCCATTTTAAAAACGGACTGAGTATATAAGATAAATTCTTTATTCAACCGATTACAAAAATAATGAGGAAGAATCATCTAAAAAGGTTCTTCATTCACAACTCAAAAAACACCCCATGAACTCAGATTTTGATGGCCTTCTGTCGTACTGACCACTGTGGCCTGTAGCCGCTCACCGGCACTGGCAAAACCAAAGTTTAACAAAAAACCACTTTCCCCTTATAAACACGAAAACAAATCCCGATCTTCCAAAAAATAAAGATTATCCCTTAGAATTTTTTGAAAACCAATCCTAAAAGCCCTTCTTTTTTAGAATCCTTTTCTGAAAATCAATCGAAGAGCCTCATATCATTGGCTCTTCGAGGGCTATCTATCATCGGAGATGGATCTCGGCCGACAAGCGACCGTCTAAACACATAGGTAATGAAACACTAAACCTTTCTCTCTCTTTTTAATTCAAAATATGCAAGAAAAGATGGAATACCTCTAGAATGCTTTTTCCTTTTTTGTATTGATAAAACTGAAAATTAAAATAGATTTGTACCATCATATACCGAATTTGCTTACACACATTTTTTCTTAGTCGACTGTTGATGATGATTGTTTGACTAACATATCTGATGTCCTAGAAGTCTTTACTGGAAATGTACTGGTTGCCGATGCTTGAAGTTGTTCTTCTCATTACGAAATTCTTCAATCTTTTGTCAAAATTTGGAGTCTGAAGTTGTTCTTCTCATTACGATATTCTTCATTCCTCTGCCAAAGTTGCCGAAGCTTGAAGTCTCATCCTCCGAAGTTCGAAGTTGCTCTTCTCATTGGGAAATTCTTCATTCCTCTACCAAAGTTGCCGAAGCTTGAAGTGGTTCTTCTCAATACGAAGTTCTTCAATCTTCTGCCAAAATGTGGAGCTTGGATCTGTTCTTCTTATTACAAAATTCTTCATCCTTCGAAAATGTTGTGAGCTCTTCTCAATATGAAATCTATGTTCTTAGTATTTAATGATTCTTGTAAAAATAAATTAATGATATGACTTAGTATGCCCCTAACTTAAGGATGCCTAACTATACATGATACATGAATGATACAAACTAAGAACAGCTTGGGTGAGCTCTCCTTCTAGGAAGCTCAAAATTTCTTGCCCTCATTAAAGCTTTTTCTGCAGTTAATGTAACCTATCTCATTCAGGTTCGATCTTCAAAATCTTTTTATCCTTCTTGGCTCCAAAGTGTCTTTTCAGGTTTTCACTTCAGATTGCACTTTTGATATCTTGCTCAGTCTTCTCTAGTTTGGGCTTTGAAATATCACTATCATAGATTTGTCATCTTCATGCCCCAACAAAATTTGCCCTTGTTTACTCTTGTTCTCCCTAAGCCGACTTTTGACTTGTTCAATAGTCAGATTCTTTTAGGCTTTGTACCCTGAGCGTCACACTAATTTTCTCGTTCTTGAATCCATGATGCAAATTTTTGCCCCTCTTTCAACATTTAGGGCGAGAAAAAGTCTTAAGCTCATTTTAATTCATAAACTTATGAAGATGAATTTTTTTAAAAAGTCTTGTGCAAAGTTTATTTTAAGTTCATTTTAATGTAAAAAATTGATTCAGAGTTTGCCCATCATTCAAAATTTAGGGTGAAGAAAAAAAATTCAATGAGCTGGAGAAAATAATTAAATTTTTAAAAAAAAGGTGAACTTCTTATTCTTCTTTAATGAGATCAAAATTAGGCACCCATATATCAAGTGTAGCAGCGACACTGAAATAACTCACTTATGATTGTCTCAAACATATCATGTGTCTAGGAGACCTCGAAAGTTGAGTCGATATATGAAGATGTGAAGTACCTTCTGAGTTAATTTGGTTTTTTAACCAATTTAGGACCACTTTTGTTATGTTTCACTTTTAAATTATTGTTTTTTTGTCTTATTTCTTCTTCTTTTTTATTTGGGAATTCAACTCATCACATTCTTTTGGCTCGCGAAAAATGATGGAGCAAACAATAAAACTCCGAGCTACTCAGCATTGTCATGATTTGAAAATATTACCATCACTCATGAAGCTAAGGTTTTTCACTTGGATGGTGCATTGCAACCTTATTTGTCCTATCACTTCAGCGAAGTGCCCCAAAGTTTCCATACTCTTATCCGAAAATACCTCTTTACCAGGCTTCGAACATTAGAGTGTATTTTTATATCTCGGGATTTCATCTCATTAGTTGTTTGACTTTGTCAAGATTTGAAAATCAGTCATGAAGCAAAGATATAGAGTAGATGGAGCATGGATACCTTTTTAGACACTCAATCTTGCGGCTATAGCGGAGTGCCCCCAAGATTTCTCCTTTTTTACCTTTTTTTTAAAAAAATGGAAGATTATTCTCCCAAGTACATTATAATGTCATCATGTGTGGTCATTATTGACTGGCCAAATTAAATCAAAATGTAAGTCACATATTTTTCATCTTCACAACATTCGATTTCCACTGGACAAAGGATGCACAAAATTAATCATTGAACTTGAATCAAAGTCACTCTTGCAATTAATATTTATGTTCCTGATAAAAATAGTATGTACATGTATGCATGGGAAAATAAAAACTATCCCCTAACAATGAATGAAATGTTTAAATAATCAAAGAATATAATTTTTTTGCCTAAAACAAAATATCATACAAAACAAGTATCATTTGATTGATTTGAGAAAACATTACATACGCCCTTACAAAATATTTTTGCTACTTTGAGCCAAAAGTGTGAGAATTAATTCCCAAGATTTCTTTAAAATGTTACAGAAAAGGTAGGGGATATCAACAACAAAAGGATATGGAAAATGACGAATAATAACATGAAGTTTTCGTGTATTTCAAACTTCGGACAACTGGTACTGTCTTTTATTCAACCAAATTCTTCAATCCTCATCGAAAAACACAATTTCCTTATTATCCATCATTTTCTGGATCAGCTACTTAAATTCTTTGCAATGTTGTATCTTGTGTCCTCCTTGATGATATTCACAAAATTATTTTCCAACTTCCATGTTAATCTTTGTATTTTGTATGATCAGCATGGCTCCATGCAGTTGCTTGTACACCCAACTCAAAGGGGACTTGACTTCATCCACACTTTCCAATGTCTTCCTAAGACACACTTCCTCGATGACATTGACCCTCGCTTACTATGATTAGGCAAAGGGTTGGCTGCTACATTCGAGGAGTCAAATTTTAGAACTCCCGTATTGATCAAGTTTTTGACCACCTTCTTAAATGTCTTGCAATTATCAATGCAGTACCTGGTGATTCCTGCGTGGTACTCACACTGTGCCTTAGAGTCATACCACGAAGGGTACGGGGGTTGCATTAGAGTGAGATGATAAGGGAGAACCAAATTGGCCTTAAAAAGCTTGGGGTACAATTCACCATAGGTTACCGGTATGAAAGTAAAGGTCTTTTCCTTCTTCCTTTTGTATCTCTTCCATTGGATCATTGTGAATTTGTCGCTGTCGAATTTTACGTGATCATAACGTTACTAGGGTTGTGAGTACTCACGTTACTTACTTTATTATCTTTTCTGAAACTTCTATGAAGTTTTACTGGTTTTAAGCTTGCCACTTTTGAATGTGGCCTCGATTGACTCTACCATATTTACAAACTCAGCAAAACTTAGGGATATGTTGCTGATAATTTTCTCGTATAGTGGACCTTGCATGGTATCCACAAAAATACGTGTGATTTTGCTCTCCAGAATGGGCGGCTGTATTGTGTTGTGATATCTCTTCACCTCTGGCCATATTGTTGAACATTCTCGTTATATCGTTGCGTCATTCCTTGTAACATTGTTCGATTAGGGACCATGTCTTTAACATGCTTGTACTGTTCAGCAAACATTTTGGTTAGATCCTTCCATGACTTCATGTTGGCCCGGCTGAGTTGTGAGTATCAGTTGGTGGCTGCTCCACTCAGACTATCCCGAAAGCAATGAACTAGTAGTATTTTATCCTTTAAATGTGATGCCATCTTACGACCGTACATGGTCAAATGAGTTGAAGGGCAAGTAGTCATATCATATTTTTCAAAGCTAGGCACTTTGAACTTATGCTGGATAACCAAATTAGTTACTAGGCTCAATTCCAGAGTCGTTGGTCGCTTGACACACGCTGACTCTTTCTTCCATCTGGAGGTGTTGCTCTTCAAACTTCTTCTCGAACTCTGACCTAAGTCTTGTGTCTATTTCGTTGATCAAATTCAAATCTGGAACTTCCACATCAACATCGTCTTCAAAATTATGTTCTAAGTCGACTAGATTATTAGCAGATGCCCTGGTGATACGGAAGCCAGGATCCAAGAATTACCTCAAAATCTAGGAACCCTCTAGATCGCAATTAATCTAGAAAACTCACTAATATGATCCGAAAAAACCCCAAACTCTAAGTTCAGCAAACCGATAATAAAGCATGATCTTGATGTAGAAAATAAGATAGGATGAATTTGACAGTGGCGATGTTGGATAGATTTTCCTTGGCACCCTCCTAATCGCAATTGAATAGGCAAACACCTGCAAACGGCATGAATCTCTCCGATGAATGGATGATGACGAGATAGATGTTGTAGGATATTTTGTCCTCTGCACCCCCTTAGACACGATTATCTAAGCAAGCAACCTCAAGCGGCTCTAACCCACCCTCTTAGACGCAATCACCTAGGCAAGCAAGAGTGTAAAGATTATCTTCATCACAAGAACTTGACGAACTTATGTTGAAGAAGACTTCTTATACGAAAAATAACAAGGCAAATCCATCTACCTTGAAAATAAAATGGCCCATGGCCAAAGGTTTTTTGTAACTCAAAACTTCATGATGTTCTTCTTATTAATGAAGCAAATATGCCTTTAAATAGGCTACAAATGAAGAGTTCAACTTAAATTTGGAAAAGTAAACATAATAATAAAATAAATAAACATATTTTATCTAACCTAAAAAACTAATAAATAAACAACAAATCTAATCCTAAATCATCTAAATATCTTCATAAAGAATCCTAGATTAAATTTAAGTACAAATAATCAATAAAATTATTGAAAATTCGTAATAAATAATATTTCCCATCATAAATTCGTATAGAGATTTATGCTCGCATAGTCTTCACTAAAACAGACATAACTTGAGCTCCCGGCGTCGAATTGATGCGTTTCAAGATGCGTTGGAAAGCTAAGAGACATATTAATATGTTTGAAGAAGACATGTAGACTCAGAAGTGCCCGGATCCCATCCGAAAACTCGATGCAAGTCGGCTGAAATTGCAGACTTATAAAACAGCTTCAACTCTTTGGCTACAATGCATCATTTTAGCCCCTCATACATGTATCATTCTCCCCCTGTTGAAAACGATTCGCCCCGAATCTTAAGATTTGTCGATCACAACCTTCAAGTCTCTTGAGATGTCTCTAGGAATGAAATATTAAAACTAGGATCTATATAGAGAATTATATATTTTTTCTTTTTTCTCAACTACTAAAAAACAGTAAAAGATAATTGTTTTAAACACCTAAACCGAGGCTCTAATACCACTTGATACGGAAGCCAGGATCCAAGAATTACCTCAAAATCTAGGAACCCTCTAGGTCGCAATTAATCTAGCAAACTCACTAATATGATCCGAGAAAACCCCAAACTCTAAGTTTAGCAAACCGATAATATATTGATGTAGAAAACAAGATAGGATGAATTTGACGGTGGCGGTGTTGGATAGATTTGTCCTTGGCACCCTCCTAATCGCAATTGAATAGGCAAACACCTGCAAATGGCACGAATCTCTCTAATGAATGGATGATGACGAGATAGATGTTGTAGGATATTTTATCCTCGGCACCCTCTTAGACACGATTATCTAAGCAAGCAACCTCAAGTGGCTCTAACCCACCCTCCTAGATGCAATTACCTAGGCAAGCAAGAGTGTAAAGATGATCTTCATCACAAGAACTTGACGAACTTATGTTGAAGAAGACTTCTAATACGAAAAATAACAAGGCAAATCCATTTACCTTGAAAATAAAATGGCCCATGGACAAAGGTTTTTTGTAACTCAAAACTTCATGATGTTTTTCTTATTAATGAAGCAAATATGCCTTTAAATAGACTACAAACGAAGAGTTCAGCTTAAATTAGGAAAAGTAAACATAATAATAAAATAAATAAATATATTTCATCGAACCTAAAAAACTAATAAATAAATAACAAATCTAATCCTAAATTATCTAAATATCTTCATAAAGAATCCTAGATTAAATTTAAGTACAAATAATCAATAAAATTATTGAAAATTCGTAATAAATAATATTTTTCGTAATAAATCCGTATAGAGATTTCTGCTCGCATAGTCTTCACTAAAACATACATAACTTGAGTTCCCGAAATTGAATTGATGCGTTGGAAAGCTAAGAGACATACGAATATGTTTGAAGAAGACATGTAGACTCAGAAGTGCCCGGATCCCATCCGAAAATTCGATGCAAGTCGGCTGAAATTCCAGACTTATAAAACAGCTTCAACTCTTTGTCTACAATGCATCATTTTAGCCCCACATACATGTATCACCTGGCCATTTGGACATTCTTTAGAACTGAACCTTTCGGTTGAAACTTCGTGTGAGATAAGTTTCCACCTAGGGCCTCCACATTAGAACTTTCGTCCACAACTTGGGCTTTTCTAGTATTCTTTATCCCCAACAGTGCGATAATGTTGGCTATAATCTCATCCTGAGATTGCTCAATCCTTTGCTTGATATTACTCAAGTGTTCCTCGATATCCTTTTGCAATTTATCGACGTTAGCCAATCTATCTTCCATGATTATTGTTTGAGAACACGTACTGTATAACTGCGGAATGATTGCAGCTTAAACTTGCTGCCATGACATTTTCCACAATTAATTTGATTTTCTTGTTAATGAATGCAATGAATAATATGCATAAAATAAGTAAAGAATTAAAAGCAAATAATAAATGAATCTAAAATGCAATGAATGCAAATAAAGCGTTGATTTGAAAATGGTCCTTTAGGAAGACATTCAATAAGAGAAGTTGTCTGATTACAAGAAGCTAAAAATGAATTACGGATAATAGTTAACTTATCTTCTTGAGATCTTGACTTCGAGAAACACGACTTGCACTTTACGTCTCAATGTCGTCTCTGAACTGATAGGCGACCCCATCATTCTCCTCTGATGCTGCTCAAAGGAATCGCAGTGGCACAAACTATGCACTCCGGAGCTTTTGAGAAGATTACTAACCTGTGAAGGTAAAATGCAGAACGATATCTTCTTTGGTAGATCCGGGTGCACACAAAACGAACCTCGAACAATGCATCCATGCTGCAACGTTTCTACCTCTGGCACATTTCTCACCGTCGAATTGTCTCGTTCCTCAATTGGTCTTTACTCGGCCCAATTCGATACTGTAGCATTATCGCTCTTGGCACCACATGCTTCTCTCCCATATCGAATTCCCTCTAAATTGGACCATTCTTGAATCAAAACTATGTTATGATGTGATGCGAAAATAAATGTAGGAAAAAATAAAAGAAAGAGAAATAAACAAACACCGACAAAAAACAATGTTAGTACGGTGAGATAAACGAATAAATAAACTAAATTACAATAAAAGCAAAAACTAAAGCAATTAATGCATGCACGAATAAGAAAAACAAGGAAAACATGAATAAATCAAGCAAAGCCTAAACAAGGTTACCACTAAACGAACAAAGATTTAGTATAGCTCTAAAGGGTGAGCTCCTATAGGCCACTATATGTTGTTTAGATATAGAGTAACAGATACCTGAACTGTTGCTAGGACATCGATTCGGCAGGATACGGGCCCTTATACCATACAGGGGCGTGGACCCCACAAAATATAAGGATTCGCAACCCACCACACCTGAAAATTGGTACCTAAGGGTTCACGTCGTATTTGCGAAGAACAAATTAAAATTCGGTCTAATTTAATTACTAACCCCTAACGGCATGAATGCATGATCATACAATTCAAATATATAAAATATCGCGATTTACGGTACCAAAAGGAGATTAAATCCGAAGACTTGGTATGAAACTCTTAATAGGATATCGAAATTTTGAAGCCTAAAACTAATGCCACAAGTAAAAACTGCAGGAACAAATAAATATGAACTAACATTTATTGGCAAGAATGAGTGAAGGCATAAATAACAAGAAATGAATATACGAATATAATATACTATATATGAATGTAATAATATAATAATGTGTATAATATAAAACTATATATAGATATATAAGATATAAAACTATAATATATGTACATATATATGTAACATGTAACATAATATATAATATATAATAATATAATAATATATAATTAAACAAATGTGCATATATTAATGTATATATCTAAAGCAATATACGATATAATATCAATATATTAAAGGTAAACCGAACTATAGTATATATACATATATAGCAATACATAATATAATACATTATAAAGCATGACCACATATTAGAAAAAGAATTACATGGAATATATATAATACGTTAATATATAAATATAAAAGAAGGAACGAAACTGCATACACATAATATATATACATATATGGAAAATACTTTGATACACAAGCCTGTATAAACTTTAGTTTACACAAGCCTTTTTAATTTTAGGATTTTAGGTTAGAGTTTAGGGTTTGGGGTTTAGTGTGTAGGGTGTAGAAACTAAGGTTTATGGTTAAAATATAGAGTTTAGGGTTTAGGGTCTAAGGTTTAGTTTTTAAGGTGTTATGGTTAGGGATTTATATTTTAATTTTTATAGCTTAAATATGAAGGGTTGTGTAATTTTTTTACACAGCTTGTGTGTGTATATATATATATTTAACATAAAACAAACATATATTAGGCAGAATAAGTATATATATAAACACAATATATCTGAAACAAGGAAGGGTTAAAACGGAATAAAAACAGAATATCAAGGTAAAAAATGAAATGGCACGAAATTAAAGAATTAAAATGAAACAAATTAAAGGGAAGGGGCTCAAAGGGTAATTATCCCACTAATTTCGAACCAGATTAAAAATAAAGGACGAAATAGAAACGTTTCCAAAAATGCCAGGGACTATAGAGAGGGTTTAAGAAAACGGAAGGGTTGCGGGTGATATTAAGCAAGGAAAAGGTCCTTATAACGCAAATAACCCATTTTAAAAATGGACTGAGTATATAAGATAAAAATTCTTTTCAAGACTTCATTTTTAAATCGATTACAAAAATAATGAGGAAGAATCCTCTAAAAACGTTCCTCCTTCACAATCCAGAGAACACCCCACGAATCTAGATTTCGGTGGCCTTTCGTCGTACCGGCCACCGTGGTTTGTCTTTGGCCACTGTTCGCCAGCGTCACTAACCCAAAATCGAATAAAAAATTATTTTTTTTTATAAACATCAAAATAAATCTCGATCTTTCAAAAAAATCAAAGATTATTCCTCAGATTTTTTTTAAATCGAACATGAAAGCCCTTCCTTTTGAGAAGTCTTTTTTAAATATCAGCCGAAGAGCCTTATATCCTTGGCTCTTCGAAGGCCATCTATCATTGCAGACGGAGCCCCGGTCGACCAACGGCCGTCCGAAAACATAGCTAATAAAACCCTAACTCTTTCCTTTTTTTTAATTCAATATATGTAAGAAAAGATAGGATATCTCTGGAATGCTTTTTCTTTTTTCTTGTATTGATAAAATTTAAAAATTACAATAGATTTGTACCAGTTATATACCGGATTAGCTTACAAACATTTTTTTAATTTACTGTTGATGACAATTGTTTGACTGACATTTCTAATTTTTATGTTTGCTTGCACACCCGGTGGCGGCGGTTGCACAGTGGCAGCGCCAATGCCGACGACAGCGTCACGTGGATGGAGGAGATAAAGGGCATGTCAGGCGCGTGAGCGCATCGAGAAGATGAAGTGTCGCAGTCATGAGTCCCACGCGCAAGTGGGGAAACCAGGGGTCTATCTCTAGATGCAATCTAGACTGTTAGATCCAATCTTAATTCAACGGTCATGATGGGACTGCGCTAAAAGGAAGGGCATATTAGGGTTTTGTTTAAATAGGTATCGGAGTTAGGGTTTTAATATTTAGGCCCAAAACAAGCTAAATGTAAATATATGATATTATGTAAATGGACTGATAATTTGATGGACTAATATATTTAATTAAAACTGAGCTTTTTATTTAATTTATTTTGGGTCTATTTAATAATAATAATAATAATAATAATAATAATAATAATAATAATACCATACAAAATTAGTGATTACAATTGGTACAAGCCAGTGTGTACCGATACACGAGATAGAAAAAATAGGCATTTTATGCCTAGTGAGCTGATACCCTTATCTCACGTATCGGTACGACTTTTCCCGCATATCGTTACGGTGGCCTGTACAACTACCAAATCGAGCTACTTGAATTTTGGTTAAGATTGTGTACTGGTACGGAGTTAGTTAATTCGGTTAAATGACTTTCCTAAGTTTAGATTATTTATCATTTTAGTCAGCATATGTTCATGCATCAATTGAAAGAGTAAATGATGTCCGTTTGACTTGAGATTTTGCAAACATGCTTTATTTATATCTAATTGAAGTATGGTGCTTATGGAATCAATTAGTCCCTGTAATTTATCAGTTTTAAAATTTGATCCTTATTTGAGTGTAATGATTAATTGGGTCACGAATCGAACACCGTTTTGGCATGTAACTTGAACAATAACCTAATGAAAAATTATAGGATTGTATGATGCATCTAGAACATGAAAAAGATCAAAAAATATTTGTAATTATGTAGACTCAAACCAGATTCATTTTGGTGAATAAATGTGGCTTCCGTCACTCGGGTTTGTTTCTCCTCGATCAGGTGATAGGTGTTACATTTCATGTTCTTCATATCGATACTCCATGTAAAGTTTCAATACTAATCGTTAAATATGTTCATGAATACTGACATATCATATGATATTGCAAACGGGGATTAAATAGCGTTCCCGATCACGTTTCAATCGTGTTGCGTTTATCGTGATTGCGGATATAACGAATGCTATTGTGGTCACTGCATATATCGCAGTCGTGATTTTTTTTTTTTAATTTGCATAATTTATTTTATTGTAAAACATAATAATTATAAATATAAAAAGTCATTTTTAATGATTTTATAGTGCTTTCTAATAAACATAAAAAGTTAGATTACTGAAATTAAAGGACTGAATTGAATGAAAATTAAAGTTTACACTCTAAATTAAAAGAAAATCAAGGATTAAATTAACAAATCTAAAATGTTTCTTTCAAATGCCACAACATATTTAATGGCAGATAGGTCAACCAAATCTTATGCTAATCGGTACAATAATTAACTAGTTTGTGTACTTAGAATACTCTTTTTTCGAATCAATAATACCTTTTTTAATGCAACTAAATAAAAGAATAGTTAGAAAGAACATTATTTTCTTTTTGAATATTAAAAATACATTACAATTGTATTTTTAGGGGCCAGTCAAAATAAAATTGTTTGGGTCAACTTTTTTTAATCCAAATCAATTCAATCATCTTACTCTTCATTTAATATAAAATATTTTTATTAAGAACACTCCAATAATAAGTAAATAATGGTGAAATCAAATTTAAATTATTTTATTTTTTAATATGAACCTATTTTACGTCCAATAATTTCAAGCGCACCATTAAACAAATTTGAACGGTTGCTTCCTCAAAATCTTTTTTATGTGGATCATTAAACTGCCAGTTTTCTTCTTCTTCTTTTGTTCAAAAGGAAACAAGACTTCATAAACATCAGAAAAAGTTCTACAGCAACATAGAAATGGTAGGGGGCGGATTGACAACCCAATCTAGGGGACAAAGACCAAGTTTTTCATTTTTGCCACCCAATCAGCAATACTATTACAAGCTCTACCATCAGCAGAAAAAGAACAAGACTCAAATAAGAGAGTTTTACAAAGGATATCTTTTTCCATCGCGGTCGAACTCCACACGCAATGATTCTTGCTAAGGAGTCTTCCCACGAGTCCAGCGTTATCCGATTCAATAATAATGTTTTGGAGACCAATCATACTGGCACACTGAATACCAAATCTAACAGCTTCAGTTTCAGCGTCATTGACCGACAAAGAAAGGCTGGGAAGCACGGATACGACAATCCCATGTCATTTCAGATACTCGAAACGTCCTCGGTACGGGTACGCGACGGGGACGGCTGGGGTACGTTCTGAGGTCGTCCCACGTTCACGGGATACGGCTGGAAGTAATCGGGGACGGTTGGAATAATCTTGGGGATGTTTCGGGGACGGCACATGTCCTTCACGCGCGTCCCCTCAACGAATTTGAGGCTTTAGTTGTTTCTCGGCGATTGAAACACTGTCCAACAGATCTGACTTGTCACGAAGATGGAAGTATTAAGGAAGAAATCAAGGAAAATTAAGGTTGATAAAAGGTAAGTTGGGAATTAAAAAACAAAAGAACTGGTTGAAGAAGAAGAATTAAATGACAGCGTTGCATTTTGCGTTATTAATTAATAAAAAATGAGCGGCTGAAGGCAACTAAAAAGGAGGGAAAACGTTAAAAAGGGTTTAAACTTTTTAATACCCAAATTATTGGGTAAATAACAAGGCGTGGCCCTAGCTTTCTTCCAGGTTTCACGAGAAGCCACCAAATTTCAACCCGCTTTACAAAAAGGTCTATATATTTTCGAATTTAGTTCAATTAAAACATTAAACTTGATTTATTGCTCAATTTAGTCTCAAAGTTCAGAAATATTTATAAATCAGTCCTATCTAAACTAGGGTTCCCAATTAAAAAGAAATGAAGACTAATTTTAGGAGGAAAAATGGAAGTCATGAGAAGATAATTTATGAATTAATGCTATATTTGTACAGCTTTAAAGTTTGATTTTTTTTGTCCTAAATTTTAAGAGGAAAATGAAACTCATTTATTTATTTATTTATTTTAATTATATACTCTATTATACCGGATTTGGTAGGTAATATTTCGTGTTCTGCTTAAAGCTTTATTAGTATTTAGTGTGAATTTGTGTTGTTTAATATTGTTCTAGAATTAATTTATTATTTGAGTCTTAAGATTTAACACTTCAATATTATGATTTGTTTACGTATTTTATTGTCTTGTTTTCTATGAAGTATTACTTTTAATGAATATTTATGATTTTTTTATATCTATTTATAATTTTAAATTTTATTTTATATGCCGTACCCTTGCCCGTACTATATAATTTTAAAAATTATCGTTTTTCGTTCCCGTCCTCGTCCCCGTATCTGTGCTCGTACCCGTTCCAGTGCAACATAGAAGAAAAGAGCCCTTTGGAGTCGCCCCCCACGATATGACCAAAGCAGTTTCGAATGACTGCCGCAATTGCAACACTGCCTGAGAAAACATCAAAGGAAGCGTCAACATTAATTTTAAAGAAACCTTCAGGAGGAGGGTCCCAACATTGAACGTGTGAGGAAGCATGACAAGCGGGGGAAGGCATCTCAGTGGAACAATTCTTCAACTCATTGAAAGCTCTATCAGAATTAATCCAAGTATCAATAGGATTGTCACAACCCCCGCTACAAATTGAATGATTCCTAGCCTTCTAGTGCTGCCAGCATAAGAGAACAATCAATTGTAGCACTTCTTTAAATTCATTTCGCAAATTTAACTCGACCATAGCCAACCACCATTTGAAAAAAAAACTGGAAAGCCTTCCCAATTCGGACAATAGTTGAACCTTGAGGCTCTCCACACAGCCTGGGAGAAGGGGCAGAAAAAAAGAATGTGTTCGATGCTTTTATTGTTGTGAAAGCATCGATTGCATAAAGGGGAGGGGGATTTGAATCAAGGCAAGAGCATTCTGACATACTTTCCATAAGAAAGTTCTAATTTTGGGGGGACACTAAGGCCCCAAATAGATCGCCATACTTTCTTCTCAAGTTTTGGATCAGTACTTGAAGAAGAACCATCAGACGACTTCTTGAGGAACGTAAGGCTATTATACCTTAATTTTGCGGAGTACAAACCTGATTTGTTATTGGCCCAAATCAAATTATCGTCAATTAAGGGGCCTCTAATGAGAATTTTTAGGATATTCTTTGCCTCATCTTCCGAGAACAGAGACTGTACTTTGTTGACATTCCATTCCTTGCCTTCAACATTCATAAGATTCACCACTCGTGAATCTTGGCAATTCGCAGGTTTCTCAGAGGAAATGGAGAAATTTTGAGAGGTAGGAACTCGTTTATCCTCCTATATTAAAGTAATTTTTTCATTTCCAATTAACCACAAAGTGCCATTTTTTAAGGTTTGAATACCATTCAAAAGACTATTCCACCCCCATGATGGGTTCTTACACTTGGGAGCTGTAAAAATATTTCCATGGGGAAAGTATAATCCTCTCATGATACGGAAAAGAAGAGAGTACGGATTTTTTATGATCCGCCAAGCTTGCTTGGCAATTAGAACCTTATTGAAAGTGTGGAGGTCCCAAAAACCCATACCTCCCATGTCTTTTCATCCACACATTTGATTAGTAGTTCTCTGAAACTCGGCAATAATATTTTTGACTGTTGAGCAATATTTCCATTGGCTTTGGTGAAAAGAATACATTCATCCTCGAACAGAAAATGATTAACATTGGGGCATCTCCTTCCCATTCGAAAGCGTGTAAGATTTTGGTTATTTTGCTCCCTCTCGATGATTCAAGAAAGTGTGTTCGAGACAAGTAAAAAGAGAGAGAGGGATAGAGGATCCCCTTGTCTAAGTCCTCTTTCCGGCTTGAATTCATGAAGTCTCTCTCCATTGACTATCAAGGGTAAAGAAGTAATAGAGATGCACTCCATGACTCTAGATATCCACCAAGAACAAAAACCCATTTTCTCCATTAATTCCTGAAGCACCTCCCAGTCAACTTTATCGTAAGCTTTCTCGAGGTCGAGTTTAATAGCTATAATACCTACAGGTCCTTTTTCTCTTTCTTTTGGTAGAGTGGAAAGCTTTATAGGCAATGAGATTATTGTCTTGTATTAATCTCCCACTCACAAAGGTAGCTTGCATAGGGAAAATGAAATCGTTTAAAATCACCTTTAGCCTCGAAGCAAGAATCTTTAAGATAATTCTGCAGATGAAATTAAACAGGCTGATAGGCCTGAAATGATTAACTTCTTCGGGATTGTTATTCTTCAGAATGAGCACTATGTCAATCTTGTTGATCTCCCTTGGAAGAAAACTAGTCCTCATAAAATCATTGACCGATTTCTGAACATCTTCCTTAACCAGTTCCCAGCATAAATGGAAGAAAATGCCAGAAAGCCATCTGGTCCTAGAGCTTTTAGAGAACCCATACTGAAAACCGCATCTTTTATCTCTTGTTCAGTAGTGTCCTTGCTAAGTTCAACATTCATCTCATTTGTGATCACTCTAGGGATCAGTTCAGAAATATCATGTAGATTACTGAGGTATCCTTTGAAAATAATTTCTTAAAGTGTTCCTGTAGGAGGTGGTTAAATCCTGCCTCATTGTCAATCCAACAACCATCTTCATTTTTTAATCTGAAAATGGCATTTCTCCTTCTGTTTTGAACAGTGGTTGCGTGGAAGAAATTTGTGTTGCGATCACCGAGCTTTAACAAGTTGAGTCTAGCTCTTTGATGCCAATGATGTTCCTCTCTTTCCCAGAGTTTATCAAGCTCTTTTTTAAGCTTTTTAACCTCTAAATCTGATTCCTTTGTAAGTGGTATAATCTGGATTGCAGAAATTCTCTATCAAATTTCTTCGGCAGTTACTCTTTTTCCACCGAATTTCTCTCTGATTCACTTCAGTAATTTAACTTGATTTCTCCTGAATTTTCCACTGATGTTTCTATTATTGTTTCGTCTAACATGGGGATCCAAGCTTCTTCGATAGTAGGTTTACAGTCTTTTTTCCAGAAGCCACTTTGATTCAAACCTGAAGATTTTTCTCCTCTTCTTTTGGATGCCAAGAAGCATGCATACAATGGGACAGTGGTCTGAAACCAATGGTTGGTTCCATAACATCACAAGCATTGCTAAAGTAGTTCTGAGGAAGGTTGAATAGAACTGTCTTTTTGCTTGGGTTTGTTCATAAAGATTGCCACCGATTTTCTCTTCTTGGCTTGATATATTGTTGGAGTCTCTAATAATGCACCAAGGACAGTCGGAATCCCACCTTGTGTTGCTTAAGAACGGAACCAATGGGGTGATTTTGGGAAGAGCAAGAAGTATCAATAAGATTACTTTCCTGCACAAAGGATAGTGATATCGACTTCACAAGTCCACCAGAGAGCAAGACCACCACCAATCCAATTGGATCAATATAGAAACTATTGGCAAAACGTATGCTGTTACGGATTCTTTCAATCTTCGCTTTCTTTTGTTTTGTTTCACTAAGAAAGACAATAGAAAGTTTGTATTTGAAAACCAAGTATTACGGTTATAGTTAGTTATATTTTACAGCTGTAATTAGTTAGGGTTAGTTAGGTTTATAAGGATGTTATATAAAGAGCTAAAACTCAAGTTGTACAATATAATTTTTTCAGTTTTGAATAAAGGAAGGATTCTTTAGTATTCCATATTGTAACTGGTATCAGTTGATTTTTTCAATTGATTTCTTTTCTAAACCTTCCGTCTTCATCTTTGCTTCTTTTCTTCGTTATTTCTTGATCATGGGAGATCATCTCAATGATGCTTTTGAGAATGGAACAAATCCATACCATTTGCATCAGTCTGATAACCCCGGTATGCTTCTTGTCACTCAGCCTCTTGGCACTGATAATTACCACAGTTGGCGTCGATCAATGATGATGGCACTTTTTGCAAAAAATAAGCTTGGTTTTGTGGATGGTTCGATTCCTGCAGAAAGATTTCATGCTTGGACGAGAAGCAAACGATCTGGTAATTTCTTGGATATTAAACTCTGTTTCTAAAGACATAGCCACAAGTCTTCTATATCACTCTACTACAGTTGCTGTGTACAAAGATCTTCAAGATAGGTTCCAGCAGAATAATGGACCAAGGGTTTTTTCTTTGCGTAAGAAATTAGGAGAGTTGGTTCAAGGTTCTATGTATGCTTCTGTCTATTATACTCAACTCAAGATTCTATGGGATGAGTTGGTTTCTCTCAAACCTTTTTGCTCTTGTGCTAACTGTACTTGTGATGGCGTTCGAAAAATGCTGGAAGAACAAGAGAAAGAACAAACTATGCAGTTTTTAATGGGGTTAAATGATTCATATGCTCATATTCGTGGCCAAATCCTACTGATGGATCCTTTACCATCTATCACCAAGGTTTTTTCTTGGTTTCACAAGAAGAAAGTCAATGAGTTATCAAACTAGATAATCTAATTACTGAGGCTGTGTTTGTTGTCAAAACCAATATTAATTCCAATAAGTCGCGTCCTCAATGTAGCCACTGTGGATTACTAGGACATACCAAGGACAAGTGCTATAAGCTGCATGGATATCCTCCTGGATATCGTTCTCGAGGCAGGCAGCCTACAACTCGCATCAATATTGTTGCTGATTTATCTTGCACAAGTAATCAACAACAAAAATGTTCCACCTCTGATTCACTGACTTCTCAACAGTGTCAACAGCTCATTGCTATGTTGACAAGCCAACTACAAGCAGCAGCTTCTTCAGATCTTCCCACAACTACAACTTCGGATAATATGGCTATGCAAGGCGAGATCGTTTCTTTTGTCAACCATTTTAGTTCTTTTAGTACTAAGAATTCTTGGGTTATAGATTCAGGAGCTTCTAGACATGTTTATTGTTCGAAAGATATGTTTGAATCTTTAAACCCTATTACCACTGGCACAATTTTACTTCCTAATAAAACTATTGTTTCTGTTCATCATTATGGTCTTGTTCGGATTTCCTCTCAGATTGTTCTTAGGGACGTTCTGTATGTTCCTGATTTCAATTTTAATTTGTTATTTGTAAGTTCTTTGCTTCAAGATTCTGGTCTAACAATTGTGTTCCATGAAAATATTTTTCCATTCTATTCGATTAATTCTGAAAGTTCTGTTGTTGATCCCTTTCATTTTGTTTCTTTTCCACAAACAATACATGATGACACTCTTGCAGGACATGTTATTGATCATGTTGAGCAACCTATCCAGAATAATCATGTTGTTGATCAAGGTGTTACAGCTAACCTGGATCCTGTTGTGCATGAAGATCATACAACAGTCCATGTAGATAATGCAGAAGCAGATCACACTACTTCCAGTAATCCAGTTGAGCCTTTGATTGTTCCTCGCCGATCTACTCGTGTCACTCAAGCACCATCCTATTTGAGACAATACTATTGCAACAATGTTACAAAGTCTTTAGATTCTTGTTCTTCAGCATATCCCATTGAAGATCATTTGTCTACTTCAAAGCTTTCTCAAGAATATGCGACTTTTATAGCAAATGTTTCTTCTCTATATGAACCTACATATTATCACCAAGCAGCTAAACATCAAGTCTGGAGGACTGCCATGGATGAGGAATTACAGGCTATGGAGAATCTTAAAACATGGACAGTGGTGCCATTACCCGAAGGTCAAAAGGCTATTGACTGTAAATGGGTGTATCGAATAAAATATAAGGCTGATGGATCCCTTGATAGATACAAGGCTCGTTTGGTTGCCAAAGGTTTCACTCAAGTGGAAGGCATAGACTACACTGACACATTTTCCCCTGTGGCGAAACTGACATCCTTCAAGGTTCTTCTTTCACTAGCAGCTTCTCATAATTGACATTTGTTGCAGCTCGATGTTAACAATGCGTTTCTCAATAGCATCCTCGATGAAGAAGTATACATGAAGCTGCCTCAAGGATATTTGACAGATTCCTTGGATTCAAATTTAGTTTGCAAACTCAACAAATCAATTTACGGGCTTAAACAGGCTGTGAGCAGGATGACTCCAGTTGCCCTACCAGAATTTCCTCCCATCATCTATAGCTATGTTTTCTCTTCTGATGCTACCATAAAAGAAGTAACGATGAAGTCTATAAACTCTCCTGACAATGAAGCAATGTTGGTGATACACCAAAAGAGGAAGTATTGAGAAAAATCATTAAGGATTGTCTCTTTGACTTGAATATCCCAATAGATGTCGATGCAACACCCACCATTACTAACAATGAAGAAGTTCTTGTTGATGACCTTTATGAAGATAAGGAAGGTAGTTCTCAAGTTGAGAAGATCATTGTTGCTGCGAAGATTTTTGTTGAGAGAAGTTTAGTTGCATCCAAGATTATGGATGCAACCTTCGAAGGGCCAAAGATTAAGGTAGTTGTTGCGAGACTGAGAGAAGTTGTGGTTGCAGCCGATGAACAAGAGGCCAACCATCTTGCGATGGTGCTATACAAAGCACCACCACTATTCATCCCTACTACAAAAGTGGCCGATAATATCGATGGAGAAGGGGAGCTCAAAAAATAAGAAAAAGTTAAACAATTTGAGGAGGCCTCCCTTCCAAAGAAAGAGAAGAAGAGAAAGTTCTTGAAATCAAAAGACAAAAGCAAGAAGAAGCACAAAGAAGAGAAATAGAGCAAAAAAGAGTGACGCTCTGCCTCCTCCTGCCAAGAGCTTAACAACTAAGGTAGTTTGTTTTAGTTTTCTGTAGACATACATTCCATATATTGTAATTTCATTTTGTTTTTTGTATTGTCATGTCATTGTCATTGTAATTTCATTTAGTTGTAAAGTCGTTGCTTTCATCATTATAACCACATATTGTCATTGCATTCTGTTCTCTTTTGCATTAGGGAGAATGCAATCTTTATGTTTGGGGGTATATGACTAGGAGTTGAAATGTACCATCATTTCAAAAAAAAAATTAAGCAAATGCAAGGTTCTTTTTGTTGCAAAATATTCTACTTGCATTCGATGTGTAAAGCTTGAATCATTCTAATTATTGATAAATTGGTTGGATATACATGCTGGATCATTACATCTTTAACTCTTGATAAATATATATGTTTGTTGAAGTAACGAATATCTAGCATCATCTCTTTGATTTTGGATGATTTATGTTTGTTTTATATATGATAGTATATTGTATAGAATATAAGTAATAGGAGTGCAATAAAATATAGTAGCTTTAAGGGGACACTCATCTGCATGCGCTAGAAAAATGAATATGGCCAAAGGCCGTCGCTGCATGAGTGTGTGCCGTTGCAATAAAGTACTTCTTAGGGGTTTGTTGTACAACATCTTACTTCTTAGGGTCTAGGGTGCATTCATTGTTTGATATCCCTCGCTACATACAAAAAGAGAAAAAGAAGAGAAACATAATATATATATATTTATATTGATAGCTTGTTATGTGTGGTACTAAATAAATGTTGATAGGTGGAATGAATCTAAGATGATAGGTATGATGTAAGGTATTCTTAAAATGCTAGCTTATAAATTATGGTTGGAGTTTTTTATGCAATCTTCTGTCTTATTGATGCAATGGATTTACTTGTTGGTTGAAATGATTCAAGTATCTAGAATGCCTCTAAATTATTGTTGGACCTTGCTGCTTTAAATTTTACTTGAGGACAAGTAAAACCTCAAGTTTGGGGTGGGATAGCTCTTTAAATAGCATGAATTTCCCTTGATTTATATATTTAATTGTCCTCACATCAGTCTTTATTGCATCCATTTCTGCATTTCATGTCTATTTCCTGCATTTTATCTAACTTAGTCTCAATTTATCTTATTTCACATATTTTTGCCTATTTTGCCTTGTTGTCATTGTATTTCTAATGTCCATGCAAAGGAAGTCTCACCACTGCAGCCAGCTCAACACTATATCTACCAGTTGTCCAGTCTGTTAAAACATATGGATGACCTTTCTAGTTGTACTATTTATTATAACGAATTTTTTATGGCCTTGGATCACGCAAAACACTTGAAGGACATGTTTCCTTTCTTGGGCAGCCTATAAAAGGATGAGTTTGAGAATAGAGGGTGTCACACAAATTTTATTTTCATATCATCTTCAACCTCAACCTTTTTCCTCTCATCCATGGCAATTTAAGCTCCATTTCTGGGGAACCAAGGTGAAGTTGGGTAGAATTATCCGAGAAGAAGAGGATTCTAGTACAAGATCAAGGAGAATATTTTGTTCTCTTCTTAAACTTTTCTTTAATTAGATGTATGTTGAAGATTTCTATTATATTTTGTGCTTTAATGATAATGGTTTAATTATTTTAAGCTCTGTATGGACTCTTTGAAATATTTTCTTTTATTTTAATATATTTTTATCAGTTTTTCTCATACTTTGATTGTTGGATCAGATTTTTGTTTGCATGAGAATGTTAAAAATAGTTATTGACATTGATGGATGCAGTGACAAGTCAGATTAATGAGTCATTACAATTAGATTTGAATGAGGATACAACAAGAGTTGATTCACTTGTTCAAAGAACTGTAGTTTTGACTTATAACGAAACTTGGGGCCGATTTACGTTTTTGCGTCAATGATTGAAGATTGAATGGAAGTTGATAATCAAGCTTGTTTTTATTTGCAAATTGAGTCATCGTACTTCCTTACATGTACTTGATTTTCTTCCAAGCTAATATGAGGAGATCCAGGCTTAATCATAATATTTCTCTACTCTTTTATATTTTCCTTTATTGCTACGACAATTGATCCATTACTCTTTACTTTATTTTTTTATTGCAACTACAGTTACACTCACAATATTACCTTTTACATAATTGCTTGTGGCCACATAATACTCAGGCTAAATACATCATCCTCATGGGACCGATATTCAAACATGATTCTCATATTTCTATTCTTGCATCGACAATGTTTGCTTACATTTAGAGTGTGATGTTTTCATACCGATCAAGGATCTGACACTTGATACATGGTTCTTTGATGCTAAGCTTTATAAAAAATGAATGGAAGAAGATTATGTTTCCGTGCTGTCGTAGACTGTACATATATCAGATGTGAGGTTCAATTCCTCAATTATTAGTTCTTTCTCATGTCGTGTCCTGGAATTACGTACAAAACAGTGTCTTCGTCTGTAAAAGGTGGAGCACATCTTACGATTCTTAATTAACTAGCTCCTCCATCAAAATTTACATACAACTCGATGTTGGTACCCTACACGATTGTATCTCCTAAAAATCTTGTGAAGGTGTCTTGTAGTACATATCGTTAGCATGTAATGGGCTTCAGGGTCAGGCTTATCAACAGGGATTTTGTCTTCCACTAAAGACAATATTCCCCTATTGATTTGGTAACCTTCGTGGAAATCAACTCAAAGAAATAATCCTTCATGATGTTGTTTATAAAGTGTAGAGGTAAGTTCCTAAAAAGAAAACAGTTGTAGAAAATCATGCCATAATTTTGTAATTACGAATAAGCTAAAACCCTAAACTACAAAAAATATGATAGAAGTGTAGAAGTATTTATAGACAATTTTAAGGGTCAATTTTATTTGGGAACTTAAAATGTTAACAAGATATTTAACTTTTTAAGTTGAAAGGGAAATATTCGATTCGAAACTTAAAATGTTACTGAAATTTAGTTTGGGGTTCGAGAACCTAAATTAATACCCAAGATATTTAAGTTTTTAAGTTGAAAGAAACATTTCATTCGACACCTAAAAAGTTATTGAAAATCAGTTTGGGGTTTGGGAACCTAAATTATTACCAAGATATTTAAGTTGAAAGGAAATTATTTCATTCAACACCTAAAAAGTTATTGAAAATCAGTCGGGGTTCGGGAACCTCAATTATTACCAAGATATTTAAGCTGAAAGGAAAGCATTTCATTCGACACATAAAATATTATCAAAAATTAGTTTGTGATCCGGGAACCTAAATTATTAACAATATATTTAACTTTTTACGTTGAGAGGGAAACATTTCATTCGATACCTAAAAAGTTACCCAAAATATATTTGGCATTCGAGAACCTAAATTATTATCAAGATATTTAACTTTTTAAGTTGAAAGAGAAATATTTTATCCGACACCTAAAATGTTACCAAAAATCAGTTTGTGGTTCTGGAACCTAAATTATTACTATGATATTTAACTTTTTAAGTTCAAAGGAAATCATTTCATTAGACACCTAAAATATTATCTAAATTTACTTTGTGATTCAGGAACCTAAATTATTAACAAGATATTTGACTTTTTACATTTAGAGGGAAACATTTCATTCGACACATAAAAAGTTACTCAAAATCAGTTTGGGCTTCGGGAACCTAAATTATTACCAAGATATTTAACTTTTAAAGTTGAAAGAGAAACATTTCATTTGGTGTAACCCCCTAAACCCGGCCTAGAAGAAAAGACCGAATTTAGGAAGTTACGATTGAAAACATTACTCTCAAGTAAACAATTCAAAACATTATTTAAAAGTAATTCATAATAAAATAATAGTTAAATATTTTTTTTTGAAAATAAAAAGCCAAAACTCATGCCATAATTAAAGTATAAATTTAAAATAACATTTAATTACTTAATGCCAAAAATCTAAGACTGCGATCCTCTGAATGCCGAACTGATGCTATCATCTAAAAAAATATCTAAAAAAGAAAAGACAGAAAAATGGGTGAGCTAGAAGTCCAGTGTGGTCCGAAGACACAAAAATAAAATAGAACAACATATTAATGAACACAACACTTAAATAAAATATATACAACACAACAATATTCTCGGAATCTCAAATCACATACGTACATGTCATTAGTCACAATCACAACATAGGTCATATACAACATCTTAACGAACACGCAATCTAGTCTCAATGACATATGATATGATGCCACAAGAACAATTCAATGCACCCAAATACAACTGCCATAAGAAGAGTAAGGTTCCCCAGAACCCCTCACTACAACCGCCAGTCGATGTGTGGTAAAGACCACTGCAAATTCAGGTAGTTTTCCAAATTTATTTTGCTTGATTTTTCTCCATTTTTTCAAGTAAGGAAAGTGTGTAGTTCTCCAAATTCGGTTGCAAATTAGGGAAATCAACAAAAAGGAGTTAGGCTTGTAATGTGGTTAATTTTCAAACAAAAGGCTTAGGCTCAAAAGCGGTTCTCTAATGGTCATATTTACCAAGGTAGGCTTTTTGGCTCAAGGTTCATACCTAGGTGCCTTAATCATCTCAGTAATTTGATCCTATGTGGTCTCAACATGTATAACATTGCAAGTTCTAGAAGAAATCTAATCATGCTTGACAAACACTCAATGAGGAAATATAAAGCATAAGATATATGCTTGTTAAGGCTCAAGTCTCACAAAGTGGTTTGTTGTGTCCAATTTTTATCCATATGACTATCGATCAATTAATATGAGAAACGATTTACAAGGCTAACAAGATCTAATCAATCATATTTTACTTCCCTTATCAATCTCATCTTTACCTAGGGATCCAATTTTCTTAAAAATCTCAACATGTTAAGTTCAAGAAAAATTTTCATGCGAAAGTAATACTCAAAGTCATCGAGAAGCATGCAATTTCACATATTTTCTTCCTATTATTTTCGGCAAATCTAATCAATATTTTAAAAAAATTCAACCAAAAGCCTCCACCACCCCCACACTTAAACTAAACATTGTCCTCAATGTTAAAATCATCATGCATAAAATAAAGCAATAAAAGTTTTAAGAGAAAAGAATACTCCCTTATTCAGGAGTAACACATGTTCTCCAAAACTCCCATGGGGTAGGCATTTGATCGGTCGACAAGCTGTATAATAACACATGTTCTCTTAAGAGGATCCATTTTGTTAGCAGAATAAATAGAATAAGGCCTAACATTAAAGGATGCTCCTAAATCTAACATGGCCTTTTTTATTTTACCTTTGTCGATTTGACATGGGATAGTGAACATACCTGGATCTTCACATTTTTGTCAAAGTTTCCTACTAAGTACGCCGGATACATTCTCACCCACCCTTACCTTTTCGTTGCTGTTCAACCTCCTATTGTTTGTGCATAATTCCTTGAGAAATTTGGCATAGCAAAGGATTTGTTTTGATAGCATCAATTAAAGGAATGTTTGCCTCGACTTTGTAAAACGTCTCAAGAATCTCCTTTTCTTGTTCTTCTTTCTTTGTCTTTGAGAATCTTTGGGGAAAAGGTGGTTGAACGATGATAGGTTGGGTTACCTGGTTTGTGTCGACATCTTCCTTCTTTTGTTCTGGCTTTTGCGATTTTTTATCCTTGTCGAGAAAAGGGGTTTGCCAAAATTTTGACGATTTGCTAGCCTTCCCTTCTTCTTTTTTAGTGTCCTCATCGGGTAAAGGATCCTGCAAGTTCTTGCCACTTCTCAAAGTAATTGCATTCACATTTTGTTTTGGATTCACAATAGTTTGAGAAGGTAACTTACCTCGAGTTTCGGATTGACTAAGAGATGAGGCAATTTGACTTACTTGCACTTCAAGGTTTTTGATACTTGGCCTCGCCTATTGCTGGAATTGGTCGAGGCTGTGAACAAGTTTGCATACGGCATCCTCCAAGGGTGGTTTTGTTGATGAAGATGGTTGTGCATAACCTCCTTGTTGATTTCTCTTTTGTCCATAGCTCATATTTGGATGGTTTTTCCTACCTGAATTTTATGAATTTGAGTACGGATTGTACTTATTTTGGCTGTAAAATCCTCATATGGTATTAGCTTTTTCTGTACTTTCTTCTTCGAGTGTGGGGTACATATCGGTTGCATAATCTTGCCTTGTGCAAATCCCACATGCCTTGACATGTTGTGCATTACCTAATGCCAATTTTTAAACAAGAGAGTTAGATTTGAAATCTTATTTTCAAGGGAAGAGATATTTACCTCATTCACACGTCGAGAGATGGTGTCATGTGTTGACCCAAATTGTTGAGAGTTTACGACCATAATGTTGATGAGGTCTTTAGCTTGGGTAGGAGTATTGTTTATGATTGCTCCTCCACTTGCGGCATACATCATCCTTCTTTCCATGGGTAATAAATCCCCATAGAAATATTGGATGAGTAGTTGATCTGACACTCCATGTTGTAGAAAGCTTGCACAAAGTTGTTTGAATCGTTCCCAATAGTCATGAAGCATCTCAGAATCTTTTTTTCGAATTCCACAAATTTCTTTTCTAATGTTGGTGGTTCTTGAAGCTGGAAAATATTTTTTGAGAAAAAGTCTTGCCATGTTTGTCCATGTTTCAATCGACCCAGATGATATGTACTATAACCAATCTTTGGCATGATTGGCTAAATAGAATGGAAATTCATGTAGCTTAACTTGATCCACGATGACATTGTAGGGTTTCATGCTCGAGCACACGACATGGAATTCTTTCAAGTGTTTGTAAGGATTCTCATTCTCGCACCCCCTGAAAGTAGGAAGAAGATGTATTAATCCATATTTTAATTTAAATGGTAAGGTTGTATACCAATTTCAGGTGTTGCAAGTTCTCAAAGAGTTTGTTCAGCCACGTTGTCGGTTTCCAAGTTTCCTTGTGCGGTCGCTTGTTTGCGTTGCTTCGCTTCCTTCCTTAGTCTTCTTTCGATTTTGTTGATATCAGGATCGAACAAAAAATTCTTGTCTGCAAGAGAAGAATGAAGCATAAAAGTAGAAAAGGAAAGAAAAATAAACTAAATAAAGTGAACTCAGCTTCTTGACACCACTCCCCGGCAACGGCACCAATTTTTGATGGGTGTCGAATCCGTGAAAAAATAATACCTACTTGTTCTTTGGAATTGTAGTAGCGGCAAGTAGGGTTGATGCCACAGAGAGCGATTAAGAGATTAAGTTCACAAGCAATTAAAGTAAAATGGGGTTTTTGTGTTTTAGTAGAATTGAAGAAAGCAATTTAAAGTAAATGAGAATTCTATATTAAAAGGAACTCTAGTTAAGGTAGATCTTGGTGTATTAATCCAAGTTTTAGATCATCGAACGTCACAAAAGATAAACGTGCATCAATCTCAAATAGCTTGGTTATAGGTTAATTTATAATCCACAATTAAACCCAATCTCTCTTACTTAGTAGATAATCACTTAAAATCCATAAATTACTAACTCTTATTTTCAAGATTAAAATCCTTAGATAATCCACTTAGAATTAAAACCTATCAAATAGCTTTACTTAATTAAGAGACCCAATGCACATAAACTATCAAAAACACTAATCCATTAACTTATCAAGAATATGAATTCATACCTTCTAACCCGTTGCTTTGTGACTTACAGCTTGTGTCAAGGATGCCTCGATTGGTTGTTGTATACATATAATCCATTATATACGTGTTGAATAAGCCCGAAAGATATAAAAATACTTGAAATAGATGAAGAACAAGAAATCTCACTAAAATTTTTATTAATAACCTCGAACCTAAACCTTAACTAGAAAAAGAGTTTAGCAACTCATGGAGAAGGGAAATCAAAAAAGATGAGAAGAATGAGAATTATGGGATGAGTGATTTCTCTTCTCCTCATGACCCTATTTATAATAGAGATCATTTACATTAACTAGGAAAAGGAATTACAATAAGATTTAATTTAAAACTCTATCCTACTCCAAATATAATATAAAACATAAAAGTTCAACTTGAAGTAGAATTCTTCTTCTTATGTTAAGTGCTACTTAAAATCCAAATCTAACAGAAACTTCTCTTTCAAGCCTCTATTATCTTTTAGTTGTCAAAATCCTACAAAAATCAAACACTTGTTAAAACATAGATTTATAGTTGGATTAGAACACTAAAATATAGGTATATATATGTAAAAAATATACAAATATTAGACTTATCATCTAGGCCGGGTCGAGGGAGTTACATTTGGTGGTATTAGAGCCCAGTTTGCGATTAGTGGGATAAGATTATGATTGTTGGAATGATATTATTGATTGATTACTGTTGTTTGCTATACACGGTGAATGTTTATTTGTCTTTTGGTTGACATATGCCATGTTGGGGGATATTTGAGGGACACATTGCCTTATTACTATAGTCTTTAATGTTTTAATTTTGAAACGGAAGTCTTGGATCCTTGCTTAAAGCTCGCTTGATTGTTTTTGTTTTGGTGATAATATCATGCCTTAGATATTTTAGCACGATGAGACCGAGGAGAGAATTGATGTCTGCCAGGATTATTACTACCGTCGGGCAAGAAAATCAGGAGAATGTTATTCCTTTTAGAGGGTGGCCACATCCTCCGCCTAATCCACCTGCAGGAGTGGAGCAAGTACCACTTGTACAGTTCGGCTAGTGTTGGGTGATATGGCACCTTTGATACAGGCGATGACCGGAGCTTTTCAAGCTATTATTGTTGGGGTGCATATGCCTGCACCAGTTGCTAGGCAAACGGGGTTGACGTTGGATCATTTGCGTAGTCTGGAAGGAGTTGAGTTTTGAGGGTTGGCACCTGAGGCATCCAAGAAGTGAATGGCCAATATAGATTAGATTTTGGTACAAATAGGGTACAACGATGCCCATAAGCTGGGATGTGTTGTATCTCTGTTGCAAGGAGACGCATATAGTTGGTGGACTACCGTAACTGTGAGCATAGAACCAGTGATGTGACCTGGCTGAACTATTTTTAAGAAGAAGTATCTGGGAGTTAGATACTTAGATGAAAACAAACGTGAGTTCATGGCTTACCCTAGTGTCTATTGCTCCCTATCGCATGGCACCAATGGAGTTGAAGGAGTTAAAGACACAACTTTAGGAGTTGCTTGATTGAGGTTTTTTTGGCCTAGTATTCACCATGAGGTAAGCCGGTGTTGTTTGTGAAAAAGGACGGTGCGATACAAATGTGAATGTACCTAAGACTGCATTTTATACAAGGTGACGATTAAGAATAAGTATCCTTTGCCACATATTGATGATTTGTTTGATCAGTTTAGAGGTGTTTCGGTGTTTTCTAAAATTGATTTGAGGTCTGGGTATTATCAGTTGACGGTAAAGGATGTGAATGTACCTAAGACTGTATTTTGTACAAGGTACGAGCATTATAAGTTCTTGATGATGCCGTTGGGTTTGACTATTTTCTCTGCCACATTCATGGATAGGAAGAATCGGGTGTTTCATGAGTTTTTAGACTAGGTTGTTGTTGTGTTTATAGATGATATTCTCGTGTACAAAGGTATCGAGAAAGATCTTGATCGACATGTCTAAATGGGTTAGTAGGCATTTGTAGATGAGAGAATGCTTGCTCTTTATATGGTTAAGTGCAAGTTTTGGCAGGTTGGAAGGAATTCTGGTGTTGAGAACGTTATTAGTAAGTGTGAACAATTAAACATTCACAGTGCAAAAACACTTATATGTATATATATAAATATGCCAGTACATGCATACATTTGGGAATGACATTATAGGTTTTGCATACATATACATAGACCTATATGAGGGCATGTAAGCAATCATGCATACATATGTTCACACTTACGGATAACTGTTCAGAGGCCGATAGAGTGATGGTGTAAGCGAGGTAGCTTATGTAAGTAGCTTTAATAATGTGGTTCTTTGGAGTTCTCAAAGTTTGAAAAATGTGTTAAAGATTGGTTCTCGAAAGTTTGATTTGGGTTTTCTATATTCAGTTAATTAACATCGAGGTTTGTTAAAGAATCTTTTAAGATTGTTGCGTCTCGAGCGAAGTTGTGGTATGTCCAATTTTACAATTGAAGGTGCACGAGCGCATTTTCCTATGCATGTTGTTGAGTTTGTCGTGGTTGTGTTTGCTTAAAGGATTTGGATACCTTATCTCTATGGTGAGAGGTGTGTTGTGAACTCAGATCATAATAGTTTAAAAAAATGTGAACACAAAAGGATTTGGATCTTAGACAACATAGATGGTTGGAGTTGCTTAAGGATTATGATTTGATGATTGAATATCATCTGGGAAAGGGTAATGTTGTAGCTGATGCTTTGAGTAGGAAAGATGTGATGGAGTTGAGGGCGATGTTGCATGGTTAAGTGTGACGCGGGATGGTGGCTTGTTGGTTGAATTGCGAGCAAAGTCAACTTTGTCGCAGTTGATTAAGGAGAAGTGGCCTTATGATGATGTGTTGGTACCGCATGTTAAAGATATCATAGATGGAAATCCGACGGATTTTTCACTTTAATGATGACGGGCTATTGTATTTTAAATGTCAGATAGTGGTGCCTAGTGATGTTGAGTTAAGGTGTATCATTTTGACCGAGGTGCATACTAGTCATTTTGCTATGCATTTCGGCAGTATTAAGATTTAGTGAGGGTTGAAGAAAGACTACTTTTGGGTTGGTTTAAAGGAAAATGTGGCTGATTTTTTTTGTTAAACGCATGTTGTGTCAATGTGTTAAGGCTGAGCATTAGTTTCCTTTCAGGCTGTTGCAACCATTGGGGATACTGGAATAGGAGCGGGAGAGAACCACCACGGACTTTGTGTTTGGGTTACCGTTGTCACTCACTAAAAAGGATTCTATTTGGGTGATTGTTGATCAGTTTACAAAGTGTGCATATTTGTGCCAGTGTACACAACGTATACCTTGGATAAGTTGGCGGAGTTGTATTTTGCTGAGATTGTACGTTCGCAAGGAGTGCCTAAGTCCATAGTTTGCAAGTGGTTCAGTACTTTGTAAACATCCTCAAACAGATGGTCAGTCTTAGATTTTTAACAAAGTACTGAGATTCGTGGTTTACGACAAGGTTTTGCAAGTGTTTGCATCAAACTTTAGGTACACGGTTGAGTTTCAGTACTTTGTATTATCCTCAAACAGATGTCAGTCTGAACGTGTGATCCAAGTCTTGGAGTATATGTAGAGGTGTTGTATCATTGAGCTCCAAGGAACCTGGGAGAGGCAGTTGCCTTTGGTGGAGTTTGTCTATAATAATATTTTTCAGGCTAAAGTGCAAATGGCACCTTATGAGGCCTTGTATTGGAGGAAGTGTCCTACGCCTTTGTGTTGGGCTGAGGCAGGAGAAAAGCATGTTTCTTTGCTGGATGTGTTGAAAGACACGAATGAGAAAGTGAAGCTTGTTTGTGATCTCTTAAAGGTGGTTTTGGATCGTCAGAAATCCTACGCTGATTTGAAGAATAGAGAAATTGAATATGTGGTTGATGATCACATGTTCTTGAAAGTGTCACCTTGGAAGAAGGTGATGCAGTTCAAACGTAAAGGTAAACTTAGACTCAGGTTTTTTTGGGGTTGTATGAGGTTGTCGAGCGTGCGGGTCTTGTGGCTTATCGTTTGAGGTTACCTCCTGAGTTGGAGAAGATAATGATGTGTTTCATGTATCGATGTTGCGAAAGTGTCGGTCAGATCCATCACATGTTATGTCGGTGGAAGACATTGAGTTGCAATCGGATTTATCTTATGATGAGGAACTAGTAGAGATCCTTGATTCTAGCAGCAAAGTTCTTCGTGGCAAAATGATTGAGCTTGTGAAGGTGTTGTAGCGACACTGTGGAGTTGAGGAAGCCCCGTGGGAAAGTAAGGCGGATATGTTGAAACAATTTCCATATCTATTTTCTTTAAGTAAATTTCGAGGAAGAAATTTCTTAAGAGGGGTAGAGCTATAACGCCTCTGTTTTGGGCCTAGGAGTTTGCTAGGTTGATTAGACGATATGGTAGACCAGAATTAGAGATTTGAATCAGATTCAGGATAAAAATTAGAATAAATATTTTTAAGTGAGATAAAAATATGAGACAATATCCTAAAATCATTATTTAATATATAGATATATTTGGTGAAATCAATTTTGGAAAATGGGTTTCGGACATTTGACAATTTGGGACCAAAATGTAAAGAATGAAAACTATTTTTAGTGACTATTTCAAAAAGGGTCAAATCTTGGAATCTTTAAGGAGCCAATTTACCAAATATTTTTATCAGATTTTACTCTCAATTAGGATTAATTTTAAAGAGTTTTAATTAAGGAAATAAAAGAGGATTTAATAAAATAAGGTAGTTATTTCCTTAAACCACTTTTGACGTAACTTTTTCTCTCAAACTTTTCTCTCAAGATCTCTTCAACCAAACACTCTCTTTTTCATCAAAGATTTCAGATAATGATCTTGACTTCTTAAACTTTTGATTTCCAATGGATTCTTCAATATTGTTTTCCAAAATCTCATTGTTTTCCTTTGTCTTTCAAGAGTAAAACATCCAATTGAGAGGAAATTCACTCATTGGAGGTAAGGTTCATTCTTCTCCTATAATGAAAGTTTCTTTACGGAAATTCCCAAGTATTTGATCCTTATTTAATATTTTCTAATGAGTTTTGATGAATTAATAATGTAAATTGGTTAAATCAAGGTTTATTTGTTGAGATTATGTGATTTTCGCATTGGATCTATTTTGCTGAGTTCTTGATTGTTTTTAATTATGATTTTGATGTTTGACAATATTAATAAGTTGGTTTCAACATTGGAATCCCGAAACTAGGTGAATCTCTAATTTCTAGGTTGTTAGTTATGTTATAGAGGAGTTGTGGGAAGTTGATGGATGCTGGAGGTATAAGGATGTTATTAGGTTGTTTTTGGATGTTAGTTGATGGAAATTGATGGATTAAACCAATAGGTTTTGGCTAGGTTATGTTTGGAAGGTGTTTGATGTTGTTGTCGATAGTTTCAACTAGTTTTTGGAAGGCAAATGTTGAGGTTGCATGGGATCTTTGTTTAGAAGCGAGTTGAATGCATAATAATGCATTTCCCTCTGTTTTTTATGGTTAAATAAGGGGAAGATCAAGGCGGGTTTGCCTAGTGGTGTACATTGCTTAACGGAGGCTCAATTCGTGTTGGTAATCGAGGCGAGGTGAACCGTGAAATGCATTGTTATGGATAAATATGCAATGTTTATCAAAGTATTTGAATGCATATGAACATTGAGAATTGTTCCTTAGAGTAATGTGATGTTGCCTTTGGCAGTGTGGTATTGCATATGAAACGGTTTTATGAAATGCATTGGAAAACAATAAGTAAATGTATTTGGAAATGATATGTTGGCTTTGTGACGTAATGAGAAAGTTTCGGATATAGTTGGCTAGCCATAGGATGAAAGTGCACTATAAATATAAAATCGATTGTTTGAAATTATTCGGTTACACAATAGGGTTGGTGCTATTGTGAAGTGATAGGTGTAATGCTATCACAACATAATAAGGGTAGTTCTATTCCCATCCGAAGTTAGTTATGGTGGTGGTAGTACCACCATGAGACTTGATTGGGGTAGTGCCATCAAGGGAATCCGTGTATCCGATCATGTATGGATAGGGGTAGTGCTATCCAAGGATGGGATAGTGCCATATGGGTCATTTTAATTGCCAATATATGTGAATCTTTGAGATAAATGATGTTTATATATGTTTTGATGCATATGGTTATTATGCTTGATTTGTTGTGGAAACAAATGAGATAATGCTTGGGTGGTAAAGAATGTTTTGAAAACAAGACGGGTTATTATTTTCAAATGGATTTTTAATCAAATGTGAAGTGCCATGTTTTGGTTTAAAAGGCATGATAATGTTTTGAAAGTGGTTTTAAATGATGAACTCTTTGTGAGTTGTAAACCAGTTTTAATTACATTGATGGTGTTGTGTTGTGAGCACTCCTCACTAAGCCTTGTGTGCTTACGCTCTCTTTGTCCTTCAATGCAAAGAATTGAAGGTTGGGGGCAGTGAGCAAGGGAGGGAAGATCCAAGGACTTGTTAACGCAAAAGTATGACTCTTCGAACTAGACTTGTAGTGATGAAGGCAATGGGGTACATTATTGATTAGAGAGGGTTTTTACTAAATTCCAAGTTTGGGCAAGTTTGTATTGCTATTTTGGGGTTGTAATTGTCCTTATATGTTTGGTTGTTGCTTTGGATTTATGTTTCGTATGGTGGTTAGTTGTCTTCTAGGAATAATGCCTCTAGATTTTTGTTTGAAGTATTATTCCATGATTTGATCATGTTTCTGAGATGTTTTAACATGGTTTGACCTTTAGAATTGTTGTGTATATGTTTGGGGTTTGATAAAGCATGTTTGGACCCTTGATTGTACAAAAAAATAGCAAAATTGGACATTTCAAGTCAGGGCATATCGATACGCATGAGACTGTATCGATACAGGTTAGTGTTTTTTGGCATAGTGTATCGATACATGAAGAGGTGTATTTATATGCGATAATATTTTCAAGCATACCGTTTCGAAACTCGAAGAGGTGTATCTCTACGGGTTTGTGCTACTGCATTCTGGGATTTTGAAAATGCATAGGTGTACCGATACCCTTGCTCGTGTATCAATAGAGGTAGCTGTTAATACAGTTAAAATGTGCTTTTAAGGTTTCTGTTTTATTCATTTTGGTCCCTAATTGTTGCGAGTGCAATTGTATGAGATTGGATGATCGTTTTAAGTTGAAATTTGGCATACAAGCATGTAATTTGACTAATTAAGGAAATGTAACCTTAAAACCAAGAAAGTCCCTGTAATTTTATAGATTTGCAATTTGGTTCCTAAATTGCAAGTTTGTGTAATTGGATGTCAAACTGACGCCGATTCAATGGAGTTTTCACCCGCTGCCAGCATGCTCACCTTAGGTTAATCATACATTTCTAGACAAGATAAAAATATAAATAATTCGAGTTGTCTTTTCACGGGTTTGTTTCGGCAAACCCAATATAGCCGTTCGGTTCGGTCTAGCGTCTAGGCCGAGCCGAGGTGGTTACAATGGTAGGAAGTGTCGTACGCCTTTGTGTTGGGTCGAGGCTGGGGAAAAGCATGTTTCTATGCTGAATTTGTTGACAAACACAAATGAGAAAGTGAGGCTTGTTTGTGATCGCTTGAAAGCAACCTTGGATCGTTAGAAATGCTATGCGGATTTGAAGTGTAGAGAGATTGAGTACACTGTTGGAGATCGAGTTTTCTTAAAGGTGTCACCTTGGAAGAAGGTGATGCAGTTCAGACATAAGGGAAAGCCTAGCCCGAGGTTCATTGGACCATATGAAGTTGTGGAGCGTGTAGGTCCTATAGCTTATCGTTTGAGGTTGCCTCATAAGCTGGAAAAGATTCATGATGAGTTTCATGTGTCGATGTTGTGGAAGTATCAGTCGGATCCATCACATGTTATGCTAGTGGAGGATATTGAGTTTTAAACGGATTTGACTTATGATGAGGAACCTATTGAGATCCTTGATTATAGTAGTAAGGTTCTTCGTGGCAAGATGATCGAGCTTGTAAAGGTGTTGTGGCGACACCGTGGAGTTGAGGAGGCCACGTGGGAGAGTAAGGCAGACATCATGAAATAGTTTCCATATTTGTTTCCTTCAGGTAAAATTTTGAGGACGAGATTTCCTAAGTGGGGGAGAGTTGAAAGGCCCCGGTTTTGGGCCTAGGAGTTTTCAGGTTGATTAGATGGTCTGATGGACTGGGATTAAGGATTCGAGTCAAATTTAGGATTTAAATCGGAGTAAATATTTTTGGTGTGAGAATAATATGGGAAAATGTCTAAAAATCAATATTTAATATATGGATATTTTTAGTAAAATCAATTTTGGAAAATGGAATTTGGATATTGTACATTTTGGCTAGTGACCAAAATGTAAAGAATGAAAATTGTTTTTAGTGACTATTTTGAAAAAGGGTCAAATCATAGAATTCTTAAGGAGCTGTTTGTAACTATTTTTTTAATATGATTTTCCTCTTAATTGGTATTATTTTAATGAGTTTTAATTGAGGAAATTAAAAGAGAATTAATTAAAAGATGTAGTTATTTCCTAAAAACATTTTTGACGTAACTTCTTTTCTCAAACTTTTCTCACCACTTCTATTCAACCAAACACTTTTTTTTTGCATCAAAGATTTGAGGTAATGATCTTGATTTCTTACACTTTTGATTTCTAATGGATTCTTCAATCTTGTTTTCCAAAATCTCATTGTCTTTCTTTGTTTTTCAAGAGTAAACATCTAATTGAGAGAAAATTCACTCATTAGAGGTAAAGTTCATTCTTCTCCACTAAATAATGGTTCTTTATTGAAATTCCCAAGTATTTAATCCCTTTTTAATATTTTCTACTGAGTTTTAATTATTTAATTGTGGAAATTGTTTAAATCAAGGTTTAATTGATGAAATTAAATAATTTTCATTTCGGATCTATTTTGATGAGTCCTTGAAAGTTTCTAATCATGATTTTGATGGTAGATAATGTTAATAAGTTGGTTTTAACATTGGAATCCTAAAACAAAGTGAATCTCTAATTTCTTAGGTTGCTAGTGATGTGTTTTTGGAGAGTTATGGGTATTTAATGAATGCTGGAGGTATAAGGATGATGTTAGGTTGTTTTCGGATCTTAATTGAAGATAATTGATGGAGCAAACCTTTAGGTTTTGGCTGGTTAAGTTTGGAAGGTTTTTGATGTTGTTTTCGATTGATGTGGCAGAGTTTTGGTTAGAGTTGTTGTGGATTAATGTTGCTGAGTCTTGGAATGCATTTTGATGCATTGAATCTCATGTTTTTGTGTGGTGAAATCATGAGAAGTTGATCCTCAATCTTGTGGCACCATTTCGGAATCTTTGGAGGAGTAGTTCGCATCGGCGAACGAGGTTTTGCGAGTCAGTGAGTGAGAACGTGGATTTTAGCTTTGAAATGGTTTAAAGGTTGTTTTGGGAGTTTAAATTAAGCTTGAAACGCTGGTTTAAACTCGAAAGCATGTATGATGAGATTTTTTTCTTGGTCGTTCTTTGGCAAAATTGTTTTTATGCAATTGTTTTTGAATTACGTGATACCTACTGTTTATGCATGGTTTAAGTATGTTTTATAATTTATTTGATCAATGACAATGGATGCATTTGGTAAATGATCCGTGTAAGTATGTGGAATACTTGTAATGCATTGGAAAATGGTTTTGATGTTGCATATAAAAATAGTGAGGCACATGGTTAATAATGAATTATATTGACAAGTGATATGGTTTAAAATGTTATCGGATATAGTTCGCCAGCCATAGGATTGATAGTGCACTATAAAAAGTCGCTTTAGCGAGGAGTTTATGTGCACCGAATACTCCACCACGAGTACCCTAATAGTTGAGGGGTTATATGGTACCAAAAACTCTCGTTAGTGGATTATGCATCTAACCGATGATTGGGTTGTGATTGTACCCGGTTTTGATTTTACCTTGAATTTTGGTTGAGATTCCATGAAGTGTTGAGAGGACACTTGTTGAATCTGTGTATCCGATGTAATATTTTGTAAAGTGGAACTTGGTTTATGATCACTTGAAAGCCAATATAATTGATAATGTATCATGTTGATGGATTATGTTGTATGATGTTGATTTGTACATGTTTACTCTTTAAGCCTTGCATATGGGTTGTTATGCATGAGAAAACTTAAATTGAGGGTTAGCAAATGGGATTTTGCTCTTGATTCATGAAACATGTTGCATATGGTTTAATATGCATGTTTTAGAAATGTTAAATGCATAGTTTGAAATGCATGATGTTTTGAAAAGTGGTTTTGAAATGTTGAATTCATGAGAGTTGGAAATTGGTTTTAATTGCATTGATGGTGTTGTGTTTTGAGCACTCTTCACTAATCCTTGTGTGCTTACGCTCCCTTTGTCCATCTACATAGAGAATTAAAGGTTGGAGGTAGCAAGCAACTGAGGGGAATTCCAAGGACTTGAGTAACTCAAAAGTATGGTTTTTCAACTAGACTATTAGTAATAAAGGCAATGGGGTTCATTTTTGTTGTTTGGGAGGGTCATTTGCTAAACTCCCTATTTGTGAAAGTTTATAATGTTGATGTTGTGTTGTATGAGGTTTTATGTGATTGATTTTGACGTGGATTTATGTTTTGAGTTTTGGATGGTTGAGGTTTTAGAAAGCATTCCTCTAGATTCTTGATTGGAGAATGTTGTTATGTTTTAAGCATGATTCCTTGATGATTTGGCTTGGTTTGATCCTTAGATAAGTGGTCTACATGCTTACGGTTGGTTAAAGCACATCTGATTCCTTAATTGTTTGAAAAACCAGCAAAAGAGTGCACTTTGGGTAAGGGCGTACCGATACGCAGCTGGATGTTGGCCTGGGATCGGTACAGGGAAGGTCGTATCGGTATGGGCTTTAGCTACTAGAAATCCACTTTTTGCAGTCGAGCCCGCATATCGATATGCCTTGGCTTCGTACCAGTATGCCCTGTTGGATTGAAGCCCCGTATCAGTACGAGTGCCCCACATATCAATACGGGCTACCGTTAATTCAGTTAAAGTGATTCCTGAAGTTTTTGTTTCTTTCATTTTAGTCCCTGATGTTCTTGATTGCAATCGTACGAGTTTGGATTATCATTTTGAGCTAAAATTTGGAAATCAAGGACGTAATCTAATTAATCAAGATTTAGTAACTTGAATTTTAATTAAGCCCTCGTAACTTTCCAGATTTGCATTTTAGTCCCTAAAATACAATTTGCGTAATTAGATGTCCAATCGACCCATGATTTAGTTGAGATTTCACTCGCTTCTAGAATGCTCACTATAGGATGTAATGTTGCATCTAGACAAGATATAAAGAAAAAAAGTGGACCTAAGTTTAGTTAACCGTTCCAGGTTTTGTTTCAGCAAAACCCAATTAGCCTTTGGGTGATTTCCCTTTTCTCCTTCCTCCAAGTTCACTCCTTGCTCTAGAAAATTCATGATTAAACGCATTCATCAATATGTATACACAAAACAATCTAGCATTGCAGGAAGGTTATTTCAATACATATAGACATACACATACAATTATATCAATATTTCAATAAACAAGACTAAGCAGGATCTATTTATCTCAAACTGCTACAAAACTGTCCAATGAAACTGTGTACAAAACAGTTTCCAACTAGCTTAACTGCTGCTGCCTGGCAGCTTGCACACTACATGCTTAAACATGCATATCTTTCAATTCCTACGTTGGAATTTCAATTAATTTATACCGTTGGAAAGCTAACAAAATTTTCTTTGAGAAAATAACAAGATTGCATTTTAGTTCTTAGCCAATCAATACAGTTTATTGTTCAAAGACAGGGTATTTACACTGCCTGGACAGTTTGCACTGTCCAACTATTTCTATTTACAATTTCCAGCATAGGACCCAGTTTTCAGTTCTATTTTCACCAAAATGAAAGTAGACATACTAAGGATCATGTCATTAAAACTTCAGCCCTGAATTTGATCTACACAATTTTTGGTGAATTTTCAAACTACTGCCCAAAAACAGAGCAATTCTAGGCAGATTGCACCTATTCACATTTTAATTCCTTAAATTCATTTTAACCAATTTTTTGGCCCTATAATTCATTTCATTTGACATCCTAAGGTACATCGTGTAATCGAATCACTTCAGGGATGTATAGCTCGGCTAAGGTATCCAAGCTCATGTTCATTCAAACAGGGTTGAAGTGAGTAGACTTTGTGAATCTATCAACAATCACCCATACAACATCATTCGTTCTTGGAGTGGAAGGAAGACCAGTAACGAAATCCATTATAATCCGATCCCATTTCCACTGAGGGAATTCGATTGCCTGAAGTAATCCAGTAGGAAATCGATGCTCGGCTTTAACTCTCTGACAAGTAAGGCACTTCGATACGAAGTCTGTAATAGCTGATTTCGTACCTGGCCACCAGTATAGTGGCTTAAGATCCTTGTACATCTTAACCGATCCCGGGTGAATCGAGAATGAGCTTTGCTGAGCTTCTTGTAACATTTATTGTCTTAGTTCCTCATTGTTAGGAACACACACTCTATCCTTGAAATAGAGGAGTCCATTTGACTTAAGGGAAAAGTCAGAATTTGACTCAGAGTCTAACTTGGATATGATCTTCTGAAGATCGGGATCAGTTTGTTGGAGCTCTTTAATTCTCGAGATTAAGCTAGATTGAACTTGAAGTTCAGACAAGAATTTCCATCCTTTGGATAAACGAAAATGAGCATTGATAGCCGTAATAGGTACAAAGAATACATAGGATCATTAAGGAAAATTTAGAGTGGTTACTTGTAAAACAAGAAAGTGTTCGAATAGCTTTCATGTGATTCAAGTAAGTTCAAATTCGATTGAAATATACTAGAATTTAGATTTAGGGGTTTACCCGAGTACGGTCTGCAACTAAGGGCGTCAACAACTACGTTTGCTTTCCCCGGGTGATAGTCGATAACCAAACCGTAGTCTTTAAGCAATTCTAGCCATCTCATTTGCATCAAATTTAGGTCTTTCCGAGTTAGGAGATATTTGAGACTTTTATGATCGGTAAATAGATTACATTTCTCTTCGTATAGATAGTGTCTCCATATCTTGAGAGCAAATATGATAGCTGCAAGTTCCAGATCATGCGTTAGATAATTAGACTCCTGTGGCTTCAATTGCCTTAAAGCGTAAGCAATTACTTTACCATCTTGCATCAGGACACAACCGAGTCCTAGATGAGAAGCATCACTGTAAATAGTGAATTCTTTGCCCGATTTTGGTTGGATAAGTACCGAGGCATGACTCATAGCTTGCTTAAGTTGATCAAAGCTTCGTTTTTGGTTCTCTGACCAAACAAAAGGTGTATCCTTGCGGGTAAGCTTAGTAAGGCTTGCGGCAATGGAGGAAAAGCCCTTAACAAACCTTCTGTAATACCCGGCTAAACCGAGAAAGCTTCGTACCTCGCTTACATTCTTCAGAGGTCTTCAATTTAGTATAGACTGAATCTTGATTGGATCGACTTTGATTCCTACATCCGAGATAACATGGCCGAGGACTTAGCATACAATTGATGTTGTCAGAGTGTTTGCAAGATAATTCGGAGGTGTTCAGCATGTTCCTCCTTATTCTGAGAGTACACCAAGATGTCGTCGATGAATACGACCACGAACTTGTCAAGATATGGCTTAAATACCCGATTCATGAGATCCATGAAAGCAGCCGGAGCATTCGTTAACCCGAATGGCATTACGAGGAATTCGAAGTGGCCATATCGAGTATGAAAGGTTTTCTTGGGTACGTCTTGTTCTTTCACTTTCATTTGACAGTACCCTAATCGAAGGTCGATCTTAGAGAATACGGAAGCATCCCTGAGTTGATAAAAAAAGATCTTTAATTCTGGGTAGGGGATATCGGTTCTTGACCGTAAGCTTGTTTAATTGTCTGTAATCAATACAGAGTCTCATGGTCTCGTCTTTCTTCTTCACGAACAAGACTGGAGCACCCTAAGGAGATGAGATAGGTCAGATGAAACCCTTGTCTTATAGCTCTTGGAGTTGCTTCTTGAGTTCCTTCAACTCAACAGGTACCATTCGATATGGAGTGATGGACACCGGAGTTGTTCCAGGTGGAACTTCAATCCCAAACTCTACTTCTCTGGTCAGAGGGACACCAGGGAGTTCCTCGGGAAAAACATCAGCGAATTCAGAAACAACGTGCATGCTAGGCAAACCGAATTCAATTTCATCTTGGAGAATCATCTTAGCAAAGATTGAAGTTGGTTTCTTGTCTATTAAGAGAATGGATTCTTTCCCTAAACCCAGAGGTACAATCTCTGATTTTGGCAATCTACCCAGGCCTCGTGTTTACTTAACCAATCTAACCCCAATATCAAGTCAAATTCACAAAATGGTAAGACATAAAGATCAACGGGAAAGGGGATATTTCGAATAGCAAAGGAGCTTGCTTGTGATGCAAGTTAATGGGTATTTTTCCACCTAATGGATTTGAAACTACAAGATTTGATTCAATAATTTCGGGTTTTAATTTTAACTTGTTGATCAAGGCAGAGTAACCAAATGAATGGGTAGACCCTGAATCAATTAAAGATATGCAGGACTGGAATTTAACTCAACGGTACCTGCGATAACATCGGGAGCTTCTTCATCATCTTTACCACGAATGTGGTACATACGAGCAGGGGCTCAAGATTCTTGGTGAGTAGGGGCATTCGAATAGTTTCCCTTGCCTCTCCCTTGATTTCCAGTCTGGGTTGTTTAGGACCCTTGTTTCGATTGGAGAGAGTTGAGCTAGCATTTCCAGGAGTTCGACTTGGAACCTTATTGGGATTTTGGGGACAATCCTGGATATAGTGATCTGAGGCTCCACATAAGAAACACAAGTTTTGTGAGTTATGCATTGTCCGGTGTGGTGCTTCTAATAGAACTTGCAGGTAGAATACTTAACAACTTTACCAGAATTCCCCGTACTATCAACTGAGATGATCGGGGCTGAGGATTTGATTACCTATTGAGGTTTCGGCATATAATTGCACTTTTGGACATGAGTATAATTTGAGGAGTGATCTTTAGAGTGATTATCTTTCTTTGACTGCTAGTGTGGCTTATCATCATTTCTGGATCGTTTATCTTTCCAAGAGTTTCTACTCTTACGTTTCTCTCAGGCCTTCATCTTCGCCTCTGTAGCAATAGCTCGATTTACCAAATTTTGGAAGTCGGTAATACCCAGAGCACTGAATATAGGGCTTAATTCATAATTTAACCCGTCGATGAACATTCGGTACTTGTCAGCCTCGGTTTTGCTATATTCCGACCCATATTTGCAATACTTGCAGAAGTCGCTTACATACTGTTCAATAGGCCAGCCCCCTTGCTTGAGGTACAAGAAACGTTTTTGGCGCTTGGCCAGATACTGTTTACTGATATACTTCTTCTTGAATTCATCGAGGAAGAATTTCCACATCACGGCTTTTGCAGAGGCAATCAATGTAGTAGTTTCCCACCAACATAAAGCTTCGTTTGCCAACAAAGCTATATCACATTCGAGTTTGTGCTCATTGGGACAGTGTAATTGCTTGGTAAGGATTCGAGTAGTGGCTTCTAGCTAGTACTCAGCTACTTCTGAGTTTGCTTCATCGGTGCCAGTAAAGGTATAAGCCCGATGTTGAGCCATTTTGTCAATCGAGGCTCGGTTTGGTACATCAACAGTAGGAGCAATTGGATGATCTTGTTTTAAAGCATATACAAGATGATTGAACATCTCCTTCATACTTAGAAGACATTCTTGCTGCACAATATTGATAGCATGAGCTTCCTGTTGAGCAGCAGCTTGAGCTCGATGTTGAGCTTGTTGTTGATGAGGATTCTGTTCCATCCTCACACTGTCTCCTTTATTCGAGGAGCCTTCAGGACTTCCATTATCCCGATCGAGTCTTGTTTTAGACATTCTACGTTGAAATAGAACAATTAGGGGTTCGGTTTAATAACCAAGACACAAGCTATTCAATACAAGTCTCCTAGGTGGCACATGTATCCTATATTATGCATGATAGCCCGGTTTAGTCCAAGAATCGACTAAACCTAAAGCTCTGATACCAATAAATGTAACACCCCTTCCCTGGGTTAGCTGTAACCCAGTTCAGGAGTGTTACTAAAACAAGACAAGGCAAGCAAACAAGAAGTACTCATCCTGTTAATGAGTTCCTTAACTAACCAACAACGTAGCATGCATTACTTAGCTAACAAGAAACATAATTTGATTACCTTACAAACCAAATATGTGATCCATTTTAAACTTTCATTACCATTGACAATTCATAGCATTCGGTGACTTAGATATACAACTAGATGAACAAGTTCGATTACTTTACTTCATATACAAGGCAATTCGATTCATTAGAAATTTAACTTAGATATGAATTGCATTATAGATCATTACATTCAAGGCTAGAACTTAGACAAGAAACATGTATCCTATTCTGCAATCAATATTGGTTTACTAGACATATACCATTCAAGCATTCTCATTTCAATCATACATGATAATTGATCAAACAAGTTAAGCTACATATAGAAGTCATCTCTATTAACACAAGATATGTGCAGCAACCATTACCATTCACACCAAACTTTTAATGTTTACGTACTAAGGTTTGAGTATCATACTTGTTTACAAGATAGGCTCATCAAGTTCATTCATGTACAAAGCATTCAAGATACAAAATGCATGATAGACTACTTCTATTTACAAGACTAGTGCCACCTCCTAAGAGACTACAAGAGGCGTATGAGACCATACTTTGCTTCTTGCTTGTGAAGTTGCTTCAAGGACAAGGATTCTAGCTTCCAAAACAAGCACGATCAATAGCTTTAATCTGTTTTTGGGGGAAGGATGGAAAACGAGAGTAATAAGTACAAAGCTTGTATTTAGTGAGGTAACTCCTAAAACTAGTCAAGTTTCAAGTATAAGTCTTTAAACAAGTCAACTTATCTAAGGCTTTCAAGAGTAGGAGCAATAGATAGTCATAAGATTATGTAGCCTCATTTTGTGTATCAACAAGCAAACAAGTGAACATAGGCATAGGTTTCTATTCGATCAAACAAGAAAGCAAATAGGCATGAAACACTACTCGATCAATCAAGAAGCAATAGACATGGCATTCCATTATAATATCAAGAAGCAAAAAACAAGGATTTCAATTCTAGTATTAACATGGTAGGTTACCAAGCTATCATACTTGAGTAACAAGAAAACAATAGATTCATGTCTTTGATAGCAAGTAACAAGCAATTCATGATCAATTTATCTTGTTTTATAATTCAGCACAACCCTTGGTTCTTAGTTTGCTAGGTATTCGAGTCTCCAACCAGTTGTCACCACAATATGCACCATAGTGCTGGTCAACCCTCCTACTATTGCCAAAGACCACATACGTACCCTCAGTCTGTCGCCAATTAGGGGCCTTAGCCTTGAACCGTAGTCCACCCTTACATAAGAGTTCTAGACTCTAAGGCATGCTTTCCTACCCATACAACTAATAACCAAGGCTGTCCAAGCTTACATTTCATGTTTCAAGTTTACATATTCAAGATCAAGACAAGCAAGGCTTATTCAAGTGTTCATTCGAACAAGATCATGGAAATTTCTTTCATGTTTAAGGTCCTTAGACCATTAGAGCCTTAGCTCATCATTCAACATTAGCAATTTCATATATGTTAGCATATCAAGTCTCAATTTTACAAGAACAAGTCATTCAATGTGCGTTAATCATCAAGCTTCAATGAACCAATTTACATGCTAGCATGTCGAACATGGATCAATGACATTTAAACATGGATCACACAATCAATTTAGCATCATACTTTCCCAATTCATCAAGTCATACTCATGTATATATATGCATGATGCATCATGTTAAAAATGCCAAACTAGATTGGTTAGGACCTAGTCCTAGACCTATAGTTAGTTACACTCACTATACAATCCAAGCAAGCTAGCAATTGTCTTGTATAGCTATTCCTTTGTTCTTAGCCTTTGGGTGATTTCCCTTTTCTCCTTCCTCCAAGTTCACTCCTTGCTCTAGCAAATTCATGATTAAACACATTCATCAATATGTATACACAAAACAATCTAACATGGCAGCAAGGTTATTTCAATACATATAGACATATACATACAATTCTGTCAACATTTCAATAAACAAGACTAAGCAGGATCTATTTATCCCAAACTGTAACAAAACAGTCCAATAAAATTGTGTACAAAACAGTTTCCAACTAGCTTAACTGCTGCTGCCTGGCAGCTTGCACACTACATGCTTAAACATGCATATCTTTCAATTCAAACGTCGGAATTTCAATTAATTTATACCGTTGGAAAGCTAAGAAAATTTTCTTTAATACCATAACAGGCTTTCATTTTAGTTCTTAGCCAATTAATACAGTTTATTGTTCAAAGACAAAATATTTACACTGCCTGGACAGTTTGCACTGTCCAACTATTTCTATTTACAGTTTCCAGCATAGGACCCAGTTTTCAATTCTATTTTCACCAAATGAAAGTAGACATACTAAGGATCATGTCATTAGAATTTCAGCCCTGAATTTGATCTACACAATTTTTGGTGAATTTTCAAAGCTATTGCCCAGAACAAAGAAATTCTAGGCAGATTGCACCTATTCACATTTTAATTCCTTAAATTCATTTTAACCAATGTTTTGGCCCTATAATTCATTTCATATGACATCCTAAACATGCTTAGTCAATGTTAATCAATTTTTCATGGCAGCCAAAACATAGTATTTGATTACAAAGCTCAATTCTACATGTTTACACAATTTCAATTCAACAAAATAGTTTCTTTGTTATAAGACTATGTTCATACCTTTACCTTTCATTTCCAGCATATAACCACAACAATTCAACTTGTTTAACACCTTAATTAAATTATCTAATCATGATCATATTCAATTCATTCATCGACTTCATCATTTACGCAATTATCCAGTTCGGCTATGTCATTAGATGAACCAATTCATTGTTCACAAATCCTAGCATAACACCCATGTTTCTTTCTTTCAATTCATCCATATACAACACAAATTCAATCATAAATTCAGTTCATACAATAACAAATTCTACCTTAACACATCAAACAACCAAATTCAACTAACACATAAGCTATCCGAATGGAACAAGGTACAATCATACTTACTTTGATTCCTAGCTCAAATTAAATGGAAAATCTCTACACATGCAAGCTCAATTCATGCTTCAATGGTGTTTTCTCAAGGTTTCTATCTCAAACTTTCCTTTCTTCTTCAATTTGGCAAGTGTAATGAAGAAGATGACAACGTGGATATCCACATTAGTGGATTTATGAGTTTACAATGTTACCCCTAATTAGTTATTAATCATATAATTAGTCAAGGGCAATTGAGAGAATTAAGGAATTTATCATGCAAGCTTCATCTTTCTTACTTAATTCGAATTGGTCCTTTGAAATTGATCACTAAATTCGTTCTCTCTTTCAATTAAGCCCTTTAACTAATCTAATTAGCTAGATACAAAGTTCAATTAGGCTATTAACTTAAGCAATTGGTTCTATTACTACTAAGCTAGGATTTGGGGTATTACATTAAGAGTTTCAAGAAATATGGAGAAAGTGAAAGAAGAAGATGAAGAAGATGGGTAGTAATGAGGATGTAATGGTAGAGTGCAAGGTTAGTAAAGAAGATGGATTGATGTATCACCAATGGGATTTTTTACTCAAATATAGCTTTAGGGTTTTTTCCCCAAAAATATGGCCCTTTTCATTTTAATTCTCGAAATATTGCATTTGCTATAGTACCCTAGAGTCGGATTCAGCTGGATCTGACTATGAACAATACTTTTCCCAAAAAGCCCCCCAAAATGCCCAAAGATGGAGCCTCCTAAACCTGTCTTTAAGGGTATTTTTGTAATTTTAGCCTAAAGTCAAAGTCTCCAGAACCAGCCTTTAGGGTATTGTAGCAAATGCACTAATTAGGGAAAAATGGTAAGGATCATACTTTGGGAAAAAACAAACCCTAAAGCAATATTTATGGATTTTCTCCATCACCAATTGGTGAAAAAGAAAAATAATGATGGTGGGAGGTAGATGTGTTGTGCGGATATGGTTAGAAAGAAAGGGAGGGAAAGAAAATTTTAGGTGAAACTTTTTAAAGGGTATTTAAATCGCTTGAACCTACCGGCCTTCCACCTTCTTTGGGATAGAATTTCATTCAAATGAAATCCTATCATAAATACCAATCTCCATTCCTTTTGAAACTCTTATCCTAAAATTAAAAAAAATAAAAAGATAAAGATTAATAAATGAAGATAAAAATGAAGATAAAAACTAAATAAAAATAAACAAAATAAAATGTAAACAATAAAAGAGAAAAAAGAAAATAACTGAAAAAGAAAATTAAAAACACATAGAAAGAGCATTCTCATGCATCTTCTAAGGATGCCACTCTTTTATCACGCTCAACATGAGTACCAACGTAGTGCTTCAACCTCTGTCCATTGACCTTAAACTCACGTTTATTCGTAGTTGATTTGATCACAACAACCCATGGGACTGGGTTTAACTACTTAGAATGGTGTTGTGTGTTGTGATGTACTATAAATGATACGCAAATAGTGAAAGTATACACATCGAATAAGTAATACAGTGATGAATGAGTATCGTCTCTACAGGGATTGGAGGCCAAACTAGCTTAGTCAAAACACACAAATTTGCTGTAACACCCTTCACCCGGGTTAGGAGCGAGAAGCGTTACGACGAGTAAACGAACAAGCAAAACAAAAATACGGGTCAATTAAAATTTTTTTCATCTAGAACTCATCTCTAATAAAAGAGTTCTTTATCTGGCAAGATATTATTGCGATCAATCTTGATTAAGTTTACATTCATTTTAGGTTACCGATCTGATTTAAACACAAGTGTTTCCCATTCATGCTTGTTACCATTTACAATTCAAGTGACAGCTAAGTCATTCGAACTGCAAATAACAAACATGGCAAATCAATTTCATTTTCATTTAGAGTATAAGCGCAGCACAAGATGAATTCAAAACCAAGAAAGTATAGTTACTAGGTCTTGTCTATTTAGTTTAATTTATATATGAATTCCTATCATAGTCTAACAATCTAACGTAGCATTCTCTTATATCCATTCTTATATTTCAAGCATATATTATCATAGGCAATCACAAGCTTCAAGCAATTCCATTTTAATCATCCCATGGCATATTCGAATCTCAAGAAAACCTTATATTTACATACCAAGTTCATTAAGCCAAAAGTAAATACATATATACAATATTTTAACAAAACATGATGCATATGAACAAGTCTAAATCTGCCCATGTGCCACCAACTAGGAGAATTCAATATAGCTACAAACCATACTTCAAGCTTCGAATATCTCGCTTTGGTTCAAAGAAAGATAGCTTCAAGGTCAAGGTATCATTCAGAATAACTTCAACCCGAGGTTTGGGAAGAATGCAAACAAGAGTGATAAGTACATAATGTACTTAGTGAGGTAGTATCTAGAACTAGTAGCTTATCAAGTTTAGGGTCTTTAATTCAATTACCACTTAATCAAGTTTTAATCAAGTTAGTTTGAAGCATAACTTAGAGTTCAATCATCAATTGAGTATACAATCACATAATGATCAAGGGGTTCAATTCAAGGGTTTACCTTACACATTCAACAAGCAACTCATATTCAAAACTAGGCACAAATCAAGTGTTCAATCATTTCATTCGATTTAGGCCACCAAACTAGACAATCAAACCTTCCTATTTAATTTAGATTCATTTATGCTTTAACTTATATTTCGAGAAACAAGTAGTCTTAACCTTCCATTATTCAAGTGTTTTAATTGACCTTTTACTTATATACATCACTCAAATCATTTCTTTCACTTCATAGCATGTAAACTTATTAGACTATTTGGTTAAGCCTAGTATTCTATATTAGTTAGCTCTTGTCTTGGTTTCAAGTATAATTATCTAAGGTGATTCACTATTCAAGGTCAAGAGTTCATTTAGGGCAGTAACCAAAACTGTCCAAACTGTTTACAATACAGTTTACAAAACTATCCAAATCACCTAGACTACTACTGCCAGACAACTTGTGCACTGTTTACTTAAACATGCATAATTTTCATTCCGTACGTCAAAATTTCAATTAGTTTACACCGTTTGAAAGCTTACTTAACCATCTTTACAACCGTTTAGACCTTTCATTTTAATGTCTTTCCAATTAATACAGTTTTTAGTTCAAAGACAGGGCAATTGCATTTCTGGACAGTTTGCACTGTCCAGAGTTTTCATTTCCAGATTCCAGCTCACAAATCAGAATTCATTTCTATTTTCTCCTAATGAAAATAGACATATTAAGGTTCAATCCATATAAATACCAGCCCTTAATTCGACCTACGCAATTTATGGTGATTTTTCAAATTTGCTGCCCAGAACGGAGTTTTCTGGGCAGATTTCACTAGACTTGATTTTAGCTTCATTATTTACCTAGACCATGCTTCTAACATTATTATTAAACATATACACATATTCCTACTAGTCTAGGTCAGTCCAATTTACCTATTAATGGGATTAAAACAGGCTTCATAGTACTATGTTCGAATTAATACATTCGATCAACAACATTCCTTTAATTTACTATTTGAGCAGTCCATCATCTAGTCTTAGCCAATTCAATTCATTTTAATCCATTAAACTAGCATGAATAATCCCTTATGTTAAATCTAAAATTCTTACTCATTTTAGATTTAGTCCAAGAACAATTTCATTTCATACACTTGGTTCTAACAATTCAAGCAAATCAAGTAACATATTCAAAGGAGGTGAATTTAGTTCACTTACTTCTTTTCAAATTTTAGGGTCTTTATTTCAAGCATAACTTATTTAGGCTTCAATTAAATTTTAGAAAATCTTAGATAGTCCACAAGGTACTATTCGAATAGCTCTTAGCACCACAAGATCAAACATTTCAATTTAAGTTATATACTACACCAATCAAGCAAAGATCACAACCACAAGAATTACACAACTTCAAGTAAGCAATCATATGATTTCTTTCGAATAGGTGCCTTATATTACCATGTATGTTTTTAAGTTACAAGCAAGCTTAGATTATCAAGTTTATCAATTCAACCATGTATATTCCTTACTTTACAAGTCATTGTCGAGAAACATGAGCATACATATTCATTCAAGTTTAGTTTGGCTCATTCTTAATCTTATTGAGATGTTTTGTTTATTTTAATCAAGTTTAACCATGTTAAGCTTTAATCATGCAAAGTCAAGTCCTAGCTAGTTCATCTAGGATCATTCGATTACAAGCAAGTAACCATTTCAAGTAACCATTGTTTTAGCAAAGATCAAACAAATCAAGCAAGGAGGACATCACATCCATTCGAACAAGGTGACCATATACCTTATTACTTATCTTTCAAGTAACATGCAATTCAAGTTAACATGTTTACCATTTTACTCATGTGAATTCATTACTTTACCATTTCATTATCAAGAATCAAGTTTGACCACTCTTCATTCATGATTACAAGTCTTTGTTTCTAGTTCATTTTTTCTTGTTTTGCCTTGGTAGATAGTAGGACTAGGTAATCGAGTCTCAAGTGGGTACACAAAGTACCTAGCATGTTATCGTATTAAGTTGGTACACAAGGTACCTAAACAAGAAGGTGTCTGCTACACCACGTATTAGGGTACACAAAGTACCTGAACAATAAGGTGTCTGTTACACCACGTATTCGAGTACACAAAGTACCAAACATGTTATCGTATTAAGTCGAGCTCTAGACTCTTAGTCATGCCGTTCTACCTAAGACCAACTAGCAACCAAGGACTCATTGAATCTTTTATTATCAAGCAATCACACATCAAGTTTTTAAGCATCAAGCAATTCAAGATCAAATTCATTTTAAGCCTTTAAGCCATGGGAACCTTAGTTCATTTTACAAGTGATCAAGAATTTCAAGCATCAAATAAAGTCACTCAAACCTTTAAGCAATTCGGACAAGCCATTCAAGACAAGGTAGCACGTTTCATTCATTTTCATTAGGTATCAAGCAAAAAAAAATTCTTAACCATTCATATAGCATTCGAATGGTCTTATTAAGCATTTGTTTCATAGTCTAGCTTTAGTATCAAGTTATTTACATATCCAGCGTCCAATAGTTCCAAGTGTATATTCAATTTAAATGTCCATTAGCTATCAAGAAAGGTCATGTAGTCAATCAAATGTTTAAATCACAATAACCTAAGTATCAAGCTTATCCAAGTGTAAGTATTTAATAGTCAAGCACATTCAAGTTCAAGCCTTATTCTTCAAGGTTATGATCGCCCTTAAGTTAATTAGAGCCTTAGCTCAAGTGATATGTATCATTCTGGTATTGTCAAGTATATGTATTCATGTTTTAGGTTATCAAGCATGTTTATCCTAGACATGTCAAGAAGCATTCAAATAAAGCATTCAAGAATTCAAGTAAATTCAAACGATGGTCACATAGTTCATTTGCATGGCCAGAATTACATCAAGTAAATCTCATTAATCCAATTTCCATTTAAGCATTCTTCCCTTATGAATTTACATAATAGAATTTAGGTTCATTTCATGACAATTCCATATCAACAAGGTAACAAATGTAATTGGTTAGGACCTATGTCATAACCCTAAGTAAAGCTACACTCACCTTGTATCCTGAAGTTACGGGATACCCGAATCCTCATTCATATCCCGATACTTATCCATCCTTTCTATCATTTTCTTAATCTAGTATTCAAATAATGTAAGCATGTATTAGAACCAAATCAAACTCAATTCACACATGCATTCCATTTCAAGTATACATGCTATTACAAACACCAAAACTGTTTTCTAGCAGTTTGTACACCCTTCACTAAATTGTCTATATCTTTTAATATACACGTCGGAATTTAAATCCGTTTATACCGCTGGAAAGCTAACTTAATTATCTACCCATCCATATATGGATCATATTTTTATCCCTTATACATCAATACAGTTTTTTAGTTAAAGTCCGGTCAATTTACAGTTTCAAAACTGCCCAGACTACACTTAGGTCCACTTTAGTAAGCTAATTAGCCTATGACCCGTATTCCATTAAATTTAGTCCTTTTAGACCCTGATTACCCTGTTTTTCCCTGTTTTTACCAGTCAAGATTGATCCCAAAATAATCCATTTCGGTCCTTAAATTAACAGTTTTTCCAGAACAGTCCATATTTCACTAATTCTGCCAATTACACTATAAGCAATCCATTTAGCTACAATTCATGCAATTTGAGTTATCCAGCATTCATTTTAACCATTCCAATATTTTTATCTCAATTCTCCATCCTTTAATTTCGTCCAGGTTAGTCCCAAATTTACTAATTTATTCAAAACAATCCCAAAGGTCAATTTTGCTGGCAAGATGACCATCTTTAAATCTAGTTCAATTCCTTCAATTTCACTATCAATTTAACTTAGCCAAGGCCTCAATTTCTCTATTTACATGATTTCTTCTAGGTGATTACTTGCCAATCACTTCTCCTATTCAATTTAGTACACAAATTACCACATTTTTCTCCAATTCAATTCGGCTATGATCTTGAACATGTTAACTCAATTGTTTGCTACATTTGACATGATACCTATTGTTCATTCCATAATTTAACATAGTTACACAATAATTCAAGTATCAATTAAGTATGTACCATGGCTAATTTCCATGAATCATCACACAAATCAAACTTAATCTTAATCTAATTATCTGAATTGAAAAGAAATGAAGAGAGCTTACTTTCTCAATCATGCAAGCATGATTCCTATGAAGGATGGCAACACATGCAAGCCTCCAAGCTCTAAAAATGGTGGTTTCTCTCACCATTTCTCTCCCTCTATTCTTTCCTAATCCATTCGGCTGAATGGAGAAGAATGAAGATGATATCTTCATTTTAATGGATCATGGAAATGTCCACTTTGCCCCTTGATTATCCACTAATCTAAGGCTTAATCAAGGGCAATTAGGAATACTAATTTTTAGCATGCATTCCTTCAAGTTGTCATTTATTTCGGTTTCGTCCTTTTTAATTTGGTCACATTCCTTTCATTTCTTTCATTTAAGTCACTAATTCTTTTAATTCTCATCATTAGCAATTCAATTGTATACTTAGGTTCTAGCTATTATTGTAACATACTACTAGGCCCTAATTCGAGGTATTACATTTGCAACTTGAATATAAATGCAATAGCAATAGGAAACATGTTCAGAAATGTTGTAGAAAACAACTATAATATAAACTAGGTTGAAACAAGGATACTTTAAACGTCTTCTAACGTGTGCGAAGCTCTCTATTGGGATGACAGGCTGGGCTTATCAAGGACTCCTATGTCTAAGCCTCAAGAATGCTTAGGCTTATATCATGCTCGACAAAGTTTACTAAGGTGTTTCTAAACTATCTCTAGCAAGAAACCTGACAACTAGAATGCTATGGCAATGCCTCTCAGCGTGAACCCTAGCAAGCTATTGTCCTTGAAGTTCTACTCCTTTTAGTCGTTGAAACTCTACACTTATCTCTAAGGTGAGTTAATATTTTGCCTCTCAACATCAAACCGCATTATCCACGTAGATCTAAGCCTAAGTCTCTCGAATATTAAGCTATCCAACACCCAAGCAAAGGCTAACTCTCAAAAGCTCTTAC